>CM071796.1:29559013-30229013 GCA_036559045.1 Platycarya longipes
TCTGTGGCATTTGTACACCAAAAATGGTTTTTTTTTTTTGGGGGTTTTGGGGTTGATGAGTGAGTTCCACTAGCTGGAAGTGTTTATAAACTGTTTATAGAAATCATATATGATTTTGAAAAGGTTGGAGATAACGTGATCAGATCTTTCCATTAGTTCTTGGTGCCTGAATTTCGCATCAGACACTGACTTAGTCAACCAAACTCTGTCTCCACCTTCATGTAGTGGCTTCCTATAAATCACAACCACCCCACTGAAACTCAAAAAGATAAGAAAAAAGGGGGAGAAAAATATGGATAAATCTTCTTCTTCTCTGCTCGTTTCAGAATGTCTCAATATCGTCAGAATTTTTTTTATTAAAATTTGGTAATTATTGCAAACTCATGTTATCAAAATAATCTACCAGCCAAAAATCTGGGTGGTGTCTCGAGATGTATGTTGAAATATGTTATAATTGGAAACAAATTGACAGTTTTATTATTTCAGGCATGGGGACTAAAATTGAATACGCCGTCGACCTCAGCTTTGCTGTGCGTTGTGTGGATGACTGGCAGCATTTGCAGATTAGGGGAATAAAGGGGAACTGCTCTAGGACTGGTGTGGATAACAACTTTGGGGACTCCATGGAGAAGAAGCTTGAAAATCAGAGCATAGAATCCATCAAAAGGACAATGCAGATGCATGAAGATGTCTTCAAACACCAGGTACTATGACTCTTTCGTTACTTATACTCCTCTTTCTTCTTTTAAAAAAGGCAAGATGGCCCTAATTCTGTTCTGCAAATTTTGTATTGATCTGTTCAACATTATATTTCTTCCCTGAAATGAAAAATAAAGGCTCCCTTTCAGGCTTTTTCACATTTGTTCTACCTATTTTGATGAACTAGTTAGTTGTGCTTGCACATCTGATTCATTAGCATAATGCAAAATACTTGCAATCATTGCATTTACTGCCATCACAATCAACACTTTTAAGACTTTAGTCCTATTATCTGGTGGCATCAATAGCTATATTAAATATAACTCTTGTTTCCTGCTATAACAACCAGAGCCACATTATTGGCTTTGTCCACCATTTCTAAGAGCCCCCACCAACCACCTCTTAACAAAATATGATAATCATGTTCCCTTAATTAACTATTTTCACACACTATTGACTTGTCTCCTTAAAGTTTTGACCCTTACAAACATCCTATATGAGTTTCCTATTTATCAGTTGAAAACACAGTAATTACAGGAACTTTTTGTTGATGGAAGTTAGCAATGTAATAGCAGATTGAAAGTTGCAGGTACAGGAACTCCACAGGCTTTACAGGGTGCAAAAGATGCTAATGGAGGAGCTGAAAAAAGAACTCAAACAAAACATATTTTGTGGTAACATGACAAACTCAGATATAAACAGCTCTCCCTTCATTA
This sequence comes from Platycarya longipes, assembly GCA_036559045.1. Classification (NCBI taxonomy): domain Eukaryota; kingdom Viridiplantae; phylum Streptophyta; class Magnoliopsida; order Fagales; family Juglandaceae; genus Platycarya; species Platycarya longipes. Next base: position 29,560,429 of record CM071796.1, read on the forward strand.
AGTACAGCCATCCACCAACAACACAAACAACTGGTGGATTTAATCTCAATCTTCAAAGCCTGAGAGAAGATTCAAACTCAAGGGAGAGAAGTGGCAGTTGCTCTGGAGACACCATGAGAATGCCAAGGGGTTTTGATCTTGAAAGGCCTGCTGGGGAAGACATCTCAACAGGAGTCAGCACCGCCTTTGATGAAGATCGAGCAGGGCTAAACTCCGGCCAGCCCACCGGAATTCATAAGACGAGCATCGATGGGTCTGCTGAAGATAGCCAAGTCGAGCTGACATTAAGCATTGGTGGTAGCTTGAGCAACAAGGCATTGAAATCTTCCCAACCTGGAGTAGGATTCTGTGAGTCCTCCCATATGGGAAGCAAGGAGCTTGATTCATCTGCCTCTTTCAAATCTGATCGAGGAGAGGACTGCAGTGACTCCAGCACCCCCATGAGCAGTTCCAGTGCGATTTTCGATCAGGAGAGAAACCGGCCACATTGGCTTTTCCAAGATCTAAAGCTTAAATAAGACTTTGGACTTGAACTTGTTGATGTTTATCCTTTCAACTCTACAGTTTGAGCATTAAGATTCCTGAATTATCTGCCACCTTACCCTGATAAATGCATAATTAACACCTATTTCTGAGGTGTGTACATCGTTGTAAATAGGCGAACTACCAAGCTTATCACCTTACTTGTCCTGTTTGTTAGTTTAGTGGGCTGTTTAAGCTTTAAGTCTTGTAAAAGCCAATGTGGAAGCAAAACAACTCTCTGAGTATATGGGCAGATGGGAAATGAATGAAAGAATGATATGAACAATATGGAATATATGAGGAAATTTCCGCCTCAGACAGCACCAAAACAGTAGGGAGTTAACAAAATGCAGAGTCTAACATGTACAAGATTTCAGATCATGAAGTAGCATCACACTTTCGATCGGATAAACAACAAGAAGCGAAATGGGGAATAGAGATTAGTTATAGTTAAAGTCGTTTTAACATTATTGAGTTGGCCAAGAGAGCTCTGATAGGATTTCCTTGATCAAGAAATTTGTTGCCAGACTATTAAAAACAGTGTTTTTTCCCGTGTCATTTTAGGGACTTGGGCTACGATCTCTCAGGCGATTCCTCGTCTTTATCCCGTGCATCCACCATGGCAAATTGCTTACTGTAACGTTGCTTCTGACAAATTTGCTTTCAAGGACAGGCAACAGAAGGCAAATCATGCATAGTACTTCGAAAGAACTACTCACTGCGAGTGTTGGCACCATATATGAAGACTGATTTCAGAGACTTGTTGGGTTCAAGATTGGGATCCGTAATATGTTGAATTCAGACGAAGCAAATGGATAACTATATTAACCACCGTCATTAATTTTAGAAGATGGTCTACTTTTTATGTCCTCAAATTATCAAGATTTTTATAATTGTATTTCAAAATTTATTGTTGTTATCGTGCGACAATTATGATGAATATATGAAATAATTAAAAGAGAAAGCAAGAAAAAATAACACATAAATTTAACATAGTTAGACAATATGCTTACATCCACAAGAGCGAGAGGCGGAAATTTTACTACATGAAAAATAGGATTTCATCATATATATTTATACTAACCTTAGCTGTATAAACATACTTAAGGAAAATTATAAAAATATACCCCCAACCTAATCACAAGTGTCCCAAATAAAAATATCAATCCCACATGGCAAATACCGTCACTCACTCCATTTCGCTCCCTTCGACATCTGCTATTTGCCGTTATACACACATCAGATATGAGCCACATATTTAAACATCTCTAAAGTTCACATATTTTACATTCCAGCTATAAAAAGACTTTTTTACAACGTCTTCCAATTTTGATGGATAAAAAACAGGCGAAATGACACAAACTTTAACTATGTAATGTTAATGACAATGCAAATGTCTGTTACCAGCTTGTCCTAGGTTGCCTCCTTTCAAATAAGAGAGAGGTTATTTAATATATGTTTTTTGTTATCATCCTTCTACCATCTTTTAATGGAGTATTAAAGTATTAAAAAACTACAGCTTGTCATTCCATTGCTTATCATTCAATTATCGGATAACTTGCTAACATCGCCATTAACAGACTACGTACAGCCGGGATCCCTTACGAGCTCTCTTCTGCCATACACGCCTTTCGCTGGCGAATTAATGCTTATTATCTACGAAATGCGCTCTCATTTTCCCGATGTTGTCCCTCGATTGGACTAAATTATTATTACCCTCTTTAAGATACAATCATAATAATAAGTAGGTAAAGATTGAAATATCTGAGTCGATGCAGTACTGAATTTCCACGTACATGGAGATGATCATATGTACCCTCCCAAATCACAAAGGATATTGAAGAAATTAATTAAAGAAAATGAAGCTCATGTGAGAAAGAAGGCAAAGTACTACATATATACTGTCTTCTTTTAGTTCACCCTCGTACAATCTTTTCGAATCTCACCTTGATTTCCAGTCTTGACTCCTACAGTTCCCAGTTTTGTAATGGCGCTCACAAAGGCTTGTCTAAAAGCATCGTTGTTTGATGCAAATAAGTTGACGGTGGGCTTTGATCTTGCATCTGTAAACAATACCTGATTGGAGGTGAAGAGACCCTTTCCTTGCTGAAGGTTTTTATAGTAGGCGTTGTCGAATGATCGGGGCGTGGTTGGGTCCATGTTAATGGCGTTTCTGGGGTCGACCCTTAATGCACACATCTGTCTTAGCTGCAAAGCATAGGTTGAATTTAGTGTTGGGTCAATCCAGTTTTGAGGGCTGAATCTATATATCCTTTTGGAGAACCGGCTGCAATGGGAGGACCCAATTGTGTGCGCACCTAAGATCAGATAGATTAAACCTCGGTAACTTCGCCGGATATTTATGAAATACTTTAGTCACAAAAAGATGACAAAGTTTTTCTAATTTAAAGTAAATCTAATATTGGTTCATATGAAACAATGTCAGTTTGTAAATTTATTTTTGTATAATCTTTTTATTTCTATAACAGTTATCTCAAAGGAAATCTTGATTGAGATCAGTTATCTTTATCTCACAATAAGTAGTGTGTTTACACATATTGTAAAGAGAACAACCCGTCCTATCATATACACCACATTCTAACAAGTTGTTAAGAACAATATATGCGCTTGAAGACTTAAGGTACCTGATAATGCAATCACATCTGTCTGGTTGAGACCATGTAAGCCAAACATGGAATTGAGCTGATCCAAAGTAAAATCAGGATGAGGGAGATTCGTTTGAACTCTGGCAATTGTAGATATCCTCCCATCACGTCTCCCCAATTCGACGGTGTAAGTTGGTCCCCCTGCCTGTGTATTACATGTCATGCATTAACTAAAACATATATGATTATTTCAAGTTGTTGGAAACAAGTTATAAACTCATGTATAGCCACTTTCCATCAAAATTTCTCCTGAAAATGACAAGATTGAAAAAAGAGAATCATTACCAAAACTACCACATCTCTAGTGGCAAGAGCTAAAATATCAGCACAGGAAACCTTGTTTCTGCACTTAGGATCATTATCAACAGCTGCCTTAGCTTTGATCACAGTGTCAAATCCATCACCAGCAAGAGAAATGTCATCAGGGTGATCCTTCTCTGCTCTATTATTTGGCGAGGCAAGCAATACTGATGCATCACAACCCTATATATGCATGCAAGAACAAGCCAATCTCGCAACCAAAACGTTGAGAAAAACAAGAAAAAAAAATATGATAATGTCGATCAGGATAGGCTACAAACCCGGACAAAGCAGTCGTGGAAATAGAGCCGAAGAGTGGCCGGAGCAGTCACAAAGGTCTGCTGGAACTTCTTCGTGACAGCTGACCGGACTAAAGATTCAACATCGGGGCATGTGTTTCTGTAGAAATCGCTGCGAAGTTGAGCTGAAGTGGAAGTTATAAGGAGGAGAGGAAGAAGTAAAGATGACAAGAGAATGAGGCTGCGACCTGGAGTTTCCATTATCTTTTGTTGTCGTCCTTTTGCATGCTACGACGTCGAATTGAAGAGTCATTTATACGTGAAATTTGAAAGATAACAGGATTGGAACTTGGAAGTGAACCAAAATAAAAGCAAAAAGTGAATGACAGAGGTGGTTGAGATTAAAGAAATAAGAATCTACAAGAACACTCTGGCCTTGGTGTATAATTTTTTTTTTTTCAATTGAGGAAGTCTCAAAACACGTACACCTCAAATTAAGTATCAATTTTTCTTTTCTCAAATTGTAACACAAAAGGGTAATACTATATACAATCTAAAAAATTAGACTTTTTAATAGTCCAAATAATAAACAAATAGAAAAGTACTCATTTTAGAATGAAATTGATTAAAATACCTTTATTTACAAATTAAAAATTTAAAAATCTAAAAAATTCATTTAATTTACTCATAAAACGAAAGCATTTCAATGAGGACTGCAATACAATCTATCAATTATGAACTACAAGAAAATTATTCTAAAATTAATTAAAATTTTATATAACTACCCTCTATTTTAAATAAAGTTGCAAAACAATTACAAGTTTATCATTTTCCTTTTGTAACAATCCGAAGCAATATCTAATTTCTTTGTTTTAGATTGAATGATAAAATTCATATATTCCCGTTTGTAAGAAAGTTCTTGGGGTTCGGTCTGACTGAAACCAACCCCCCCAAATGCAACCTCCGCCATCCCCGGCGGCGGTGGGAGACACCGCCCATCCCATCGAAAATCGAAGGGAGCCTACGGACCCATTTTCGGGTTTAAGGCTGCTGGGGGCACACCGGAGGTTTCCGGAATTCGTCGTCGCACGAGTGAGGTCGCCGGCTCCTTTTGGTCCCGATGGGATGGGCGATGTCGCCCACCGCTATCAGCGGCGGCAGGAGCTAGACTGAAGTCAAATCTTTCTTAAAAATTTATCTTCATTTTTTTTTTTATTGTTTTTTTTATTATATTTTTTTCATTTTATTATTTTATTGGATTTTTTATTGTGTTTTCTAATTTTTTTTATTGTGTTTTTTAATATATTTTTTAATATATTTATTATATTTTTATAAAAATTATAGGGGTTTAGGGGTGGGCTGCAAAGATGCTGGAATGCAGCCCGACCACACCCCAACGTCACCCTTATTTAAATCTTTAAATAACTGATAATTTAACTTAATAACATTACCTAATACTTCAGAGACTGTTGATTTTTTTTAAAGACATTTGAGAAACAATCATAACAAGCCATGGTCGTCAATTATGAGGTTAAAATGGACAAATTAGTTTCTTTGAATTCCTTGTTTTTAATAAAATATATATTATGAGATTGTCAATTAATTGATACATGAAATAACGTGGTCACCAAGCTAATTGTTTTAGATTTGAAAATCATGGGAGAACATGCATCAAGTATCTAAATTACTTTTAAAAGTTGTCTTAAACCTCTATTTGTAAGTGAAAATAATGAGAATTGGTTGATTATCTACGCGGGTCAACTAAAGAACATAGTCACATGCCAATTAAGGAAGAATATTGGTGCATTGACTTGATCAAAGATCACATGGCTCCTTTGGCATTGGTTGTCTGGATGACTATATTTATTTTTAAGAAGATGAGACTTATATTTATTTAAAAAATATTGTGGGAGAATATAAAACCACAAACAATTTGCATTTTTATTGATTCTTTACCAATGGTATTATAACCGGTCTGAATTAAAGCGTGAGACTTAAATTGTGCCCCCTACAACAGATGATAAAACAAATTTTGTCAGGAATTTGACTTTTCAATTGTGGTTAGCAAATTAAAACCTTCTACATTTTAATATTTTATCAAACTTATGTGCGCATTTTAAAATGAAACCTCTTACTTATCTTCACAAATCTCAAAATATTTTCAATATTTTCTCCTCTGATTTTGGGTTTTTTTTTTTTCGCGGGGGGGGGGGGGGGGGGGGGGGGGGGGTGGTGGCGCAGGAGCTAAGAAGAAGACAAAAAATCACACTTTATTGTCAAAACAAATAAAGAAGTAGACTGGTTTTTTATACTCTGCTGCACGCACTTTCCATCCTCAGCTACCAATACAACTAAGTAAACTGACTGCATTAATTGCTCAATCGAAATAAATTTTGAAGCGACAACAATGAAAATGAAGAAAAACAAAAATGCAAACTCACAACAAACCTGTGACCAAAAAGAATACCAAGCAGCTAACTCAACAAAGAAACTAAAATAGATATTCAAACCACCAGAAAGGGGGAAAAGAGGTGGAGGGAAAATCTCTGATCCTTTCCATCCTCCATTGAAACAAGCTTTCATGAGAGCAGAAGCAGCTAAAAATGCACTGCTGTCCCTTTCACTCCTGAGATTGTGTTCCCCACTGCACAAAATGAAACAGATTCGCACTTAGAATGTCTAGTGAGTTATAAAAAGGACATAGAAAGTAAGATTATCACAAGAATATGTGAAGATTTGCAAGCAAGGTTTCATCCACCAGCAACCTAAAACTGCAGGGAGCCGAAGAAAAAGTCGGGAGATAAAGGAGACTCAGAATAATTGAAGGGCCATCTTGAGTTTGTTCTGTTTCCACTTGGGCAACTTGAAAAAAACATTCTTTGACATCCCAAATTTATCCCTGAATTCGGTAGAAGACAGATACGTCTGCATTGGAATTAAAAGAACTCAGAACTGAGATGAGAATGACACAGGATATAGATACGATGATATAATGCAATATCAATGATTTACCTCTCGCTTGGTCACATCAATCTCCGCAATAGGATCTGATGATGTTATTTTAAGGCGTTCATACGGGTATACTGGGAGACCTTCCTCATCTTCAACTTCACCCTCTTTCACATCCTCCTGTATGGTCAGCGATTCTAGTTTTCTGCTTATAGAGTTCTCCTTATCATTTGTCTCTGGTTTTTGTTTGGGTGCCACTGGGCTCACTTCACCAAGGAAAAAGAAGTACCATCAAATTTAAGCAACTTCTAGGTTAAGGTCATTAGTAACAAATTTTGCTTTCAAGAAACTAAAAAATGCATACCCTTAAGAGACCGAGGTATGATAGCTTCTCGTGCTGGTGGAGGCTGGTCAAAAGTGGCACTTATTGTTGCAATACCTGAAGGTTTGGAAGCCAACTTTCCTGATTCTGGGGTTACAGATCTTGGGTAGAGCTTTCTCACTACAGGGGGTGGAGTAGAAAGGTTTCTGGCATTAGGGTTCTCAAAATTAGCTGCTAGTGCATTGAAAGCTGGAGACCTGCCCCTTACTCGAACTCGCTCGGGGCTAAAAGACATGCTTCTGGAACGCTGTGATTTTTCTGGAACACTAGACCTTCCTCCATAAGATACTGGTGTTCTCCGTTTGGGTTTCTAAGTGTGCATCATATCTCATCAGTAAGTTAAGGTCAAAAAGAACGATGGCAACAAGAACCCAGATATCTCATGAGATGAATCAATGTACTAGTTCCCATGTTGTATTACCTTGACTTGTATTACCAAAGTTTTCCAACATGATATGAAAACTGTAACTAAAGTGTAATTAACTGATTAGTGCCTTAAGCTGAGATATCTATCAGTTAAACAAACGTAGAAAGTGTCTAGTGGGTTATCTTTCAACAAGAAAAAAATGAATTTAAGCTTTCATAACCTTATATATTGACCTCCTGACCTTCCTAAAATCACTAAACTCTGTTAACTAATCAGTTCTCTCAAAAAAAAAAAAAATCACAAACCAATTTATATTTTTTGTTTATGAAGAAAAATTATCCTGTTTGTATACGCTATTTATCAACTAATTAACCTCTTTTGAAGTTTCTCAATCTGACGTTATAAAAAAGTTGGATAAAACGTAAAGCACAACTTTTTTGGAGGCTTCATGCAAAATTGTGGTGTCATACCACAGATTTATTACGGAAAGGAACCCCATAGCTTCTGATTTCCTAATAATAGCAGGTAATTCTCGGGCTTGGTTAAAGATTTGACTATCACACTGGTAAAATAGTTATAGTCACTTGTATTCGTCCTGTGTAATTCGGCTATGCCTATTTTCATTTTTATTAATAAAATGTCTTTTACCTATAAAAAAAAGGGTTATGGCTTTGATCAACATGATAATTGAAGAAGTTGTCTATAGTTCTTAGTTGTTGTTAGCTTTTTTCTTTGTGTATTTCCCGTATACATGGGCCATGCCTTCTTTTTATTAACAAAATTTTAACTTGACCTAAAATAAAAAAAATGAAAACTCAAGACTTACCTTAGAATTTTTAATACTCTAAAAACAATGACCGAAATCCACAAGAAAACAAAGCAAAAATGTGGTAGTATAATAGTAAATTACCGTTTAGTCCAAAATTGCTGAAAGCAAAGTACACATTAATGCATCTTTATGTGGTAGTATAATGAATGCACCATGTTAAATGAAATGCCTTCAATCCCACATATTATCAGGCAACACTTATTGAAGTTAGTCAGAAAAACATGCGAATCAATATGACAGATGAGATCAGAATGGGATGGCAGAGAATCCCAGGAACAGAATGTAAATGAACTCAGAAGCAGTTGCTAAAGATCAAGATCAAAGAAAAGTTGAAGCGAGTGGAAGAGTTTAACTTACATCAACAGTTGGAGTACCCCCACTTTTCACCAAGGTAAGCTTCCTTTGGAATGAGTTCCCAAGCATCTATACCCAAACGAAGAGACTTTACTAACATTATAGTCATAATTAGTAATAGTTTCACAACAATTACAAAATCACTTACAACAGATTTTGCAGAGTCCCATTCGAATAACCGTGTGAAGAAAGGTGGCTCACTCCCTTCCATGACAATATATATCGGAGCTTCACGAGATAACTTTTCTAGAAGAAAATCATGCTCAAGAAAACTCTGTTGAAAGTGTGAGGCAAAAGTTAAGAACATGCAATGAAAGTTTCCATGATTCTGGAACAAAACCACGTTGAATTTAACTCAAATTCAAATACTTAAATGAGCAGTTGGGTTTTCAGTTAGCTCAGAAGAAAAGTCTTTTATCATACATGGAACCTACTGCAGAATCCCATCTAAATCAGGAGAGGTAGGGTTTAAGAAAAGGAAGAGAACTACCTTATTATACTTTGTAAAAGCCATACTAGTCTCACCTCCCCAATAGTTAAAGCATGTGCTCTATTCTTAGAGTCAACTTGTTGACCAACCCAGACAAAGATCTCTGAGTGAATATCAAGAATGAATATATCTTCAGTCATCAAATCATCCTGAGTGAAGTTGTATATCTCTGTCACCTGCAAGAATGAATCAATAAACTCATGGTGCAAATTAAATTAGAATTTTTGAACTAATATAGCACGACTTTCAGGCAAAAGGTCAGGAGCCTATCCAAAGCACTTCTTACATGACTCCCAACTTAAGTGGTACCAGTACTGAGTTATAACATTCACAGTATGACTTCGTTTAAATAGGGCTTTATACACCATGAAGGTGAACAACATCTATATCTCATCATATTGGTTCCATGACACTCTTTTTTCTCATTAGTTTCATAAATATTCTCATATGAGAATACATAACTCAATAAACTATAGAGCATCTAACCAGGATGAGCTACACTAAAATAAAGCATAGAAACACATGAAACATAAACAAAAGAAAGTACTTCCTAAAATGCCAGCATTTTCCATTACAAGCATCATAACTGAATGAATTTGAGGATCACACAAAGATAATCAGAGTACAAGAACAAAAATGATAGGCTATAAGATATACACACCTTCAAGTTTCCTGCAGATCCATGTGCAATTTAAACCATGGAAAAGAAAAGGTCAATTTTAATTTGAACCAAGCGGATACAAAATAGGAGAAACATATAAATGTTACCAACCAAAATTTTTTCATTGTCCATACCTTTTGAGAAATTGCAAGCAAATAGGTGAGGATCACTTTCAGCATCCCTGACAATCTTTTGGCTGGGGTATTCAGATTTCCCTCCCAACAAAGCCCAAAACTGGTCAGATTCGGCACCTTCCTTTTGCGTTTTGGACTGTACATTTGGCTGCAGACAATGAATAAGCATATGAGAAGAAGACATACTGAAATCCTGATGCACAGAACAAATATAGCCCTATGTTCAGATGAATTTGCGGCCATATTGTCAACAAAGTAATCCACCAGTGACTTTGTCGATAAGACTCAAAGATGCATAAAATGTATCTAGCCATCCCCAGCAGTGCCTCTGTTCAAACAGGAAAGAATCTGTATATCTCATTTTCCTTTTATTATGGAGGAGTAAACAAACACAATCAGACCTTTATCAGATCAAGCTGCCTCTCGACCAGCTCCTGGTTATCTGACGTTGTGAGGTTTCCAGACCATGTAAAAACGGCAGAGTCGCTATGTAAAATATAACAGTAGGAAGAATTCAACGATGATGCAGCCTGATAGAGAAAACGAAATGAAAAGGTAAAATTATTTTAACATAGAGAACAGGTGTATGCCAAACAAAGACGGGGAAAAGCCAACAAATATCTAGAAGATATAATCAGTTTAACCAAAAGAGGTAAAAAAAAACTCAGAAAAAGACATACTGCTTCAACTTGTATTGCTTGCATATTATCAGGTCCAGTGCCCTGGACACGAAACAATGCAATACCATCCTCTTTATATGTTTCATCTGGAATTCCCTTCTCCAAAATGCTATTTTTGAATCCATCACTTAGACCGCCCTGTTAATTTCATATAAGTTGACTTGGCAGTCATTTGAATTTTACTTAGTAGTATTTTGTTAAAAAAGAGAGAGAGAGAGAAGAAGACGGGTTTATTAATTTAAGTTCCCTCCACTGTATCTCAGAATTTTACAAACCTTGAGAACAATAAAGCTCTGGAAGATTGAATAGAACTGAATGGGCTCATTTCCCTCGTATATGAGAGCCTAGCAATAAATGATTAATGCCATGTGTGAGACGTATGATAGCAATAAGAAAATAATTTTTTGATCAAACAACAGTAGTTACAACTCACAAGTAAAAACAACAACCTGAGAAGGAAGGAACTTCAATGATTCAAGCATCTTACTTGCCAGTGAAGTAGCTGAAGCCCTTTCACCCTATTTCCAGAAGCAAATACATTATAAGTCTTGTAATGGCATTTTGCCTTCTCTTTCATCAATAAAGTCTTGTTTACTTATCAAAAAAAAAAAAAAAATACATTATAAGTCAAAAACTAGTGGGTTGATAATTGCAGTAGGGTAGTCAAAATCTTCTGGCCTCAAACACAAAATAGTTATAGACCAAAACAGAAAACTATAGCTTCTGGCCTCCACTCTCCAGAGCCCAGACTGCAAGCAAAGCAGTCTGTGTCAATAAGTCAGTAAATATGCTTGATTAAATTAAGAGGACTTCTTTAAGAAGAATTAATTTATGATGTTCAAATAAAGGACCTATTTTAACATGAAACTCATTCAAATATATCTACACCAAATTAAATAAAATCATTTCCCATCTCACGTCAAAATCTATCTTAAAACTGATATGAGATTCTCTCTTATTATTATTGTTTTTTTGATAAGTAAAAGTGTATTAGTAATCAAAGAAGAGATTCTCTCTTATTATTTGTCACCAATCAGTACAACTCATTACGTATATGAAGTTTTTAAAAAACTGTTAAGAAAAGTGTTGATGTAAATAGGGTAAAATTAAAATTTAGCAATCAAATCACAGTTGCACAACATGCATAATGATAAAGCATATAAACTAATGCAGGGAAAGAAAGTAGAACTAAAACAATAGTCAGTAAAATAGGCTATCATAGATGCCATGTACTCCGATAAAAAACAATGAAGCTGAGCTGTTTCCAATTCTTAACCATATGACCTTCAAGGTCCCCAGGCCTTTCTTATCAAAATGCTTGAAAGGCTATTAAAGCTCTAACATGGTATTAAAATATAAACTAGAAAAGTAATCACAAAATGCACAAAACATTTTCACCTCAACGCTCTGCTTTCCAAACCATGTTCCAATAAGGTATTCTTCCTTATCTTCTCCTGGATATGAATACTGAAAGATATAGCAATCTCCACTGTAAAACTTTGATTGATCCAAAGCTGGAAGTAGAATCTTTTCCTCGCCATTCACACGCCAAACCTGTGCAACCAGGATCGAGCAGCCATCAGCAACAGCACTATAGTCCGAAGTGCAATTTTTTTTTTTAGATTGGCACCGGGTGTTTGGGAATGTCCCGACTAATCTTGGGGGCGCACAATCTCTCGGCAAGTGCACCTCGGGTAATTCAAGGGAAAAATACCCTAGTCTGATGGCCCCTAGAGGTTGTTTACGCCCAAGGAGACATGAATCTTAAACTTGGGGGAGCATACCCCCAACCCCAATGCCTTTACTACTTGAGCCAACCCCTAGGGGATATAATCTGAAGTACAAATTGACTCATGGTTTATAAACATGCAACAGTGTTTCCCCGTTAGAAGGAGCATGGAGATGGTAGGACCTCTCATATGATTCATTTCACCAATTCCTAGAAATCTTCTCAGTAGTTTAACTAAATAACCAAGAACCTAAAAGAACCAATAATTGTCTAGGGCTTCAGGCCTTGTTTGTTTTGGGAGACGAAACCAAGAACCCAAAACACATCTCAAACTCATCATTACAGTTTTTCAAATTCCCATCTAAAATATAATAAAAAATTCAACTTTTTCAAATTCCAAAACTACTTTTTCAAATCCCTAAACAAAATTCAACTTGTTTGTCTCTTAAGCCCTTTCTATGTATAATAAGAAATTACTTCTCACAGAGACAGCCTTTGTCCCTTTCTACATCCCCCCCCCCCCCCCAAAATAAAAAAAAAACATATACATTTTACAAGTCGTCCAGTCATTTGAATTTTATTTCCTAAAATCCAAAGTTCCTGTTTCAGAGATCACAGGTATCTTACTGACCACATTTCCTGCCGCCATTTCCCATGCCTTTTTGGCACCTGCTTCCATTCAGGCACACACACAGATTAAGCAGGCAGCATTTTGGAGTTTCTAGTAAGTGGCACATCTAGCAAAACTCTAGAACCACTTTTGGAAGACAAACCCTAGTTTTGGTTGGCTATTAAGGAGACAAAAAAAAACTCCATTTTCAAGATCCTGACTTAACAGCTAGTCTGGTGAAGTATGAATATAGATATCAATACAGCACCTGTAGATTCCCGGTGCAGTCAATGTATGGCTGAGGTTCTTCCTTAACTGGATCAGATTTTAATAGACCCTTCACGTTAACACCTTGGCGCTTTAGCAGTGCTACAGAATTATTGAGAAGGAACAAAAATAAGAATTTGAGCAATGCTAGGCTCCTGTTGATAATGATGATGATAGTCATTTTTTTTCTGGTGGGTAAAGATAAACTATCAGAGGAAAAAATCATCCAGAAAATATTTTAATCACTTACCTGCAACTTTGCCTCTACCATCCTCTGACACAGCTACGTCAGTTGTCTGAGGCCATGAATCAAACTTGGATCGGAACATCACTGTCTCAAATCCCTCGATTACGCGAATGATGTGAGACTTAGGTCGATTGGGGCCATGGACTAACTCCTGTTTGGTGAGATCGATAGGGTCAATAATAGAATGAATGCCAATAAATTTTATCATCAAAGTGCAACTGATATTGGATTTTTGGAAAAAAAAAAAAAAAAAAGAGAAAAGAAAAAAGCAATGAGCAATACTTCTGCAGCTCCACTTGCACCCTTTCTATCATCAAGAGAGGTACTTCTCCCCATCCATATAAACACTTCTATCCCACAATCGAGTAAGTAGCATTTGTTTGTGTCTAGCAAGTCCCTTGTCAAAGAATCAGCCTCAACAGGTTCTGCCTTCCCCTTATCAATGCTTTTTAAAGGAAAATATATATCTGTTAGCACTATAACATAATTGGACCCCAAGATAAATTATGAGCAATGAAAAATTCATTGGACTTGCATCTTTCAAAAAATTATCGAAATAATTGAATTAGTCAATTGTTTCTCATTTTCTCACTAAAAACGTCAGAAAAGTTTGAAAATACTGAAGAGTTTTATTTTTGAGCGAACTTTTGAAGACATGGAGAGAACTAAAGATGAGCTTAAAGTTTTATTTTTTAGAACTCTTTGTACATAGTCCATTGCTGTGGATTTTAATGGCATGGATCTACATGATTGCCTTGTTTCTAGAGCGCCTTCTTAAGAGGGCATGTATGTTTATTGTAACTGGCTTTGATGCCACTCAATTTATTAATAAGATCTTTTACTTATCAAAAAAAAAAAATCAAAACAAAAACAAATATAATGACACTTATAACAATGTGAGACAGTGAAAGTATGAATGCAATGCAGATGATCTAAACCAAATCACATCTTCCCCCGCATGGGACTGGTGAAAGCACAAGTTAATTCAGTCTATTAGCATGAGTTATGTACTCACCTGTCCAAAAAAGAGAATATATATAATAGAATATACCTTCATATGTACATATGTATATCTATCTATTTCCAAAATAACATGTTGGGGATGGAGAAATAACAGGATGTGGAGATCAGTAGGACGAGATCCTTGGGATATCATCACAAATAAAAGAAACAAAACATCATATTACCTGTGTAGCTTAGTAGGAAGAGAATCAACAGTATTATCCTCGTCGCTAGCTGTTTTCCTAGGAAGTGGAGCAAAGCCACCAAAGAAACTCCAAAATTCTCCAGTTTCAGCATCAGCCATCAACTTTCCATCCTCTGCATGGAAAGGTAAGTGCATTGACTCAAAAGGGTGATATTAGTTAACAATCATCTTTGAGCTTCTGAATATAGTAGTCCACTTACCAATTGCAGCTATCTCACATTTCCCATCATGATGAGTATCTTTAATGTACTGAACAACTTCTAAGGCTTTAGCCCTCTCTTGAATGGATGAGTTGGAACCACTAAATTGGAAAATTTTTGACTTGGTATCCAGAATAAAAATGTCATCATGGTTGAGAGAAGATCGAGCAAAAGGAACCTGTCACCAACAATAACAAATCAACAATGAGAGAAGATATATTTAGGTTATAATTTTTAACATCATACAAACATAAGTCATGCTTTTAGTCTCCCCCCCCCCAAAAAAAAAAAAAAAAAAAACCCAACAGAGAGATTTATCCATAGACTTGCCTCTTTTACATGGACAACATGTTTTCCTTTACAGACAAACAAGCGTGTCTTGTGCTCTTCAGCCTCAGCATGTTTGAATCCTGATGCAACTCCACCTTCTTGAGGTATGATACATGGTTTAAAATAGGATAGAAACTTTTCAGTTTCATGACCCTGTACTTCGCGATACTGAACGGCACGTCCTCCAAGAGCTGCATCAAGTTCGACTGTCTTGATTGCTGCCGCACCAGCTTCATCCTGTTTGAACAAAGTTGTGCTCATGAGTTATAATTTTCATCCTCAATATAGAATTGTACATAAACCACATTTACATGACAATCACTAACCTGAGAAGTATCTTTACCAAGCCAATAATGGATGTCATGGCGCAAAGCACCACTTTTTAAGGCAGTCGTCTGCAAGCGGTTTCAGAAGCAAACAACTAAATTAGCAAATGCACATACCGTCTTCATACTATATCTATATCGTAATTTAAATATTTAGTGAGCTCCTTTAGTTTATCTTGCACAAAATGAGCTCAAAAATTAATATCATACAAAGCATGTCATTATATATTATTTTTTTCTCATTTTATGCACATTACAAACGTTTTGCGCATTGTATCTTGATTTTGAGTTTTTCTAATGTTTCAAAACAGGATAACATTTTTAGTTAACATTTCAATGAACTTGCAGTTCAATTGTTAACCTAATTGATGGAACAACATCATCAACAGGCAAAATGTAGTAGTTTAACCAACTCTATAAGGAAATGCAAAAGAATATTCATTCTAACCATTTCAGAAACCTTCAATATTGGGTGTCATCTGAGGATCATGGTACACACAAAATCTGCCATGAACTTCATCCAAAATGCTAAAGATTATTGAGATTAAGCACATATTCCATAACATGCACATGTCATGTTTTGTTTCAGCAGACCCAGTTAAGGTTATTCAGGTGAAGGATTGGGTTTAGCAACAAAATAAAGGAAGAAAGATTCCGGTCATCACATTAACAACTATAACTGAGTGAGAAATATTATAATCCACATTCAGATGATTATCTAATATAAATAAATTTGTACCAAATTCGGATCAGAACCAAATTGCTTACCTTCAAGATCACATAGGAATCCCCCATGAAAAACTTTCCATAAGTAGACTTTGGCACAAGAACTGGAAGAAAGTTTTCAATGCGCCATATTTCGAGTCCACTATATATTGTCAAGGAGAATAACTGGGAACCTTCCTAGGAAAGAGATTGCCCATACCAAGATAAAAATAACAGACGAAGAAGCAGCAGCAGAACCCACAACATGTTTTTAGATTTTTCATATGTTTACGCTAATTTACAACCTAAGTTTATTAGCGGTAGGGAAATTGTCAAGGAGAAGATTTTATATGTTCACCAAATCCTAAAACTGTGAAGACGTTGAATATTCAAAGATAAAGGATACGCCTTTTGCCCAGCTCCTTGGAAAGCTGGATCCAAATCTCTCATGGAAACAGACATTCTGTTTTTGCAGCTTTAACCAATTGATTTTCACCCCTATGGCTTGAAGATAGAAACAGAAATAACCAGTAACATGAGTCTCAACTCAAAATAAAGAAGGGTAAATATAATTGAAATATTATTAAAGGAGACACAAATAACCAAAAACTTCCGGTAACTACTCAGTCTCGCCAGAACAGAAAGCTCTTGCTAATACTCTTACAAAGAAAAGGTGAGCAAAATTATTGACATCTATCAATTGTTAAAACGAGGCAGATATAAATCTACAAAAAAAGACAAGGTAAAATGGAAAAGCCAAAATCCAACCATGGAATTGGTCATTGCACATGTGATTTTAACTTATTTATGGCGAAGAAAAGTAAATAACAGTTCAGTTTTTGTCCGGTAGATAGTGTGTTTTTAACAATAGTCTAACATCTATACAAGCTTAGTCACAACATTTTAACATAATTACAGAGAAGTATGAGAGGTATACGGGCTCACCGCAAATCTTTAACGAATACTAAAGGAAAAACCATCAATGTATGAAATTAAAATGGGCTGCTATCCTATCATCATGATATATCCAGTAATGTCCTCCATGGGAAATGTTTCCAATAATTTTTGGAATTTAGTTCATTTTCCTCATCAGGTTAGAGAGACTTCGCATCTAGGCTTTCATGTGTTTTCTTAATAATTCACAGGCATTTTGTCGTAGTGTTCGTGATAGTCACCAATAAAAGTCTCTCATCACGATTGACCCGAAAAATAAAAGTCTCTCATCATGATTGACCTGAAACTACAAAGTCCTCTCAAGACCGTTTCTCATCTTATGTAACTCTTTTGATGTTGCAGTTTAGACATATATCCGAGATGCCACCAATTCACCTTCAAAAACTAACCATGGTTTTGTTAGGATTTTGGTTCAATTAGTATCCCCTAATATTAACCCATGTATTATCATGTATTTCCAAAGAAGGCATAAAAGGCTAGATGACAGAAATTTGTTGAGGACCTTGAGAAAAGTAATTGGTGAAATGCTTGCCAAGAAATTGGAAAATAATAACCCAACATATTTTTGAGTGACCTTGAAATGCTTTCAATATCATTTCAGACTTTGGTTTCTCCATTGAGTGCTTACTTTAAAAAACTAGGCAGTGTTTAGCTCAGCTGAACGCACTATCACGACATTGATTCAAGAGTAATGAAAAAAAAAATCTTCTTCAGTTGATCTGAAATAAGCTAACTACCCAGCCGCCAACTAACTAGAAACTTGTTATAAGTAGGCCCATGGTTGTTATACATGTCAGCATAGAAGCATACACAGCTGTTCATTGGAAAGATCTAGGACGGCAAAAATTAAAAAGGGAAGAAAAACATAACTGGAAAACTGTAGAGATATTAAAATGATGTTACATATAAATATTTTGTGTATGTATTATAACTGAAGCAAGAACTGCAACAGAGGAGGTGGATACCAAGTGTTTATGGAACTTGAAATTTATTTCAGAGGGGTCTTTCTCCAAAGGCTGGCTACTTGTAGCGTTCACTAAAAAACCAAATTATAGCAGTACGTCACCGTTTCCACTTTCCACTATTAAACTCATGTTCAGAAGCCCAACATTCTATGTAATGTTACGAATACCCAAATTCCGTGCTTAAAATAAAGAAGAAGAAGAAGAATACCAAAGTTCCGAACTTGGATGCAATGTGGTTTACAAAGCACCACATTTCACATAAATTCGAACAGTTTCAGCTCAATCACGTCGCTAACTACGGTGTGCTTGGGGGAAATCAGGCAACAGAACCCTCTATACGACCCAGATCACTAAAGTTCAATCATAACAGGCAAATCCATGAATCAGAACAACCCATCACTAATAAGAAATAAAATAAAGCAAAAGACGTCAAAGTTGCTAATTTCTATAACAATTAGTTAAGAAATAATGGAATTTTACACGTTCTAGCGTTCGATAGGGTTTAACTCCATGGATTAAGGAAAATAAAAAAATAACCAATTCACGAACTCAATAAGCATTTAAAGAAAAGTATGGGTAAAAAAGCAAAGAAAAGAATTCGAAATGTTGAAGTGAGGGTACCTGGAAATGAAGGGGGAAAACGGAACGAAGGAGCACCCAGATCCAATCTAACGAATGATATTAAAAGAAAGCATCACGACGAAAATTTTGGATGACCAGAACAGTGGAAAAAGGCCGGGGGGCGAGAAGAAGGAAAGTGAGACAGAGAAAAAGGAAGTGGGGCTGATGAAGAAGAATTTTAGAGGGTAAAAAAAAGGATGAGAGAGAAAGAGAGAGAGGAGTTGGAGTGAATGATGACGACGACGATGATGATGATGGAAGTGCCAATCGTGCTTATCACTAGCGGCAGCAGCTGTTGCCTCTCTCCCACCACCACTTCCTCGCTCGTCAACTGATGATTTTCTAATCTCTTTTGTTTTCGGCTGCTTAATTCATTTTCATATGCTGCCCACGAAATAAAAAAATCATCTTTACATCTTTTCATCCTTCTTTTTTTCCTTTTTCATTGTGTATGGCAAATTGCAATGGATTCATTGATTCGTTGATGTTAGCCTCTATCAATGTCTTCGCGGTTAAATTTATTTTAATGGAAAATCAATCAGCAACAGTGAATTCAGATGCTTTTTTCAGGTCAAAATTTCTTGGATTGTTTCCAATTCAACGAACGGGAAGGTGAAACGTTAATCACAACAGTAAAAAAGTTGAAAAAGAAAAATATGCCAAGATACCTTTACAGGGAGAATTTGTTGTCATCTTCGTAAGCTGTCATGTTTTTTGTATTGTGTGAGATTGTGCTTTTTGTTTGTTCTGTAATTTTAGATTTCCTTTTTTATTTCTTTTTAAACTTTTAATCAAATTTAAAAGGAAGAAACAAAAGTAAAATTAGCGTATAAATAAAATAAAATAAAATGTATTTATCACAAAGAAAATTCATAAAAATAAATTTACAAACTAAAATAACTTTAAGTAATATATTAAATTATAAAATTATTTTTATTATAAATTATGTCATAGATTTATTTTTATAAAATATTTTTTATTTTATATCCGAAACACTTCTGATAAATAAATGATCGGTTGCATAAAGGAATGACTTTGTGAGTTTTGGGTTCTTAAAAGCGAAGCCTAATTAAGTGTCTTCTTTTTTGCTATTTTGTTTAGTTTTTGAGTTTTAAGGACTCTTAATTTGTATAAATGTATAAGTTTTTTAGATAATCTTTAAATAGGTAAGTCATGTGCGTTCTATTTTTGAAAAGGTAGAGTTTATTTTAGTTAGGGGTGTAAAAATAATCGAGCAAACAAAAAATCAGATCGAACTGGTCCAAGAAAGTGAAATCAGTCTAGTTTTGGATTAGTACCTATCCGGAATCGATTTTTGTAATGTCAAAACCGGCCAGTACTGGTCCGATTTCGATTTTAAACTTTTTAAGATCGAGCTAGACTAATTCAATATAATATATATTTTAAATTAATTTTTTTAATATTATATAAATCTAAAATAATATTTTTGTATCATATAATATTTAATACATTAGTATATAATGTAAATTAATTATTTATATTTTATAATCTAATACTAACAGTCTAATACTATATTACTAATACTTTAAGTCTATATATAAATTACTATACTAAATAGTTATATATGAAACAATAATATGGTAATATTAAATCCTACTATTACTATTAATGATATAGTTACAAAAAAAATTAAATTTAGTACAACAAATACTAATATATAATTATTCTAATCATTATACCTAATACTAATATATATTAATAGTCTAATAGACTAATTTAAAACTGGACCGAAACTAAACTGAAATCGATACTATCGATTTTAGAAAGTAACTAGTGCGTAATCGATTTCAAAAAATACAAAATCGTTAATGCTAATTCGATTCTAAATTTTGTCTAAAATCGAACCGAATCCAACAGGTTAGAATGCCAATACTAGCTGACCAAAATTGATCGTCAACGACGTGAATCGACTGTTAGATTCCAAAACTGACATAGAATCAGTCGACCAATGTCCAAAACTTCAGAATCCTGATCTAGATTGCATGTTAACCAACCGATTAGAGCACTAGTAATGGATCTATCAAAATATTTCTTCAAAAAATACAAGTTTATACACATCAAAAAAATTTCACATACACTTTTGATGGATTACTATTCAAAAGTTTAACAAAAAGTATTTTTATTTTATTTTTCCTACTTTCTTCTCTTTATTTTTGATTAAATATGATAAAAAAAATTTTGATATGCGTATAAATTTATACTTTTTAAAAAAAAAAATGTTGATAAATCTATTATTAATGTTCTTATATAAGTTGTTTTATCCTTATGTAAAACAACTTCGTTTATTTATTTTTTTTATAAGAACATTGTTTAGTTTAATACACTAAACGACGTCAGGGTTTTATTAGTCTCCCCTCTCATATCTCTCTCTCTCTCATTGTGACCTCTATTATCTTGGCACTCTCTCATTGCACCATTGACAGAAAACTGATGAATTGATCGGAATCACACCAAAATTAAGCTTGTCAGTTCTCTCTCTCTCTCTCTTAATTGCTGGTTTTTAACATGTAAAAAAGCAGTTAGTTCGATTTCGATTTTGAACCTAAACCCAATCGCGAATGTCGGTTTTTACTCCAATTAATTTTTTTTTCTTTAAAAAAACAGTTCTTATCATGAAAAACTATTTTAATATATATGTTATATTTGTCAATTTTTTTCAAAGAAAGTACATGTTATGACAATTCAAAATAATTTTCCTTCGTGTATATATAAATCATTTCACAGAGGAGCACTTATGGCCTTTCATTTTCACTGAAATATGCTTTCTTTAATTGTTGATCAATGGTTTATTGGCAGAGCAATGTTACATATAGCCTCTAAATAGAGACCGCAATGCAAGCTTCATTTAAAAAAATCTTTAAATTATAATAATATTTTTTTAAAAATAATATTTTTTTTATTAATGCTATTATTTTTTTATTGTTCATTATCCTTTTATCATCTTATAATATAGTATTAAATGATTAA
The DNA here is from genome assembly GCA_036559045.1 of Platycarya longipes. Lineage (NCBI taxonomy): Eukaryota > Viridiplantae > Streptophyta > Magnoliopsida > Fagales > Juglandaceae > Platycarya > Platycarya longipes. The sequence goes on from CM071796.1 coordinate 29,582,151, forward strand.
AAATTATTTATTATATTTTACTTATTAATTTATTATCTAATATCATATCATGAAATGATGAGGGAATGATAAATATAAAAATGATAAATAAATTTATTCATTATTTTTACTCTTATTTATTAATAAGATTATAATGCAATTTCTTATTTATGACTGTCAATAGAATTTATTTTATTAGCATGATGCCACGATGCCACTGGATGGAGACCCTTCACTATCGCCCAAATACGTAAGTGAACGCCAACTGTGGGAGTGTGAATGTCCAGAAGAGAAATTTACATAAAAGCCTTATGTCATACATATTAATTTAATTAATATATAATTCATTATTTTAAATATTTAAATATGTATATTTAAATAAAAGATAAAGGTAACAAATTACATATTAATTAAATAGAAGCTTGTAATATAAGACTTCTATATAAAAAATTTCAAGAAATAATACTTACTCATCTTCACTTAAAATAAATATTGTCTCTTTAGTTAAATATATGGATTATAAATTTCTTTATTTGAAAAATTGATTAGATTAAAAACTAAAGTCCCAACCGTCACTCAAAAGCTTTTTCCTTTCTTGGTTTTTTTATAAAAGAGACGATAAATTAAGAAATTTTATTTAGAACATTCTTTATTTCTCATTCACTAGGGTGTATTTGGATGCCGAGTTGAATTGGACTAAATTGAGTTTTATTTATTTATTATTATTATTATTATTTTAGGATTTAAAAAAAGTATATTAGAATTTAAAAAATATGTATAAAAATCTGTGTTTTGTATATGAAATTATAAAAATGTAATGATAAAATGAAAATAAGTTGAAATGAGTTTAGAAATCAAACTGGGCTTTGTATATCGTTATGTGGAAGCTAGCTATTAATTATATTAAAAAAAAATTATTTTTTTAAATCATATTAATAGGTCTTAATATAATTTATATGTTAATTAATACGCCGATTTATATACTAAAATTTAAAAAGTATATCATGTTATCAGTGATGTTAAAGCCACATACGGGATTTTCCAACTGGAAATCTCGAATGCGGTTTTATTTATTTATTTATTTATTTTGATTAAATGGTTAAGAATGTATTTTAAAATAATATTTTAATTTTAAATTTTTTTAAAATATTTAAAAATTATAAAAAAAATTATAAAAAAAACCAATAAAAAAAAAATTAGCCTAAGCAGAATCCCATTCGGAATTGCCGTTTGTGACCGTATCATCACTCATCATGTGATTTTTTTATATTCATTGGGAACTTTATTGGTAGTCATGACGCAAAAATTTTGGGAGATAGGCCTTAGAGTTAGGACAGCCAGTCTGGTTTTAGAAGAAAACAAGCCCGACAATCAGATTCAGACACGTAAGAAATTGTAGAATTGCACAATACACCAAGACACAGGAGTCTGAGACCAAAAATAGAAAGGAAAAGAGAGACTTTCGGGAAAACCCACCCTTCTCCACTGCACAGCTTTTCGTTTTCAACATTCTTGGAGGAAGTTCCAAGCACTTGGTGGGCATGAGTTTGATGAAAGTGGTGCAACGCGCCTGGTTCTTCTTCCCAGCGAAATGGGACCAAGGCTGAGAAGTGGACCAAGAAAAGAAAAATGCCATAAAAACTCAGAATCCAAAGTTTATTTTGCCAACAAACATAGAACATGAAGTTAATTAAAACAGAAGCGAGAAAGGTAAATTGCAAACTAAAGCATAAAAAATGAAACAAAGCACAGGACTAGAGGGAAAAAAAAAAAAAAAGAAACAAAGTACAAACGGTTAAAAAACTTAAAAGAGAAAAACATACCCCGAGCACGGGTGTAGGCATGCACATGGTAAAATGCATTAAACTGTTTATGTGCCGATTGGTTATTGGAGACTTGGTTATTAGGGGAGACCAGATGGCCTGGTCTACAAGTTTTATCAATTTTGCAAGTACTAACTCAAAACAAACTAAATGATAAACAGACTTTAAGTTAGGTCTTGTTTATTTACAAGAATGTGATCAAAAATTTAAATATATCTCAAATTTATTATTATATTTTTTCAAATTTTCATATTAAATATAATAAAAAATTTAATCTTTTTAAATTCTCGTACTATTTTTTTAAATTTTTATATAAAATTAATATTAAAAAATTATTTTATAATAATATTTTATTCTTTTTTTAACTTTTATCTCATCTTAAATTTTCATCTCATTTCTAAAAATAAACAAGACTTTAATTAGAGAGAAAATCATATTCATGAAGGGTGGCTTTATAGTTGGGTCTCTCAATAGTTTTTTATTTTTAATATTTATAGATATTTTTATAAAAAGTTTAAAACATCATTAATTTTTTTAATCATTAAAGAAAAAAAGAACTGTTGGACCTTCTAGGTAAGAATAGCATTTCTCGTTTGCAGTTTTTACAAGATATCTCTTGATAAAATTGATGCATAAAAATAATTATACAAAGCCTCGCGTTAATGAACAGAAAAATCAGGAAATTTGTTATCCACCTTCTTCTTATTATCCACCATCTTCTCGGAAAGCCCCAAACTCTTCTTATTATCCACCATCTAACATGCTAATTATAATAACAATCAGCACAATAATTGATGTATTAGTTGCTGAGATATATCAAATAACACAATATCACCATAAAAAAAAATAGAATTATGAGAGATTATTTTTATCAATAATAATTAGTTATAACAGTATCTATTCATTTTAATTAAAAATAATTATTTTAACAGACAATATTAAATGATCACAAGTAATCAATTAACATCAAATCCAATCCATTAACCACTTTTTACCACTAATTATTGCATTAATATATTTGATGTTAGTCATGGTTCCTTTAACCAATGCAAGATTAATCGAATATTAATTTTTGCCCTCTTTAACGCAATTTGACATCATGTCGATGATCCTTTACCTTTTATTTTTATTTTTCTTTCCCATTAATAAAATTATAACACTTGTTTCTGTTGCATATAGGTGGATGATCATCATTGGACCATACATGTCATCCCTCAATAATGGCTATCCAAACTTTAACCTTGAAACATGATTGGACCATACATGTCATCCAAGGTTAACTTAGATTTGAAGGTAAAATGTTGGACTTACCAATTTGAAGACGTAACTACCTATGTTCAATGATAGATAGATAGATAGATAAATATATATATATATATATATATATATATATATATATATAGGGTACTTGTGCCATGGATTGGTACAGAATAAGAGTTCTATTAAAGTGCTCAAATAATAAAAGTATTTTCTCTCTCTTGTAATTTTTTTATTTTTTAGTTTTATACAACGTTATTAGCATGATGCTTTGTCGATTTTGAAACTAATAATTTTCTACTTCAAATAAATTTTTCATTATACTATTTACAATCTTGGAGATAAATATGAAATGTTATATTACTTATTATTACTTGATAAAATTTTACTTTCATTTTCATGAATTTATAAATATATTTCTTAAATACAAATATTTATTTTATTATTTATATATATAGAAAATATCAAATCTTACAAAAATAAAATTCGTTGCTCTGGATATTTTTGGAAAAAAAATTATTTATTTTAGATTCTTGATGCTGAGATCTATTTGGATGCGATGAACCTGGGAGATACAATAAGAGAAGAAAATCAAGTGTCTTTACAGAACCATGCTAAGATAATGATTTTCCTTTGCCACCATCTTCACAAATAATTAAAAGCTGAGTATCTTAAGGTAAAATATCATCTTATTTTGTAGGATAATTTAAGAAAGAGATATGAGCACCAGGAGACAATAATCATCCCAAAAACTCATTATGACTATTACACTTGAGACTATAACCCTCTTTAACACAATTTGGCATCATGTCGATGATCCCTTACCTTATATTTTTATTTTTCTTTCCCATTAATAAAATTAGAACACTTGTTTTTGTTGTATATAGGTGAATGACCACCATTGGACCATACATGTCATCTCTCAATTATGGCTATCCAAACTTTAACCTTCTATACATGTCATCCAAGGTTAACTTAGATTTGAAGGTAAAATGTTGGACTTACCAATTTGAAGACGTGACTACCTATGTTCAATTGTGTGTGTATATATATATATATATATATATATATGTGGGGCACTAGTGCCCTGGATTGGTACAGAGTAAGAATTCTATTAGAGTGCTCAAATAATAAAAGCATTTTCTCTCTTTTGTAATTTTTTTTTATTTTCTAGTTTTATGACACGTTATCAATATGAAGTTTTATCGGTTTTGAAGTTAGTGATCTTCTATTTCAAGTAAGTTTTTCATTATATTATTTACAATCCTCGAAATGAATATGAAATGTTATATTACGTATTATTACTTGATAAAATTCTTTTTTCATTCTCATAATTTTATAAATATATTTCTTAGATACATATATATATATTATTATTTATATATGTAGAAAATGTCAAATCTTACAAAATTAGAATTCGTTGCTCTTGACATTTTTGAAAAAAAATTATTTATCTTGGATTCTTAATGCTGAGATCTATTTGGATGCGATGAACCTTGGAGATACAATAAGAGAAGAAAATCACGTGTCCCTGCAGGACCGTGCTAAGACAATGATTTTCCTTCACCACCATTTTCACAAAGAATTAAAACCAGCTCATTATGACTGTAATAAGAGATATGAACACCAGAAAACTGTAATCCTCCCAAAAGCTCAACATGACTGTTGCATTTGAGGCTGCAAGATTTTAAAAATATTAGTGAGTATAACTCTACACTCTTTAAAACCAGCTCAGTATTAAAATTATGTGGTAAGAAAATCACTGATGATGATATGTTAGAGAAGACATATACTACTTTTCATGCATCGAATATGCTCCTACAGCAGCAGTATCGAGAGCGAAAGTTCAAAAAATATTTTGAACTTATATATTGTTTTCTAATAGCTGAGCAAAATAATGAGTTTTATTAGAAACCATCAGTCACGTCCTATTGGTTCAATATCATTTTCTAAAATAAATGGTACTAGATTTACATCATTTTCAGAAGCAAATGGTGTATCATTTCGAAGAAATCGGGGACGTGGATGTGGTAGGAAGAACTATAGAAGTGTTGGTCCTAAAAGCGATAACACTAAAGGGGATAACAATAAAAATACCGTATCACCAGAAATGATACAACTCAAATAATGGTAAAAGTTCTCAAAATAATTCTTTAAAGAAATGTGAAGATGTATGCCATAGATATGACATGACCAGACATTGATCACGTACATGTCGTACGGCCAATCACTTGGCCGATCTATACCAAGCTTCTATAAAAGAATAAATAAAAAAATTTGAAACAAATTTTGTTGAACCATCAGACGATTTATTATATATAGATGGAGAAAATATTACTCATCTTAATGTTTCTGATTTATTTGATAACCCTAATGGTAGAATTGATTATTTGATTGGAGATGAAAGTATTCCTTTCAATTAATGTATTTTCTTTATTTATATTAGAACTTTTTAATGTTTTGCGATATTTTAAAGTAATAGAAATTTTATATATTTTGTAGAATCATGAATCTTACTGATGAAATTTTTGTCTCTGATGAATGATAGAGATATATATTTGGCTGATAGTGCTACAACTCACACAATTTTTAAAAATAAAAAATATTTTCAAATCTAATACTAAGCAAAGCCTATGTCCATACCATATCAGGTTCATTGAATCCAATTAAGAGTTTCGGAAGAGCTTATATTGTGTTGCCTAAATGCACCAAATTTTGTATTGATGATACTCTATTTTCTTCACAATCTAGAAGAAATTTATTAAGTTTCAAAGATATATTATGGATCAGCCTCTCTATCCGCACTAGCTACTGTAGTCGGCTGCAGCCGCAGATGGTGCGGGATATACGTCCGGGATGCGCGGGATATCCAGATACTCCACAATAATTCACAGACTAAATGCTGACTTCTCACATCGTCAGGATATAGTGGAACAACTCTCCAGACTGCTTTCCCATAAAGCGATTGAACTCGCGTACTATGTTAGGATACGCATCCCCGCTCGGCGTGCATAGCAGCGACCATCTTCACTAGGTGAAGATGTGCGGGATGCTGTGTTCTTCCCACTAGGTCCTGTAAGTCAGTCAATGTTACCGGCTGCTCTATAAGGACGCCCCGTTCAAGGGCAGTAAGGGCATCATGGGTAGTAGCTAGTGGTGTCGTGCGAACTGGAGCACTATCCGAACTGCTGCCAATCTGGGGGGTGTACTGCTGGGTACGATATTCTGGTCCCTCCCACGCTTTTTTCATCTGCCTGTCATTTTTAGACTGTTCAAGAAATGAGCGAGAGAAAATGTTAGACTATGGTTAATTTCCAAAAATACATAAATAAAAAATAAAAATGCTGTAAATGTGATGTGTGCCACTTACTTGTTCGGACGAGTTAATACTCGTCTGAACAAGTGAGGCTGTCTTCTTCACTCCATTCGGATTTGTAAGACAGTTAACTTTCATAAAGATTTAGAGGAGTTGGAAATAAGACCGGAGTTGCATTTATAATATAAAGGGTTTCGAGCCTAAATGCCCTTCGGATTGTATACCCTTTCAAGCGATGAGAGAAATAAATTCTGTGATTGATTCTTGATAATCAAATTACCTAATGAGTATGTTTCGAACATGTCAATATGTGTGCCAATACATGACTGGAAGATAACTAGTCTTAAAAGTCACAACTGTCATATATTTCTACAGCGTTTATTAGCAGTTGGTGTGCGTAAAAAACTTACTCGAGACGTTCGTACAGCTCTCAGAGAGTTAGAAACATTTTTCAAGGGCATTTGTAATAGGATGTTACAAGTTGAAGTATTGTTAAAAATGGAAGTTGACATTGCATTGATACTGTGCAAACTAAAAGATTTATACCCGCCTTCTTTATTTAATGTAATGGTTCATTTGGTTGTCCATCTATCTCGTGAGACTTTAGTTGTTGGCCCGGTTCAATATAGATGGATGTATCCTATTAAACGATTTTTAAGAAAACTTAAGCGAATTGTGAGAAATAAGGCTTATCCAGAATATTCGATTGCAGAGTTTTACATTGATGACGTTTTTGTTTAATGCATTTTCGTGGGGTTGATACTAGATTTATGAGACCGGATCGAAATTATGAAGGAGAACAAATGAGTGTCTCATCACCGTTTTCTGTATTTTTCCAAACTGTATGTCCATTGGGCACACAGGAGGCTACAAACGAGATTTTGATAGAGTTCGATGGTATGTCTTTAATAATTGTGCAAAAATTAAGCATTATTTGAGATTAGTAATGAATTTACATATTAATCAAGTTAGCATACACAAATCATATGAATATAGTATTTTCGTAGAAATGGATATTTTACATGAAAATGCGCAGCGAACATTTATAACTACTTAACTCTAGTGGTGTAGCTGACGTAGAAAAGAAGCATGAAGAGAAATTCAGGTCGTAATTTGGACATACGGTATTATTAAAAAATTAATATGGATTCTATTGATATTTAATATTATACTAAATATATTTATTAATTTAGGTTCTATCAAAACATGCTGAAAATTTCGAGGAGACGTCACTAGAAATTTATTTATTGGCATGTGGTCTAGAAATTTCGATTGCAGAGTTTTACATTGATGACGTTTTTGTTTAATGCATTTTCGTGGGGTTGATACTAGATTTATGAGACCGGATCGAAATTATGAAGGAGAACAAATGAGTGTCTCATCACCGTTTTCTGTATTTTTCCAAACTGTATGTCCATTGGGCACACAGGAGGCTACAAACGAGATTTTGATAGAGTTCGATGGTATGTTTTTAATAATTGTGCAAAAATTAAGCATTATTTGAGATTAGTAATGAATTTACATATTAATCAAGTTAGCATACACAAATCATATGAATATAGTATTTTCGTAGAAATGGATATTTTACATGAAAATGCGCAGCGAACATTTATAACTACTTAACTCTAGTGGTGTAGCTGACGTAGAAAAGAAGCATGAAGAGAAATTCAGGTCGTAATTTGGACATACGGTATTATTAAAAAATTAATATGGATTCTATTGATATTTAATATTATACTAAATATATTTATTAATTTAGGTTCTATCAAAACATGCTGAAAATTTCGAGGAGACGTCACTAGAAATTTATTTATTGGCATGTGGTCTAGGCATAGAGGGTCATCCAATACTTGTGGTAATTGGTACGTAGATATAGATTTCATACACATAACAAATAACAATATAGAAAAACTCAGAATTATGGAGTCGCAGTCAAAGGGAGCCATGGTAATGATAATATTGACTTCTACATAGTTATAGAAGATATTATAGGGTTAAAGTATGTAGGAAGTTATATTATTTGGTTATTTAGATGTACATTGTGAGATATTTCAAATCATAAGGTGGGAGTGCGTAAAGATGAAAATTTTATTAGTATGAATACATATCGAACCTGATACGAGAACAATTATTTCATTCTCGTATGCCAAGCGAATCAAGTTTTTTTAGATGATTTGGAATACAGGAACCCATGGCGAGTGGTGGAGAAGTTTGCACCAAGAAATGTATATTATTACATTCCAGAGGCGGACAAACCACATTAAAAATCTGATGGTTCAACAAATGAAGAAGCATATCAAAAAAATGAACAAGAGATCAATCTATTTGTTGATCTAAGTCAATATAACATGATCTCACTGTGTAGAAAAGACGTTACACCATAAGTGATTGAGGGTGGAATGTTGAAAGAACATGAATCTACTGACGTGTCTAATGAGGATGAATGAGACTGGTCCAACAAAACTTATAATGAATCAATCAAAATATTTGTATAAGTACAAATTTTATAAATATCCACAACATTTATATATAATATATTTAATTCATTGCAATTTCAAATAAATATGCTTCCCAAACGCAAAGTAGTGCGTGCGTCATCTCCACCTCCCATTGTCGACTCCTCTGCACGTGATTCACCGGCCATTAATAATAGGCCAACATCATTAGACCCAGCGCCAGATATTTTGTTAAATTATGGTATTTGACACAAGAGTTAATATATATTTACCAAATTATATTCATCTGTTTTAATTATTGTACATATAGTTGTATGTCATCGTCGAAGAGCGATGCATTACGAGGGGTGTCTGCATAGAGAAAGTTAGAAAAAAATGTAAAATTAAAGTTGATATATTAGAGGGTCATACCGGTGGGCACATTGACTCACAAGCATGACTTTCTACTTATATTGGTGTCCTCACTCGCACGTATGCTCTGATGTCAGCAGACTACTGGGTTAATGTTCCCAAATATGTGAAATATCACATAAAAAATGATTGTATGATAATGAGCTACATTCCAATAAACTAAGTATAAATTAAACTTAAAACTAATTGTATTTATACTAATTATTTATAATTTTTTTAAGAATGAGTTTAATCTCGATTTTAGTCGACAAGAGCATCGAAAATCAGTTGAGGAACTAATGTCGAGTACATTCCGGAGGTACAAAGATCGGTGCCATGAACACTACGTCAATTTTAAGACTGTGGCAGAGGCACGCCAAAATCCATTCCAAGCAATACCACCAGTCGAGTGGGAGAATGTTTGTAATTTAATTGAAGATCCTGTTTATAAGTTAATATCGCATTTATTTTTTTTTAATAGAAAATGATAGATGTATTAGAATTTGAAACTTATAATATTTTTTTATAGCAACAAAGTACTGTGAACAAAGTAAATAGATCAAGTTTAAAGATACACCATCGCGCGAGTTATTGATCTTTTCATCGTTTGCACAAAAAAAATGGCCAATGCTACTAGTTTCGGTCTCATATTAAAATATGCACTTCTCTCATTCAAGTTCTAATATAATTTTTATTTTGCAGCAAGCTGAAAGTTCTAGTGACTTTGAACTGACTTAATTATATGCTAAATCACATAAAAATCGTGATGGTGTTTGAACCAGTCACGAAACTGAGGCAAATTATGAAAGTTTAAGTATATTAAGTCAAGTCTAATACAATATTCTTATTATTTATACTAACTTTAATGTATTTTTTTCAGGAAAAGATGAAATCTCTAAAGGAAGCTATTGCGGATCCATCCAATTAATCACCTGTCAACGATGATCAAATCCTATCTGAAGTTTTTGGATCACTTTTTGGATATTTGAGGGGTTTAGGGCATTGTGTGAAGCCATTGTCAAATTCATCATCCTCTTCTAAGGCTAGATCCAATGAAGACAAGATTAAGGAATTATATGCAACACAACTTGAGATAGAACAATTAAGGTCCAAGGAATAAGAGTTGCTAATCAGATTAGATAAATCAGCGAAATTAGAGACAAGAATAAAAAAGAGATTGGAGCCGAGGACCTGAACAATGTTTGAAAAATGGCAGAAGATGTCCCAAAACTCTATGCCACTACCACGATCTTAAAACTTGTTTTTTTATTAATTGTACTTTTATTATTTTGTTTAACAACGATATTTGAACAAATTTGATGTATAAATTACATTTTTATTATAATAGTAATACATTTTTTAATTAAATGTGAATATGCATAGCAGTATTGTTCGAACAGAAAAAATACTGTTTGAATGGTACATTACGATTTAAAAATTCATCCAAACGAAATAGAGTCTGTTCGGATACTATTTGAAAAACACGCAAATCTGTTTGAACGAGAACAATTTCAGTAAATTTATTTGTTCGAACAGAGAAGCTTTGTTCAGACGTTGATCTTGTTTGGACATATGACAATCTATTTGAATCAAATATTTTTCCTTTTGAATGGTATGTATCCGTTCAGATAGATGAAATTTTCATTTGAATGAGTTTCTAACATGAAATTTTTTCTTTTCAAATAAAAAAAACCTGTCTGAATAGATCTGGACGGACAAGTAAGATTTCAGCTCTAAAAATTATTTTTAGAGACGAAATTCTCTAAAAACTTTTTGAGGTTTTTTTTTAGACAAATTTGAGATAACATTTTTTTTGTCTCTAAAAGTATTCTGAGACGAGAAATAGACTTTTTGAGACATTCAAAAATCAATTCTCTCGTAGTGTATATACCAACCAAATGAGAGAAAATTAATACAAACTATTCAATTGAAGGTGAACAATAATTATACAAACATGGAGCGTTACTACAGCTAGCAAGCAATATATCTACATTTTGTCGCTTTTAATATAAGGCCATTTTAAGGAAATGGCAGTCAAATTTTAATTACATCTACATTTGGATAAGACACTGAAATCCGGTTTAGTTTGGAAGATCATGTCAAATTTATTATCATATTTTTTTAAATTTTTATATAAAACACAAATTTTAATAATCTATTTTTTTTTAAATTCTAATATAACCTTTTTAAATCTCAAAATAATATTAATATTAAAAAAATAATATATTATTCAATTTTCAAAATTTATCTAAATTCATATTATTTCATCTCATATTCTAATTTTAAACGGGCCTGAAAATGCTCTAATATCCAGGTAATTAGCACCGCCGGCTAGTTTTCTCCCTTCTCCTACGTTAGGTGGTATGGAATAATATTAAATTAATGCATGTGAAGATTCTTTCCCTGTACTTGAGGCCATGGCGATTAAGACAAAGCAAAATAATCTATTTAAAGTGGTAAGTCTCGATGTAATTCGTTATATTATAAATTTATTTTTATTATAATATATATCTATATATGTTGGATCACATTAAATGACTTTAATTTATAAAAAAATATATATATATTTTTTGTAGCTCATATAGCACTCATCACAAGAAAATTGTGAGACAATACCAAGTACATATACAATGTCTTTGATAATAGAATGATTTTTATTATAATCCATATATGTACATGTATTATAGGTCAAAGGTCTAATTGAAATACTCATATTTTATAGGTAATGAAATGGATTTTTTCTATTTTAAAAATTCTTTTATTTGTAAATAAAGATATTTTGATCAATTTTATTCTAAAATATATATTTTTTAAGTCTTTTTATTATTTGGATTATAAAATAGTTTAATTTAATGGACTGTCCATAACTGTGTCTTGATAATATTACTGGATATTCAAATATTGGCCATGATTCTTGGGTTTCTGTTACACCAATTTTTTTTTATTTTAATAATTTATTAATTGTATCGGTTAGCCGCACATTCCGTTTGACATGTACTGGAACATAGTTACGCTAGTTGGGCCATGTAAACTTTGTACGTATGCTAGTTGCTCATGCATCAGACATAGAGGATGCTTTTTAGGCTAACGGCATGCATGAATCCTTCTCTCTTACGCACTAAAATAGGACGTTGAAAGTTATGGGTTTCCATCTGATCATACTATAAATGAATTGTAGCTATTAATTTTCTTTGAAAAAAATGGTATGCGAGCGATCGATCGATGCAATAAATTAACGACTTTAATTATTATTATTATTATTATTTGTAAACTTAATTAATTAGTAGTACGTACGTAACCGGCAACCACGAATCTTATTTAGGAAGAAATTTCTTTGTATTCTTAATTAACAAATAAATTAAAGTACAATCGATATATATATATATATACACACAATGTAAGCATAAAAAGTATATAATAAAAGTGAACCAAACCCTTTTCTTGATCTTAATTGCCGAATCAAATTAAAAAGCTGGAGACCGCGCGCTATATAATAAATTAAGCGGTTTGCAGTCTAATTGATCAATATTAGGTCGACTTGAGGAGTACTACATTAATTGTACGTAACTGGATGTACCCTCTGTATGGGTTGTACTTGTACATGATTTTCTAGATATATATACAGTGACGGAGTCACGTTGGGGGCAGGAGGGCCATGGCCCTTCCTCCTCACGGACTCCATCCCTATTTTTAAAAAAAAAAAAATTTTAAAAAATGTAACATATATTTTTTAAAAAAAAAAGTTTTGAAAAATTGAAAAATATGTTTATTTTTTTTTATGATTTTGTAGGATAATATTAATTTTATTTTGTGTTAAACCCCCTCTTTAAAAATTATTTTGATTTTCCTTTATAAAATTAATATAATTTAAAAATAAAATACATCTCATATAAAATAAAATAATATAATAACATGATGACATATTTTTATTATATAAAAAAAAAGAAGTTTGATGATTTTTAATGTATTTTTAAGATATTTTTATTATGATAACATGTTCTTATCATATTATATACTTTTTTAATACATTAGTTATATTAAACATTTTTTGTTTTTATTGTAGTTCTTACTATCAAATTATTTTATATCGCATAAAAAATTATATATAAATAAAATAAAAAATATTTTATATATTTTATTTTAATTTTACCTAACTCCCTAACATAAAATTTTAACTCCAGCACTGTACGTATATCCATTCATTTATAATGGAATATTACAATTTTAACTTGAGACATACTGAATACAAGTCAGAACTATTACTTATAAAGCTCCCAATACACAATTTTTTTTGTAATTAACATAAATTAATCTATTATTGTAACTCTCTACAGATCAAACCGTCTCACTACTAAAAATTCATTAACTAACTTATTCCTAATTCTCTGCATTCAAGTCAAGATTTGTGGCGGATCATAAAAATGCATACGCCCGCATGCGGCTATATATATAATCTAATATTTTTTTTATTCAAAAGCATTAATTTAATTACTCCCATTGAATTAGATCCTTGAGACTTGAAATCTGACCATAAATAGTTGTCCCCGGCCTTTGTAAAGTTATGTACATGAGAGAGTTTCAAGTATTTCACCTTCAACTTCTGATAATTTCCTTTCTCGGAAGTCGGAACTACTTCGATCGAAGTGCTATATCTCCTTATAATTAGTTGTTTAATTTCGATCCTTGTCATTAATGGCATCTTGGCTTGTAATACTAGGGAAGTTGCAGCTTGCAGCTTTGAGCTTGCTCATGGTGTCGAGTTTCCTGCATGAGCAAGTACGTCTTGCTAATGGTGAGCCCCAAGTACCTTGTTTCTTCATATTTGGGGACTCGCTTTCCGATAATGGGAATAATAACAACCTTAAGACGTCGGCAAAATGCACTTATCAACCTTATGGGATTGATTTCCCCAAAGGGGCGACTGGGAGGTTTACCAACGGTCGTAATCTGCAGGATTTCATTGGTATGCATTTTCTTTTTTTCTACCTAAGTTTATATATATATATATATATATATATATAGGAAAATACTACTTGAATTGATAAAAGTGATTGACTGAATTTTTTATTTTTTATTTTTTATTTTTTACTTAATAATTAAGGAATGACTATTAATATTTTTTTTTAATTTTTAAAAATATTTAAAGATATATAAAAATGATTGAAAAAAAAGAAAAAAAAGGTGCATTTGCACTTATCAATCGATTTTCTTAATTCGATTCTTCATCGGACCTAGTAGCAATCCCCAAGTATTAATGATTTTTCAATATGATCAAGATGGAAAATTGGCGTTTCAATAAAATATTGATATAAGCCAATACTATTACAAAGCTATCAAATAAAATATTTCATAAAGCTCTTTTGACGTGTTTAAATTAAAAAAATGTATTAAAATATTTCATTGTAAAATTGGGAAATTAATCTGAATATCTACCTAACCCAATTAGCAAGAGAATTAATTAATATTTGCTACGTGGAAATTTAAAAAAAAAAAAATGGCACCAAACTCGGCCAGCCAGCTGCAGGGCGGCGGCGTGGGTTGGGCCGTGGGCGTCAAACTTATTATAAGAAATTGCAAACTTGAAGACTTTTAATAGTTACCCTCTAGTTGTTGGGGAGGGTACTGCCGTAACATAATTGGAAGGCTGAATTGGTACTGCATGCAGTACTTGAACTACGTGCATACGTACGTATAGTTCATGCTATGTGTAGATTAATTAGTTTATGAGAAATAACATTTGTAGTGTTTAGCACATTCTATTTTTAAAAAATAGATGACTATGAGATTTATTTATTTATTAATTGATAAAAAAACTAGTTATTTTATATGGGTTTTATATTATTTGAAAATTGTTATAAAAAATTGACATAAGAGTAAATTTATAAATTAATGTGTTTTTATAAGATTCGTTAAATTTATTTTATAATAAAAATAAAATTATAATCTAAACTTCTAAAGCACCACATTGAGAAACATTAGTTTTTAAATTTATTTTTATGTAATTTTTTATGGTTAAAGTATTTCTTTATTTATTTATTTTTTAAATAGAATGCATAAGACTTACATATTTGTAAATATAATTAATAAATTATATATATATATATATATATATATATCATGCTTTTGAATACTTTTTTTCATTACAGAGGAAAAACTAGGTTTTCCCGAGGATTCCATCCCACCCTACGCTAGTGCTACTGTTGGATCGGTGGAGAAAATTCTTAGGGGTGTGAATTATGCATCTGGCGCAGCGGGAATTCTGAAGGAATCTGGAAGAACACGGGTAATTAATTAGTTACACAAAAAGTGGCATGCATCCAATTCATGTCCTACGTATAATGCATATATATATATATATATGAAAATTTCTAAAGTCATTCTTAAAGTCACAAATAAAAGTCATATTTTAATAATTTTTTTTATTATTTTTTACTTAATGATTAATTAAGTTTTTTTTAATAATATGGTATTTTTCTTATAAAAAATATATATTATAATTGTAAAAAAACATTATGAAAAAAAACTAAAAAATAGAAAAAAATTAAACCTAGGCGGAATCCCAAAGGAGTGGCTCTAACGCCACTCAATATATATATATGTCCAATTTCTACATAAATCAATGGAAAATCCTACATCCATAAAAAATGCAGCACACGAGAAAACTTATCGATTGATATTTTATTTTATTCATTTTATTTTACTTAATTTAATGAATTGTTTCAAATAAACTTATAAAAAAAATTAATTTTTTAAAGGAATTTTAAAAAATGCTTGAAAAAACACAAAATAAAAAGGTGATATATATATATATATATATAAAAGAATCAATAGGGCATGACTATTACAAAAAAAAAAAAAAAAATCAATAGGGAGTGATTTTGCACTTACTGATATATAAGAATCAATATATAGGGCCACTCTCGATCGCCCTAGCATGACCCTAAATCAATTTGCAATCTTCTTTATTTACATACCAAACACACGGAACGCTTTCGGCCAATATATTCAACATTAATAAGACGAGTTATATATATATATATATATATATATATATATATATATATATATATATACACGTACCAAACTCGGTGTATGACAGAGTACGTTTTCCAGTAGTACATAAAAGTAAACGAAATGTGTAATTTCTCTGCACTATTCATATATGATGCACAAAATAAGTAATGCTAGATATTATATATAATCATGAGTACTTGTGCAAGTGTACATACGATAATTATACATTCTAATTTTATTCTACATATATATATATATATGTAGTTAATTGGTTCATCGGTCATTAATTTGTAGGGTGATCGGATATCCATGGATAAGCAGTTGATAAATCACCACAAAATGGTGTTGCGTATTGTCAACAAGTTGGGAAAGAAGAAAGCCACTCATGAACTCCTAAACAAATGTATATACTCGGTTGCAATTGGCAGTAATGACTACATCAATAACTACTTCTTGCCGCAATTCTACCCTACTAGTCGCGATTATACCCCTTCTCAATTCGCTCAAGTTCTCATTCGACAACTCTCTCGACAATTAAGGGTTAGTATACCATCTACGTACATTAATATTAGAAAAAAATGCATATTGCTTAGTTTACAAAGTGATCATGATATGATCGTAAAATAACGCGCACTACAAAAATAAAAAATATTTGTGATAAAAATATATTATTTTGATCATAAATAATTATTTTAATTATAATTATAATATCATAAATATCTATTTATATTATAATGACGTGTTTTCCAACTTAATTACGCGTTTCTTGTAATAATATTACTTCCTTAATTCTTAATGTTAAAATCGAGAGAATGAATCATGCATGATGAGGCAGATCTTATATTATATATATATAATATTTATATATGTCGATGTGTTAGACTTTGCACAGGCATGGAGCAAGAAAAGTAGTCGTTTATGGACTGGGTCTGCTCGGTTGTATCCCATATGAAGTGAGAATGTACGGAGCTAGCATTTCTGGATGTGTCGACAAAATCAACGAGGCAGTCATGCTTTTCAACAATGGGCTTCAATCACTGGTGTCCGACCTCAATAACAATCTAACCAATTCTACTTTCATCTTCATAAACTCTGTTGGAATTTCGTTAACTAGCTTTACAGGTACAATGATATTATTACTTCAACATGACCTACTTAATTACTTTTATCATCTTTTGGAGGTTACATAGTACTGCATGCAGATAATATATATATATATATATATATATATATAAATATATATATATGGGCACTGATACATAGTACAGACAATAAATTTATACAACATATTTCATAACGATGTTGTAAGATGAGGACATTTTTATAAAGTAACATTATTTTTATAATTTGATTTATAAAATTACCCTTCATTTAATTCATTGTTGTAAAATTTGTTGTAAAAAAGATTGTGTAGATATTATTTTCATATAAATATAAATATAAATATAAATATATATATATATATATATATATATATATGAGATGATTGACTAGTACTTGTGGCAAAACCCGCAATTGTATTTAGGAGTTAATTTTTTATTTTTTATTTATTGTATATTACATTTATGTAAAGAATAATGTTAGACACAATCGTGTAGCGTGCAAGTTCTATGCACTCTATTAGAAAAAAAGAAAAAAAGTAGAGCCCACATTAAAAAATAATTTTTTTCACGTGATCTTTAATTATTTTTGTAATCAAATTTTTAGAATTTATTTTCTTTATATAAACTATCAATAGATCTTTTGAAAAGTCATCTTTTATTCTAGTATGTAAGTTATTTTATCAGATTTTGCATGAAATTTAGATATTTTTGTATTACATTAAACATATAATATTATAACTGAGAGTTCAAATAAATTATTTTTTTACTTAACAAAATCTAGAGGACCAAATCTCTCAAATTATTTTTTATATAGATCATTAATTTTAAATAAGTTTTCTTGTATTTTCATTTTGAATTCTATTATATGAAGAAGCTCGATATTGTATATGAAAAAAATCTTGGGACCCATATAATTAATAAGCTTATTATTTCTTCTAAACTTAGTTTTAATTTTAATTTTAGAGAGGTTACATTCTTAAAATAAATAATATATATAAATTGAATAAAATCTTAGGACTATAAAAAAACTGGACACAGATATTTTTAGGGATATTAAAATTTAGAAAAATATTACAAAGTATATAAAGATTATAATTTTTTTAGGAGCTATTTTCTATACCTATACAAATTTTTATAAAATCTAAGGGTATATTGTGTTTTCAAAAAGTCGTGACCCCCCTAAGTACAATATGGGTCGGCAACCATGGTCAAGATGGATTGAAATTGGCTGGTTTATTTTTAGGAATAAGATGAGATAAAAGTTAAAAATAAAATAAAATATTATTATAATATATATTTTTATTATTAATTTTATTTTAAGATTTAAAAAATTGAATTACTTATAAAATTAATATATTTATTTTATTTTGTATGAAAATTTAAAATAATAATAATAATAATAATAAGATAAAATAAAATAAAATGTTACGAAATTATTTGTAAAAACAAATCTGAATGCTGTGGACATATCTCTGCGCAGGTTCCATTCCAGTTTTAAATAAGGCCTGCTGTCAAGTGTCGAAGGCCTCGGCGCCGCAATGCATACTTTCTGCAAAGACATGCAGTGACAGAACCGAATATGCTTTTTGGGATGAAGCGCATCCAACTGAAACCGCATATTCGGCTACAGCAGCAAGAGCATACAGTGCTCTGCTTCCAACTGATTCTTATCCATTTGATATTCAACGCCTCGCCCAGCTGTAATTAAATTATTTAATATGGGAATTAGAAAACTCTCTGGTGAAAACCAATAAATAAATATTAAATATTATAATGTAATAGCCATTAAACGCTTAAATTGTTGATGGGTGTATGTTTGATCAATATATAATATTCAATAATTAAAGTTTGTTCTAAAAATATCCAAGATCCTACCTAACAATATTATTTTGGCTACAAACTATTCATATATGTTATATGGATAATTTTTCAGTAAAGTTCTCAATTTTTATTTATTTTTTTTCTAAATTGAATCTCAAATTTTCTCAACATATATATCGATGAAGATTTGCTCTAGTTGTTAATCATGCACAAATGGGTTCAAGAATCTTCAATTTTTAGAAATTGATTGTCGTACTTATATTAAAGAGGTCAAGACCTTCGCTTTGACAAAGGATGTACTGTTGAGGCACTCCATGTGTATTTTATAAGAATGGAAGTCATGAATAATGGTTTTTTTTTTTTACCTTGATAGATATTTTAGATGATGATTTGAGATTAAGAAATATGTTTTAATTGGACTGATAAGCGGAGTAGTGCAATATATGAGTATTTTGAAAATGTCATGACGTTCATACGAGTACGACATATCTGATCACTAATAGGCAATATGGCATGTTAATCACAATAGTAATGGGTGTGAATCTCCGTGGCCAATTAAAATACCACCATTGGGCGCAATAGTGAAATCATTTGAAGGCACATACATTTGTTTGGTTATTTCAAACATAGTCTTTTTTTTTTTTTTTTATATTCAAACATAGTTGTATTGCATGAATGAGAAATATCCAAAAGTTATAATAACAAATCAAGACAGAACAATGAAAAAAATAATTTCAATTGTTGTTTTTTATCAAACACATTATGGACACTGCTTGCGCGCGGCACATTATGAGAAAATTGCTAGATAAGTTGGCTTCCAATGCTCAATACAATTAGTGGGCTAAAAAGCACACTTCAGCTTTGTGTGTATAACCGTCAAACTACAATGGAGCTCGAGAAGCATTGAGTTATTTCTTGACAACTATAACTTGCATGATCAACTATATATATTTATATATATATATATATATATATTATGCTATATACAATATAGTATATAATATATCTTGATATATATACATATATGTGTGCACAGACACACACACATATACATATATAATGTTTATAATATATAATATAGTGGTACACGTTCGAACGTAAAACTTTGCATTCGAACGTAGGACTCATGCATTGGAACGTGTGGTTGAAAAGTTCGAACATTTCGAAATAACATTTGAATGTATCCTATCTTAATGTTCAAACATTTCTCGATTTGATGCAATGACAGGTCATTTAAAATGTCACTGCATTAAGCTAGGTCTACGTCCAGAATGACGTTGTTGGCTTTAATTGGACCTATTGCAGCAATAAAAGGTCCCAAAATTGCAAAAATAGAAAAAAAAAAATAACAAAACAGCTAGGACGCATGGGATGAAGGCATTCCATTCCATTTATTTTCAAATTTTTTTGAAATGGATATTTGTCTTAATTTCTATAACTTCTCAAATGATAAGAGCCTTATCAGATTATATCTCGATTTGTTTGAGAGTATACCATTATGTAAAAATTAGAAATAATCAACCCCTACTACTCCAAAGAAGGAAAAGAACGAAATACCTTCTTTTTTCAAAATGAGTGGGACTAATAAGGAGAACAAGGAGTAATTAATTCCTTTTTAATATTGCTTAATACAAACGACACAACAAATTAAACTATACAATTTTTATATTCTTTAATTTTATGAAATTAGTATTTTTGATATGTATGTTCAAATATAAATAAAAAAACGTTTGACTATTGATTCACATTCGAACCAACCGACGTTCGAACATAATGACACAAAATTATAATAAAGCATTTGAATGTAATATGACGTAACAACATTTGAACGTACTCAAACTTAAATGAACAAAACGCTCGAACAAACATCCGAACGTTATGCACGGTATTTTAGCGCCACTTAGTTCCTTTCACAAAAAGTAATCTTTTTCGAAGAGAATTAAATGGTTGGTAATTAAAAATTCCAGATGGGCTTATGAATAGTATACTGACGACTGATACATCATGTTCAGAAAATCTGGAAACAAGATGGATGTTAGATTCATTTTTATACTCACTAATTAAAGATCGACATGTTAGCTTTTTATAATACTTACCATAGAACTACTCTTACATAATCGTACCAAAGTCTTTCTATTTATGATTTTATCTCTCCTCCCTCAGTTTTATCTTTGTCTTTTCCTTTTCAAGCCGTCTAGATTTTTTTCTTTGTTTGGTATTTCTTGTAACTACACGTCTTTTTCTCTTTTAGCCCTCGTCAAGATTTTTTTTGTTTGGTTTTTCCTGAAACTATACAACTTTCTCTCTCTCTCTCCAAGCTCCTTACTAGGTATTTTTTCTTTGTTTTTCTAGAATTTACACAAATTAGAACAAACTCAACTCTCTGATCTCTTAACTCAGTCTACAACCTTTAGCAAGTACATTTATTTATTTTGCATATTAATCGAGATAGTTTGCAAAGAACAAAGAGCAAGAGATGATTGATTTTTCTTATTCTTATTCTTGATTCCATATTGCATCAACAAGAGGAGCAAAGCATGAGCCCACAAGAAGAGCAATCCAGATCAAAGCAAAGCATGAGCTCACAACAAGAAGAGCAAACGTAATTTTGGTTTTTCGCTCTGGGTTGCTTTTCTTTTTTGGCAACTGGATAGTCTGAGTTCATGATTTTGCAACGTCACTATAAGAAAAATAGATTTTTGTAGCTAATTTTAGTTATAAATAATCATTTCGCTAGAATTAACTGGCTGCAAATAAACAGTTTTCTTATAATGAATTAGGTTCACGATTTTTTTTTTTCAGAAAGTTGTATATTTGTATTGGTAAATTTTCTTTTATTAATTTTTCATTGCTATTGTAAATTTCTAGAGATGTAATATTGCATTGTGAATGAAGGATTTTTGATAGAGGGAAGAGGGGGGGGGGGGGGGGGGGGGGGGGGGGGGGGGGGAGGGGGGAGGGCGGCCTAATGGTGGGAGGAGAGGGGATGAGAGAAAGATGGGGGTAAAAAGATCATGCTAGAGTCTGGGATGTATCCCTTTCAAAAAAAATTCCATGCATGCAAGTGTATTATTTAGTTTGTTATAATTCGTATGTGTCCATAATTCATTTGCAAGGTATAAAACACGATATCCCACCCATCCGGCTGGGAGTGCCTCCCATATATCATACTTGCGACCACGTTTCAGGATTACAACTTAAATTCTAGCATTTAAAAATTGGTAGGAAACTTGAAAAAATATGGATTTTCGATTGTAATTCTCTTATTTATGGCAATTTACAACACTTCGAAAAAAAATCGTTAGACTAAAAGGCCGAAAGCATTTGCTACTAATTGAAGCCTTAAATATGAAAGTCCCTTTTTGATATGCTCCATCTTCAATTTTCAATTGGGTTTTACACTATGTATAAGCCTTAACTATTCTAGATCATGATCTATGTAGTTTTCTTCCCAATATTCTCTTCAAAAGGAAGACCTATGGCGTTGATATCGATTGAAATCATGTGTTTCATAATTTGATTATAAGTCGAAACTAGAGTGTTAAGACCCAACCATTGATCTAAAAAACCTAAAATTATTGGATTCTAAGTTAGTTAAACTTTTAATTCTCATAATTATAACATTTCATCACGTTTCTAAATTTGATGTTCACGACAGCACACTCTATTAGCACTAACCCTTTTGGTAGCCCCTTCACTTATCTATTGGTATTCATGAATGACTTAACATGATTTCCATACATAGTAGCAAGATATTTTAATCTAGATTATAGGTCGCCCCACTGTAACTTGAACTCATGATGTGGTTCCTGCTTTGATATCAATTTAAAGACGTAATTAATTTGTTAAATACTTAAGACTGTTTGATACTAATTTAGTTAAACATTTATCCCTCCAATCATAACATAGAGATTTCCAAAATTTGACATTGTGGATTGCACTCTTGTACTCACCCCTCGCAAAAAACGTGGAAGGGGCCGGCTATATGTACTAAGGCGTCTTTGCAACTTCTGGTGGTGTGGCTAATATTTGCCACGATGATGAGGTGCAATATATGAGATCAAATTAATTCCTCTCTTTTGCTGATATAACTGAGAAAGGATTATTCTGTACTTTGAGTAATGTTAGGTACAAATTTTATATGTACAAGTTTGGTACAATTTTTTTGTAAAAATATGAACTCCATAAAAAAGTAAGTTTTTAAAATTTTTTATAATAAAATTTACTTTTTTATAAAAAAAATTGTGTGAAACTTATGCATTTAAACTTGTATATATCATTTATCTTTCTGTTAGTTAGCCTTCTACAATTAGTGCATTGCTAGCCCCATGCATGTAGGTAGCCAGCTTTATGCATGATTTTATTTCTTTCAAGTACATAATTAATGATAGAACAGCTGTATACGTCCAAGTTTACAACGGAAAAATATTTGTATTACTTGTTTCTCCATTGTAATTTGTGTAGGAGCAGAAACAATTGACTTTTAACTTATTCTCTGCGGGAAAGTCAAGATTTGTCGCGGTTCTTAAAAATGCATGCAAGGGGCTAGCTAATCTATTCTTTATTCAAGAGCATTTACTCGTACAGTTAAGGCTATCACTACCTAAAAAATTGGTTATTCATGATTAATTATTTTATGTTAAAATAATTATTTTTTATTAAAATAAATTTATTTTTATAGCAAATAATATCTTTATTATAAATAATTTGTCAAAAATATTAATTTTTTTTCTTGTAGTGCGTACCTTAATATATTCCAGCTATAATATGTACTATTTTTACTTGTTATTTTCTTATTGGATTTCATGTAACAGAAATATTCTCTGTAAAGTGTATAAATTAAAGGGGACACTCCCTCAATAGAAATGCAAGATTCAGATTTCATAACAATGCTCCGCTGACATTTAGATCATCATCTATCGTGACTAGAAATCGATCAGAACTAGTACTACTATACATACTACTGTCTCATAATTCCCAACTGATCATCCGATCGCCTTATGGCATATCAGCTGCTTCCTTAATTAGTTGTTTAATTTCGATAGTTGTCATTATGGCATATTGGCCTGTAATATTAGGGAAGCAGCTTGCTTTGATCTTGGTGGTGTCAAGTTTCCTGCAGGCGCAACATTTTGCTAATGGTGAGCACCAAGTACCTTGTTTCTTCATATTTGGGGACTCGCTTTCCGATAACGGGAACAATAATAATCGTGCAACGCCGGCAAAAGCTAATTATCAACCATATGGGATTGATTTCCCCAAAGGGATGACGGGGAGGTTTACCAACGGTCGTAATCTGGCGGATTTCATTGGTATGCATTTTTTTTTTTTCTACCTAAGTTTATATAGATGATCTAACGGTCGTAATCCTGCAGCAACATTTTTCATTGGTATACATTATATATGTGTATATGTATATATATATATATATATAGAGAGAGAGAGAGAGAGAGAGAGAGAGAGAGAGAGAGAGGATCAAAACATTAGCTGGGGACACAAAAGGATCCTACAAAATGATCCATAGATTGACGTGGCTCTGTAGTATCATGGGGTTAATTTTCTTTTTCTACCTAAGTTTATATATATTTATAATAGGTAATTTGATTATTTTCTTTTGATGCGCTTATGGTTCTTTGAAATTGGTTGCCCTCATTCTTTTCAGATTGTAAATATTGAATATTGATTGATTCTGCTGTTTTGGACATAATTGTAAATGGTTGATGGGTGTTGAGGAATAAATTTCACATTGCTTATGGACAAGGTTTTGGGCATGCTTATAAGCAATGTGTAAACCTCTTTCATTGGACTGATTTTATGAGATGAGTTAAGCCCATGAATTTCTACATGGTATCAGAGCCTGCCACAGGACGAATGTGGGCCCACACTACTTACCCCATGACAAGGACCAGAAAAATTACTAGGCTGCACGTGAGGGAGGGTGTTGAGGAATAAATCCCACATTGCCTGTGGATAAGGTCTTGGGCATGCTTATAAGCAATGTGCAAACCTCTCTCATTAGACTGGTTTTATAAGATGAGTTAGGTCTATGAATTTCTACGATGGGAAGGAAGAGGCCGCCCAAATCTCAAATTTTGCTTCTCTCTTTTCTTTAGAAGTCTCAAGGAGAAAAAGTTGAAGCTTGTTTGTATGGAAGAAGATGGAAATCTTAGTGCTTCCAAAGAATAGGCAGCGATATTTGAAAAAAAGTCAATTATATATTAACTTATGTATGATTTTGATCAGGATATCTTGTTGGATTAATATCTCTGAGTAATGAACCTAATTTGTCAGTTATTTCGAGTCTTTTACAAATTAGTATCATCTTTACTTGTAATCTTAAATTCATCTTATCATTGTTCTAATTGTCTTGAGTACGTACCTTGGAACGGCTGGCTTCGTAGAAAGAAGCATATTACCATTTTGACCAAGGAAAAGAGAAAGTGATGATAATCTTTCTGGTTACCGGGAAAGTGGTATTGCAATGATCTACTTCCTTGGATAGCAACATATCATATAAAACAGCAAGCTAGCAGCCTAAAAAAAAACACTATAAACAACGACGAGCTGGCCAGGTTTGGGGAACTCATGAGAAAGTGGGAAAAGAACGGGATAACTTTCAAGAAAAAAATATGGGCACGTCAATTTGTGGAATCTCTCTGTGTACGTAGTGCAGGACTCATACATAATGATACTATGTCAGTTTGTGGGATCTTTTTATCCGTAGCGGACTGATCATCATACATATACATATATACATATATATATATAGTTCATACACGTATAACGTGTATAAGATTATTCATACACGTATAACGTGTATAAGATTAGTTTATATATATATATATATGTATATATATACATACAGACATCATGCATTTGAACACTTATTTTCATTACAGCGGAAAAACTGGGTTTTACTGAGGATTCCATCCCACCCTACGCTAATGCTGCCGTCGGATCGGTGGAGAAAATACTTAAAGGTGTCAATTATGCGTCTGGTGGAGCGGGAATTCTGACTGAATCGGGAAAAAGATTGGTAATTATAAATTACTACAACAAAACGTGGCATATTGCAGCATCCTGCTGCCTGCATAGTGATCAATTAATGCATAAGCATAAATATAAATATGTCCGCAGGTTGATATATATATATATATATATATATATATATATATAATTAAATGAATGATAAATAATTACATATTTTCATAAATTATAAAAAAAAGTATTAATAAAAATAATAAGATAGTTATAAATAAACATAACCTATAGTTTTATCAAATTTATTTGAGATAATTTTGATTGAAATTTTAATAAAAGATTCGTTCAAAATATTATATTTTTATAATTTTAAGACGATGATCTAATATTTGTGTCATTTTGCACAGCCTCAAAAGAGAGGACATTAAAATACCTATGTTTTTAGTCTTTAAATTTTTTTAGATCTACATAAACTTGAATCATCCACAGTTTTTTTAGTTATGTGATTATTTTTAAAAAATAATATAATTAAAAAAAAAATAAATTATGTAGTTTATAATTTATATAAAAGAATGTTATATTATAATTTATAACATGAAATTTTAATCTTAAATATGTAAATTTATTAGATCATATATATTTCAATTAAATATCAAACATATATAATATATTAATTATATTTATTGTCTATTATTACCAATTTAATATAATTATAGTTAATTGTATATATTGTATATTTATCATCTCAAAAAATAAATAAATAATACATTCATTTTAAAATTATAAAATAATTTGTAAAGAATGAAATTATTAATCATATAATAAGAATAAATTTTCATGAATAAAATTAAACTCTCTAACGTATAAATTAACATCTCTAAGTGAGGATTGCATTGTTATCTTGTTATGAATGATTTATTTATATATATTGTTATATATTCTATACTATTATTATGTCATTCTATACTATTATTATTATTTTATATTTATTTTACATAAAAAAAAAGTTTTAAATGAAAAGTTTATCGTTATAGAAAATTGAAGTGGTGTAATTAAATTTAATGTCAAGAACATTATTTCAGTGATTAATGAAATTAATAGATTATATTTAAAATAATATTTCTCATAAAATGCAGTATTTATTTTAACAAAAATAGATAGAAAGTGTTAACTTTAACAGAAAAATAAAATTTTTCGTTAAAACAAAATTTTTCGTTAGATAGCCACTTTATATATATAAAGATATAGAGTATTAATGATGTATTCTTCAGTAATTAATTAATTGGTTTTTTGGCAGGGTGATCTGATACCCATGGATGAGCAGTTAATATATCACCAAAAAACGGTGTCGCGCATTATCAGTAAGTTAGGAAAGAAGAAAGCCACTCAACTCTTAAACAAATGCATATACTCGGTTGGAATCGGCACTAATGACTACATCGTGAATTACTACAGCTTGCCCAATTTGATCTACCCTAGTACTAGTCGCACATATACCCCTTCTCAATTCGCTAAAATTCTCATTCGAAAACTCTCTCGGCAATTAAGGGTTAGTATACATGATGATCTGCATGAATATTAGAAAAAAAAAACAAAGAGAATATCATATGGTAAGATAACATTGATCTTCAACTTACGTACGTGTGGCTAGTTCTGATCGAGATGCCAAATTGTAAATCTCTAATTTATTTTTATAAGATGTTTTTGTGAAAGTAACACTACTTCCTTATTTCTTAATGTGAAGATCGAATGCATCATGATGATGAGGCTGATCTTTTATTAATTTATATATGTCGATGTGTTAGTAGACTTTGCATAGGCGTGGAGCCAGGAAAGTAGTCGTTTATGGATTGGGTCGGCTCGGCTGTATTCCATATGAAGTGAGAATATATGGAGCTGACATTTCTGGATGTGTCGACAAAATCAATGATGCTGTCACACTTTTCAATAGTAGGCTTAAATCACTGGTGTTCGACCTCAACAAGAATCTAACTGCCAATGCTACTTTTATCTTCATAAACAGTACTGGAATTTCGTTAGACAGCTTTTCAGGTCTAGTAATAATTAATATTATTATTACCTCAACATGACCTAACACACACACACACACACTCTCTCTCTCTCTCTCCCTAAATATATATATATATATATATATACACACACATTTATGTACGTATATGAGATGACTGATCAGAAGTTGGATTGAAATATGTGTGCATGTTTGCAGGTTCAATTACAGTTTCAAATTCGGCTTGCTGTGAAGTGTCGGTGCTCTCAGTGCCGCAGTGCACGCCTTTTGGAAAGACATGCAGTAACAGGACCCAATATGCCTTTTGGGATGAAGTGCATCCAACTGAAATCGCATATTCGGCTACTGCGGCAAGAGCATACATAGCTCTGTTTTCAACTGATTCTCATCCATTTGATATTCAGCGCCTTGCCCAGCTCTAATTAAATTAACTAATATGGGAAGGGAATATAATCGCTAGCTGGAAAAAATAAATTAATATTTATGTGTTGATCATGTAATGACCATTAATAATGTTCAAATTGATGATCATGAATTAGTTTGATCTGTTGGAAAATAAGGAGCTGAGAAGAGAATCTAAAAAATTTATAGGCTTTGAGGCATATAGAAATACTTTATATACTGTCTTTAAGATAATATTTACTTTCACTCGGTTAGAGTTTGCTAATAGATTCTTATCAAATTATCTCCAAAATACAATAAAGTCTATAACTCTACATATAAATTTCATAAGAATTTTTTTTGAGTTTTTTTTTGTGAAAAATTGAAATTGAATGATGAAAAAGATGTTCTTCTCGCATTCGTATAGGTCTGGTTTATAGGACGCCCAGAGAGAAGCCAATGAAAAATTGCATCTTTTCTAATATAATCGCTTGAAATCATGTTTAAATTATATAACAGGACGTTACACACACAAATGAAGAGATGCACTAATAGTCTAGTAGTTGAGGCATGCGCCTTCTAGTCCAACTCTTGCACAGGTTCAAATCCACTAGAACCAAAGTACATTTTCATTTTATATCCAAGTTGGTAAGCTTGTTTCACTGAATTTTAAACTTTTTTTATTTGCGAGCTTTCAACCTTCAATATTTAAATATATTGATATTATCATGCGTAAAAGAATGTATCATTTGATTTAAATCTCTTCTTAGTGTGATTAATTCAAAGTTCTTAAAGGTAATTGGTGGCTTAGGCTTAAACCAAAATTTTTTAATTCAAAATTGAAAATAACACACATATGAAAATATCTAATTCACAATATAAGTTCGTAATTGTTAACACTATTATGGACTTGTGCTACACTCTAATTTAAAGAACATTTACAAAACAAAATAAACCCAAATTCTTTTTGTTAGAAGTGGTATCACTTCTATGATCATAGAGGCGAAATTTCTTTTATGTCCCTGTTACCAGTATATTTCTATACTTGAACTTCATTAAGAGTAAAATTTATCCTTTTCAATTATAATAGTTAACATTGATTCATCCTGAATGAGACTTGGTTATTGCAGTACTCAACTAATCATAAATCAGTAACGTGTTATTATTCATTAAACTATTTTTCAGATTAAATCTGAAAAAAAAAATGTTGGGTTATCAATATTACTGGTATTTTTTTGAAAGGATTTTAGTCTTATTCCAATAGATGTAACCTATACTAAATCTCGCAATAAACCTTTGGCAAAATAGTCTACCAAGTTACAACTCAACCTTACATAGACAATCGTTATAATTCCATTAATTATTAATTGCCTAATATAATCATGTTTTAGACTTATTTCTAAATTTTTTGTTGTATACTTTATTGTATGTACTAGACATAGTAGTTTCACTATCACAATGTAAGAAAATAGCTAGCATAGGTTGTGACTATATTTTATATCCAATAACATATTATTAAGCCATTCTGCTTCTTTTCTTGTTGTTACTAATGTTATAAACTCTATTTTTATTGTTGAATGAGAAATACATGTCTATTTTTTTGAAGTTCAAGAAATAGAACCCTCACCAAGGGTAAATATCCAATCAGATGTGGATTTATTGTTACTGGTGCTAGTAATCTAACTAGCAACTGAGTATCCTTCTAGTACAATTGGAAATTTTGAATAACAGTCTCAAATAGATGGTTTTTCTTAAATATTTAAGGACTCTATCAACTGCTTTCTAGTGATTTATACTAAGACAACTAGTATATCTAAAAGGTTTGTACACCGCTTAGGCAATATCTAGTTAGATACAATGCATAGTAGACAACATGCTACCAATTACACTAACATACTCAAGTTGTACTATTGTCCTTCTAGAATGCTTACTTAATTTTACACTAGAGTCATATAGTGTATTTGCTTATTTTATTCCTGATGTTTGAACTTAAGAAGCAATTTCTCAATATAATGAGACTGATCATATAGTGCATAACCATCACTATATTTTTTCACTTTGATTCCCAAAATAGTATATATTTACTTCATTAAGATATTTCATTTTAAATTCTGAAGTTCAATACTTCTTGATTTCACATATGTCTTTCATATTAGTTCAAAAAATTGGCATGTCATCAACATAATGACAAATAATAATATCATAATTTTTAGTGAATTTTGAATAAATACACTTGTGACCACTATTGTGTTTGAACCATCAAATAAAATAACATAATCAAAATTTTCATAACATTGTTTTATTGCTTGTTTTAAATATATAATGATTTAACTAATTTACATACTTTCTTTTCATTTTCAAGCACAACAAAATCTCTAAGTTGTTTCATGTATACTTCCTAATCAAAACCACCACTTACGAAAGCAGTTTTTACATTCATTTTATGTACATGTAAGTCATACATATATGCAAAAGCTATAAGTATACGAATAGATGTGATCTTTTCCACTGGAACATAGGTATCAAAATAATATATTCCCTCCCTTTGACTAAAGTGCCTTTTGCAACTAACATTGCATTGTTTGGACAAATCCATTAGAATTAAACTTTTCTTAATACCCATTTGTTGCCAATAGATTTTAATTTGGAGGTAGATCAACTAATAACCAAGTATTATTTAATAATATTGAATCCATTTTATCATTGATAGCTTCTTTTTCAAAAAGTTGCATCTCTAGAATACATGACTTCATTGAAACTTTTTGGTTCATCTTCTATGTTAAGAGCAATAAGTATTTTATTAAAGACTGTGTTTATGTCTCCTTCTACAAGGAAGACTATACAGCTAGAGATAATATAAAGTCAGGACTAAAATTCTTTTCTTTTTCTAATTTTTTGACTCTTTCAATTCTCAGATTCTCTTCTTAACACCTTATTTTCCAACAATATTCTATAAATGTCTCCTTCTACAAAAAAGACTATACAACTAGGGATGAAATACTGTCTTAAAAATGTTGAAAAATAAGGCGTTGAGAGGAGAATCTGCCTTTAAGATAATATTTTTCCCGACTCGGTTAGAGTTTATTAATAGGTTTCTAATAAATCGTCTCAATTAGGATACAACAAAACCTATAACTCTAAAAATATCAATTTTGGAGAGCTCATATACGTATTAAGATCCGGATAAGTCTATGCAACTGACCCCAACTGACCTGATTGTCCCTTCCCTCCATTTCGAAGGAGTGGAATTCGTTTTATTGAAAACGGTGCAAAGGCGCCGATCAAAGGTAATGGACCTATCACTCCCTT
The DNA here is from genome assembly GCA_036559045.1 of Platycarya longipes. Taxonomy (NCBI): domain Eukaryota; kingdom Viridiplantae; phylum Streptophyta; class Magnoliopsida; order Fagales; family Juglandaceae; genus Platycarya; species Platycarya longipes. The sequence continues at coordinate 29,614,010 of CM071796.1, forward strand.
TCTCCGATGTAAAAGGGATTCGTGCCCCTGCCTGAAATGCTTAGATCGATCGAACAGATGTCCCCGGCCAATCAAATAAAATCGATTTCCTTTTCTCCATATCTATATTAGGGCACTTGAGCGTCTTTTATTCCCTCTCTCAAATCTATGCCCCTTTTTCGTCGAATTAAAGATTTAGAAGTTCCACAAGTACAGTACTGAAAGAGTAAAAACCCGTTTAAATGGTGGATGATTTCTTGATGGTTGAATATGACCAAAAGTAGAATCAGTTGCCGATGGGGGTATACCTTATATAATATAAGTAGTTGTTGATCCCTAGCCAAGTGCCGGCGAGTTAGCTCTTGGAGGAAGGCATTAATGTTTGCGACAATGTTAGTACTACTTATTTGGCTTTCAATCATGTCTTTCATGCTTAGACCAAGCACGTTGAAATAGACTATCATTTCGTCTGTAAACATGTTGCTCGAGGAGCTCTACGCCTTGGTTATGTTTCAAGCTCTTGCCTAAGAGCGAGGATTTAGATCAAAGTCAAGGTAGCGAAGTGAGTTCCGTTTTGAAAATTCTTTATATAAAGAAGAGTTGTGACTTTCTTCATGAAAGTGAGATAGTTGATCCAGAAAGCTCTGCCCAAAAGTGCCTTACTAAGAGGAGGGCGGTCACCGGTGGCCTACTTTCCTTGATCACTTATGAAGAAAGACAGAACTCTGGTTCCAAATCTTTTTTAAGTTTCTATTGTGAAAATTAACTTAAACTGAGTGACAAAGAAGATGTTCTTCTCGTGTTCATATAGGTCGGTTTATAGGCCTGAAGAGAAGCTAGTAAAATGTTGCATCTTTTCTAATATATATAACTGCTTGAAATCATGTTTAAATTATATAACGGTTATACACACAAATGAAGAGATGCACTACTTCAGTGGTTGAGACATTACAATATTTTCGACTTTTTGCCACGGATGTTGTGTGGTCCAGAAAAATATATGTAGCGTGAAAAATGCATTTTGAATCCCACCAGAACCAAAGTGCCTTTTCATTTTATTTTCCAACTTAGGAGGCCGCATGTTTCACCAGAGTTTCAGCATGTTTCATTTGTGGGCTTTCAACATTCAATATTTAAATATATGCTACAACCTATTCCAACATGATCTGTCTAGGATACTTCATAAAGAAAAATGAGATTTGCAATCGTATAGTGCGCAAGTGCCACAATATAATTCTTTTAAAAGATTTGAATATATATAAATACAAAATTCACTTGAAAAAAATAATTTTTAATAATAAACTTCACTTTTTTTTAAAATAATAATGCAATGCTCACATACTATATGTAATATTACTCATACTGCCTATGAATCATCAATCGCGCAGTTAGACATGCTAAGTGCCAACATTGAGCAACGCATAGAAATCTCTCTCTCTCTCTCTCTCTCTCTCTCTCTCTCTCTCTCTCTCTCTCTCTCTCTCTCTCTCTCTCTCTCTCTATATATATATATATATATAAAGCTTATAATCTTTATATAAACTCGATCGCTAATATAATATAAGAGCAAAAACAATTTATAATCTGAATAATTGAGTGGGCGCGCGTGAATTGAATATCACACAGGCATATCTTGACTAAAAGCACCAAAAATTAATTTTCTATGGCTATAGCTATCTCCACAAAATCTTCTCAAATATTTCAGAAATGTAAGGGTACATGTTCCCTTACCTTTCTGAAACATTTCTCAAATTCCTCAAACATTTAAGTTCTAAATATAGTCTCTGTCTATATGAGTTCGTGTGCGATATTATCAAATTAAAATCTGCTTAAAGACATAACTATGATCAAGTACAAAATCAAAATATATTATACTATATAGTTCAAAATCGATCAAATAAGAATTAACTTAATTGACTGTTGTGTACAAAAACATGATTGTAAAAGCAGAAGTAAATTAAGGATAAAAATTAAGAAAAAAAAACTTTTTTGTTGAATTTAAGATGAATGTTATAAAGCCTCTATATTATAGATAGGAATAGACAACGCGAGATTTGTTGCCTTCATTTCTAATTGCATGTTATAGATATTTTCTAGCTTGCCTTTTTATATATGAGAGATATGAAAAAAAAAATCAATGTCATAAGAACTTAAGATATTGTTATGTACTAATGACACTAATATATATATATATATACATATATAGGTTCATCCCAAAAAATGTTTTTTGTTGTAGTAATATAGGTGCAAAATGTATATATATATATATATGTTGAGAGAATAAAAGAAATTACCTGGAAAATTAAATATTAAGTGAGATTTTTCAAAAGTTTTTGGGGGTACTGCAAATTGTCTTTATTACAAGAAGATATTATCAAAAGGGTTTTGAAAATTTGGGAGGGATCATGCATGCAGCATGACTAGTCCCCCAGCCCTCAACGTATGTATATATAGCTGCATGCACTAAATGCTGCCCATGGGAAACATATATAGATTTCAACAATATTATTAAATATAATGAAATCTCATATATATATATATATATATATATATCACCAAATAATTGTAAAAAGCGTCGAGTCATAAAATTTTAAGAGATTGATCATGATCCAATCCATAATTGCCAATTGGTATATATATATATATATATATATATATATGTTACGGTTTATGCAGTTCTGTAAATATTTATTTTCGCCTAAAATTCATGAACAAATTATATCTTAACCCTGCATGATATTGTTGCATTCTTATCAGAAAATTACACACCATAAATAATTAATCAAATTCCAAGGAGATAATTACTACCGTAAGTACTAGTACTGCTGATCAATTATATATTCAGGCCAACTGGTGCAATATTGCTTGCGGCCGGGAAAAGCTTACACTAGTTACTAGCAGCTAGTAGTACTACTAAGCTATACTGCTGATCATGCAGTCTCCAATCGAGCTGGTTTATCCATTTAATATCAAAGTTATACATTATCCTTGCCCAACTGCAACGAACGTATAAATTAATTACAGAGGAAGATAATATATATAAAATATATCGGGAAAAATGGATATAATAATATTTGGCAAAGCAACTCGATTTCTTCCTATACATGTATATATATATATATAATTAATCCTATACATATAAAATTAATCCCATACAATATGCAACGCGCGTCAGATATTCTAATTTATTTTATTTTAATTTCCTACTTGCTGATGGATGATCTCCTTATTAATTACTGCAGTCTGAAATTAAGCAGTACGGATTGCAGCTCTTCGATCGATCGATCCCAGCTAGCTAGCTAGCTAGAGGAAGGGGAAGGTTGCGACGTGCAAAATGCGAAGTGTGAAAGAAGAGTTAGGGTTTTTTTAGTTACGCTGCCAAAATGCACTGTTCAGCAAAGGGCGTTTAAAACATAAGCGGAAACCAACAATTTCATTAATAAGCGTTTAAAATTCGAAAATCCTGCCAAACGCCAATTTCATCTACAACTGCGCAGCCAGTCAAAGTCATTTTGGCAAGTTGACTTTTTGAGCCACATCGAATGTGGGTACGCGTTGGTGCACAATTCTTACTTGTAACCTGATATAGGAGGATTCAAGACAGATAATACTGAGCTATCTGATAGCATGTTGATAGCGCTGAGGTACTATGAGTTGGTAGATTAGCGTAAAAGTAGGAAGTGATTGTGATATCTTTTTAATTGAGGCAATGTTAGGTGCGTTTCAATCTTTTAGTCATAACTTTAGTTACGAGTGTCAGAATCGCGAATAAGACCTCAATTCGGAAAGCCATTTTCGACGCGCACGCTGTCCACATCGATTATGGCTCTATGTACCCCTTTTTTTTTACCTCAAATTCCGTTGTTTTCCCTTCTGAATCGTTATTTTTAGTTATTTTTTGTTATTTTTGGTAATATTTCGTTTGTCTTTTAGGAAGTGATTTTAAACTCGATTTTGGTCGGATTTTTCACAAATTGCTTATTTTATTTTGAATTTTAATTTGATGTATTTTTGGGATTTTGTCGTTTTGGGTAAAATTTAAATTTTTGGCTATACAGTCCGGCTTGTGGATTGATTTTTCGACATTGCTTAATTTCATAATATTTAGTTGAACCTCAAAGATAATATTCAGTGGAACCTCAAAGACGTATTCTTTATGTTTTGGATAATTTTCTAGTGTTTTTTCCTATAAATCATCTGTTGAAACTAACCAGCAGAATAATCACTATTCTGTCTGGCGTCATAACCAAACTTTTCCATATATATTATGCATGGTATTTTCGATTTTCTAGCTTCATTCATATGAGATCTTCGTAGAAATACTTCATAAAAGCATCCATATGAGCCATTTGCAGGCACATCGCCACAATCAAAGATCCATCTCCATTAGGGCCATGGAGGATGAGGGAGTTTCCATCTAAATCATGCGTACCTGGCCCCATGTAAATTTCCTTCCCCCACCCAAAATCAAGTCCATAGATCGGCAACGTCATCCAACTCACGACCCCAAGATTTGGGTTCCCATAGAAAGGCGCCTCTTCGACACGAATGTCTTGAAACTGCGTCAAGTCTGGTTCATTCTTCAGAAATTCCAGAGTCGACTTCACGTACGTATCTGTCACCCTCTCGATTGCTGCTCTTATCCTGCTCGAAGCATAGCCTAATGGTTTGGACATCAACTCCCCCGCATGACTCGTAGCTGCAATATCCAGCGTTGCATTTCCAAAATACTCTCGTGGCAATGGCGGACGCATGCGGCTCCGTGAATCGACAGAAATACCTAATCTCGTAGGTTGTTTGTCTTTGTGTCCACGTGCTTTGCATGCACATCGCCATATGTGTCCTGTCACGGTCTCATATCGAGTGTAAGCACGGCCGGCAACTTCACTACTTTTAATTATTCGAGCCTGATTTCCCATGTTCTTGAGTTTTTCAACTTGGTTTTTGGAAAGCTTTAGCATGGCACACGTTGTTTTCTTCCTTCGCTCCTCTACATCATCGGACTTTCCGAGCAAGAGCGGTAATGGATGACTATATTCCGAATGGTCGAGGCATATTGGAGCAGCAATCGGGGGATCCCCAGCTCGAAAAACTACTTTCCGGTCAAGAAAAGGTTCTGCACCCAATGGCTTGCCTCTGGCAATCCTCGCCCACTCGGAGATGAAGTGCAGGGCGCTTGTTCCGTCAACAACAGCATGTGATATCCTTATGCCGAGGCTAATGCCCCCACACTTGAATTTAGTGAGTTGAACCAACAACAATGGCAGATCATGGATTGGAACTGAGCCATAATCTACATATGGGATAAGGTTCTGATCATATCCAGGAGAGGGATTTGAGTAGCCAATATCTTCCAGGTTGGCTTCAGATTCGGCTACATATAATGAAGCTCCTTTTGCATTGCAGTCAAGCTCGAGACGGCCACAACCTATTGATCGCAATCGGCCTGCGAGTGGATAGAAAGGTACTAACGCCTTGCTCAAAGAGTCTCTGACAATATTGGCAATGGCATCGGATGGTGAAAGCCAGTTTAGAGGTGGGCGGTAGAAATAGATTGTGGGAACATGAGTTATGGTACCGATTAGATCCAATTCTGATAAGGGCAGGGCTCCATTCCTTGTTGGCTCTGCTGGCTTCACTGTGTGGTATTCCTTGAAGCTTACTGCAATCAGTACCATATTTCCTTTTTGAAGATGATCTAGTACTACTACGTAGTACTGCTTGAAATGTAAATAATTATGAGATCGATGAAATTGAAATAATGACGTTGGGGATACACACACACACACACACACATATATATAGTACTGGTCGTTTTATATTCTCGTGTTTGTTTTTTATTCTAAAACGATGTTTCATGCATTTCCCGCAAATCATGGTGTATGCAGTTGGAAAATGAGTTTTTCATGAGTGCGGACGTTTCTCCTAATTTTAGCACTATCAACATATATATGGAAGATAATGTACGTGTTTGTTCTTCTAATTATTCTTTTTGGGTTTTGTTTTTCCATGCTTTAAACGTCGATTTTTTTCCTTTTAAACGCTCCAATTCTTTCAGTATCTTGCTCAGCTATGAGTACACAAGATAATATACTGTCTTTCATTATCGTGTTGATCAGATATAAGTATACGAGATGGTATCGTCTTTCGATATCATACTCGGATATGGAAGTGTTAATTTTCTCATAAACGCAAATACCGGCCACTTGTTGCAGAAGATGTTTTAGAGTCGTTGCAGAAGATAATATAATTAGCTCACTAGTCCAGAAGCAACATGACGTTCGCCTAGTTCAGTACTGAAATGATTAATTATTTTTAAGAAATAATTGTATTTTTATAAAAAATAAAAAATAAAAAGTTTTGAATCAATTAATAATTTTATGCATAAAAAAAAATTTAACAAGTATTTTTGGATATTAATGATATTTAAGTAAAGTATACTACGTAGGTAAATATATGCTTGCATAATTAAAAGATAAAAAAAATAGTTAAAATTAACCGTACTAACATAGACCGGCCAATATAGAATATCATAGTTATGATATCATATAGTTTTAACAAATTTGTTTTTGACAAGTTTAATAAAAGCGTTGTCTAAGAAATCATATATGATCTCTTTGATATTTCTACTACTATGATTTGGTTTTTGCGCAACATGATCATTTTCACTAGATCCAGCTATATATATAATTATACTACAAAAAAATCAGACTTTTGTGATTAATCATTTACGACCAAAATTCTATTTACGACTCATTTTGACTGTGAAAATAGTCATTTTGTTAAAAATAACTGGTCGCAAATAAACAGTTTTTTTATATAATGTATCTTATGACCTTCTGGCCGTGCATGCTTTAATTTTTATTTTTAAATTCCTGTGTTAATTAATTTCTGCTTGTTGTAGATCATATCTTATTCATGATTGTTTGGTTTGTTTTTCTTTCTTACATGAAACTTGTCTGATTTGCTTAATTATGCACAAAGTACATGATTTTCCCTAGATCCAGTCATATGCAGTTGATGATCCTTGTGCTTTAATGCCTTTTCTTTTAATTCCTGTATTAATTTCTGCTTGTTGTAGATACGTACCTTATTGACTGTTAGGTTTGCTTTTCTTTCTTACATGTAACTTACATGACTTACATGGCTTATGCGCTTTAATTTTTCTTTAATTTTTTAATTCCTGTATTAATTTCTATTTGATTTCTCACCAATTTCCTACCTTGGCATATATTATATATTCTGCCTGAATTAAAAGAAATTATAATTGATTCAATCCTATGTTGAACACGGCATTACACAGACCACAAACATAGTATAAAACCAAACAAACACCATACACAGACTAGATCTTTCTCTAATATATATATATATTATGTTCTACATATCATGATGAAGTGACAAATATTGGGCAATTGTGTTGTTATTAATACTCTTAATATAATGGGTTAAGTGAACTTTATATGTTTATAAATGAAGAGTATTAATTAAATAATGTGAATTAACTAGTTTTAACATGTAAAACAACGTTTTACGCTAAGTAAATACAGATGGGCTCATGTTATTGGACTGGCTAGCATTCAAATAAACTTAAATATGGTTGTGTTATGGCCCATTGCGGGGTTGAGTCCCGTAAGAGACATACCTGTGAAGAAAGAAAGGGAAACTCGTGTAAGCGATTGAGGCCCGTAAGTGACTAATTTGTGAAGAAACCAAAGAGAGACTTGCGAAAAGAATTGAAGCCCGAAAATAATAAACCCATGAAGAAAATAAGAGAGGCTTATGGAAGAATGGAAGAGAAGAACCGACAAAGCAAAGGGTTGGAAGAGAGAGAATCAATTACGCATATGGAAGAGGTGAAATTCGTAGCAAGGAGAGAGAAGAAATGGAAAGAATCTAAGTATAAAAGAAAAGGGTCCTGCGATTGTGCCGCTTGTACAGTACCACTAGACCGTTAGCATGAAATTTGTTTTTTATTTATTTATTTATTCATATTTTTTTATCATTTTAAAATAAAAATATAAAAAAAATATCAATACATAATAATTACTTTCTTAATTATCGGTTTGAGCTTAATTATAGTTTTGTATATAGTGAATGTTTGCAAGTAAATTGCAGAAACCTCTTTTCTCCTATTGACATTACACGCTTTGTTTTTATATAACCAAAAAAAAGGTCTAAAAAGATTTCTTATATAGCATTTTATTTTCTCATGACTTTTCATACTAAACAGTAAACATCAGATTTTTACAATACACTTTCAAGAATATTTTGATATTCTTTTGTTCTTATATAATACAATTTTAGATTTATCCTTAATACAATTTGCCACTTCTACACTTGATAGAGCTCATTTGAGACAACGTCACGAATCATGAAGGATATAAAAAAATAATTTCTGTTGTACATATTACTAAAAAAATTTGGTGTACATATATATCATGATGAAGCATGAAGGGATGTATATATTTATATGTTGTGAATATCATTTTTATCTGAGCTGAATCATCTCAGTAGAACTATTATCTTCATTACTAAAAAAGAAAATGCTATTCATATGAGATCTCGATTTCTTTTTTTTTTTCTTTAATATGATTTTTTTAACATCTTTAAATATTTTTTAAAAATATAAAAAAATCACAATATTATTTAAAATGTTATAAAACTAAAATAAAAACTATTATTGTAAGAAAAAATATTTAAAACTCTTTATTTCTCAAGAACTTCATTTCTTTCTTTTCAATTCTTTTGTTCTTCGTCTGTGTCTATAAACTAGACTCAAACTCTCTATAGAGTTTGAGACGGAAATTGATTATTAATACAGAAAAAACAATTAAACCAGAAGAAATTCAAAAGAATGAATAGAAATAAGAGTGACGTTGGGGACCGATCGGGCTGTCCCTAGCGTCAAAAGCAACCCAACTAATAGTTAGACTGTTTTTGTCCTAAACACAATAAAAAAAATTAAAAAATATAATAAAATGAAAAAAATACAATAAAAATTAAAAATATAATAAAAAACACAATAAAAAATAAAATGAAGATGAATTTATAAGAGTATTCGGCACAGTCCAGCCCTACTGCCACAGGTGACGGTGGGCGACACCGCCGGTGCCATCGGGACCGGCGGGTTCCAGCGACCTCACCCCTACGACACTGGCCCTTTCCGAGTTTAAGGTTGTCGAGGCTTCGTCAAAGGTCATCATGGGTCGTCGTTGTAGGGGTGAGGTCACCAGAACCCGCCGATTCAGATGGTACCGACGGTGTCGTCCACCGCCATCTACGACGGTGGGCTACTTTTAATGGGGGGTCGACCCCCAACTTATTCCTAAAAATAAACAAAAACAAAAAAAAAAATTTCTGAAAACGATCTTGAATGAGGAACAATATGCCCACCCCCACCCCTGCCCCCACCCCAAGAAGTTGGAGGCAAGCTTGTGGTAAAAGAAATAATAAACCCACGAGACCTTTTTAAGTTGGTTTTAAAAATTAAAAAATCCTATATCTCTAAAACCTCAGTCGAAAATTCGGGCATGTGAGTTTAGTATTTTTCATTTTAGAATGTTTTTATTGGATTGTTTAAAATTAAATGACAATTTTAGGCGATGAAAGAGGAAATTGACTTTTGACTATTTTATTTACATAAATTTTTATATTGAATTAGTTATTTTTCATTATATAATAATAAAATAATATAACAATAATTTGACTTTAATTATTTACATCAAATTTTCATATTAAATTATCTATTTATTTATTATATAGTAATAATTAACTAATAATTAAAAAAATATTTAAAATTTTTTAATTATTAATTTATTTTATTTTACCATATTTTACCATTCTACCTATTACATATTAATTAATGATCATATTTTAATTAAATTATAGGTTAAAAATTTATTAATAATCATATTCTATTTAAATTAAATTAATAATTAATAATTTTAAAAACTCTTCTTAATAAATAAACATTTACATTAATATAAATATTTGTTCTATGCTAAGAAAATTAATAAAATAAACATTTGTATGAATAAAAGAGAAAAGAAATTAATATAATTTGTATTTGACTAATGTAAACTGATTTTCAAAAGTAGAATAAGTTTTAGCATTACTTTAGTTAAAACTATTTTTTTTTTATATTTTAATCAATTAAATATAGTCTTATTTTAAAATTTATTAACTAAAAATATATTAGATTTAATTTTTAATTAATTCAAGAAAAGCGATCTTAAAACACTCAAAATATTAAAAATACCCGCCTGCAAACGAAGTCCCATCAACCATCACAAGTCTGCACACGAGATCAAACCAAATCAGGAACTTCCGAATTTTTGCTTTAAAAACCTCTTAAAGGGCATGACCCATTATTTGGGTATGGCTTATTCTATTTGTATTTAGAGTTGTAAAAGAGTCAAATTGGAGTAAAGTTGAAACCAATTTGTCTTATATGAACTTGACCTCTTCCCAACTCGAGTCGAATTTGGGCTCAACTCGTTTAAATTACAAACTCAAATAAGTGATTGAACTCGACTCAACTATGCAAATAAGAAGCCCAAGCTCGACTAGAACTCGGAAATCACGAGTCGAGCCTAAAGCCCAAGCTCAACTCAAGCTCAGCCCGTTAATGAGGGAGCCTAGATTCAATAATCTTTAACATGCGAATTTGTTGCAATTTGTTGGATCTTAACAGACTAGCAATAATTATTGTTGTAAACGGAATGATAAATAGAAATAAGGAAACTTACGAGTTCGCATTCGAAGAAACGAATGGCCGCTTGAATTGAGACGGATCAGCGTAAAGGTCATCTTTTAATCTCTTCATCTCTACCAAATGCAAGTACGCAACAAGCTAACCTACCAAAAAATCACAAATCAGCATAAAATGAAAAAAATTAAAATACAAAAAGCAATTCTAGAAATTCCGATAATACAAACAAAACAATAATAATAAGAATAAGACTTTCTCTAAGGCTCAAAGATTTTTTCGAGAAAGCTATGCTGGCAAATAGAGCGAGTAGACTTTGAGGAGACGAGGAAGAGTTAGGTTTTGATCAATACAAAGAAGAAAATGAAGAAGAAGAAGCATGATGGCTGGGCTAAATTAGGGAAAGTGAAAACATTTTACGGTTTTTTCTTGTTTGTATTAAGTGGTTTAAACGGCTAGGATTGCAATACAGATCCAACGGTGTTAATAAAATTATGATACTTTTTGAATGAACGGTTGGGATTCTACTATTCAGATTCAATGGCTACGAATGAAGGCAAGAATATTAGAGATCCAACGGCTTAGATCTCATTTTATAGATCCAATAACTGATATTTTATCTTGCAAATATTATATACTTAATATTATTAATATTATGAATAAAGTTATATATTATGTATATTATAAACTAATACTATTAAATTTACATATCTATAAATTTATAATACTATTTATATTAAAATTAAATATTTTTATAATACTATTAAATTATATAAATAGTATATCACACTAAATATATAAATTTTATAAAACTATTATATTAATGTTATTTATTATTTAAGACTATACTACTTATTAATACATCACCATACAACTAAGCATATTAAGACTAAGTTAGTACTAATAAACTATTAATTTATAATACTGTATTATTATATAATATTTTTAATACACCAACATATATAATATAGATTACCTTATTAATAGTCTAATAATTATAAGTTATACCTATATGGTATTTTTTCGTGTTTTTTAATATAAGTTAAGCATATTAAAACTAATACTTTTACTGATAGTAATATTTATAAGTTATAATTTATAATATTAATACTTATAAGTTATATGATAAGTTTTGAGATTTTTAATATAAGTTATGACACTAATAAGTAATACTAATACTTTTGCTAATATTAATACTTATACTAATAAGTTATAAACTTATAACTTATAATATTAATACATAAAATATATTTTTAATATATATTTTTATTTTTAATACTACTATACTACTAAGTTTAGTATTGTAGTAGTATACAATATATTTATATACTTAGTAAGTTAGTATACATATTAAGTCGTACTATTTTATTTTTTATTTCTATTTGTAATACTAAGGTATTGCTAAATTTAGTATTGCAGTAGTGTACTAGTATGAGCTTATTTATTATTAATAGTAGACATTAACCCTAAATATGTATAATGCATATTACTAATTTGATAATTTATTATAGTTGATATAATCTTACAAATAAAATAATATAGACTTTAGTTATTATTGATTAATTATATATAAAGTAATAAAAATAATAATTAGTGATATATTATTAATAATCTATAGTATTATAAATTTCAATTATAATATTATAATGATATTATACATTTATATTTTATAGTCTATCATATTAGTATATAACTCTTTAAATTATAATATTATTAGTAGATTGCCATTTTTTTTTATATATTAGTATATTAATATATTTTAATTTTATGCTAATAAAGTAAGACTTATGATATACACCATTATATATTATAATAGCCTAATAGACTAATAGTATTAGACTATTAATGTTACATTGTTATATAGTATAATTTATAAATATATAATATTATATATTGTTTGAAATTTGTTTCCATGTATTCATCAATCATCACAAAGTATAGAACTTCTATACTTCTATTACACTAAAAGATAATATTATAGTCTATCAATTTATATAAGTATGTTATAAATTATGTCTACTTACATAATTATGTCTATATATTGACTTATAAATTTGTATTATATATTGTATTATATGTGTAAAAATATATACGAGTCGAGTTTACGCGTTTATACAAGTCCATCGAGTTTTATACAAGTTTGTTCACGAATTTTAATCGATTCGAGTCGAACGAGTTATATACGAGTTTGTTCGCGAACATTAAACTAGTCGATAGAGATTTAGACAAGTTGTATCATTTAATTATCGAGCCTAATTTTGTGTTCATGATCGGCTCATTTAATATACAATTCGAGCTGATTTTGAGTTTTATTAAGTCGAATTCGAATTACCTATCGAGTAGGTTGTTTATTTTATAGCCCTATTTGTGTTAGGATGTCGAACTGAATTGAATTGAATTAAATAAAATAAAATAAAATATTATCTTTTAATATTATAAATAATTTAGAATTTAAAAAAATAAAATTATTTCTTATATTTTTGTATGAAAATTTAGAAAAGTATATAAACATTTAAAAAAAATAATAATAATATAAGATAAATCGAGAAGGATTTGATAACCAAACACCATTGTTTTAAACTTTATACTTTCTCTCATGTTTAGAAAAGGAAATATGGTGGCTCATTATTTGGCTAAAGAATGCTGTGAGTGTTAGAAGTTTTGATGTTTTGTTGGATTGTATTCTAGACTGTATCTCAAACATTATGATTTGATAAATGTCTATAATTATTTTCCGTTTGATTAATAAAGTTATCTTTGTTATTAAAAAAAAAAAAAAAAAGACTCTTAAACAGAACAACAAAAACGAATTACACCACACACTTACAAAGAAGATAGATCCAGAAATGGCCAACTCTGAAAGCCTCTAACCAACAAAACCTGAAAACAAACCATCGAAAATAATCAACATTAATAAATAATGATCACTGCAGTAAACAACGAACCAAAAGAAAAATAAATAAATAAATAAATAAACTAAAACTAAAAAGTACTATAGTAAACAACCATCACTCACATAAATGAAACACCAGAAACGTCCAGCTCTGGAAGTCCCCATCTAACGTCTGAAAGTCTCCAAGCAACAAAACCTGAAAACAAACCACCCAAAATATATCAGTCAATTCCCCTCCGTGCAGTAAACAACAACAACAATAACAACAAAAGCAGAAAATACTACACAAAGCAACAATCCACTCACATGCATCAAACACCATAAAGATTTTGAGATAGATTATTTTAGATAAATTATAAAAAATTAAATAAAATATTATTAGAATATTATTTATTAATATTATTATTATCTTAGAATTAAAAATAATAATTTGTTTATTATATTTTATTTACAATTTTTTAAAAAATTATAATAATAAAATTAAGATGAAATAAAATAAAATGAGTTTCAATTCGAACGAGGGCTCAGAACAAGGGCTTAGCTTTCCAAGTCCCCAACTAACGACACCTTAAAAAAAATTGAGAATAACCCACAAAAAATAGAAACCACTGCCTTTATTAAAAAAACAATTAAAGCAAAAAAAATCAAAGAAAGAAGTAAACAATAAATTTTTTTAAAAATGATATTTGTAATTATAAAATGTGTAAATATTGAATAAATATTTTGAAAAAAAGAATAAATATGTGACTCACAAAAAAATAATTGATTTTTTAATAATGGATTGTTCTTTTTCAAAATATTTGTATGGCATTTATGTATTCCATAACTATACATAATATCAATATTTTTTTTTTCTAAAAGATAACTTTGAATGATGAACAACATCCCCAAACAAACGCAACAGTAATACAAGATGTCCACACTACAAGAAGTCAAAGGCAACCTAGTTGTAAAAGAAATAACAATTTTGGTATGTAGTTTCTCTAATTTTTCTCTCATTTCTCTCTTGATATCAGGTGATTTTCAGTAATCTTATCAGAAAATTTCTCTCTCCATGGGTAGAGGAGGGCTCCAACCTCCTTCTCCTCTACTTTTTGATGTATCTAGCATTTCATTTCCTAATTTTTTTTCCCGTTTTTCTCTAATTTTCTTACTGGTGCGCCAACCTCAACTAATTTTTTGCTTTTCGGCTACCTCCAATGGACACGCGTGCCCTCAAAAGCCTCATCAGTCGTCAATCTTCACGTTAGCGGAGAGGGACCACGTCCTGACTCGGTGCGTTAGTTGCGTGCCGACTTATACCGTGTACGTTAACCACGCACAACCATAGTTTGGGAGATTTTTTGTTGTCTGCGCCACTTCATCAGCTTTGGAAGACTTAGATTTGTCAGATCTGATTGACCCATTATTGCCCCAGTTAGGGTGTGTCCTGCACACCCTGTCATCGCGCGTATGGGTCCTTTGCCAACGACTCATCTTAGTCCTTGGTTGCTTTTTTATGTTTTCGATTTTCCTAAATTGTGATTTTGTTCAAGGGATCGTGAATTTTTTCAACAACCAACTCAAGACAACAAATTATAGTGTACTCGTCATCCTCACTGCTTTTAGTAGAGGTTCCATTGCTTCTAGCGGTGGTTCCATTGTTCACTTTATCATGAACGTTTAATTTTCTTCTTTTTATAAGATGGCATTATTTTGTAGGACAATGATAGAGACCAAGTTTTATTGGCATATCTACCCAGAGAAACCCCTTCTCTTCCCTGCTCAAATCTAGCCTCCACAAACCTTCCAAAGTCACCATCTTCGTCTTTTCCATAGACCCATGAAACCAACTTTTATATTTTCGTATCTCTATTAGGGGTGTCAAATCGTGTCAACGGGTTGTATTCGTGTCGTGTTAAGACATGTATATTATACTATATAGGTCAACCTTAACACGACCCATTAAACTTATCGTGTCAAAATCTCAAACCCTAACACGATCTATTAACATAAAGTGTCGTGTCGTGCCAACCCGTTATGACCCATTAGTAAATATTATGAAATAAATTAACACAACAAAATTTGATACATTTCAACCAGTTTATGTAAATATATTGAATATGTTCAAAATTAATCAGTTTGACTATATTAAACTTAGCATAATTTTATACAAATATTAAAATCACAATATCTATAAAAATTATAATACAAATTCAAATATGAATTATAATATAAATAATAAAAATATTGAAATTAAGATTCTAACAATTTTACCTTTAAATATAAGGGTATACTTATAATTTTAACTTTCTTTACGTGTCATAACGTGTCATAGCGGGTCAAAACAGGTTGACCTGTTATAAACCCGTTAAACAATAGTGTCATAACGGGTCAACCCGTTTTGACCTGAAATCTTTTAAGATTAAACCCTAACCCGTCATTATCGTGTCGTGTTCGTGTTGGGTTAACGGGTCGTGTGACGTATTACCACCCCTAATCTCTAATCAGATCTAACTCCACAAACCCAAGATAAAAATCATCGAAGCCTTCTTCATTAACTCCATTTAGAATTGAAATCTACGATTTTTTTTTATGCCTTTTGAGTAAGCAAAGGCAATTGTGGCATCCATACATCACGATTAAAGAATTTTTTTTTTAAAAAAAAAATTTGGTTTGAAATAAAAATAGAAGAAAGAGGGAGAGACGGCATTGTGAAGGAGAAAGACTTGATATGGTAAAGGGAATTTTGTATTTCGTGATTTGTGTAGAGAGAGAGATTGAAGGAGAATGGGAGAGGAGACCTACACTGAAAGGAGATAAAAACACTTTTCTTATAAATAGAAAAAAAAAAAAGAGAGAGAGAGAGAGAGACAAGTGTAGTGAAAGACTGCATCGGTTTTTATAAATGCTTTTTTATATTAAATGTGGACTTGACAGCATCATGACTGTTAAGGAAGACTACATTTAACTTTTTCCATTAAAAAATCCATTGACCTTAAGAGTATTGGTATTGTATTAATTAAAATTTTTTTTAAAAAAAGTATAACTTTATACATATACTATAAAAAAAATGTCACATTTAATTAAAAATGACATTTTTAAGTGTAGAAAAAAGTAAAAAATTATTTTTTGTTTTAAAAAGTGAATAATAAAATATCAAAATTCTTCAATTTTTTTTTAATATTTATGTAAAATTATATCTTTTAATTTTTTTTTTAAATTAATTCAATATGCTCTAACTAACCCGATAAAAATCCCGACAGACAAACACAACTACCCAGACTCAGGCTTTTATACTGGCACAACCGGCAGAACATAAAAGAAGGATAAAGAATGATACGCTGAGAAAAAGACAATTAAGGCCTCTTATAAATCGACACAAAAGAACAAATAAGAAGCATAAAAAAAACAATCACACAAAATGCGCGGACACTGACCCCTAGACACGTCCTAAAATGCACGGATAATTTGATGATTTATTATTTAAAATTTAAATAATTTTTTTTTATATTATTCTTCATATTTTTTTCTGATTAAATATAATTAAATTTTTTTGATATGTATGTAAAAATATACTTTTTTATCAACTTTTAATAATAAAAAAAAATGAGACCAATAAAAATATTCTAACGCTATATTTGGATGACGAAATTTTTTTAAATATTTTCAAAATAAATTATTATTATTTTTTATCTATTTTTATATTTTTTTACTATTATTTAATATTTTATTATTATTTTTTATTACTATTTATAAATCTTCTTAAAATTTTTTAACATCCAAACCTAACTTAAAAAAAAACCTACAAATGAACACAAAAGGACAAATAAAAGAGATAAAGAAGTAATCACACAAAATACAAATTGTTCACGAGATTATTAGAGCATTTTTATTGAATTATATATATGCATATGTAAAAAAGTGTAAATTTATATAGATATAAAAAAAAATTATATTTTTTTTATTAAAAGTGAGAAGATAAAAATGGGATAAGGGAATAAAAGTATATTAAAAAATATATTTTTTAGACTTTTAGACATTAGTGAATAGTAACTTTTCAAATTAATAAAAAAAAAATATATATATATATATATATATATATAAACTTGTACTTTTTTACATATGCATAATCCAATAAAAATGTTCCTAATCAAAATCTGAGGAATTACTATTCATTACGGCTTAAATTAGATAATTGCTTATTATAAAATAATAGATATATTTTATTTAAAGACCACTTGTTATGAATGAATAAATGGACTATGGTAACTGCAGTGGGGATTTGATATTTTCCTTGAAGTGTTTGATGAATTGTCGTTTTATTAAGGTTTGGTTTGTTTTTAGAGATTATAAGATGAAATAATATGAGATAAAAATTAAGAAAAAGAATAAAATATTATTATAAAATATATTTTTTTAATATTAATTTTATTTTGAGATTTAAAAAAGTTGAATTGTTTATTTTATTTTATATAAAAATTTAAAAAAATATAATAATGAATTTAAAATAAAATAAAATAAAATATGACCCAAATCAATTTGTGCTTTGTTTTAATTTGACTGGTGCAATCCAAAATGAATATATAAATTTGTGGATTCTGAGTCATTGAGTTCTTAACTTCTTACTTTGTAGAATAAAGATGCAAAGTGCTTTGTGGTTAAGAGTGGTGATACTCTATTACTTGCATTTGCTCCAGGAGCGGAATTAAGATTTGATGTTTAGGGATACAATTGATAAAATGTATAATATGTATAAATATAAATAATATATATTTTTTGCATGTAATTATATAAAAAATAATAATTAAATTTTTTCTTTCTTCATTTATTTTCTTTTTTTCTTTGAATTAGGAAAAAAAGAAAAAAATTACTAGAGACCATTACAAAATAATAATAATAATAATAATAAATAAATAAACTTAAGCTTTTCTTTTACATACTCAACGATGATCTTTTATGAAATAAAATTCATCTGTTATTATTTTTGAAATGGAATTCTTGATAGTTTTTTTCTCAAAAAAATAATAAATGAGAATTTTTTAAGTATTGAGAGATATTTTTTATTTATTTCTAATATTTGAGAGAGTAATTTTAATTCTATATAAAAAGATTATATATTTATATAATAAATTTTTTAAAAAAAAAAAATTGGGGGGGCTACCACCCTTAGCCGTAGGTCCGCCCTGATTTGTTCGCTAGACCAAATTCACCTTCTCATTTTTTTAATCATATGTTTTTTTTTTAATCATTGTAGAGTATTTTTAAAAGATATAAAAAAATATTAATACATTAATAATCACTTTCTTAATTAGTAAATAAAATAGAAATATTTAAAAATAAATAAATGCATTATCGTTTAAAATGAATGTGCAAGATAGAGAGGTATAATAACATTATTCTTTGTGGTTGAACGCACGTCTAACTATATCATGTTTGGTACTACCCAAACAAAATTTAGAAACGCCATATGTTTCCAATAAACTCATTTTATAGGAACCATTGCCTTTGTTTTGACATATATGTGCATTTTCGATTCTATAAATTTATATGATATCTTCGTGGAAATGCTTCATAAAAACATCCATATGAGCCAGTTGCAGGCACAACGACACAATCAAAGATCCATCTCCATCAGGGCTATGGAGGACGATCGAGTTCCCGTCTAAATCATGTGTTCCTGGCCCCATATAAATTTCCTTCCCCCACCCAAAATCAAGCCCGTAGATTGGCAACGTCATCCAGCTCACGACCCCGAGATTTGGGTTCCCATAGAAAGGCGTCTCTTCGACATGAATGTCTTGAAACCGCGTTAAGTCCGGTTCATTCTTCAAAAATTTTAGAGTCGACTTCACGTACGTATCTGTCACTCTCTCGATCGATGCTCTTATCCTGCTCGAAGCGTAGCCTAATGGTTTGGATATCAACTCCCCTGCATGACTCGAAGCTGTAATATCCAGTGTTGCATTTCCAAAATACTCTTGTGGCAATGGCGGACGCATGCGGCTCCGTAAATCGACAGAAATACTTAATCTCGTAGGTTGTTTGTCTTTGTGTCCACGCGCTTTGCATGCACATCGCCATATGTGTCCAGCCACGACCTCGTATCGTGTGTAAGCACGGTCGACAGCATCATCAGTAGTACTGAGTACTCGATCCTGATTTCCCATATTCTTGAGTTTTTCAACTTGGGTTTTTGAAAGCTTTAGCATGACCAACATAGTTTTCTTCTTTCGCTCCTCTACATCATCAGACTTATCGAGCAAAAGTGGTATTGGATGACTATATTCCAAATGGTCGAGGCATATTGGAGCAGCAATTGGGGGATCCCCAACTTGGAACACTGCTTTTCGATTAAGAAATGGTTCTACACCTAATGGCTCGCCCTTGGCAAGCCTAGCCCACTCGAAAATGAAGTGCAAGGCGCTTGTTCCGTCAACAATAGCATGTGATATCTTGATGCCGATGCTAATA
The DNA here is from genome assembly GCA_036559045.1 of Platycarya longipes. Taxonomy (NCBI): domain Eukaryota; kingdom Viridiplantae; phylum Streptophyta; class Magnoliopsida; order Fagales; family Juglandaceae; genus Platycarya; species Platycarya longipes. The sequence continues at coordinate 29,634,046 of CM071796.1, forward strand.
CCCCCACACTTGAATTTAGTGAGTTGAACCAACAATAATGGCTGATCATGGATTGGAACTGAGCCATAGTCTATGGATGGGATAAGGTTTTGATCATATCCAGGAGAGGGATTTGAGTAGCCAATATCATCTAGTTTGGCTTCAGACTCAGCTACATAGAGTGAAACCCCTTTGTCATTGCAGTCAAGCTCGAGACGGCCACAACCTATCCAGCGCAAACGGCCTGCGAGTGGATAGAAAGGCACTAATGCCTTGCTCAAAGAGTCTTTGAGAGTATTAGCGATGGCGTCGGGTGGTGAAAGCCAATATAGAGGTGGGTGGTAGAAATAGATTGTGGGAACATGAGTTATGATGCCGATTTGATCCAATTCTGACAAGGGCAGGGATCCATTCCTTGTTGGCTCTACTGGCTTCACTGTATGGAAATCCTTGAAGCTTACAGTTAGTACCATTATAATTTCCTTTTTGAAGATGATCAGGAGTACTTGAAATGTACGTTATGAGATCGATGAAAATTGAAATAATGTATTGGGGATACACACTAGCACACGCACGTATATAGAGAGAAGACTATTAAAGTAACAAAGAAATTAATAAAAGCAAATCTTGTTCAGATTTTTTTATTTTTTTTAAGTATAGATCCGATTTAAAAGAATAGATTTTTTACTTTTTTCTTAATGAAGTTTGCTTTTTTATATATAAAAAAATATATGTTGTAATCTATTTAGGATCTATACAGATCATTACTCAATCATGAATTAATGTTAGCAAAATGATGACGGTTATAATTACAAAGAGATTTTAAAGTAAATCTTGTACAAAATTTTCCTTTTGTAAAAAGAGTAGATCCAATTTAAAAAGTGTAGCATTTTTTACACTTTTTTTTTTTATAGTGAAGTCAAATTTTTATATAAAAAACAAATGTTGTAATCTAATTAGGATTTGCACAAAAAATTAGTCGAACTTGTATTGATGTTAGGAAAATGATAACTTCTATAGCCCCTAATAGTTTACACAAAAGCAAATATTGTACAATTTTTTTTTTTTTTTAGTAAAAGAGTAGATCCAATTAAAAAGTGTAGCTTTTTTGACACTTTTTTTTATAGTGAAGTCAATTTTTTATATAAAAAACAAATGTTGTAATCTAATTAGGATTTGCACAAAAAATTACTCGAACTTATATTAATGTTAGGAAAATGATAACTTCTATAGCCCCTAATAGTATACACAAAAGCAAATATTGTACATTTTTATTTTTTTAGTAAAAGAGTAGATCCAATTAAAAAGTGTAGCTTTTTTGACACTATTTTTTATAGTGAAGTCAATTGTTATATAAAAAATACATGTCGTAATCTAATAAGAATCTGTACAGATCATTACTCGATCTTGTATTAATGTTGGGAAAATGAGAACTGTTATAACTACAAAAAGATTGTATAAAAATAATTTTTTTTTGTTAAATAATAAATCAAATTTAAAATGTGTAGCTTTTTTACACTTTTTTTTATAGTGAAGTCAATTTTTTTGTATAAAAAGTACATATCATAATTTAATTAGGATTTGTACAAATCATTACTCGATCTTATATTAATGTTAGGAAAATGAGGCTGGCTATAACCATAAAAAAATTACACAAAAATAAATGTTAGTACAATTTTTTTTTGGTCAAAGAGTAGATCCAATTTAAAAAGAAAAGATTTTTTTGACACTTTTTAATAGTGAAGTCTAATTTTTTTTTATAAAAAAAATAAAATACATGTCGTAATCTATATAGCACTGTACGTAACATTACTCATGTATTAATGTTAGGAAAATACTCAAGCCACAAACGGATTATACAAAAATAATCCTACAAATTAATGTAATTACATGTAATTCGTCAGATTATAAAAAGTTTTTTGTTGTATAATAGATCTAACGAATCACATAAAATTATATTAGTTTATAAGTTGCTTTTATATCATCTTTTTATAATTATAATAGTCTTCAAATTAGATATATGATGTGAAATCATAAGTATTGGAAGTTTGTTTTAATTTGTTAAACAATCGAGTTGCATGCGAGGTATGAAATTTATTTGAGCTCCAGCCCATAGTATCCAACGACAAATTATAAATATTCTAGGGGTTTCTTCTAAAGGAAAATGTTAATTTGTCCACCTACTTTGACACTATATGCTTTTTATTTTTATTTTTTATTTAATGATTAAGAAAGTGATTATTAATATATTTATTTTTTAATATTTTTAAAAATTGTTTTAAAATGATAAAACGATATAAATTAAAAAAATTAAAAAACAAAATTTAAATTAGGTGTAGGGTTGAGCAGTGCTACTCAGGCGACAGAGTGGCACCGCCTTTTTTTAAAACTTAAATATACATATTACAAAATGGTAAAAATACATACTTTGGTATTAAAAGATTCAATAGGCATATGACCGTTAGATAGTTAAAAATATGACCATTAAATAAATTAGTTTTAAAAAATATAGTTAAAAAATATGGCCGTCAAATTGTGAAAAGTATGAACACTAGAAAAGTTAAATAAATAAATAAAACAGATGCACTTCTAAGCGATCGGACTGTTATATGAAGTAGAGCAACCTTTCTATTAACTGTTACCATGTCAAAAATCATACAATAATCTCAATACTCTCAAAATAGGAGTGGGTAACAGGGCCCCGAACCTCGTTGCGTCACCCCACATCTAGCCCCCCAACGGGGCCAGGGAGGGTCTAACTCCACCCTATATTTAATTCTCTCACTTTACCCCCTCTTATATATGTATATATAAAAAACACAAATATATATTTATATAATATATATATATATATATTAGAATTTGTTAGAATTGTTCACAAAGTATGTATTAGCAAATTTAAAAACTACATGGTTTAAAAATACAATTTACACAACATATGGACTACAAATTTGTAAGCTATATACTTTAAAAAATACTACACTACAACTTATATAAAACATGCACTAGTAAATTTAAAAACTACATAAATTTTTTTAAAAACTACGTAAATTTGCATATTTTCTTCTTCCCTCTTCCATTACAGCTCCCAACCCCAAAAATTTTCCTATCCAACCCATGCAATGGAGAGCAACTAAGAGCCACGATGAAGAATGACTAAGAGACGTGATGGAGTTATGGGGTCTTCGATCAAGACACCAATCACCTAAAGGATCCTCTTTGCTTCAGGTTGCTCCTCAATGATTGAGATAGACTCCGATACTTGGTGATGATCACAAGGGTAGTGGTATGGGTAAAGTGAGACTAAGATATTTGTAGAGCATAAGGGTTAAGTGTTTGAGAATGAAGGGTTTGGTTATGGATGCAATGGGGTTCACATCAATGGCTTGGGGTTTGGGCGAGATTGTGTTGTGCTTAGGATTTGAGTAGCCGAATTAGGGTTAGGGCATAAAGGGGGATTCGACCAAGGGTAGATTAGATCTTTTGGGCCAGGGTTTAGGTTAGCAAAATGATTCCTAGAATTTAAGAGAGTTGAGATTTAGATAGATTTGATGATGACCGGTTTTGGGAATTGCTTGGGATTAATTAGGATTTGACTTGGATGATTGGGGAATTGATTGATCAATCAATTAAGGAATGAAAAATCAGATTGGGTGAGTTGGCAAGTGGGGATTTCGGCTATGGAAATCTTGCTTTAGCCGAATTAGTCAAATATGGCAAGTGGGTTTAATTAATTTTGGAAAGTTTGGTGATTGGAGAGGATTGATGTGGTTGGCTGTATGGGGACTTTTCAGGCCATGACCAGAGGTATTTTTGGGATGCTTAGGTCTGATTTTGTGAGGCAAATAAGGCAAAAAATGTTAGAGTTAAGTGGTTGGTTTAGGGTTAAGGTGAGAGGGGCGAGATTGACAATTTGTCAACTAGGGTTAGGGTTGAGATGCTCTGTATGCTTAGGGGGATTGATGGGGCTATCGAGTTTTGTGTTTGGGACAATGGAAACTTCAAGAAATATGAATGAACAATCAAGAGGATGATTGCACACTTAAAGGAGATCAAGAACACGCCAACCACACAAGAGCACCAAAGTGGTTCGGCCTTCACTTCTTCAACAACACCAACAATTTTTCAATGCAACCAAGAACACTCTTCACTCTCAACTTACTTGAGAAACCCGAAATTCACAAAGGATGTGAATTTCGAAATCCTCTATGACACTCACACACAAATTTTCAATTCTACCAATGGGGTGAATTCGAGCTCACCAAGACACTTACACTCAGGATCACAATCAACAAACTCCAAACTCAAGAACAATGCTAAACTCGAAATCACCAAAAATGAATAATTTCAAAATATTATTAATAAAGTGAAATAATAAAGATAGATATGGAACAACATCGATTCAAGAATTACACGGCGTCTTCCTTTTTAAAGGGATTCACGAATTGCACCATTTGAAACCCAAGTGTCTAAGCACTGATAAATCCAAACCACAAGGGTGTGGTCGACCTAACTTTTTCTCAAGAGCAAAGTTCAAAAGTCAATTGTCCAAAGATCCTCAAATGAAAACTTAGTGGTTCTATTTATAGAGCTTACAACTTGAAAATCTCCAATAGGACCCTGACTAAAAGGAAATAATTATTAAAATATCCAAATGCAATTAAATAAAATAAACAAGTAAATAAATTATAAGTGGCGCCACTTGCATGGTGATGAGGTCGTGACTTGCATGGCTTCATGGTGGGCTAAGGTGATGTAAGGTCCACGGTCAGGCTGGTTTTCATGTTGTCTGTCTATGTGGCATCTGGTAGTGCGCGTGGCATGGCGCTGTGCAGGGCTAATTGTTGGTGGTCATAGCAAGATGCCATGCATGATCATTGTGGTAGGCATAGGGTCAAGCCGCCCTGCTCTGGTGTGGCCCGGTCAAGTTGCTTGGACGGTGATCTTGCATGGTTTGGGTTTGGTGCGAGGATAATGAACATGCATGACACAAGATGGCGGCTTGGGCGCTGGATGCTACATGGCATGGGTTAGGGCCGCGTGCTAGATGACATGAATGGTGTGCATGCCACTGACCTGCTCTGTAAAGGATGGGCTGGAGCCATGCACTGGATAGCATGCCTTGTAGGTATGCTACTAGTCTGCTCAGTAAGGCATGAGTTGGTGCCGCAAGTTGGATGGCGTGCTTGCGAAGACACGCCACTAACCTTGTTAGGTGGTGCTAGGGTGTGCAAGAATGCGCAGGTGATGGGGCACATGCGCACATGCAGGCGTGTGCGCAGGTGGATGCGTTGTGGGGCGCGCATGGCTGTGCGCAAGGAGTGCTCACGGCCAGTAGTCTCAATGGGCGCTTGCTGCATGTCAAAACCTGAGCTAAAACATGCGTGCAGGCTAGTCAAGGGATTGTCGGGGCTGTGTCTGGGCATGATCTTGGGCAATCCTCCTAGGGGTTCTGACATAGAGTTCGATTTCATAGTGCCTCCATCCCTAGAAATTCTCTTACCCAACCCGTGCTACGGAGATCAGTGCCTCTTTACCCAACCTTAATGTCTCTATTTTCTCTCCCTTGATCTCTCGCCTTTCCTTTTCTCTCCCACTCGTCTCTTTGACACTTAGATCTTCCCCTCTCAGCCTTAGATCTCTTCGTCCACCTGCAGCCCCTCAGTCCCCTCTCACATTCGCACCCCTTGCAACAACCCATACACCAAAAACCCTCGCCCAACCCTTCACGCACCTCTTGGAACCTTCGTCGGCGAGAAACTCCTTTATTTTTTGGCAAAACAAGGACGGTCTTGGGAAGCAAGAACCTACAAAACTCGTAAAGTGGTAAGATTGCCAATTTTCAAAACCCATAAATGTCTATTTGAAGAGTTTCGCACTTCAAAAACAAATTCCTTAAAACAAATTCCCACATGTAATGGCTTAACATAAGGAAAACGTAACAATAATTCTTGAAAATTTATTTCCATTTTGTTGGTTTTGTGGTGGGCTTGATTTTTCCCATTCTTGGTTGATTTCACCGAAAGATAGATGGGGTGAAGATCTCTGGAGAGGTCTGTGGAAGAGGGTCGAGAGGAGAAGATCCGGGTGTGAAAGCAATCATGCGAAAGGGGGGTGTGTGTGAGAGGGGGTGCAAAGGGATGGCAATTTTTTTTTTTTATGCGATTTGATGTAGTGCATATACAAAATAACTTTGGTGGAAAAGGGGGTGCGAAAGGGTTGAAATCGCAATAGGAGGTGGAGAAAACTAGAAGGGGGTGCAAAGGGATGTCATTTTTTTTTTTTGGCAATTTAATGTAGTGCATATACAAGATAGCTCTAGTGGAAAGCTTAGATTTCACTTAATTATTGGCGATCTGTTATTTGGATAAGGATAACATTAGCCCTACTGGTTCTAAGGATTTCTCATAAAAAAATTCTTAGTTAAAATTGAAAAAATGACAAATGAAAACTAAGACAATCAGAAACCTAAATAAAAGTATAATATTAAATAAATCATTACAAAATATAACAGTTAGATTGAAACAAATATGGTCATTGCAAAACTATAAAAATAAGATGCAGAAATAATATTTGGAAAATGGCAAATTTATAATTTTTATAATTATTTGATAGCTCTTTTATAAAATGAATGATAGTTTTATAAATTAAAATTTAATTTTAATGATATATAATAATGATATTAATAAATTGTAAAATGAATTAAAAAAAGGCAGAACTAGGCCACAACTGGGGGATCCGACTAATGGGCCTGCTGAGACTGCAATTTCGATTCCTCAGTATCCACTTAAGCAGAGGTGTCCAATTCTTGGCTAGTCTCGTGTTCAATCTCTCTTGCGAGGAACCCAAAGCTAAAAAAGAGTAAGGCAGCACACTCTTTGTTGGAATGAAAGCAAACTGGCTTTGATAACAAGATGCTTTCGAATGGTCTTAGAAGGCTGGGAGACAACAAAATCAAAGAAAATAAGGGATATGTAAGAATCTACTAGTATGGATCATTGGATCCTAGGTAGAATCCCGCCTATGTATTTGACTTTTTTTTTTTTTTTTTTTTTAATGTATCCTTGTATTTTTTTAATATATATATATATTTTAAATTATAATATTATTAAAAAAATTATTTAATCACTAAATAATAAGAAAAAAATCCTATCGAAATTTGTGGGGTGTGATTTTAGCATTTTTCATTAAAAAAAGAGTAAATGGTAATATTTTATTTCTATAAAAGGGAGGAAGATCTACTCGAATGCAGCTTTGGGAGGTGGTTAAAAAAGGAGCCTGCTTCAGCTAAAAATATGGTTAAATTTTGACTATTCCAAAGTGAATGCTTTAGGAGAATGCAAATTTTCTAATTTAATTACAATATTTCATACGCAGAGCTCTAGCCTTTAGCTTTGTGGGCACTAATTAAAAACCAATTCGGAGCTCGCTTGACATTGGCCGGGTTGGTTCTTTTGTTTCCACTTCTAGAGCCGTTTGAAAATTGAAACGTGAAACAACAATTGTCAGCCTCTGTCTCAGGTACGCTTAATACTATCTGATTTCAATGAAAAACTGAACTTTGTTGTTCTTATTCTTTTTGGGTTTTGTTTTTCCATGCTTTGGACGTCGATCTTTTTCCTTTTAAACGTTCGAATTCTTTCAGTATCTTGCTCAGCTATGAGTACACAAGAGATAATACTGTCTTTCATTATCGTGCTCAGATATGAGTATACGAGATGATATCGTCTTTCGATATCATGCTCGGATATGGAAGTGTTATTTTTCTCATAAACGCAAATACCCACTTGTTACAGAAGATGTTTTAGAGTCGTTGCAGAAGATAATAATTACCTCATATATGGATATATATATATATATATATATATATATATATATATTATAAACTTAAAGACCCACTTGTTATGAATGGATCAATGGATTATGGTAATGCGGGGGGGAATTTGATATTTCCCGCCAAGTGTTTGATGAATTGTTTGGGAGAGATTGTGTTTCATTAAATTTGTCATGTTGAGTCTGTGATTTATTTTGACTGGTGCGATCCAAAGTGAATATATAAATTTGTGGATTCTGAGTCCTTGATCTGACTTCGTAGAATGATGCCAAGTGCTTTGTGGTTAAACACACGTCTAAACATAAGGTGTTTGGCAGTACCCAAACAAAATTTTGAAACGCCATCTGTTTACAATAAATTCATTTTATGGGAACCATTGCCTTTGTTTTGACATATATGTGTGTACTTCTCTCCAACTTGTCGCTAGATTGTGTTCTTACATAATGCAAACCGACATTATCATCTCTCCGAGTGAAAATGTCCGTTATGAATTATCATCTGAATGTACACCCCGACTTCAATCTGACCCTCCTGTTTTAATTATTTATTTTAGTCATGGCCTTGAGAATGGTGACTGGAAAGTTCAGAAGCAAACTGTTGCCCATGTTCTCTTCTTCTCTACTGCATTCGCATGCCACCAGTTTTGGTCTGTCTTTCTCTCTCTCTCTCTCCCTCTCTCTCTCCATATTTGTTTTAGTCAGAAAAGCTACACATCCCTTATTCTCTTTTCCCTCTAAGGAAAGTGAGTATTTTGTCCTGATTCTTGAATAACTACTTGCAATGCTAATGCATATATATAATGCTCTTTTAAATTATTTTGCGCAATCATCTATTACATTCTCATTTCAGGATTTAAAGAAGTACATGAAGAAGAAAAAAGTCGCATGGTTGGTAATGTCTTCAGCAATGTTGCTTCAAACTATGATCTTATGAATGACTTGATGAGTGCTGGATTACACAGATTATGGAAGGATAGGTAAGTTTCTTGTTTGCGGAATGTTATTTATTATTTATTTGAAACATATTGCTATTGCCTTCACAATGTTGCGTACTGTCTTGCCAACTTGTCAGGCTGGTTTCCAAACTGAATCCATTTCCTGGAATGAAGCATCTGGATGTGGCTGGTGGAACAGGTTGGCATACCACTGACAATGATTGTGTCTTAAATATATTGATGTTTGTTGGCCGGAAAAACTTGAGAATACTCTAGGCGTGGTATTAAGTTAGTCAACATGTAAAGAGCAGGAGAGAAACTTTGAGACACAGACAGAAGAAAAGGAGGGGGGGAGGGGTGTGGAGGGAGGTAGACAGAGAGGTAAAAAATAAATTGTTAAAATGAAGAGAAATGTTATTTATTTTCATGTAGGCAATTTTTAACATGAAAATGATGTAGTGTACAATACTGCAATCCTGCAATCCTCATCTCAAGTTAAAATTCTTGCAGGGGATGTAGCTTTCCGGATCCTGGAAACCATAAACAGTGTCAAACATAGAGCAATGCAAGATGTTCTTGAAGATAATTTGCATGAAGAAACTCAGATATTTGTATGTGACATCAACCCTAACATGCTAAAAGTTGGTAAAAAGCGGGCCTTGGAGAGAGGTAAAATAAAAGGAGTTATTAGACTGACATTAGAGGACTTATACGTTCTCACTATAGGATCACACGTGAAATTAATGTCGGGGTCTTGCTATTATTTAAACATATTTTACTGACATTTTAGGTTCTGGTGAAAAAAAATCCCTGATATGGGTGGAGGGCGATGCAGAAGCCTTAACTTTTGAAGATAATTCAATGGATGGTTACACGATTGCATTTGGGATCAGAAATGTTACACATATAGAGAAAGTTCTTGCTGAAGCCTTTAGGTAAGCTCACACCTCTGTATGGTTTTCTTTTATCCTTTAAAGCTGGTAAAACGTAGCGTGGTTGCAGCACAAAATACTTTCATGTCAAATAGGTTAAGAGTCTTTTTGAATTGGTTATGATCCCCTGCAGGTGGATGGTGTTTTCGTGTTTTGCCTTCATCATGACCTAAATGATCTTGAAGGGATCAATTAGGTTCTTGAATTTGAAATGTTTTAATCATTTGATTATTGCATTTTTTTTACATTCCTTAGTCTTTTTGCTCTAAAAATATTTTTTGTTAAATGAGAAGAAACTCGAGTGCATATGGTGTATACAAGACAATCCCCTAAAGAATTACACTAAGTTTATGAAATCTACAAAATAAACAAAAGAAGGAACGGGAATCCTTTAATGGTGACAGGAAATAGATACAAGGAAAGCAAGTAAGCGCATTTAAGAATAGATAATTTAGTAGCAACCCTTGCCAGCTAGACTGCACATCTACCACCTTCTTTGGTATTCCGGATTGAACACAAAAACGAAAAATGTAAAGGACCATAACTCTTCTGAGATGGAGCAACAAGTAATCAACATATTCACTCCTATTGGTAAGGGACCATAACTCTTCTGACATTGAGTAGCAAGTGACCCACAGATTCATTAGTATCTTTATACATGCAACACCAATTTAGAGAAATAAATTTCCATATACTAGGATTATCCACTGTTAAGATATCATCTAGTGCAGACGTCCATTTGAAAAATGTGACTTTATATGCAACTATCTACCACTGTAAATATATTTCTATGTATTAAAGGAGGTAAGTTCAATCCATCAATATTATGAGCATTGAAATTGAGAGTACACGGGGTAAAAAATGGACTGGGTTAGAAGGATTCAAGTGAATTTTGAATCAGGTGGTGGAAGCATATAAAAATCAAAGTTGTGTGGTTTTCAAAGCTGAAATGGCAGCTTTTGAAAAGATTATATTGGAGAAGAATTGTATTTAAAAAATACAATTCTTCTGCTCCAGAGGGTTTTGCCACCCCTTTCATCCCAAAATTGATTCATGTAGTGCTTATCTGTAAAGAAACAACATGAAGTACAGAAGAAAGTATTTAGTACCTTTCTTTTCCTTTGAAGGAATTTTGTTCTTCAGAGACTTGTCTATCATGCTGGCTTATATGACTTTGTTTATCAGGGTGCTAAAACGAGGAGGAAGATTCCTTTGCCTTGAACTGAGCCATGTGGAAGTTCCTGTTTTTAAGGAATTGTGAGTATCTGTACGTCTACTTTGGACAAGAGCTATGTCTGAAAAACTGTATTTGCAGTACTTAGAAAGAAACTAAATTTTTAGCTATTAGCATTGTTAGCATTGTTGCTTTACTTGGACGATCGCCTTGGACTTTAATGGCATGAACCTTCACCATTTTCTTGTATCCAATGTGCCGTCTGATGGGCCATTGTTTTAGTTGTAATTGGCATTTTTGCCACCTCTTTTGATTAATAAAACTTTTACTTATCAAAAAAAAAAAGCTATTAGCATTGTTGTGTCAGTTCTTTCATAATTTTCGTTAGTATCATTAGCACCACACCCCTTAATTTTGACGAAAGTTATTTGTAATCATCTTTATTGTCCAAAGGTATATGTAAATGTCTTGTAGTCTGCAGCATCAGTCTCCATCTTAAATTCAGTGGATCATTAACAATTTTTTCCTGAGCATTTTCATGCTCTCACGAAATATTGACAAGCTTGAAATCACCATTATTCTCAACTTATTTGACAATTATGGATCCTCGGAAATTTTCATGAATTTGCCGTTTCGCATGAAGAACAATTCATTTGTCTAATTCCTGCATCTGCAGTTTCCATATATATCACGCACAATGTATTCATATATAGATGTTCATATTGGAGAACGATATTTTTTTTCCATATGAAGACCAAAGTATTTGTACCATTACTGCATGTACTGTTTTTAGATGATGAATTGCACAGGCTATACTAGAATGAATCTCTCTCTCTCTCTCTCATACATTTTCCTTTGCCATTTTATACTATACCCTTAATATATTGCTGCTTGTTTTCTCTTGCAGCTATGATTACTATTCATTCTCCATCATTCCAGCCCTAGGAGAGCTTGTTGCAGGTGATCGTGATTCATATCAATACTTAGTTGAGAGTATTCGCCGTTTTCCCCCTCAGGTTATTTTTCTTGTGTCTTCTCAAGTACATTTTGGCATCCAATGAAATTGGATTAAAGTTTAATGGTATACAAGACAAATATGCTGTTTGATAGAAAATTGCATCAATGCAATGTAGCCTAAAGGAAGTCATATCTATGTGCATTTGCATGTCATTGATACAATGCATAAAAATCAAAGAGGAGTCAGAACTAACCGAATAAAGTAGATTGCTTGCATTGGTATGTTCTTTTTTATATCCTCCAAGAAAAGAAGACTACTTCAATATCACAAAGGCAACAAATGTGGAAATTATAGAACATTATTTGAAGTCATGTTAATTAATTACGTTTAAATTGATGCAGGTCTCTTAGAACTTCTGGTTTTAGTTTATGTTGTCCGCCATTCATTCCTGCTGCATCTAAACCCATATGAGCACTGCTATAGTCACAAAGAGATCCCACAAAATCAATTTCACAAACTAATGCGGTTTCATATGATCCGTTAGATCGACTTTACAATAAAACTAACTTCACAATCTGACGAACCACATGAAACCATATCATTTTGTAGGATTTATTTTGTGGGGTCTCTTTGTGGCTAAAGCATTTCTCAATCCATATTCCTTTGTACCCACTTGACTCCTTTCCATTATTAGAAAGTGAATACGCACCTTTTTCATTTATGGAAGCTTCCACTCAATAGATGAGGAAATCTTGATCCACCAATGTAATTTGGTTGACATTCGGGAAGCTGTATGCAGCTTGATGATTACCTTAGGACTTGCTTAGACCAATTGCATTCTTTCAATAACCTGGCTTGTTAATGTTATTCAATTATGCTTTATCTGTGAACAGAAAAATTTTATATGACACTAGTAATAGATGTACTTAAATTTGTGTTTTTGAACTTGCGTAGAAAACAGTGTATAATTACAATCATATCTGTCCTTAGGGAAAACCCATGTTGCCAAGGGCCCTCAAGAAACATAATTTTAGGGTTCTTTTAAACGAAATTGCTTTGTATTAGTAGAGCCCATACATCATACTTGGAGCTTAATTGGCAAAAGTTTATAACTTCACAAGACTTGCAGATTTTTCCAGTTGGTTGCATGATGCTGTAATCTTGTACTATAGAACTGATTAGTTGTTTGTTGAGGGATGCAGGAGGCATTTGCTTCAATGATTGTTGATGCAGGATTTCAGAAAGTTGAGTACGAAAATCTTGTAGGAGGAGTGGTTTCCATCCATTCAGGGTTGAAGCTTTGACTGTATTATCGATCTGTTATCATGTATTTCTTTCACCCATACATGTTGTACTATGCCTTGCAAAATTTTTGGCATTTAAGTTTTGTGCGTTATGCTAATTGAAATCTTGCATAAACTTTGTTAATTTATGAAATAAAAATGGACAGACTGATTATCCAAAATAATATAACGCAGTATCATCCCGCTTTTACTCTCATGTGTGATGTGTTAATGCGGCATTGCTCATATATTGTAGATCATAATGCTGCATCGCTATAATTGAATAAAAATACGATAGGAATATAGTATTTAGTTTTAGAGTAATGTTGGATACAGTTATGGAGTATATAAGTACTATATAATTATTTTGAAAAAGAGGAGATTCATTTAAAAAATTATTATTATTTATTTAAATTATGTATTTATTCACTTTTTTTTAAAAAAAGATTGTGTGGTACTTGCAGACTCAAGAACTAGAAATATATTTTCTCATTGCTGTATAATTGTGTGGCACCATTCAGTTCGTTTTTCTTTTTCTTTGGAAAACTTCTTTCAATTTTATCGGGAATGGTTAGGCCCCGTTTGAATTAGAGAGTGAGTTTAGTTCATTTTAACCCATCTCTATTTTATTATTACATTTTTTTAATTTTAATATATTTTTTTCAAATCTTAATTCAACATTTTTAAATTTTAAAATAATAATAATATTAAAAAAATAAACTAAATTTATTTCAGCTCGTCTTCCAATGCTCTTAACTAATATTGTTCTTCAATCCAAGAGTGGTATTATACATGTCAAGCTCGCCGTTAATAAGCAAATTGGGATTATCATACGAAGCCATTTCCAAATTGGGATTATTATATACAAGCTGGATTTTGCTTTTTGCTTTTTTGTGATTTGTAACTCTTTTCATCCTTAAAAGAATTTAGATGTATAATTAAATTATAATGGTAAAGGACTAAACGAGGGATAAAAGAAACTTGATTCGAACTTTTTAGAGTTTCTACTAATTTAGAGTGAGATTCACAATTTTTATAGTAATTCGAAAGAATTTTTTCAATAGTATTAAATAATCAATAAATATTATAGATTTAATCATTATATGTCTACTTCTCTAGCACGAGATTTTAAGTGCCTACTTAAAATAATTGGGGTGATAAAGTAATCTCAGATCATCTGAGATAATTTCATACATATGGATATATTCTCTATTTAAAATAATTTAACTGTTCATGATAGGACTTTTATTAGTATACATCATTCCAATAATAAATCAATTATGGATAGAATTTACTATTTTTTCAATCTTTCACAAAAAAAAAAAATTGTTAAATCTACGTATCTTAATGAGATTCACAAAATCCATTCAAACATTTTAATTCATTACTATTTACAAAAAAACTAAGATTATATGATATAGTCTTTAACATCCAAACAAAGCTTTAAATTCTAATTAGAACTCTAAAAAAACTAACAATCTAAGATGGCAAGATTGGTAATAAAACATGTAGTCTAGAATTTAGATGTAGAAATATGTTTTCGTTATAAAACGATCTTATAAAAGTAAATGTATAAATTAATAAAATTTCACATGATACGTTAGACTATAAATATAATTTTATTATGTACTTAATATATAATACAAAATTATGTCAATTTATAAATGTATTTTTATTGATCTCCTTGTAACACTTCTCATAAATGTAGAAAGCACTTGACATATTAGTGTTTTTTTTAGGACTTGACATATTAGTTAGAGCATTGTCATTATTCTATCAAAATTTTCTTTAAAATTTGATGAAAACTATAAATTTAATAAAAAATTAATACCTAAAATAATTTTACATTGGATTTATAAAAAAAAATTATTTTTATTTAATGAAAAAGAAAGAAAATAAAGTAGCAAGAATAAAACAAATTAAATAATTAGTTTAACTTGTAAATAGTAATCTTTCAAATATAAAGAATAATGTTCAAATACTGTAATTCAAAATTTAAGCTTTTGACATTTGACAGAGCCAATGCTAATATTCTTATCAATGAATATGATTGTTTTTGGGTTGATTTTTTTTTAAATTTATATTTTGTATCAAATTTAAATAAAAAAAAAAAACTTTTGATGAAATCATGAAACCATTACTAATACTTTTACTTGTTTTAAAATAGTTGGTGTAGGAAGATGATGGAAATGACATGATTTATCTGCTGATACCTAGCCCATGTAAAAACGTTTTAGCACTGGCCTGGCCCGGCCCATAGGGGCAACGAAGCGTCGAGCGACTTAGAAAAAGAGGGACACAAAAGTCATTTTGAGCAGTGGCCTTCGTCAGAATCCTACTAGGGTTATGCTTATGCTTCTCCAAGCTATATAGCCGCCCATTTACAGAATATCACCCTCTAAAGAAGCCGTCGCACTCTTCCTCCTCCTCATCTGTCAGTCTCTCTAGTTTGGGTTTTTCTTGGATTTTTCTGTTCGCAATGGGAGTTTTCACGTTCGTCTGCAGGAGCTCCGGCGGTGAGTGGACGGGTAAATCTCTCTCTGGGGAGCTCGAGGCCTCGGCTCCCTCCACCTTCGACCTCCAGAGGAAGCTCGTCCAGACCGCTCTCTCCGCTGACTCTTCAGGTGGGGTCCAGTCCTCCTTCTCCCTCGTTACCCCTACCTCCGCCGTATTCCAGGTCTCTGTCTCTCTCTATCTCTCTCTCTTCTTTGGTTGTTTGTTGCTTGTGGGTTGTTATATTGGTAGATTGGATGGTATTTCTAAACGTATTGCGGTTCCGTTGGTGTACTAGTTTCTTGCTTGAAGTTGCGATCTCGTTTGCCTAATTTTTCCTTAGGATTGCTTTTCGTTAAAGACCTGTTTCTTAGATTATTGTCATATTATTTGAGGGGTGAGATATTGTGTGATATACTGGGTTTTAAATTCTATTTAGAACTCTATGATGGGTTAAAAAGGGTGAGATCGGATTTGTTTTGCAAATTTATCCGTGATGAGAAACACAAATTTGCTGGTCAAGACCCTTGTAATTTTGATTGTCAATATTCTATAATATGACTGGATTGATTCGCTTGTCTTGGTTGAATTGGGATACGCCATGTTTGGCTCTTAAATGTGGAGTTCTAGGTCACAGTAGTAGTTACAGAACCAATACGTAGTTTTATTTCTCCTCACGGCCTTCTTGACATAGAAGTATATTACTTTGTTCCGGGTAAGATCAAAATATTTTTTGGAATAGGTGATTATTGGTGGTGCTTCTGGTGGTGCTTTCATTGGAGGTGGCGGAGCAGCTGTGGCAGCTTCTGCTGGAGGTGCAGCTCCGGCTGCTGAAGCAGAGAAGAAGGAAGAGAAGAAGGAAGAGAAGGAAGAGAGTGATGATGAGGACTTGGGATTATCACTCTTTGATTAGTGAATTTCACGATAACTTGTCTACCATGTCCTGGTTTTACTTCCATCTTATTTTTTAGTTGAGTCCTTTTTACTTATTAATAGTTTTAAACCTTTGTTAATTGGGTTATGTTAGAGCGTGGAGGTTTACTATCTAGTGGCATGATAAATTTTTGAGCTGAGATTTCTTTGTTGGGAAATATATTTGTCTGTTTCCTTCTAAGTTTCTCTGATTGAAAAGGTTCAAAATCACTTGTTTTCTTTGCTGATGACATGATGGGCTTTCACATGCCTTTTGGGGAATGTTGGCTATTTGATTTGGTGCATACCCAAAACTTATTCGTAGTCATAAGTGCAATTATGTTCCTTTTCAATTTTTAAAGGTTGAAAGTAATAATAAAATATTAAATAGCAATGATAAAGTAATGAATAGTAATAAAAGTAGGTGAACAGTAATAATAAAATAATGAATAGTAGTGGAGTATTTTAAGAATGTTTGAGAGTGTCTTGCATGCCAAACCTAACAATTTCCTGGAGAAGGTTTATATGTGAGAGTGCATCAGGTAGATGGTGTTTGTCTTTTCAAGTGTGAACTGAAAATCAAGGGCTACTATAGGGATCTTGTAAGGGAAAGCTGGTGATGATGGCAAGGGGTGTGGTTGGTTGATGGTGGTTGTGGCCGTAGTCTCACCACCTTGACCCAACATGAGGAGGCAAAGGGCTAGATGCTCCACTTTTGATGGAGGGTTGTCGAGACACGGGATGCTTAGACCGCTTACTCTTTGCCCAGGATTCCACATAGTGGCCTTCTCTTCTGCATTTCACTAAGCCGTTGTAGAATAGTTGCTGGCCGGGACTGTGCGACCCGATTGATAACAACGGTTTGAACCAACTTGCAAGTTGAACTCGCTAGATGTCGATTTTGATCCGATTAATATGATTTAACGATTCCAAATCTCAAACCCTGATTGTCATCCCTCCCTATTTCTCTCACTTCATTGTTGTCGACTCTGACAAGCAACAAGCACAGCCTCAAAACCCTAGAAAGAAAAATAGGCTTTGAAAGATCGTCGAGAAACCTGACCTGCAAGACAAAAAAATTGTATATCAGATGAAGCCCAAGTGACTGAGAGAATCAATCGAAGAAAGTGAAAATGTTCGGTAGCAGAGCTAGGCGCAAAAGCAATCCCAGAAAGAGTAGTTAACAGTTGAGCTGAGTGGTTATAATAATAAAACATACATTTTTCTTGAGGGAAATGCTAGTTTTTCCTTTAAAAGTGATCCGATCCATCCCGTTTTGGGATTATTTTTCAGTTTTTTTACATGATTTTTAAGTAGGTGTTTATAAATAATATTGTGATTTTTTTTTATATGTTTAAAAAATATTTTTAGATTTATTTTATATGATTTTTTTAACATCTTAAAATATTTTTTAAAAATATAAAAAAAGTCACAATATTATTTAAAAACACCTACTTAAAAATCATGTAAAAAAAAAAACTAAAAAAAAAAAATCTCAAAACGGGATGGATTGGGACACTTTTTAAAAGAATAACTAGCATTTTCCTTTTCTTTATTAACACAACCCAACCATTCAAGGTGCATAAACTCAAAAGATTCTTCCTTGTCTTAGAATCTTTTTCCACTTTATCTTTCTGCAAATAATATTTTTGCGAAGTCAAGAATTACATAATCTAACCCAACTATAAATATAAAAAACAATAAAATAATTTGAACTTTGCTATGATCCTTCGAGCTTTTGTGGATAGAAAATCTCACATTATGTAAGAATTAAACGAATAGATGGGAAGGAAAAGAAAGATGCAAACTTCAAGTAATATATAAAAACAATAATATTATATACAGTTTTAAAATACGTACATATCGCATAAATACTTAAAAAAAAATAGAATTTACTATTAAAAAATTTATTTTTTTTATGTGGATCTGTATTTACTCTATATTTTTTAAAATGATTATAGTTTTTTTTTTTTTATATGAGGTCCATATTTACTCTCTCTTTTAAAGTGATGTACAGTATTTACATATTTTATGATTGTAAATATTATTTCTTATATAAAAAAAATGCCCTTCAGGTTTGTCATTTAATAATAACGGGTTGTTCGCTTGAAATCGGGTCAATTTGTGTTTTCCTAGTCATCGGGCTTTGTCGGATCCAAATCGGAACCGGATTGGTCGGATTGCAGGCCTCCTATTGGTCATCAGTGGCAAAAAGTAATGGAATGATGCGCCAATTTACAACACACCAACGCATGTTAAGATCCATATCTACACACATTCTCCAAGCCGTCAGACATAACGAGAGAAAAATTGTTTTCCACTCATGAATATCTGTTTTTACCACTATCATTAGTTTATCTATATGTATAGTCAAAATCACATATTTTAAAGAATGATTTTGTATATTAAGAAAAACTTCCACATTGGATCATGCATATTTGAACCAAATAATAATAAAATATTATTATTTTTAAATTATTCTTAGATTATTATTTTTATATATTTGAACCACAATGGATCGTGTATATTTTTATATATTTTACAAGTAATATTTGAAAAGTAAATAATAATTCTTCAAATTTAAAGAAGCCTTATTTATAACTATGCAAATATTTAGAGATGCATAACCCAATATAAAAGAATTTAAGTTTATATTATGCAAATATGACTTTACATATGCATATGAATAAGCTAACGTGAATGCTCTATTACAAGTCCTTTATGCTGCAAATCTAAGATTTAATATCCAATTTGTGCACACACAAATAGTTAAGAGAAACATTTTTTTCTCTGAAGTCAGGTTAATTCGGCATATTTGGGTACCCAATAGTTCTTATTGTATAACTAATAATTGTTAGCCTACAATTCTCCTTGTAGATATTTCTATCCTCGTTTTTCAATTTTCAAAATATTGCAAATTATATAAAAATAAAATAAAAAATATTATATATATAGTTTTAGCATTAGCCCACCCAAAATAAATCCTAGCTCCGCCACGGTACAGTGTTGGGGGCAGGGCCGGTTCTTGCCTTAGACAAATTAGACAATTGCCTAAGGCCTCCTAGTAAGAAAAGATCCATTCTCAAAAATTTTAAATATAATTTTTTTAAAAATCAATTAAAAAAATCAATTAATTTAATAAGAGAATAAAATTATTAAATAGATATTATATGTCATTATGAGTTTTAATTCAATATAATAATTGTTTCGAGTACTCTATTTATAAGAATATATTTATGTTTTGTTAATATTAGTTTAATATATAATGTGAGAATTATAAATAACAAAATCTAATTTTTGAATGTTAATAAAAAAATTTTGTATGATCATTTGAAGAGGCAATGATCCAATTTTTTATAAAATTTTATTGATGGTGATTATTATAATTGTTTCTAGGTTTTTTTGAAATATTAAGAATATTTTAAAATATCTAATATGGTAGTGAAATAATTTAAATTAAGACGATTTATTAGATTTTGAGTGAGAAAAAAAAGTTGAATTTAAAAATATATGAGAATACAAAAACAGCTTGGTTCCCAAACGACTACTAAAACTCAAGAGCATGTCTTACTAGCTAGATTTGATAAAACATTTTCTAAATCGATTTTTTTAGTAAAGATTAAATTAGTTATTAGTTGAAAAGATAGAATAAATCTTAATTAATAATTTTTCGCTAGGTATTTTTAAAAAAATAAAAAAGTAATATAAATATTAAAATTAATTAATTTAATTTTACTTTAATAAAAAAATAAAAGGCCTCAATTATAAATTCTTCCTTACGTCCCATAATTTATTGAGCCTGCCCTGGTTATATCGACTTGTGTTGTGGGTTTTTCTACCTAATCATAGTAGCACACTGTTTGTTTTGAATAAGAGATTTGTTGTCGAGGTGATGTCTCTTTTGAAGGATTTACAAAGGAGGCGTACTGTGTTGTGAAAGGATAGTGGCGGATTCTTTGCTGTAAAAAAATAGAACTGAAAATGAAAGAAAAAGTTTCATGTTGTTTGTTGAAGGAACTACAAATGTTTGATATTATTTTCTAATGAGACTTCCTTTTACAAGCTCTTCTTTGAAAGAGAACACAACATCAAACGAGCATCATGGTACGGGTGTTGGGACAATTTTACTCAATTGCTTTCTGCTTAGTGTTGTAGAAAAAAAAGAAAGAAAGAATGGAAAAAAAAAAAAAAAAGAAGCTTGCATCCGTGCCTCTCCATTGGTACACAACGGAGCAAAACAGAACAAGCAAAGATCAAAGCTTTTAACAAGTTTTCCAATTGGTAGATATGCGACTAAATACGGTCACTGGTAGGTAAAGATTTCCAAACTCTGATATGCTTAAATTTGATTGTGGCTTTTTGCAGATGTAGGGGATGCAAAGAACAAGGTATACACATTTGATATAAGGAAAATACTGGGGGTTCGGTTCGACCGAACCCTCCAATAAATGCAGTCGCCGCCACCAGAGGGGGCGGTGGGCAACACCACCTATGTTATTGAGATCAGAGAGAGCCGACAACCTCACTCCTGCGATGGCGAGTCCCGGCGACCTATCACCTTCTTCGGACGGCCTTAAATTCGAAATAGGTCCGTTTCTTCTTTCGGTCTCGATGGTATGGGCGATGTCGCCCACCACCACCGGCGACGACTCCGTTCGACTGATGACCAAATCCTAATTTAAAATCATTTTCATTTTATTTTTTTATTATATTTTTTATTATGTTTTTATTTTTTTATTGTATTTTTTTATTTTTTTATTTTATTTTTTTTTATTTTTTTATTTATTTTTTATTATATTTTTTAAAATTTTTTATTATATATTTAGGATAGACTGCACATCTTACGAAGTTCGATCTGACCGAATCCAGCGTCATCCTTGATATAATGGCTACAACACGTGTCTGCGTTAATAATTTTTTTTTTTTTAAAACGTTTTTTTCCCGTTTCGATTAGCGCACAAGAAGTCGGGTCAAGACCCGACTTTCGTTCGTCGGGTTGCAGCCCTTACCAGACCGGTAGGGTTTTAGTCCTTTAAAGGGTCTAGCGTTTCAGGTTTAATGCTAAGCTGCAACTCTGCAAGTGCTGGCTCTTCTGCTAACTATCTACTATCTAGGGTTTAATCTTCGGCTTTCAACTTCTTTCGGTGGTCATGTCGTCGAGGCCTGAGGTTCAAGCGCCTCCTGAGATATTCTATGACGATGTCGAGGCTCGGAAGTACACCTCCTCTTCTCGCATAATGGAAATTCAGGTAGCACATTCCCCATCCCACTTAGTGTTTGGTTCTCTAGAAAAAATTGTGATGAAGAGTGGAAATTCTTGTTTCCTGGCACCGAAATTACTTGGGATAATTTCTGGGAATTTGGGATTTTTTTTTTCTTATGCCACGCTTTTCTTTGTAATCAAATGGAGGGTGCGTGTGTTTTTCTGACATGGCAAGTTGGGATTTTTTTTTTAACTCTATAATGATGTTGTTGTGGGTGATGATTAAAAGGCTAAGTTGTCAGAGAGAGCATTGGAGCTTCTTGCTTTGCCTGATGATGGAGTGCCCAGATTGCTCCTTGACATTGGTAAACCTTCTCTTTCTCTATCTCTGTCCGTGCAAGTATATGTTTTAAATACAAGTGGTTTTCAGGGGTTGATGATAGACTGCTTAAATTGGGAAACAATGGGTACTGAAATGCGTGTTCATTTGTTTTGGACCTTTTGGTGGTACTTCGAAAAGAATGCAAATCAAATGATTAGACTGTTTCATTAGGTTCAGGCATTTGAATGTTTGGATATTTCGTATTTCTAACCTATCAAAAAGTGAAGAATAATGACTCGTCTTATTCTGTTCCACCTAAATATAAATATTGAAAAGAAAAGGATTTCTTGGATCATATGTTAGGAGTTTGGAAATTGAGCTTTCAAATTATAAAGTTCTGATATTGTTTGATTTCATAAAAGTTGCAGATGGCTTTTGAGCCTTGCCATATTGAATTTAAATTTAAAATTCAAGAAGAGACTAATTAAACGTGAGGAAGCTAGCTCTGACAATTGTGGTTTTCTGTAGGTTGCGGATCAGGACTTAGTGGGGAGACTCTCTCTGAGAATGGACACCAATGGTTTGGTCTAGATATTTCACAGTCGATGCTTGGTATGAAAATTTTGGTTTTGATCTAAATTGAAAATACTCTCTCTCTCTCTCTCTCTCAGAGTTCTTCATTCCATTTTCTTTCTATTTATTTAAATTTTTTCTCATGAATTTAGATGTTGCATTGGAGCGGGAGGTAGAGGGTGACCTTCTACTTGGTGACATGGGACAGGTATTCACCTAAGTTTGAGCTTTCCATTCATATCAATTAATGATGGGGTGGTGACATGGTTCAATTAGCACATTTGTTGATTCTGTCACTTTAGATTTTTTTTTCCCAATACCTGAATTTCAAAAAGTGATTTTACGTAATTGGTTTTAACTCAACTGAAAGTTATCATGGTATGTGTTTTCAATGGTTTTGTAGGGCCTGGGACTTCGTCCTGGGGTAATGGATGGGGCCATCAGTATCTCGGCTGTTCAGGTTTGCCTTCTGTTTGGTTTTGAAAAGAAACAATGTAATTTATAAATCCTCCTGAAGTATTTTGCTCATTGTTTCCGTGTTTTGAGTTGGCAATGCAGTGGTTATGCAATGCTGACAGGACCTCTCACAATCCACGACTAAGATTGAAGTATGTTCCCCATTCTTATATATCACTGTCGTGGTAAAATGATGTGCTGTGATTTCAACGAAATATGCATGTATTTATCTTTTGCTTTTACTTTTCTTGCTCTACCTCAGAAATAATCAACCTCAGAGATAAGCATGATTCATGCAGTTTTGCTTCTTTTACTGCAGCATTGAATCCATTGATGTGTTTGGCTCAATCTTTTGTTAGGTCTTTCTTTGGATCATTATACAGATGCTTAGCCAGGGGGGCCAGAGCAGTGTTTCAATTATATCCTGAAAATCTAGCCCAGCGTGAATTGATTTTGAGTTTTGCAATGCGTGCTGGATTTGCTGGTGGTATGGTTGTGGATTTTCCACACAGGTATGCAAATGATCTATTTGGTCAATCTTATGATAAACGAGTCTTCTTGCACGTGAAAATGGTTGCTGTACATGATAAAAACAATTGGAGCAGACACAAGTTCAAGGTTTTATTTTTAAAATTCCCTTGTTATACTCATCTATTATTGTCATAAAGTTATCCATTATGCTAAGTTGCACGCAAACAGACTCATGACAATCTACTCTCACTTTACGCTTTCGATTTAGGTATTCCTCATTTTGTTTGAAGTAATATGTAATGTGTACGCAAGCATCTCAGCAGTCTTGCTGTGGAAGTTTCTATCAATATTACCAGTGGAATCTTGTTAACTCCTATAAATCCTAATGAACTGGATAATTTCTTTTATGTTTCACTGGACACCTTTCTTGTTAAAACATGACCTGCCCTGGCCGAGAAAAGAAATGAAGAGAATATCATGAAATTCAATTAGGTGTCTGTATTACATGCGCACATACATGTATATAGCCTAAAGAAATTATAATCATCAAGTTTGTTCTGTTCCATTTTATGGAACTAACTCAAAGTGTATGGCATATCAAAAGATAGCGACTTCTGAACCAGTTAATTGTTGACTTACTGGTTATTGTCACGTGACAGGAGTTTGCCATATTTTCTTAACCAGTAACATATTGTTTCCTAATAGAGGTGGGTGTAAAAATGAATGACTAGCTGAAATTTGCTTTACTGGATTTTTCTGAGAATATATTATACTATGACTAGCATTGATTTGGGATATGAATGTTCAGGTGCTAAATTTTACTTGAAAAATTGAAGTAAAAATCTCATGTTCAGCCTAATTGCATGGAATCTTCTATGGTTCACTGACTTGAGCATGGTTCTTTATATAACAGTTCTAAGAGAAGAAAAGAATACCTTGTCCTCACTTGCGGTCCACCATCTATAAGCACGTCTGTTCCAAAGGGAAAAGGTGAAGATGGGGAGAGTTGCTCTGAGGATGAGAGCAGTGATGATGAAGCAGAACAGACAGTGAGTTTTTCTGAATTTCTCTTGCCCTCCCTCCCCATAGATACCCTAACGTGACTAATTTTTTCATTTTATTTTTGTTTGTGCTGATATTCTTTCAATAAGCATATAATCCGTTTATTTTTGTCATGTAGGTCTGCATCTCAGACAGGCACAGACCCAGGAAAAAACAAAAATTAACTAAGAAAGGGAAAGGCAGAGAATGGGTACTGAGGAAGAAAGAACAAAAGAGGAGAAGAGGGGATGAGGTACCTGTGGATACAAAATACACAGCTCGAAAACGAAAGCCTCGCTTCTGATTAGTTACACCAGGCCCTCCCGCCCTATATTGTGTGTTAAAAGGGTGTTTTCTTTAGTGCTTTCATATACAAGTTCAGATATTGTGTTTACCAAGGCATATCTGTTCTCATCAAGAGGCATCTGGGGGTCCATTGCATGAAATGGTGATGTTAAACATGACTGTTATGATCTGCCCCTGCTATTTGAGGATCCTGAGGAACATCGTAGATAAAAATGGTTTTGGCATTTTTGTTTATCCAGTAGAAAACATTTCTAGGGAAAATGAAATGTTTGCTGTGGTTTGTTGAAAACCTTTTAAGGGCATTGTTTATACTTTATATAAAAAAAAGTATTTGACTCCATCATGCATGGTTATTGTTCTGTAGAATCAACAATAGATTTCGATGTTTATTTCGAAAAATGCTGAGGTGAATACTGGGGTGAGGGGCTGAAGCTGAGTAATTAGCCATCTGAATATGTAAACATCCGTTAGATATAAGAATGAAGAAATATCTAACAATCCGACCTTCAGCAGAAAAAGTTCAAATAAACTGGGACACAGAAATGATAATTGACAACTTTGCAGCAGGATTAACGGCAGACTTTGGGCCTGTTTGATTTGGAAGACAAAATCAAAACCTCAAAATCATCTTTTTATTTTTTCAAATTTCTATATAAAATATAATAAAAAATTTAACTTTTAAAAATTTTTAAACTATTTTTTCAAATCCAAAAATAAAATTAATATTTGAACAATATATTACAACTATATATATATTTTTTACTTTTAGCTCTCTTATATTTTAGCTAAATGCAGTTGTTCCAACCTTAATTCTCATCTCTAATTTGAGAAAAAACCCAAATACACTTGATACACAAAAGATGACCTAATTGCATTTTTTTTAAGAAGTGGCAACCATGAAGACTATAATAAGATTACACCTGAATTGTGCCACTTTTTCTATAGATGCAAGTGCTGACTACACAAATAAGTTTCTTTGAAAACCACACACTACATGGAAAAACCAGTAAATAATTTTTACAGCCCAGGAAGAATTTCCTTCCAAATAATTACCTTTGGATTGCAATCTAAACCAATCACCCTACAGTAAAGATATAAAACACATTTAACATGTACATATAGATATAGATATATATATATATTCAGTCACTTTACAACATCGAACTGTTTCAGTAATAATTAAGTTGAAGCTTCCTTAGGTGGAAGCTTATCGAATTTGCTTAAATGAGACGATCGGAAGGCGCTCTCGAGAAGCAACTACAACTGTCATGCCATTCCCTTCTTTCCACTGAATGGAGAAATACATGCCATAGCAGCAGAGGCAAGAGCCTTGGCTGCTTCCCCCCCCCCCAGTTTTGGCATCAGGATCCAGATGTAGGATTTTCTGCATGAGGAAAGGAATAAAGACAATTTGAGATGAAGCTCCTTTGAGACTTATGTTTTCTTAATAAATAATCAATGATTTTATTAAAAAAATCGTAAGGCATTGCCCAAGTACACAGGAAGAATACAGAAGAACCTGCAAACATGACCTATGAAACTTATAGTACCCTCAGAAGCTAAAAGACTTGCAGATTTGATTTCTGTCTAGAAATGGTAATCACACCAGCCATGGGGCTCAAGATTGAATATATATATATATAAGGATGAATAAGAAAAAGAAAATAAAGATGTCAATTTTGAAACTTTATTCCCTCCAAAACCTGCATACATACAAGCAATCTTCAAATAAACTCCTGAACATAATTTCTAGGCCCAAAGTTAATAAACCCCTATACTTAAATTAATGGGGTTTGAGACACTTCAATCACATTAAAGTACGGCATCTTGGTAAAACTGCCCACAAAATCAGCCAAATCCTAAATAATTCAAGTCAAATTACCATATTACCTTAAGAACAATTAAAAGGAAAATAAACAAAAACTAAAAAAGTATGAAAGTCGTATTTTTCTCTCTTTCCAGTAAGTCTCTTCTGGTCAGAACCGTTTTAAGGCTGCTCGTTTACATTCATTGAATTTGTTTTTGCTCATTGAACTTAATTGCATCAAAAAAGTGCCAAAGGGCTATGACCTGATGGCATAACACACGTCTCCAAAATGGAGGTCTTGGATTCGACCCCCTCCCCAATCTAGAAAAAGAAAAAAAAAATTGCAACAAAGTTCATCATTTGAACGGCCACCACCAAAGACATCAAGACTTTCTTCTTCAATTTACTTTACTGATGGATGGCAGCAAACCTATGTCTCTCTACTTTTTTTTGGGTGGGGGGTTGGGGGTTTGGGGGGGGGGGGGGTGGAATTTCCGCTGTACACCCATACTGTACTTTAGTTGCCTCACTACTCCTTTATTGACCATCAATAAAACTCATCTTACAAATCTTTTTTATAAGCGCTACCAGTCTTACTAATTTAAAAAAATGTATATTTGATAAACTTCTTAATGAGTGCTTTTAGGCACTTGTTGGCCATCTAATTACTCAATCAATATGGATAACAAGTTCTCCCATACTAAATAACACAATTTTGCTACTTAAATAAGTCTTTTCATTAATTCATTGGAAGTGCCACATCTATTCAAAGAAGAATAATTCCCCATGACAAGGACATGAGAAAAGACTACAGAGAATCCTTCCTGGTTTCCTATCAAATTTCCAATCCTTTTGGTTCTTATAAAGTGTATCCTTGTAACTTCATAAAACTACACGTTTATTCAGAGCAGAACGCTTCTGCACTGCACTCAAAACCCCTGTTTCACTCATACTGATCTACCACCGCATCTATAATCTTTGTAGCATTTTCTGATAGCTATTCCTGTGCCTCAAATGTTTCAGAAGTTTTTCATATCCAAAGTTGAAAGCAGTTAGCAAAAGGATATCATGTTCAAGAAAATGACGCTAAAAAATTATGAGGGGGAGCAAAGTTAACAGGGTGTAAATGACAACTAAGAAAATACAACTGGAAGGTGGACAAGTTTTTTACTAGTGGGCTAACACTTACATAAGGGATGGATTATTAAAAAACTCACCAAAATCACAAAATAAGTACATTTTTGTTTATTTTATCCCTATATGTACATACCTTCTCCAAATAGCTGTTCAAATCGAGCAACGATGTGTTTCCCATAAGTGTATTTCTTCAAAGCCTGAGAATGAACTCTTACATGACTAAGCAATACGGCCCGCTGATTATCGGAACATATTTCAAGAATCTTCTGAACCACGTAATTTGCAAATTGGTCCTTCATCATTGTCTACAAGAAGTCAAATATAAGCAAGCAGTAAACAAATTGTCCTACTTCAAAGCAATTCAAAGCAGATTTGACTTGTTAATTCATGTAAACTACATCACATCAAGAGCTGTTCAACAACTCTCCTAATAACACCATGGAAAGCCTTATTGCTGATTATGCAACAAAACTTCAAGGTAATGAGAAGGAGAGAACAGAATTATTATCATGCACAGGCCCAGTATTTATAAATGAACATGTATATAATCGTCAATATATGTATAAACTAAATACTGACCTAAAATATGATTGGTAAGAGGACTCTCATTTAAGCGAAAGAATACAACTACAAATGCTTAAAAAAGCACAAAGGTTTTTATAAGTAAGAAATTTTACTAATGAGAATAAAAGATCAGGCAAAGCCGAGTATACAGGATGTATACAAAAGTTAAAAAACCAAAAAAAGGTCAAGCATAAAATTTTTAAGCTAAAGGATTCAACACATTATCACTTCCATGACTAAATTCGTTTCAATTTATATCATATTTTCCAGAGTAGTAAAACACATGCATATATTCAACTATATAAGCCCAATAAAAACACATAATCTAGCTTGACTTACCAATAAGTTATCAGTTCCGTCATCATGCCCAAAGATTTCTCCAATTAACAGTTCCCGTTCAGCAGGGCCACCATACTCCAAACATTTCTCAATGACATTTGAAGCAAATTTATGCTGGCTCAGTTGAAGAATATGCCCTGAGAGCTTGCTCATAATTTGACTTCTTTCTTGAGGCTTTCCCCTCTCCAGTACATGCTGAAAATAATTAACATGCATTACTATCTAACGATTGATACGAATACACCAGAAGAAATGGAGGAAAAGAACTTCAGGTACACAGTTCAAAATGTTTTTTTTATTATATATAATTAGGTACACAGTTCAAAACGTAAAATACATTCCGTAAAGACAAATAAGACAAACAAATATAAAATCACATACATCTGCAAAAGCATCTAAAAGCTACCACATCTAAAATCACATTGATTCTTTGAAAGTGACAAGGACCAATAACCAATGGGTTCTTATCCCTTTTACTTCTTTTTTGGCTAATGTTTAATGACTACATGATTTTCCTTACTATTTCTATGAAAAGAGCTTCCCGGCCAAAAGGAAAACATCAATCAATGGAGTAAGTCATTTTTAAAAGACCAAGAACTTGTAATCTTTAAAGCTCCCAAAAACCATGAATGACATGCTTTGACTATATAGAAAAATATCATCCCTTCGTGTCATTCTATGAAAGATTAACACCAATCTAATTGCATCAGCACAAAGTTTCACCCACGAACTAGATTAATCCCCAGCAAGTACATAAAGCCATAAAAGGCAGCTTAAAAGTGTCAAGAAGGGATTTGAAGAGAGAGGCAGAGAAGAAACTTACAAGTGCCGCAGCACAAAAAAAATAAACTAACCTGGGTTACATAATTTCCATACTGGTCCTGAGCAAGAGTACAAACAGACTCCAAGATCTCATCCACAATAAACTGGCATTGCAGGTCATCAGTACAATGCTCTAGAACTCTCTACAACAAGTCATTATGAAACAGCTTCTTAGGTTACGCAGAGAGCCAAAGGAAAGGACAGAGGAAGTGCTTCCACCATTCAAGTTTAACATTACCTGTATGACACGGCAACCATAAGGATGCATAGAAAGGGCCGCAACTTGACCCCCAAAAGCAGATATGATAAACCCAATTTTCTCTGTTGGAATGCTCTCAATGCACTTTTGTATCACGTGATTCCCATTTTGATCACGAACGCATCTTATAACGTGTCCATCCAGCTCTCGAACAAGTTGTACTTTCTGTTCAAGCTCAATAACTTCAAGTGCCTAGAGCGGTATAGAATCAAATTAGTTTTTTATTTTTTTTCCCCAATAAATGATGTGATCTTATTCCAAGCATAAAAGGACGCAACCAAAGTACACAGGAAGTGTACAAAACTATGCAGCCAACTAGTGATGAAAAGAAATATAGGAAAAATCCTAGGAATCTAGAAGGCTAGAAAACTGGGAGCAGCTTTGTGCAGCAATCCAAACCTAAAGGGTGTTAAATATTAAGGCTTTTAACTCCGTCAGCATCCTATCAAGGTCTTCAAATGTGTGGGCATTACATACATTGCAAAAACACCAAATTAATCCCAAAAAAACCCGCCTCCAAACTTCTATATTTCTACGACTCTGGAAAGACTCCACCACCTGTTGGGGCATGGCCTACACGATCCCAAGGGTGCTGAATATCAAAACCCATAAATCCTGAGGCACCTCACCAACACCACCACTCAATGAAGTAAGAGCCGACTCTGCTTACCAAAGATTATTTCCACAGCTAAAAAGGGGGTTAAAGTGGATGGAAACAGCACATGAATAAGCACGGATCCATATTAATGCTGCAGGATAACATAAGTGAATATGCATACCTTTTGAATTACGCGACAGCCGTACATCTGCAGACTTAAAGGTAACACCTTGCCTGTAAGTTGAATTGCAAGTTCCTTCCTCTGATCAGGGCTTCCATACTCAAAAAACTGAAGCACACAAAAGAACAAGGAAACAGGAAATAACATTAAGGGAATCAGCATATTAGAAATAATTTTACAGAAAAAATCTTGCATTGTTTTGCATATCAGAAACTTCTTTTTATACGTGCATATCAGAATCTTACCTTTTGAATAACATAGTTACCAAAAACATCAGTCATTAGTTTGGAAGCATGTGGGAGAACTTCTTTAAATACAGACGCCTCATCTTCAACACTACAATTTTCCAATTTCTGCTGAATAAATCGACTCCCGTGTTGATCAGCACTGGAGTAAGAATTCACGATGACTTACTTTACAATGCAAAGAAATGAAGTATCACATACGAAAAGAAAACTGAACAAAGTGAAACTTGCCTGAATTCAACAATATGTCCTACAATATCAGACAGCTCAAATCTGCGACCTTTGCCTGATTTCAACTCTTCAAGAAAATTATATATCTTAGGGTCATCAAAACTCTCAAAGCCTCTTGAACCTTGCCATCCAGGATATATGCCAGCATTTCTACTGGAACCTGGAGTAAATCTCATTTCATTTCTGCCCCCAGGAACGCCAATTCCACCAACAGGCGATCCAGGTAAAACTGGACTAGCAAGGGGCGAGTTCGGGTACTGCATCACAAAACCCATGTTTGATTGGCTTCCATAATGGTTATAATTCATCATCCCCCCTCTTCTTGGGTTTATATTACTCAGGCCTCCATTTATCTGATGGAATTTGTGGTCATCTAAATAACTAGCGATGTTGGATCCTTTCTGAGAATCAAGAGCCCTAACACGGGTCCCAAGATCAACACTACCTCTAGATACCAATGGATCAAAATGCCCAGTAATACCACTATATGCCTCACCATAAGGCTGTTGATGGTATTGCATATACATAGGATCACCAAAAGAAGGTTGTAGTGGGAAACCATACTGACCATAGAACTTACTTAAATTTTGCATATCAGCTCCATGTGCCATGTTTCCCCCAGCTGAAACCCCGGAGGTTTGAGCAGTATAGCTTGGACCAGCGTTTCCATCAACAACAAGAGGAACAGCACCATGAGGGTACCCGGCAACATATGGAGGAACAACTGAGGGACTCAAAGAATATCCACCTACATATTGAGGCGAATATAAGCCTGGGGCCTGCAAATTAGTGTAAAAAGGATTTGCTGAAGTCATGTAGGCCGCTGCAGTTGCATAGAGTGGAGGAGTGAACCCAGATGACTGTAGTACTGGTTGTACCTCTGCCGTAAACTTGCTGGGACTTTGGAGAAATTGATTCGTACCAATGTATGTGGAGTTAAGACCTTGAGATATCACCTGAGACTTGCCCTTCGGAAATTGAGATAAATTGCTTTGTTGTTCGTGTACCTGGTGTTGTGACAAACTATTCTGGCTGCTATGTTGCCATTGTTCTTGATTCTTTCGGCTTTCTGGAATTGGAAGGTCAGATATATTAAGACCCTTCATTTCAGATTCAATACTAGTGATGTCAAAATCATTTACATTGCCACTTCCTGAATGATCAGGAGATGCTGAACTTGGAACAGTGCCATCCAAATGATCAGAATTTGATGGTGCTCTTCTATCATCGTCAACAAGAGTAGATGTGACGCCTTTTGAGGTGCTGATAATGGGATTGTAAAAGGGACTGGAATCAACATTGGGCTCAACAGCTTCCTCTACCACTCCATGGCTTAACAAATTAGGCTGACTATATACAGGAGATGGAGTACGGGGAAAATCTTCCTGCAATTTTGAGGCAATGATTACACATTAAAAGTGATGGGACAAGACTTGAAGCACATTCTCATCACTTCCAAACAATGCAGAGACTTACATCCACAGGAAGAAAAATCAAGGTTAAATGTGTAATTAATGAAAGAGTGTGTGTGTGTGTGTGTGTGTGTGTGTTGGGGGGTGGGGGGGACAGCCTGTTGGAATTGGACCAATTTCTGGGAGTGACATATTCAAATACCAAAGATTTACCTGTATTAAATCCACTACATTTCTGTGTCGACTTGCCAATGAACCCACCTCCTGCACAGACCAAATCCCATTTGTCTCATCTACCCAATCATCAGAAGGCTTTTGGGGTGACTGATCATCTTCACACTCTTCATATTGGGTAGGAAGGGTTCCGTGAGACATATGCAGAGAACCATTGCCACTATCATCAACAGAAGTCAATGGCCATTTATTGCCAAAGCTACCGATGTGGCGTATGGTGCCGTGATTCTCTGATGAGGTGACTGGAGTGGGAAGCCTAGGGTTTAGGTTAGCCAAATAAGCTGGATCAGCACCCAGTTCTTCCTTAGACTCACGGTTTTGAATAGCACCGTTTAGACTTGCCAAGCTTGCATTCGAGTTAAAAGTCTGCTGGGTAAAAATGTTCTTAATGGACAAAAATGAACCTTCCATGCTTGGTGGTGCACTTCCACTTCGATTTGGGACCACATCCCTCCCCCTACCATGAAACCTATGGCCCTTCAGAAGCAACCCCAACTCCTCTGCTGCCATGCTAGCAGATGACGCTGCAAAGGTTGCAGCCTCCTGACGGGAGGGCCATTTCCCGCTAGTTTCTGAAATTCTGATCGGACTTTCTGTTGCCATACTACAGGAAGATTGATATGCTCCTTTCTTTCCTACTAGTATCAAGAACTCTCACATGGTCTCCTGAAAACCCACCATTGATTGCAAAACAAATGAGGAGAACAAATCAAGCATAATTATGAGAGAAAATACATTATATTATATGCTTAAATTACATCGCAAATAGGTGCACTGCTTTCAAAGGAACAATATGTGGATTTATAGCTTAAAAAACTACAACAAAGCATACTTTAGCGGACTTCAATTGAGAAATAATAAAATAGTTACATCCAATAAACTCATTTAATATCAGGAGTGCATTTATTGAAAGGGGTCGGGAGCAATAAAACAACATGTTCTCAATCCCAATATCCGCAGAACTTTCATATGTGCGCACTGCTAAACAAATCCTCTACTGGCGAATTTATGAACTTCAGCCCTCTGGCTGGTTGTTAGAAAAATCCAAGAAAAAATCCTTGCAAACAAACACTTAATTCGGTCTAAGCAATACGAATTCCTCATTATTCCGGTAATCCCAAACAACGAACAACATAAAATTCAAAACTTCCGTCCATTTATCTCAGCTTCCTCAAAAACCCAAAAAAGGCAATAGAAAAGACAATCAAATCCATAGTCACCCAGAGTCTCACACAGACGCACACGCATAATCGAGACCCCCTCAAAACAAGCATTCCAACCTAAACGAAATTTCAACAGACCAATTGAAGCATATGCAAACACTGGGGCAAACCCACTAAAATTCAAGCAAGTATATACACTAAAAAAGGTCAAAAACCCTCCAAGATATAGTTGCAGAACAGACATAAAAAAAGGTTGCAACTTTGAAACCCCAACGACACTATTTGACAAAACAGATATAAACAAATGGTGAAGATTCTCTAACCTAGAAACCGATGATGGCAAGTTTCACTGTTTCTCACTGTTTCAACCCTAGATTCCTTCAATAGAGAGAGACAGAGAGAGACTGATATCCGGGTTGCTCTGCTAATATATATTTGGGCCGACAGGGGTATATTTGGGAAGAAGGTTGAAGCTTGCTAAAAGGAGAAAGAGAAGGACTAATTCCAGATAACAGTTTGCTATGTCCCAGTTTATGTTTGGGTTTTGCGACTTTTGTCTGTCGGGGAGTTGTTGATGATCTTTACGGGCATCACGCATCAGGCAGGAGAGGGACAAAACAAAATCTAGGGAAGTGGTAAAAGGTATACGTATGAATCTAGCATTGAGATGCATAATGAGACGGTAACAATGACACGTGTGAAAAGCACCTTTTTCATTTTTTGTTCATATCTCATGTTAAAAGCATATAAATAAATCAGCTGTTTATGCATGCAGGTATCCAACATCCATGCCAAGAAGTCAAAGCTTGGTTCCCAGCAAATAAATGTGTGTTGGTTTAATTTTGGGAAATAGAAAACATTGTTATATGATTTTCTGACCTCTCATTATTTTTTCACCTTTTTTCAATAAATATTTAGACATTTTGATTTAGATACAAATTTAATTACAAATCACTTGAATTGAAAATGGAATTAGAGATGCCTTGAGTTAAGCAAATTTCGTTTAAGTTTGATTAGCTCACCAATTTTCTTTCAGATGTGATATTCCTTCAAAATCAGGTTAGAGTGAACTATTTTAATCTTTCCTGTCAAATTATTTTATATTTTTGGAAAATTTATTAAAATTCGCTTTTTTATTCCAATGTGATTATTTTTAATTATTGATTGAAATCACATATTTAAATTACTTTAAAAGAAAATTTCTTCAAATACAAAAAGATATCATAAAAATAAATTTATAAATTAACGTAATTAATTTAATACGTTAAATTATAAAATTATTTTATTATAAAATAGATCTAATATATCATATAAAATTACGTAGTTATTAAATTAATTTTTATAATATCTTTCTGTAATTGTAGTAGGCGACACTTCTCATTTAAGAAAAACAATTGCTTAAGAGAATTACATAAGATATAAATCGTCATCTAATTGATCAACTATTATTATGATTAAAAATGATTAAGTTCGAGATAAAATTAATATGTTATAAAAAAAATTGACGTATTTAGAAAACAATAATAACGTGTCCATCTCTAAAATTATGGATTGTGTTAAGAGGAGTCCATTCCAAAGCAGCCCAAGATGATAAACGGGGCCCAAAAAGACAGACAGAGACCCAAATTCAAATCGGCCGAGCGAAACGCAAAAGCCTCCCTTCGGTGACCCAAACCCATGCTACTTTGACCCACCCCCAATTCCAAAACCCTTGCAAAACCTCCTTCCTTCCGAAAGTTGCAGGCTGCTTTTGATTTTGGGAATAATAATGGAGGGAGTGAATAGCGAGAGGGAGGAGTACACTCTAGTCGCAAGGAAGCCCGGTTTTGGTCTTCCTACCGGATGCCCATCATGCCTACCTGTTTACATCTACCTCAAATTTGCTCAGCTCCCCTTCCGTTTGGATTTCAACTGTATCTACCCCGACTCTGGTAAATCCCCCTCCCCCCCACCCCCCCAAAAAAAAAAAAAAACTCTCTTTCTCTCGCTGCTCGTATGCACATGTTTCTCGCTTTCTTTCTCTGGAAATTGGAAGTTAAATGAGACTAAGTATCATTAATTTTCCTTTTCCTATAGAATTCCATTATTTTGTAATAAATTAACACTGTTTGTATTCTGGGTTCCGTAGTTGCTTTCTGGCTTACTTATAATGAAGGGTTTTAAAAAAAATTAAATTAAAAGGTGGGTGCTTTATGTTGATTTGAAAGTTTTACTTGTTAAAAAAATGTTGAGTTGTAATTCTTAAAAAACGACTGTTCTTCTGCAAGTTATATTGATTTGGTCCATGTTTGAGCTGGAAATGACTTTCATGATTGCTATCTTTTTGCTTGCTCATTGGTTGATTATATATTCCGTTTGGTTGATATGGCATGACTTCTCGGTCTGTCTCTATGGAATCTTGGATATACTTGAAATTTATGTACATGCACATAAACGTTTATGCAGGCATGTATGTGTGACTGTTACAATCTATGTGGGTCAAACTTTTTTCCTCGTATTCATATTTAAGTAAATAAGCATACTCATCACAGCACTATTTGTTGTTTTCTTTGTCAGATCAAATTCCTTACATTGAGTCTGGTGATTATGTGGCCTACAATAATGAGAATGACGGGGTGATTGAAAGTTTAAAAAAGGATGGTATTGTTGATTTGGACTCTGAGTTCTGCTCATTACCAGAATGGATATCAACAAAAGCAATGGTTAGTTCTTGGCTTAAAGATGCACTTGTGTATGAACTTTGGGTGGATGGGACTTCTGCTGAGAAGATCTATTATAATGATCTTCCATGGCCGATAGGAAAGCTTCTGTTCTTGAAGCAAGCCTACTCTGTAAAGCAGTGCCTTGGAATAACTAAGGACAATGTGGAGCAAAAGGAAGAAGAGGTCCCATATTCTCGTACTTCTTCCTTGTGTCAAGATTCGATATGTTCTCTTTCTCACTCACACATGCAAAAATGTTTTGGAAATTATATCTGTTCTTGTTGTAAAGGTCCCAAACTAAATGTTGGTGGTTTTTTTTTTCCTGTTTTCTCTTAGCTTAATTCATCGATAATATTTTCCTTTGTTTGAAATTATGTTCTGCTGGAGGACAGATTTACAAGAGAGCAAACATTGCGTATGGAGCTCTGTCAACTAGGTTAGGGGAGCAGAACTTTTTCTTTGAGAACAGGTGACTCTTGTTGATAACCAGTCTCTGATATTCATTTCCTTTCACAAGTGTAGAGCTTTTGAGATTGTTTCTTTTTTATCAAGTGCAATTAACTATAATATGCTGCTGTTTTTCCTTTCATGCAGGCCATCTAGTGTGGATGCAATTTTTCTTGCGCATGCACTTTTGACTCTTCAAGCATTACCTGTGAGTCATTTTACAGATTGTAATGTTGTTGTGACACTTCCAGGATCTGAACTTTGCATGAATGAAGGTCTTTTAACTCTCGTAAAGTTCCCAAGATAAGCATTTATCAAAGTTTAATGTGAAACATTAGATTGGATCTTTTTTTGGCAACAACTGAAGTATGCTGAAAGGAATTGGTTAAAAATAATGAACAATCTCTCCCTACCAGTAATTAAAATTACTTATTAAGAAATATATTTTCCAGTCTTTTTTTCTCTCCCAGAAAATGACATTCATTAGGAAAAGTTTAACAATTACAACTATTTATAAAGTTTCGAGCAACCCTAGTAATTTAAACCGTTACAACTGGTGGATCCTTCCCACTGTGAAAGTTCAATAAACACGATGGAATTTTGATCAGTGGTAAGCTTCCAATTACATTTTTGGATGCTGCTTATTGCGCAATATCATGTGCGCATCAATTCTGAGAACGATTTATTTTCACTGCTTCCCAAGCCACAAAATTGTTCAACATCAGTCTTGTGTCCCTTATGATGTCTTCTTCTATCCAATCTTTAGTATCTTTTGGTTCTGTCAATGCTAATATAGTTATTTGGGAGTCTCCTTATTAAGGGAAAAATTCTTAAGCTTGTTTCCTGCAATTATGTGCTATCAGGAAACATCAGTGCTGCGGACCAAACTCTTAGAGCATGGTAATCTTGTAAAGTATGCTGAAAAGCTTGAGTTAGAGTTGATAGAGGCTGGTTCTTCATCTTCTTCGGTCCCATCCTTTCAGTCAGATCCACCAACATCATCTTCTAGAAGGGGTCCTCCAAACTGGAGTAAGATGCTTTTCACTTCTAGGATATTTTTTTTTTTCATTTATAATGTTTTAATTGATTTTTCTTTGATTGGCTGATTGCCTTTAACATATCCAGATTTCTCTAAATTTATAGTATATTATGTTTGATATTGGTTCGCAGATGACTCAAATAAAATAATGGTTGGGGTTTAATGTTAGTGCAATGGATTCAATCCTGCCAGTTCACTATTATAAACATGGTGTGTAATATGTCATCCTGAGCAAATCTAAGAGTAGAATTTGGATGGGTTCTCCTACAATTGTTTTTTTGTTTTTGATATGATGGGTTCTACTACAATTGTATTTGGAATTAAAAGCTTCTTTTTTTGGGTTTTTTTTTTTTTGTGTGTTTGGGGGTGTTTTTTTTTGCCGCCGGGGGGGGTTTGGGGGTTTAGCTGATAATATCTTTTTACAAACAGTTTTGAACCGTCTTAACTATGATGTTCTGATTGTAGGTTCAAAGCCCAGGAGCAAACCCAAAAGGCAAATGACTGAGGAGGATAAAACTTTCAGAAGAAGGGCCAAATATTTTTTGACAACACAGCTCGTTGCAGTTCTACTTTTCTTCTCTTTCATAAGTAGATCTAATGAGGAAATGGAGATTGATGAAGATGAAGGGTATGGTTATGACGACTGAAAAGCATTCAAGTGTAGACATAGTTCCATTCTCTCCTCTTGATCCCCATCCAAGGTTAGCAACTGGATAAGGATGAGTTTTCCTTATATTTCTTTTGTTATAATTTTTTTTTATGGAAATTTTGGAAATAAATAGCCAATGGCCATACATTTCTAAGGATATGAAGTGCATTAGGTTGAGTATCTTGTGCGGTTCAGAATAGATCTTCTTCATGTTGCTGGGTTCACATTTGATTTTTGTACCACATTTTGTATTCTGATTTGTCAAAAATTTTGTACCTGTCCCAGAAAAGGTAATGGACCTGGATGCTTTTCCTTTTTGTTTTGTTATTATTATTTTTTTTAATCTTTTTATTTGAACAAAAGCATATTGATGTATAAATGGTGTGTGCTAGTGTGGTGTAAGAAGAACATCTCTCTTAAGAAGAACATCTCTCTTTTCAGGTACTTTTTAGTAAGTCATTGAGTTATTTAAAATAATTCAAAATGCCACATCAGTTATTGTGACCAAGAAGACTGATAAAACTTTAGATAAAGAATAACATTTTTATTTATTTTCTTGAGAAAATAAATATGAGAGATATGATGATATTCACTCTATGATACCTTACGGCAAAATTAAGAAGTTAAATTTGTCATATTACATGGATACACAACTATTGAAAAACGCAACAAAATTCCATGTTACATTTCAGTGCCACTTGAACTGTGTAGCCTCTTGGTATTACTATTCTCCCATTGCTTAACGAGTTCTTCATATCTCTCAGCAGAATTGATTGAGAATTCTGTCAGTGAGGTCGTAGCAACTGACATTCCAGCACAAAGCACTCTTATTGCAACTTCAGCCATTTTCTCAGCACTAATTCCATCTTCTTCAACATGACCAACCTCCACCATTTTCATATTCCCTTCAAATTCTTCCTCCATTGACCCAACACCATGTCTCTTTGATCCAAATGGTGTACGACGAGAATCCTCCCTTTGCTGCTGAGCATAGAGAGACCCCATCCCGGCTGCAAAAAAGTCCAGTCCATCAAGCACTGCTGTTTCTCTGATGTCATTGAAGATTTTCAACCATTGGATGCAAAGTTCAAATATTGGGAGGGTTCCACTGGACCGGCGAGGAGAGAAAGGTGCTTTTGAAGTGTCGGGATCGGACCGGACACACCGGAGTAGCCAGCCGGTTAGAGCATGAACATAGGATCGTTGAGAAGTGATCCATGACTCAAAACATACATGCCAATTCCTGAGTTGTGTCTCAAGATTGGCAGCTGAACGGGCCAGCCTTTGAGGCTCAGTTAATGCCATGTAATAGTGTTTTTTCGCAGCTATTTTTGAAGGCATTCCTGCTAGTAAAAGCTTGGCTTCGTCTAATGTTCGCTTCTGTGACTGATGACACTCTGCCATTACTTTCCACATCCTTGCCAACCTGAAATTAACCGATATACACCCATCAGAAAAGTGAAAAAGGCAAAAAGTCCTGCCAGATAGTCCCGTTTGATTGTTAAACTCATATGAGTTTAATTCAATTTAGTTTAATTTTAAGTTAAGTCTAATATCTAAACACCCAACATATTACTAAACTCATCTCAATTTAAAATCTCTTTAC
Source organism: Platycarya longipes (assembly GCA_036559045.1). Taxonomy (NCBI): domain Eukaryota; kingdom Viridiplantae; phylum Streptophyta; class Magnoliopsida; order Fagales; family Juglandaceae; genus Platycarya; species Platycarya longipes. Next base: position 29,674,352 of record CM071796.1, read on the forward strand.
ATGTTTTTTTCAATTTAACTTTTTTTTACATATGGGACCTACATGTTTTTTCAATTCAATACTTCTTTACATGTGAGATTTATAATATTTTTCAACTTTTTAGAAATACATTTAGACTCATCTTAATATCTAAATACATTTAAACTTATTTTAGATGATTCTCACAAAATTTATTCCACCATCTTTACTCATTATTATTCATAAAGAATTCAGCTCAGTTCAACTCAACTTAACATCCAAACACAACTGTATCATATCTATATTTGAGTTAAACGTCAGTATGGAAGTTTTAAAATTGTCAATATGAATAGAAAGGGAAGAGAGATAAAAATTAAAATCGACTGGGGGTAAGAAAAAGCACAAGTATCAGACTCTTAAGGGTGAAAATGTTGGTAGTTATCGTTACTGTTAAAAGAATTATATGTCAATATGATGGCTCCATAGATGGTAAACGATGATGAGGTTACCCTTGTGCTAATTCAAGAAGTTGAGGCTGCAATTCTTCATCCCTTAGAGCTTCGATCCTCTTCGAAATAGCTTCAACTGAGTGTATTGAAACCTTTATCTGGGTATGCAGATCTCTAATGGCTACCCTTGTTTTATCAACTGCAGTGGGGTCGTCTCCTCTGATGTCTTGGTTCCTGAGTTGCATACGTTTCTTGTCATAAGCAATTCGAACCTTTTCACCAGACTGTTCATGAAAATGGCAAAGACCATCTGTCAGATTCCCTCGCTACTCCAAGAACCCAATGATTAACATGAACTAGAGAATTTGTGGGTGGGAGTTTAGAAGTATTACCCTGACTTCATCATAGAGTTTCTTCTCCCAAGCATATAATCTGTCCAGTGTTGATTGGTGACTTCCTGAACACAAGCAAGATTCCTCCGAATAGTCACTACTGCTTTCATCTCCTTCGTCTCTAGAACTCGAAGAATTTACTAAAAATCTTGATGAGGACGAACGAGATGAAGCTGAGCGGAATAAAGCTATTGGATTCAACATTTTCAAGGCTGCAAAAATTACAAATAAAAGTAAATACCCTAAATTGGTTTCATGAATATGTTTTCCAATTGCAAACTGAAAAAAAATGTGCATAGTTGCAGAATAAAAGGCAGGAGCCCCAACAAAGTACAGGCAGAGCAAAGAAGAATAGTTTGTGCAACTATTTCATACGTGTGAGTTCATTGTTGGTTGATGCATAATGAGCTCTGCTAGCCTCCAACAATGCCGAAACCTCGTTGGCTGAATTGCAAACAATCATGAATTGAGTTTCAAGATCCTTGACAACTTCTGTCATGCTTGTTGGCCTGCGGTTAACATAAACAGTAAAACCTGGTGTTTCTTCCTTGGATTCTTGACCTCCCATTGCCATTTCTTGATTGTTATTTTCAACTTTTCCCGTGGTTTGAGATTTTGTTACATCCATGGTCGCACGCTGACGTTCAGTTTCAGTTTCACCATCTATTTCTTCCTCATCATCTTCATCTTCATCTTCATCCTCATCCTCATCCTCATCCTCATCCTCATCGATATCTTCAACAATTCCTTCTCTTGGGAAATTTATATCAGGTTTAATTCTTTCCTCGTTCATGTTTACCTTATAATCAGATTCTTCTTGTTCAGTTTCTTCTTCTAATTCTGGAATCCCTTCTTCTTCTCGAACCTGCCTTAGATTAGAACCTCTAATATCATCATACATGACTGTATGATCAAGATTACTCCGTGTCTGGTAGCCATAGTTGTCCAATGATGAAAATGGATTCCAAAAGAAATCCCATTGGGATGTTTGAGGTGAAGATGGAGGAATATTGAATTCATTATTAGGGGAATAAGAGAAGAATGAAGAACTCACGGATTGTGTCCCAAAGTAGCCATCAATGCCATAAGGGTGCATTGGGGAGTAAGTTTCAACTCGGACAGTCTCTGGTGATTGAGGCCTCTCCTCAACAAACACATGAGCTGGCTCCCCACCCGGCCTTAAGTAATTTATTTTCAAACATGAATTAGGCTGAGACTGAATTGGTGTTGATGATAAGGTTTTGGATGAGAAAGTGATGAAACCAGGACTGGATTTCTTTACAGGTGGGGTTATGAAAGAATCTAATAAGAACTCACGAGGCTCATGATCCCCTTCGATATAATCACGAAGAGCAGCTGAAACTCTTTTTAAGGACTGAATATAGGCTATGTGTCCAGATGCAAATCGACTTCTCTGTTCAACAGCCTCTTTGATCAATCTCTTCCGATCTTTACAAAGCTTAACTGCCTCTTCATCATCCAACTTTGATGTGGAACATCCCATCTCCCACTTTTGATTTCTCTCTTCACTCAGGAATTCTTTAGGCTCGAACTGAAATGGAAATCAAAGTGGTATCCTTGTGTAGTTCTCTTCAGATTCATAAGGATTTCCTGGGGCTGTTTGGAGGGAAAGAAACTTAATTAGTAACTCTAAAACCTTAGAGAGCAAGAAACAGAAACAGAAACAGAAGAGGAGAGGATGTCATGATTCATGAGAGTTATGCTCACAGCAGCTAGTTTGAAGAATTTTTCACATCCAACAATTTCAAAAGCCTTGATGCTTTTCTTTCTTCTCAAGTCAGAAATAGGATGAGAACAAACTAAAAAGTTAGATTATATAAGGAAGAAAAGAGATTCTTTTGGGCCTTCTCAATAAACTCTCCACAAACCCAATAAACCGACTAGTTTTCTATTTTTTTTTTTTTTTTTTTCAGATATACCAGCCACGATATCTCTTTAGAAAATAAAGAAATAAATTTAATTTGTTGAAGGAGTAAAAGAAATGACGGAACTTTTGACCAAGAAGTCATTTGCAAAACAACCAGCGGTGAATCAATTTGTTCAGCAATATTAATGTTTGGGTTTAATTAAATTAGCTTTAGGTTAACATTTTTCTTTGAAGTCTTTGTTACTATATATATATATATATATAAGCCGACTAATGCAGATAAACAAGAAGTAGATGATTGCGAAAATAACATCGGGATAATAAGGAAGAAAAGTGAGAAAGAAAAAATGTTCTTTCGGTAGTATGATGACAGCCAATTACCAACTGCAAGAGGTCACACCAAAAGAAGATAAAGGTTTAAAGTGGAGAGAAATATAAATGTACAAAAAGAAAGGGACACTAATGGGCTGAGTTCACCATGTGAAGAACTCTGCAACTGCCCTAACCCAGAACTGAAAATTTGAGGAAATTTTAATTAAAAAATTTGGCATTGATGTAATTAAAATAAATAAATTTGTCGATGAAAATGATCTTTAAATATAAAAATAAAAGACACCATAGCAGAAAGACAGTTTCAAAATCTTTTTTTTTTTTTGCTAAATGCTATTTCAAAAGCCATAGTAAGTAAAATGTCAGGGGAAAACGAAAAAAACAAAAAACAAAAAAGAGAGACAAATTTCGAATATAATGAAAGACTACACGCCCTATAAAAATTGGAGAAACTGTTTGAATTAAGATACGATAATATTCCAAGAAGATGAAAAATAGACTCGATTAGCACCCTTGTCAAAAATCAAACAACTTTGCCCATAGTTTGCCTTGTATGAACAAGTAATAAGAGACAGAGACGAAGAAGAAGAAGAAAGTAGGAGGAGATATTTAAAAAACGACAAACCATTTGGGAAATACTATGATCTTGCTGGAAAATGAAGAAATTGAAGAGGAAGAAGAGGTTCATACAACAGCCAAACAAATTAAGCAACGAAAGAAAATGACTTTTTGGAATGATTAAGAAATTGTAAAGGAAATCGGAAAACATGTGAATGGACTTTAGTGGAGATGCATACCTGCTAATTATTGCGGGCGGGAATAAGACGATGGAGTTTGATCACAGAGACACGGAGAGACAGAACAGAGAGAGACGTTGAGAAAAGCAACGGTCAAAATTAAGGCACAAAATTTAAAGTTGGAAGGTTGGAGAGCTTAATAAAGGCAGCAATGGATGGGGAACAGAGAATAATAAGTATGACTGGTCATGGCTTTTGCCCTTCATGATACCCATAATTTCATTTCTACCACTCTGCCACAATAATTCCTTTCTACCCAAATGACCATGATGCCCATCGTTGATTGATGGATTTATGATTTCGTACTTCAGAGTTGTGAGATATTCTCGTTATAATCTCAGCTCAGTTTGGTTGGTCTGTTTTTGTCCGTTACCCACCTACCCCTTAGTCAGGTCGTTATAATTATAAATACAAGGCTAGATTATTATAAAATATTTTATGTTTTATATCCTAATTTACATAGGATAATTACAGGATTATTATTTTCTTATTATTATTTTTTTTTGTATTTGATTTTTTTTTAATTTTTAATTTTTAATTTTTAATTTTATTTAATAGTTAAGAAAGTGGCCATTAGTAAAATTATATATTTTTAAAAGAAAATGATAATAAAATAAAAAAAAATCAAATATATCATAAATAATAAATGGATAGTTAGAATGTAATAACCCTATCAGTACCTATTTACATAACAATAATTGTATTCAATCATTTACACTACATTTAATTCTATTTGTAAAATAAATTTTAGATTTTGCAAATCAAATTATATAATATAAATTATATATAGTGTAAAGACTTTCAAATAATATTACAGTACTAGCCTTCACATAATTTACACATAGATATCAATAAGGACCCATAAAATGTTCAAGCTTTATTTGATAAATATTTTTAAAAAATTGAAGTGGTATAATCTAAATATCAATTTGAATAACATATCAAATAGAGTTCGAATCTTATGCACATCAATCATACACTCAATTAATCTAATTTAATATATCAAAACCTTCAATCTTATCCCATTTCTTTTACTTCATATTCATAACAAAAATGTTATTTATATATGATTTATGTATCTTTTGTGTATACGTCATATATAAATATAATATTTACGAATCCTCTAATTTAATTATTTTTACTTTTTATTTTTATTTCTCTCATCATATTTTTATTTATTATTTAATATTTTGATTGACGTGACATTATTACTATATCATCATTACTACAAAAAATATGCAAGATTTTGTATCCCTAATATTACTCTATTCATAATTCTTGTAAAAATCGACTTCTTTGCCCATTCAACATTTAAATTTGTTTTATTTTCTCTTTTTCTCAAAAGGAGATGTTGGTAATTGGGTTTCTAATCTTAAAGGGCAGGGTACAAAATCAAGAAAAGAATTTTTTAAAAAGCAAAAGAAAGTCGGGTGTAAAGTAAAGAAAGAGGGAACTAGACCCACTAAAGGGGCAAGATGCCCCCCGTATTATTTATTTATTCATAAATATTGATATATTACACCTTACCCATTCATGAAAGTTTCTTTCTTGATAGACAAGTTGGGCCAGATTATTAGTACTGTGGGCTAGTTATTTGGGTCGAGTGGTTTTAGGCTGTAAATGCGAGCCCAGAGGAGAGGATAGTTATTCAATTTCTTTTGGATCAGATTGAGCATCTGTGGACCCATAAAGTTATGTGTCTGTGGTAAAAGGCAACATTCTTAGTGGGCCGATCTTTATCGGCTTTATTCTAAGGATGTCGGGGTCGACTGTCGAGCCCCATTTTTGTAATTTACAAACTCAACGATTTTTAATTCTTTAATAGAAATTGATAGATATCAAAATCATTTTAATTTATTTTATCTCATCTTATTATTATAATTTTTACAAATTATTATATAAAATATAATAAATAATTCATATTTTTCAAAATTTAGAATAATAACAATTATATTAAAATCATCTCATCTCACTATCCAAACCAATCCATAATATCTATTTAAGAAACCAAAAAGACATGAAACAAGTAAATATATATATATATACTAAGAAAGTTGAAAATCATTAGAAAATATTATAAGCCGAAGGTTTTCTTTATATCTATTTATTTATTTGTGGACATTAGTTTTCATCTCAGCTTTGCGCCTGCTAGTTCGAGTGACTTTTAGCCTTGGGGCATGCCAAGTACATTTATTCGGTAAATGTAGAGTGCAATAGTCATAAAAATATTATAAAAAAATAATTTATAAATTAATATGATTTTATATAATATATTAAAAAATTCTAAAGTTAAGATAATTTTATAATCAAATATATCAGATCAAATTACAATAATTTAGAAATTTAATTTCATAAAATATTATTGTGACGAAGGAAATTTTCTAAGAATTTGCGACAAGCTCGATATCATTTCTAATTACACATCTCATGGTAGCTATGGGTATTCAAGTATCGAGAAAACTTGATCATTATTATTAATTATTTTATAATTTTTTTACATACCTTTTATTATTTATTATTATTATTTAATATTTTATTAGTATTTTTTATTAGTATTCACAAAATAACTGAAATCATTCACTATCTAAACGATTACTTACAAATTTTTCTTTTAAAGAAATAGCTAGAGAGGATGATTATGTCATTAATTTCAGAATGAATTAATTAATTAGGAGTAGTGATATCCTTATTATTCTATTACTATTTATTTTTTTATTTTTTATGCATTTGAAAATTTTTTATTATTTTCTTTTAAGTATTTTTTTAATATCTTTAATCATTAAGAAAAAATTTAATAAAAATACAACTTCATTAATAATTACTTTTTTTAACCATTAAATAGAAGAAATTCTTTTTTAAAATTAAAAATAATAATAAAGGAGTTGTAGAAAAATATTAAATTTATTATTATTGATTGATGAAAAATATAGCCTTACAATATCTTTACAACTCTTTTATTACTTTTTTAATTTTTTAATTTTTTTAAAAATTTTTTTGACTTAATGAATAAGTAAGTGATTATTAAGAAAAATTCATATATTTTAAAACTTTCTTTTATGATTAAAGATGTTAAAAACATATTTAAAAAAAATACACCTAGAGTAATAAACAAATAGCAGTTATATTGTAAGAGTAATGATATCCTCTTTTTGGCTACCAAATATGCTAATTGTTCAAAAGAACTTATTATGAGTTTGAATTCCCCGAATTATCTTTCTCGGTCTACCTGCTTTGTTCTGATTTCATTGTATTCCTCCGTAGCATTCGTCGGTGTCACAAAAAGCAAAAGCATATAAATTCGTTGAGGCAACTAGTCTTGGTGTCACAAAAAGCAAAAGCATATCAATTCGTTGAGGCAACTAGTCTTGGTAATGGACGACCTTCTGATATTTCTCTCTCCCTAATATTTCTCTCTCTACCACATCTCACCCTTCCCATAAACTCTAACCGTTCTTTGGGGGAGGGGGGCTGGTGCTTCGACACCACCCACCTCCCATCTTCACCGGCTTTGGCCACTATTTTTAATGTTTTCAATTGTTTTTATCAGTTTAGTTTTGGTTTTCTTCTCTGGTAGTACTATTTATGGCCGATCTCCTATTTTCTGGCGACCTAGGACTGACACGCGCCCCACTGATGGCTCCCTCTAGCACCGATCTCCTCGGATGCGGTGGTCATTTGCCATTTCATGTAGCGCGTCCTCTACATGCATAGCTTTTGCCACGAGATAGACTGACACGCCGATGCGTCTGTGGAAGTCATCTGCCGCCACACACGGTATTTTTAGGTTTAGCAGCTTCGAATCTTCCAGATTCGGCTATTCTCTTCTCTACAGCGGTGGCGTGTGGCCCACATGGGCCACCATCGCCGATGTCAACCTCTTACCGGTGATCCATCCGTGTTTTTGGTTGCTACGTTACCTTCCCGCTTTCCCTAACCAAGGAAACAAAGGTGGAAATGAAATGATCTTACAGTCAGCCTAGATTAATACAGTATAGTATACACCTATTTGCTGTAATTTCCAGCCACAGCCTAAAAATCTATTTATTAGACTATTTTAAAACCGCCTTTGAGAGGTCTTCTCTTTACGGGAATGGGTGTACGCCATTCAGTTGGCCCTAATCACCCATTTTATTTTTTCTTTTTGTACTATATTATCTGTTAGTTTTCTGGGAAGATTGTAGTGGACTCTCACCCCACTCAAATTTGTATCTTGTTATCCTTTAATTTTTAATATATAAACTTGCTTAGAAGAAAAAAAATAGTCTTGGTAAGGTTTACCACTGAATTACTTCCCTTCATTAATTAGTTATGAAAGAGTCATGCTAGGGTCAAGATTGGTGTAAAAAGTGTTTTTATACCAATCCAATTAAAACTTACCACATTTGTTTTCCTCATTAAGAAACGGTGAAATGTGAAATAGCTGATCACAAAGTATAAGACCTAACCCCTGCCCCCTGGTGATACCCCCAGCGATGCGATTTCCTTCTCTCCTGTTTCTACTTCTTTTCAATTGCTTTTATTGTTTACGTTATTTTCTTTGGTTGAGTGGTTCAGATTCACAGATGGGAAACTAGGTTGTCATAAGTTTTAATAGCAGTTGGTATTTATGAGGAAAAAGTTTGTAACTTTATTATCCTTTTTCCTCTATTTCTAAAAGCTACTTTAACATTAGTGTGTTATCCTTTCGAACGAATTATATTGATTTAGATTTAGCAGCAAGTTTTTTGGAAAGCTTAATGGGAAATGCTTTTTGTTAGGAACAAGACGGATCCAAACTCTGTTCTTGTTAGTAATTTATGGGAGTATTTCTGGTTTCCTAAGCTTTTTGTTTGATTTATGGAAGAAAAATGAAGAAGGACTAAGAGAAGAAGATGGAGTTAGATCTTCAACGAGAGCCCCATAATTTTTATAATAATCAAAACTAGCATCACAAAAACCAGGTGAACTCCTCTAGCTTGACGAGTTACCGTTTGGCCCCAAGTTCGTATTTCTCAAACATCATTGACAAAGAATTTTGTGAACAATTCTTCAATCGAACGTTGAGTCTCGAAACAGAGCGAATTGGATAATAAATCATGTTGCTTAAGTTTGTTTTCTGATCCACAAGTGTTCTTTGGCAGGTTACTGTTGAGGACGAATGACGACGAGTTGCTATCCGAGTTTGCAGCAAGGACTGATATTTTTGCAATAGCAAAACTTGTTTCGAAGGGTGGGGGTGTTCACACACAACACATTAATTTAGTGTAATCAAATCCATTGTTTCACAAAATAAAACACCAACGTGGCAGACATTTATTGGATTGGTGCAAAAGTCGAGACCCTAATTTAACTCGTTCTGAAAATAGCACTCCTAGCCCCTAGGAGCTACCAATCTTGCATGAGTACGACAAGTATGACAATGCATGCACCCTTCTAGCCTAAAAAAAAATAAAAAGAAAAACCCCCTGAATAAAATATGCTTTTAAGAAGCACTAGTAGTCCTACCAATCTTTGCACGAAACGACAACATGCATGTGAAACTTTATAGCAAGGTTTTGAATTCTGTTCTAGTCAGAAATTTTTGTTCCAGTATGGTATTCGGTGTACTATACGCCCTTGTTTCATTTCAGTCCAAATTTTGGCCCGTTCCGGTCTGCTTCGGTCGAATTCTGATCGTTTCGGTCCAAATTTTGGTCATTTTGGTCCCTATTCCGGTTTGGACTATTTTTGTAATTTTTTTTGTGTCTGAATGAAATTTTTTTAAAAATTTTAAATTCAGATAGTATTTAATTAATTATAGAATATAAAATATATTTATATACTTTGTAACTTTAATATGTCAGCTCTTTGTTTTTTAAAAAAACATTATTTTTTAATCTATTATCTATTATTTTATTTTATTTGTTTTTATGTTTCAACTCAAGTTTGTATTTTTTCAACCTATATTCATTTTATAAATCTTTAATTTTTTCAATATGTACGCATATCCCTGGTATACACTAACATATATATATATGTATTTATTCTATTGGTTGTTAGTTTATATATACATATAAATATTTATATATAATATATAATTAATCCCAAAACGACACACTAGTACAGATCTATACCGAAATATTTCATTTTAATATCTTAACCGAAATAGTCATTAAAACAAAATTCAAAACTTTATTTCTCAGCTAAAGAAAAGCCCAAAAAAAAGGGTATTGGTGCCCTTCCTAGTGTCTCTCTTCCTCTACTCCATCACAATCATGCCCCAACTCTCCCAATCAAATTCATATTTTATTTGCATTACCAATATGCGTATCTTAGATTAATGATAATAAGACTAGAAATCAGATAATTACTGCATAATCAATTTCCCAAAGGAAAACTTGTCATTCGGATGGGTGTAAAATGTGTTTTTATACCAGCCAGTCATACGGTACCACATAGACATTTCATGAGTGAAAATCGTGAGCCAAGAAGCACTGAATTCGACTGCCCTCTCCCTTTCGATTCAGACTTCTATCTTCTGTGTAAACGAGACCCAACTTCTCCCTAAACCCTTTTGGCCTCTCTCACAGGTGCCGCATGCCTGAACTTCTTGGAGGAAAGACCCAAAAGTGCCTGAGCCAGTATTTCTCGTATTCATTTCTTAGTAAATGGTGATGTTGTGCTTCCTGGGCATTGGGTGGACCTTCGTGTTTCTTCGATCCTAGTGCTTAAAAGATTTGTTGATGGTGGTGGTGGTGGAAGAATGAGCAAAAAAGATTAATGCTACCTTTAGTAAAAAAAGAGATGCTCTTGTAAAAAAGGATCCAATTTTGGATAGGAACCAAAGCTCGTTTAGATTGTGAGGTTGAAGGTTAATAAGAATCATAAAGTAATGGTGCGAAAGAATTGGATTATAAGGGGTTGTTTTGTCTCCAATTTTTTAGGTTTTCTACTTTATTGTCTATCTTTTGGTGGAGAACCTAAAGGGATATATGGAAATTAAACTCTAAAACCTAAGACAAAACGTTTTTGGGTGGAAGAAAAAGGAAGGTTGTTGCTCACAATGAAATGAAACCTTAATTTGGGATTGTGCTGTGTCGTAAGGGCAATCATGATCAACTTTAGAGATAAAAGAGGATGAGGGAGAGGCCGAAAGGGTTTGGTGAGAAGTTGAGTCTCGCTACGCAGGGGTCTGAATCGGGGGAGAGGGAGTTTGAATTCGGTGCTTGCTCGCTCATGATTTCCACTCCTAGAGTGCCTACATGGCACTGCATGACTAGATGATGTAAAAAAACATTTCACACCTATCTAGATGGCAAACTTTCCCATTTCGAAAAGCTATGTACCCAGCCAACAGTATTTGATATGAGGGGGTGATTGGCAGTTGTGCTGCTGCACGCCTGCACACTCCCCTCACATCATTTTTTTATTATTATTTTTTCATTTCAAACAGCACAGCTGTATATTGGCTGTTGTTTTTTATTTTCTATTTGATATTATTGAGAAAAAATGACATGTATCATGCGTTATTTATTATAAGGTTTTTGAATGAGAAATAACTATTTTCATAATAAATAAATAAGTATAAACAAATATTTTTCTTATAATGTTATTGTTGTAAGGCATGCTGTATGATCCTCGCATGCACCCTTCACGTATTAGGACAATGGTACCCCACATCAGTTTTTACAACGACTTCCACAACACCCTTACATGTCATCCGAATAGAGAAGCAGCCACGATGAGACTTCTGAAGTTTCAACCTTTATTTATTGAGAAGTGCTGGGGGATACGCAGCACTCAGCATATCCCCCTCACATGAACAGTGCCATGCACTGTTCATGACACTGTTCATGTGAGGGGGATGCGCTGAGTGTGCGTGCTCATCCTCATTTCTCTTATTTATTTATTTTTTGTTTTAGCCTTTAAATTCTTCTCATGGTATTAAGGATAAAAAAATAATTATTAGTTAATAAAATTGTTCGAGACAAAGTCTAAAAAGTATTGAAATTTTAACATTTTGAATATAATACTGAATTGAATAACGATTCATATAAGTATGTATAAGTTTTCTATTATCTTTTTTGAAAAATGGGTTTCAATATAAAAATATATAAAAAAATAGTTTTTTCTTAAGGATAATTAATATTTATTTTTTAAATTACAGTATAAATTAAATTTACAGTGCACGCCAAATATATGTGCACAGTAAAATGAGATAAAATACAATTTCTACTTTTCTCTTTTTTGTTTTGTTTTTTATAATTTCTTAAACGATGGGCTGTCAAATAATTAAGGGGCTTGGCGGTAAAGGAAAAAAAAAAAGTGTTTTTCCTGCAAACCCATATTTTGCAGGTATTGTTTGAGAAATTAAAAAAAAAAAAAATGAAATAGAAATTGTATTTTATCTCATTTTACTGTGCACATATATTTGGCGTGTACTTTAAATTTAATCCATATTGTAAATTTTTTTTAAAAAAAAAAGTAATTATCATTAAGGGACTGTATATAGAAATAGTTAATTCGTACGCCATGAAAAAAAAATTATATATTTTTATATTGAAACCCATTTTTTCAGAAAAGATAACAAGGAAACTTATACATACTTATATAAATCGTTATTCAGTTCAGTATTATTTACAAAAAGTTAAAATTTCAATACTTTTAGACTCTGTCTCAAACGGTTTTACTAATTAATAATTATTATTTTTTATCCTTAATATCATGAGAAGAATTTCAAGGCTAAAACAAAAAATAAATAAATAAAGGTTGAAAATTTCAGCATTATAGAAGTCTCATCGTGGCTGCTCCTCTATTCGGATGACACGTAAGGGTGTTGTGAAAGTCGTTGTAAAAACTGATGTGGGGTATCATTTTCCTTTATACAAAGGAATTAATTCTTTTGTGACTTTAGAAGAGCACCCATAAATATCACATCGCCCTACTCTTTAAGGCTTTAATTTGTATGATCTTATTTTTCAAAGAGGTTCATGATGATGTTCCTGATCTTTACATAAGTTTGATGCTCTACAACGATCGATTACCGCAATTGAGATCTTACAATATGTCATTAACAATTTAACATTGATTGGATTGCATCAATAAAAACTCGTCGATCGAGCGATGACATATCATTCTTAATTAATTTTATTATAAAAAAACTGTTTATATATAATGATCTGTTAATTCCAACAAAATGAATTATATTTATAGTTAAAATGAATTGCAAATCATCTTTTCATCTCAAATAATTTATTACAAAAATTTATTTTTTTTGTAATAAATTCGCACTGACATTCAGGCATTTTCCTTTTAATTGATTGGCTTATCCGATGCATCAGTGATGAGCTAGGACCCTATGCTTATTTACCAAAATTGGTGTTATGTGCCAATATTTTACTGCATATATGCCTGCATGGTGTAAAAATCATGAGTAGGGTATTTTCCACGCATGTCTTCCTTGTACGATCATGATCAGCTTGCGTTTCGGCCACATGACTTAAATTTGGTCAATAATCTCCGGCCGGCCACAAACATGAGCAGAGTATATTATATGCTGCTCCCCGGCCGGCCATTTCGTCGTCTTCAAGGTTGGGTCTTATATCTGGTGAAATAAACTTGGATTTGAAATCCTAGCCTTATGAAAATTGACATATTTCTTATGAAAAACTAATAAACTTCACAATTATATTGCTTCTAGTCTTCTACATACGTACGCAAGCTGTTGATAACTCCATCTTGGGTACATATAAGTCATTTAATAAGAATAAGTCTATTATGCTTACTCATTTTGATATCTATTTTGGATTTTAACACTTACATATATTTTGATTTTTGATTTCTTTTATTTAATAATTAAAAAAGTGATTATTAGTATATTGATATATTTTTTATATTTTTTAAAACTATTTTAAAATGATAAACAAAATATTAAAAATAAACTAGTAATATACTTAAAAATGCTACTCATACGACAGAATAACACCGCTTATTTCATAAAAGAAAATACAATCAAATTGTAAATTTATTGGCTACTTTCACAAAACTTAGCTCAACGAAACATCACTTTTTGTATCACAGTAAATGAACGGATCGATGATATTTTTGTACGGATAGTATATCTTATTTATTCATCTCAATTTATTAATTTACAAATATATACATGTCAATATAAAATATGCAGATCGCTTTCTTTAACTTGATATAAGTCAAGCTGATCTTAAAGTTAAAATTAATACTAGCTAGATATATACGTACAGTTTAATCTATTATTTGAAAAAAGTAGAGGGTGTGCAAACTCTCCTCATTCTATTTGTAAAAAGAAATAAAGTCTATTATTAAAAAAATAATTCATTTATAAGAGTGCTAGTTTTTTCTATTTTTTTCAAATAGTGTGAAGACTTAAATATTTTAAGATTACAAATATAATTTATTTAAAATAAAATAATACAAAGTATTAATTAAGAAACTTTTGAGTGAGTTTTAATAAAAATACATAGCTATTTATATAAGAAAAACGCTGCAATCATAAATAGATTTCATAAGAGTAAACAAATAAATTGACATGATTATATATATATATATATATATACTTTGTATTTTACAATAAAAATGTGTGTGCGCGCGCGCGCGTTAATTTATTTTACAATAAAAATGTTTTATAATTTTAATATATCACATCTGCAAATCACATAAATTTATAAAATCTATTTTTCATTATGTGAAAATATAAAAATTAAAAATAACAAGGTCAGTGCTGACGTAATGTTCCAGAAATTGGCCAAGCTGGTCGCTTTTCACGCAGGCAGGGGACACAATGGGAACTTTTCTGATAAATAATTAGTATGTCGATGGCATGGGCAACAAAGAATAATGTCTTTAAGGCCCTGCTTGGATTTGGAAGTGCTCAACCCACTTCCATTTCATCATTATATTTTTATAATTTTTTATATAAAACATAAATTCCTATACACCTTTTTCAAATCCCAATACACATTTTTCAAATCCCAACACACATTTTTCAAATATCAAAATAATAATAATATTAAAAAATAAACCAAACTCATCTCAACTCATCTCATCTCATCTCCGAATCCAAGCGAGGCCTAAATCTAATATTATTGTTTCAATAAAGACACAAAACTCATCGGCATTTTAAAATTTCAGAACTGTACCCCGATTGATAGTGTGGCCTCTGGCCAATTACATGATGGGGATGATCAAATACTAGTACAATAGCAACTTCGTGTAAAATAAGTACGTGGTGGCCGCAACTCAGAATTCAAAAATAAAAAACCAGTTGATGATCATAAGCATTAATCATGCGTGGGTTGTTGTTTGTTTTTGAGTTGTTGTGTTGGTCTTGTTTAATTTTGTTTGTATAGAAAAAAATTTATAATTGAGAAGTAGTTTTTTAGACTTTAGTATGTAAAGTTGTAGTTAATGTTTTGAATACTATATTGATAGACGTACCGATCAAGACACTGGAACGAAATATTTCTATATCGATACTGTTTCGTGTATCGTTTTAGAATAGTCTATATTTAAAAAAAATTATATATAAATACATATATAAATTATATTTCAAAATAATAATCAATATATGAATAAATTATATAGATAAATATATATACAAATAGTCGAGTCTAAATTAGAGTAAAAAAATAGCAAGAAATGAACTGAAAAATAAAAAATTGAAATCTAATACGGTCGGTACAGTCATAGCCAGTACGGTCAGTATTTAGACCGGTACAAAACATTGAGTATATTTGTATTGCCCAACTGACCAATACGGCATGTACCGTACTGGTCGATATGGTACGGTATTTAAAATAGTGATTGTAGTTCTCTCCTCCTTTGAAGGAAGAGATTTTAATTTTTTGTCTTCTGGCATTGAACGGTCTCTCAGACATTTTATTTGAAAAGATTTAGAAGTTGCATTTCAACTGCTTCTAATTGACTTGTAAACTAAATTTTATCAGTTTACATCGATCACACTTGTAAAACTTCAAATTCTTTAATTTAATAAAAGTAAACCTATTTTTCAATTAAAAAAAAAACACATGCGTGGGATTTAAAAACAAAACATTAATAATTAATAACTTAATCAATAGAAGTTTTTAATTTTATTTTATGAAACCATTTTGGTTAACTTACATATAACCAAAAATTGTTGTATATATATATTGATATTACACAAAGCTCAATAATTTAATTTGTTCAAATGCAAGAGATCATGATACGTGGTTGTTGATGTTATAAAAATTGGTTAACAGGCCGGAGTGAAATAAAGAGTCATTCCCGACCTATCGTTTCGTTTCGGGCTCCAATTAGTATCATTTGGGACTCCTAGCGAGGGTCCAGCACAGCCGGCTTCGATCGGTATCATTTGGAACTCCTAGCAAGGGTCCAGCACGGCCGGGCATACACTAATCAATTTAGTTTATTTCAATTCTTACTTGCAATAAGATGTATCTGGACAGTATAGAGGTTTTTGTTTGTTTACCCGTAGTTGGTTTTGATCTGTTAAGTACTTGAGTTTTGATGTTTATTTGGTTAATGTTGGTTTTGACGCTCGGGATGGATTTTATAGAATATTTGTAAATATCGAGGATCTTGGTTGTTGTTATGGTATTTTTTTATTATAAGTGAGGTTTTTTTTTAATAAAATTGGAGAAATGTTACTCATGGACATCATGTGGTCTTGACTCTTTATCATAAAAAAATAATTAATTTAGATACAAATTCTTTCTTTTTTATAATAATTTAGAGACAAATTCTATTTCAAATATATATCTTTTGTAAAAAAAAAAAAAAAAACCGACGAGAAAAATGTATATTTAATCATGTAATTAATTATATGATCACCAATAGAACGTACGCGTAACTCATATATTTTATATTTTTATTAACATGAAATTAAACGTCTAAACAATTGAAAAGCTTTCATATATCATCAGAATTTAACCAAAATGCGTAAATTAATTGTTTTAATTTTTATAGTTTAGAGTGTCGATCATTGCAACCAGTACTTTTAATAGCTCGTATATTTACAATAGAAATTAAAAAAAGTTATGGCAATTCAGGTACAAGAATATTCTAATGCCATTCATGATGTCACCCTAATATAAAATAAAATAAAAACCAAAAACGCCCAGGTCGGAGGTTGATCGGATGGTCGGCTCGATGAAATAAAAGTTAAAATAATAAATAAAATATTTTTTTTATTATTAATTTTGTTTTAGTATTTAAAAAATTGTTTTGTAATTTGAAAAAGTTAAATTATTTATTTTATTTTATATAAAAATTTTAAAAAAATATAATGATGAGTTTGAGATGAGATAAAATAATTTATGTAAACAAACCAGGCCTTAATTGCTTTTATGCTTTTTTATTATTAATTTTTTTTTTGAGATTTAAAAAAATTATTTTAAGGTTTGAAAAAGTTGAATTATATATTTTATTTTATATAAAAATTTAAAAAATTATAATGATGAGTTTTAAATAAGATGTGATGGTTTATGTAAACAAAGCATCTATGCTTGAGTAAGCTTAAAGAGCATAACTCAAAACACTTGATCCTCATTTAATTAGTGAGATGATATAAGAATATTTTAAATAAAAATTAAAAATTGAATAAAATATTATTTTTTAAGATTATTATTATTTTATAATTAAAAAAATAAATTATTTATTATATTTTATATAAAAATTTTAAAAAATTATAATGATAAGATGAATTGAGATTATTTTTATATCCCAAACGGCCGGATCAAAATTTATTTGTAAGCAACTAAATTCATTCAAAGAAAAAGGAAAAAAAAGCTAGCTATATATAATATAATATATTCTTTCTAACTCCTAAAGGACTAAAATGATTATATTATAAAAAAAAGATTGAAATTAAGCCAATGAAACGAGAAAAAAATATACAAAAGTGAAAGAAAAAATGTGGGAAATAATTAATTTAGATAGAGATATAGAGGGCAAGGCCAGCGCTTGCCTTAAACAAGTTAGGCAATTGTCTCAGACTCTCTAATGACAAAAGGTATATTCTCAAAAAATTTAAAGTATAATTAAAAAAAAATGAATACAAATATTAATTTTTTTAATAAGAGAAAAAAATTATTAAATAGATATTATATGTCATTATTAGTTTTAGAAGTATTTTATATTATAATTATTTCAAATACTTTCTTTCTAAGAATATATTTATTTTTAATCATTATTAGTTTAATATATAATGTAAAAGTTATAAATAACAAAATCTAATTTTTAAATGTTCATAAAAATTTTTATAAGATCCTTTGAGGATGCAATGTCCCTTTTTTTATAGAACTTCATTGATGATAATTATTATAATTACTTTTAAGTCTTTTTTATATACTAATAATACTTCATAATATTTAGTATGGTAGTGAAATAATTTGAATTAAAATATTTTATTGAATTTTGAATGAGAAAAAAAAAGTTGAATTTGAAAATATATAAAAATACATAAAAACAGTTGTGTTCTCAAATGACTCCTAAAACTCAAGAGCGTGTCTTATAAAACAAGTTAGGTTTGATAAAATTTTTTCTAAAATGAATTTTTTAATAAAGATTAAGTTGATTATTACTCGAAAATATTATATAAATTTTAATTAATAATTTTATTTGACAAACGATAGACATTATTTTTAAATAAAAATATAATATAAAAAATAAAATTAATAAATTTTATTTTATTTTAATAAAAAAAAGCATTAATCAAAATTTTTTACCTTAAGTTTCTAAATTATTGAGCCGCCCTGATAGAGGGAATAAAAAAAAAAGGGAGGAATATATATAGATCATTAATTAAGAAGAGTAAGAGCTGGTTTGTTTTATAAATTGAATTTTATTATTCACAACTCATTTCGTACTTTCAACTCATATCAATAACTCATTTTAAATTTTAATTTATCTTAATTATTCATTTTATTATTATTTAAAACTCATCTCATCTCATTTTTAAATTCAAATTGGACCTAAGTGCACGCTGCTAAATGCTAAATATAATATTATTCCCATACGCTTTAGCACCAACGGAACATATGCCTGCTAAAGAGACTTTTCTATAAAAAAAAAATAAAAAAAAAGGTCCATGAAAATTAGTGCTCTGAAAATCATCCTTTGCACTTGGAATTAGTTCAAAGTTCAAAGTATATTTCGGTTTCCGGTCCGATTTTCAATCAGTTTGCATGATCATGTAAATTCCTTTCTTAACCTGCCTTCTCTTCTACTTAAAACCAGGAACCTCTTCTTCATGATGCATGCTTCACACTTAAGTTCTTCATCATGTACTACTCCCAGAAGCATATATATATGATCAGTGATGTCCATAATATTTTCTAGCTTTTTCTCTAAATCTCTTCTCGATCTGGGTCATCATATTTAGCATATTGTATTACCTAGACCTTGCATATACAGGTAACTCTTAAGATAGTTTTCCCTTTACATGAGCTTTTCCGGCGGCCTGTTGATTTCAGCTTGCTTTAATGGTTTTCGTACGTACTTTGCTTCTTTTCTAACTCGCACCTCTCTATAGACATGGCCGCAAGTTTGGATTCATAACTCTGAAAGAAGGAAAAGTATAATCAAGTAGGGGTGTCAAATCGTGTTAACGGGTCGTGTTCGTGTCATGTCAAGACATGTATATTATACTATATAGGTCAATCCTAACCCGATCCGTTAAGTTTATCGTGTCAAAATCTCAAATTCTAACCCAACCCGTTAACATAACGTATCGTATCGTGTCAACCCGTTATGACTCGTTAGTAAATATTACGAAATATATTAACATGACATAATATGATTTATTTCAACCTGTTTATGTAAATGAGTTGAATATGTCCAAAATTAACCCGTTTGACTGAATTAAATGTAGCATAATTTTATTTAAATATTAAAATTATAATATCTATAAAACTAATAACACTAATTATAAGTCTAAATTACAATCTAAACAATAAAATATCAAAATTAAGATTTTAACAATTTTACTTTTAAGTATAAGAATATAATTTTAATTTTAACTTTCTTAGCGTGTCATAACGTGTTATAACGGGTTAAAACAGGTTGACCCACTATTAACCCGTTAAGCAATCGTGTCATAACGGATCAATCCGTTTTGACTCAAAACCCGTTAAGACTAAATCCTAATTCGCTATTATCGTGTCGTGTTCGTGTTGGGTTAACGGGCCATGCAAGAAATTGCCACCCCTACAATCAAGGGATATTGTTGTTATTGAAGTAGCAGATTGATTATTTTAAAGAATCTTTTCTTTGTACATGTACGTACATTCGCAGAGCCTTCAGAGAGAAACCGGGAAAACAAAAGCATGAGAGATCAATATGAGAAAAGGATGAAGATCAAAAGCTACTTTGATGTGTTGGGTCTGTGCTGTTCGTCGGAGGTGCCTTTAATTGAGAACATACTCAAGCCTCTTGAAGGTGTCATGGAGGTATCGGTCATTGTGCCATCAAGAACAGTCATCGTGGTTCATCACATTCTCCTCATTCCCGATTTCAAATTGGTAATTAAGACTTTTTTTGCAGTTAATTTTATCGTATATATCAACATATTATTTTTTTAAAATATATTATATTTATAAAATAAAATAAATAAATAAAACATCACTAATATTATTAATTATAGGACTCATGATTTCAATTATATGCAGAGTACTGTGTATTGAAAAATAATAGACTAGTACTTACAATTAATAAAGTCTAATTTTAATCAGTCAATTAAAAAAAAAAAGCTTGTTCTATATTAAAGTGTCATGTTTTATGTATGTTTACATTGATTTCAGAGTCACAAACACTAGAATAATTATTCTTTTTATTTTTCTTATAAATTAATCAAATGATCTATGTCGTCTAAGCTGACGCAAACTTCCAAATTCCTTCACATTAAAAGACTTTCTTTCTTAATTATAAGAAGAAAAAATATATATAACCTCCTACAATTCACATAATCTTTACACACTATATTTTATTTTATTTTATTTTATTTTTATTTTATTCAATATTAAATATATAAATAATTAATAAAAAAAGTATTCTTGGTCCACTTGGAGTTAATTAATATGCTATTGGGCCACCTAGCTAATGACTCCCCAGGGCACCTTCTAATTGGTCCAGTACTCTTTACTTTGATGAATGTGAATGAGAAGATGGTGCAATTATTTTGGTTATGCAGGAAGCTAACTGGTCCTTAATTTCTAGATCAATTACAAAAAAAATCATTTATTTATAGTTAGTTAATTTTAGTAAAATAATTATTTATAATCAAAATTAATTGTAAATAATTTTTTTTATCATAAATAATTAATTATAAAAATTCATTTTTCTTATAATACTATACCCATTTTTTAATTTTAAACTACAAATTAAGTTAGCCATGTATAACAAAGATATATAATCTTTACAAAAGCCATTATATAATAAACATTATATCTCTTTCTATATATGACTTTTTAATTGACGGATATTTAGGGATTATCTCTCTGTAATATATTCTTTTAACTTTAATATTTTCTTAATTTCCTGCTAGAATTTTACTGGGAACGTCGCATATATTGTCATGTTAATTACATCACATTAATTTCCTCCAAAACCGACAGAATTTGTGGCTAAATTCTATTCTTTGAGTATTTTTTCGGTGAAAGGCACCCTTTACATTCCGCGATAAATAATTCGATATATAGAGAATTAGATCAACCAGCAGTACCTAGCTATATTTCTTTTTAATTTTTGAACTAATTAATCATGCGCCCTAATTTTCTTTAGTACAGTATATTTAGCTATTTTTGTTTTATTGGGTTTTAATTTCTTTACGTTGTCATGTATATTATATTAACATCATGAGATTCTATATGATTATTAGACATGTTTTTTTGTAATTAAGATCAATATTCATGAATATATATATATAAATATCTTTATACTTAAAACGTGGCTATGAGATTGTCTACAGTAATAAACAGTAAGATTGTTTAACATTGTCCACGTCTTTCCATTTATGCCCCTTCACTTGCTCGGCCTTATTACAGTTTTGTCCCTGAAAAATATTAGACTACACCTATTTCATCTATCACTCTCATTATCGGCTATTTCTCTCAGTACTCAGGTTCTCTCTCCTCTAAATTCTCTCTCGCGTTCTCTCTCTATCTGTCGAACATGGCAAAGACGAGTTCGGGCCTGGGCTATCTCCCTCGCCTCGCGTCGGTTGCGGTCGTAGCAGTTGCGGAGCAGGCTGGACAACAGACGAGTTCCACCGTGAGGTATAACCCCAACGCTCTTCTCTTTCTCTCTTTGTTTTTCCATTTCTCCAATCTCTTTGATTCTCTAAACAAAATTGGAGATCTTAAGGTTTTAAGACTAAAGATTTTAGCCACCGTGAGGTATAGTCACCAGCGTTGTTCTCTCTCCCTCTTTGTTTCTCCATTTTCATTTTTCCAATCTCTTTGTTTCTCCATTTTTCCATTTTCATTTTTTTTACCCGCTGGTTAACGTATGAATGGAGTTTTCTTCAATTTTTGTATTTTCTTCTTCTTTCTTTTTCTCTCTTTTTGGGTCTAATCTGTGAGTTAAGGAGGTTGAAGTTTCTGTGAATAGATGACTTAGATTTAGGGTTGTGGTCAAGTAAAATTGGGGGTTTATTGTATTGGGTTTAATTTGTATATATATTTCAATTTTTGATGTGCAGGTTCTTCTATCTGAGTGCCCTTCGATGGTTTCCTACCTTTGGGTTAGTTATCCTTTGCTTCACTTCTTTAAGCTCTATGTGTGTGTTGATCTTTCCTTATGTCTTCACATGAACCAATTGGTTCAGTATCTGGTCAGCTTGATTGAGATCTGTCCATTTGTGCCCATTGTATTTCTAGATAAAAATAATTTTTTGATCCCATCTATAATAAATATTTTTAACCACAAACACAATATATTTGGGAAAAAAAAAAACTCAACATGGTTCTCCCAATTTCCCCTCTTTAAACTGGAGTGGAAGAAAGAAAATGCAAGAAACTTGCCTTCAAAACCTTCGTATGGGGAGGTTAAATACAATGAGAATTTGTGAAACAGGGGTTGATCTTTGTCATGCAGAGGTATCAATAATTCACTGGAATCCTTTCTCTCAACCATTTGGCTACCTATTTTTAAAGCCTACATGCTTCTTTTTGGATTTTGCCCTTAAACATACGAAAGCATTTGGTAAAAGAGAATGATTTGCACTTTTAAGGAGCTCTGCTATCATGGGTGGCAATATGTGGTCCTTTTTCTAAAAAAAAAAATGCAATGGATGGTCTTCATGTAGCCATTGCAGTCATAGGTTGTCGTATGTTGTTGTAGACCCACTGGTAGTATTAATGGCTTTGTTTGATGAATCCTCCTTATTTTTTTAGTTTCACTTCTTTATCCTTTTTATTTTTCTGTAAAACATGCTACAGCTTGATTTGATTAAAGAAACAAGATTGAAGAAATTACTCAAGTATGGTATATTCAAGTTGTAACAAACTTCTGACATAGCTTATTTTTTATGTTATTACTACGTATTAACAAGGGTTTTCTTGGTTTATTAATTTTCTTAGTTGTTGAAAGAAGAAAATTAATTGAGTTTGTAATGAAATGTAATGCCATAAAAACTCTACAAAACTTCAGATGAATATCCTTTAAAAAATGAATAGACCAGGAAGAACGCATAAAAAGTAGTTTAAACATAAGAAGCTTAAACAAGCAAGGAAAACATTCGAACATACATTAAACAGAGACCATCCCAAACTATTGTTAAACAATGTTCTCAAACATATCACCGGTAATACATATATAGCCTGGTGGTAATTTTCATCACATCAGAAAATAAAGAGATGCTAAAACCCCAATGATATAATTAAAATATATATATTATTGACTGGAAGAGAATAGCCTAGACACTACAAATTAATAATGCTAACTAAAGAAAAACAATTTACAAATTTATTTAAACAGCCCATACCAAGGACATCATACCTTGTCACTTGTCTGATTTGTTAAGCCAGTGACTATTACAAAAAAAATTAGCATCAATTTTGGGAAGTCTTGTAGTTACTTTGAATGTATAGTGATTATTGTTTTTATTTTGTAAGACAAACTATAATGTAGTAGTTTAGAGTTTATTAGATCTAAAATAGGCTCAAACTTAGTAGAGCTCAAACTTGGCTTATCTACTGGGTTTACTATGGTATTCGTATATGGTGGCTTTTAGGGTCAAGGTGATGAAGTTGTGTGCTATGTCTTTTCTATCATATATAGCCTCTATGTGGTTTGTTGACATAATTTGAGGGCTTCTTGACATAATTTGAGGGAATGGTGCCATCAATATAATTTATTAAAAGCATTGATGTTATCTTACATGCAATTCACTATTCATGCATGTGCTGCATTCTTTTGTATATGATATTAATTAGGGGATGGGGCCACAATGGACTTAATTGGAATTGTTATTGTTATCTTGAATAGATAAAAATCTCATAGACTTCTCATAGCTGCTATTGGTGTTTTTCTTCACACTCATATAACTACCTAATTTAAGCAACAAACAAGCAGAAATGCACTTCTCCCAAGTAGGAAAATTTATGCAAGTGTGCTATTGAGGTTGGGTCATGGTGATGGACAGTAATCTGTTACAACACGTCTTTGTGGAGATACATAATTTGAACATTGTATTCAAGATGATAAGTTAGAGGATTTTTATTTTATATATGTATTTCCCGAGTCTTTGAAGGAATTGGATTGAGGGGTGGCAGTGTGAAGGAGGCATGGGTTGGTGGTGGAATGCAAGGGTAGATCTCTTCTCTCCATGTCCTTCTCTCTGTCTCTATCTCTATCTCTCTCTCCCCTACTTGCAATTTTGCAAAATTGAAAGAATTGTTTATAAAACCTTGTGCCTGTTATTAAAATAAGAAAAAAAAATGGATTTTAAATCAAATGTGGCTTGCCTGTTTAAACTTGTCATTTTAGACATGTTTTGAGTTTTGGCTGTTGGGTGGCATGATATTGCACGTGATAATTTTTTATGTTAATTATGCATTTGTGGTGTTCATATTTTTGTGATAAATATTTATTTCTTCCAATTTTTGTTCAAAACTGGTAGGTTTTTTTTTTTGCTTTACTGATATGGATAGATGCAACATCACCTAAACATTGCAATATTGAATGTTTAAGGTATTAAGTAAAAAGGTTAAACCTTTTTTTTATCAATTTTGAACTTTATACATACATACATATATATATATATATCTGTGGTCTTCATGTTTTTCATGTTTTTCATTGATACTTCTTGCTTAGTTTCACATTATTAATCGTGATTTCGTATATTAATTACCTTATGTTTTTATTACTTGTTTCATTGATGCTTTTTGAATATTAGTTTTTTTTTCTGTTTTTTGAAAGAAAGAAAAGTTTGATGTCTATAATTTCATAAAGCAAGACTTTGTGATCCATACATTTCCAGTATACTGCTGCATCTTTGTTTTTTTTTTTTTTTTTGGATTGATATGAAAGTAATAAAATTTTGATATTTAAATTTGACTTTTATCATATATTTGCTATATTGGAATATTAAAGTCTAAAGCCATACCTTTTTACGCAATACTTCCAGATTGGGTTGCGAGAGAGAGGAAAATTTCTTTCCATGCATTTGGTCTTCTTCGTTGGTATGTGTTTGTGATCTTCATTCTCATTTATTTTTTTACTTATGCATTTGTTTAACAAAAATTGCATCATTTACCTATGCATTATATAAGTATTATTAACTTAATGTCAATTTTAAAATTTAAAAGTATGTATATAACATGCTCTCCAATAGACACAAAAAAAATATTTATTATTCTCATTTAGTATGATTCCTGTTAAAACTGGGCAAAATCAAATCGTTATTTATATTTATTTTTCTCTCTAGGACTCGTGCACTGAATCACTACAATTCCAATCCTTTCGACGAGAAGGCTAACCCCTTCAAAGTGAGTTCTACATGATCCACACATACAAATTTTTACTCATGTTTGCGTTCATATTTAGTAGTTGGATTTTTGGAATTTGTAAAATTGGAGATGTAATGGCCCATGAATTCATTGGATTTTATGGCCTGCTGACCTTGATATAGTTGTTAGATTTCCTTTTGGCATTACTTAAAAAAAAAAAAGATTTGCTTTTGGCATTAAATTTATGTGGTGAGTTAGAATTTAAAAATTCTAATCTCAATGTGGTTGACGTAGCTATTTTTTAATATGTATTTTTCCTTCTTCAATAATGCAATTATGTTTTTACAAGCAAATAAGTCAACTTTTTCTATTTAGTTGTAGAGAAATTTGAGAAAATGAGATGATGCTCAGTTTTTGAAACTTGTGAGCTTAGATTGAAATTTTACTTTTATAATAAGCAAAATGAAATGTGCAAACTTATTAGCAAAAAATATTGGAATTACATGGAGTGAAAATTGCTTGCTGAGATGTTTATAGTCCCATTAATTGGAATACTCTTGGAGATGTTTCCGGTGGCCCACAAACAAACAAAAAAACTCACCTAATTGTTATTGAGTTTTCATGCTCCATGTACTCAAGTCTTCTTTGCAGTTGAGCTCTTTTTTCTTTTTAATCTTTGTTTTTTTTTTTTTTTTGTCATTTGGTTTTGATTGGACTCTATTTATCAGTAATATTGAAGTGGGTATTTGCCAAATCTCAAATACATTTTGTATTTGATTTAGTGTTTTCTTTTTTATTTAGAATACCCATTTTTTTCCAAGATTCATTTAAAAAAGTTACAATTTGTTAATTTATGGAGGTTCGATAGGATAGTGGAGTGAATAGTAAGCAAAGCTGAAATTTACCAAAATATCCAACCTTTCTGTTTTTCAATAAAATCATATACATTTTCATGTTTTTCTTGTTTCTATTATTTCCTCCTTACTACGTGTAAACTCTTGTATAACCCTATGTTTGGGCTATGCCTATTCTAATTAAAAAAATTTGTTATTTACCATATATGTTTTCTCCAACTATACCAAAATAAGCAGCATAACCTTTAACATATAAATCCACAAAAGCAATAAAAGTTCCAAATGCCTATAAAATAAATAAAAACATATCTCCTCATTAATTATCTTTCCATTTGCTTGGACCTATGGTTTGTCTAAAGTTATTGTTATTTGAATTAGTAGCTTGCAACTTGAATGAACTATATTATTTCATTCGTCTCATTTTTTTTTTGTACTCTAGATGTTTATATTTTTGAACAACTTATTTTATAGTGATACAAGGCAATTGTGCCTCGCTCGCAGTTAATAACTTAAAAGAATAATTATAAAGTAAATGAAAGACCAATAATAAATAAATCCACTTTGAATGACCATTATTTGTTAGAACGATTAATGGTTTTTGTTTGTTTTTCCATTGTTGGTTTTTGCTTTTTGTAATTCTTTTCTTTTCTTTTTTTCTTTTTATCTTTTGTCTGTTTCCCTTTTTGTTTTAATCACTATTAATGGTTGATTTGAATTATAGGCTGTTATAATGAGGCTAATATATTGATTATTCCAATTTGACGTGGCTTATTGTGGATTTATGAGTTAGATTGAAATTTCTAGACGAATAAGAAAGAAAAGAGTATTGGTCAAATGTTTGTTATTCATAAATAGAATGGGTCAAATGTTTGTTATTAGTAGATGGAATTCAGATGATTCATTATTATGTGATCTCAAAATGCATGTATGGTGCAAATATTTTTATGGAACTAATGGTCTATCATGTTCATAACTTCACATTATATAAAATGATAGGATAAAAGTATTAATATATATTTATTTACAACTACTTAATGATTAAATGGTTCATTCTCAATTATAATGTCATTAAAAGGGTCATAATTTTTTTTTTTATGCTTGTTGGTTGTGTAATCCTAATTCTTTTTCTCTTTTGATTAGGAACAGAGCACCAAGAAATATAAAAATCATCTCTTTCTTGTTAAGGTTATTTAATGGATGATGCTACTAAAAATGGCCATCAATGTTAAGGATATTTACTCATTGTAACTATAATTTAGGCATTTAAGGTATATTTATTTTCTTTGTCTTTCTTATGGCATGTAATTTGCTTGTCTTTTTAAAGAACTTGAGGTTCTTTCAGTTAATCAATACAATCGATTTATTTTTCTTATTTATTACGTTTTAAGTTTTATCTTCAATGGTATTTTTATTTTAAATGCGATAAATCTATATAATTTAGATTGTACCTACTTGTTGGTCACATCCTTTATGTGATCTTCTTTAACTTTTTTCCTATATATATATATTGCTTGTAAAAATTATTCCACATGTATTTTTAGAGTAAATACAATCTCCTACTAAAACTTTATAGCCATTTAAAATCATGTGTTTCTTCTAAATTTAATGCAGAAAGCAAGATTTTGGATTGAGTCATTTTCATTGTTGATCTCTGCCAAGATTTCTACTACTTGTCTTATACTAAATGTCAGAAAGGAACAGGATATGAACGAAATGAACAATTCGAGTGTTATCATTGCAAGAATATGAGTATTGCACAACCACGATATATATGTTGTATTCATATTTTAGGTCATAACACCATATATCGTCAATTCAAATTATTGTTTAATTATTCAAACTCATAAATATAGTATGTTTATATAGCTCTCGAGCGTATGTTGAGGTTGATGATGGTAGTGGATGACTGCCACCTGTCATGTTCGCTGAAATTGCAGAACAAACTTTGAGTTGCATAGCAATTGAATTGATGGAGCACGCATGAAAGGTAACCAATTTGTTTTTCTTCATAATGATTGCCTACTACTTAAATTTATTCACTTAAAATTTATAGAGAATACAAGAATTACTACTAGCTAGCTAGAATTTGTAGAATTCATAAATCTTATAGCATGATATTATATTTTTTTGCCTCATTTAAGAACTCAAGTGTTTGTTACATGCTTTGAAATGGGTTTGTTTATTTTTACTATTGCGCTCTATTTGGCAAAATGACTTGTGTGCTTAGTTGATGAGAAAAGCAGGAAATATAATGAATTAATGTTTAATCTTATAATCCTTTTTGGGCTTGGAAATTTATACAAAGTGGCTAGATTAATTTTGTCCTGCTCTGGTGTTAAAACAAATAAAAAGCAGATTCTTTCCATACCAATATAAATGCCTACTATTTATTTTCTTCATTATAAATCTTCAAGTTATGATTGAAAGACAATAGTTATGGTTTTTTTAAGGATTATTTTTAGGGGACTGCCCTTTTTTTCCCTCAATTTTGTCTATATGACCTATTTACAGAACCCAACGCAAAAAGAATTCGAAAAACAAAAACCTATAAATGATGGACATGATTTAAAAATTTATACAACATACTCTGATTTAACCTGTAAGCATAAATAACTCATAAATTAAGGATTCTCTTAAATGTTTGATTGCCTATAATTCATTAAAATGTGTAGAAAGAACACATTATGTGAGATTTGTTAGATTGGAGAAGTAATGAGAGTAATTAGCCGCCACCAAACCTAGAAAAGATCCTATTTTGGGATGCATCTCCACCTAGAAAGTATAAGGGGTGTGGGTATGTGTGTGTAAGTAATAGACTACTCATATGTGACTCAATAATTACATAAAATGGGGAAAGAAAGATTTAAGGACACAAGCTATGAAAAGATGCATTAAAAAATTATTAATTAATCAGCTTGACAATTTACAATAGGGTTTTTTTTGTTTTGTTTGTGACTTTGGGCATATGTACATGTCAAGGCAATTTATAAGAAGATGGTAGATGAAAGTTTGCATGACTTAATTAGATAGCTACCAACGAGCATTAATGTACAAATTATACTATTTTTCTAGAAGGACATGAAGCATATCAACAAGCATTAATGTACAAATTATACTATTTTTTTAGAAGGACATGAAGCTTCAAAATTACTCATCTTAAACTTTATTGCACATACAGTTATTAAATTTCCATTAAAAAAATATGTTTGTTACCTTTGAATACATGCCATACATAGCTAAGTACCATTATTTCTTAGCTTTTGATTTGAAGTTTTCTTTAATACATTATCATGTCATTTGAAATATACTAAATTTCCTTTTGGGTTAAGATAGAGGATCCCGAAAGCGATTTTGGCCCATTAAAAGATAATTAAGAGACTTGATTTTTTCTCAAAAAATTATATAACGATCACATGATGAAAAAACTTTCATAATTAGATCAGAAATTATATGATTATATATATGGATTTCGATGGAATATTCCATTCTCTTATATAAAGTTATTATAGGAATTCAACACAACAATATTAAATTGTCAATAAATAATATTATAGCATTAACTTCATGATCGTTAATCTCTCTTTCATTCAAATCTTATATTCGTGATTATAGACAAAACTCTACCATTCATTTAAAAGCAAGAATCATGTCATCTAGGAACGTAAAAAGTATTATTACAATATCTCTTTTTCCATTTGATCAAAATGAGAATATTCCATCTTTATCAATATTAGTTTTGAAACTCAAAAAACCCAAACATGAAGTTGTAATTATTTTTAAGATCCTTCATGTACTTGTAAAAAAGAAAAGAAAGGCCAATTTGGCCTACATACAATATTCCTCCAGAATCTCTTAAGCCTACATCATTCATGAACTCACCCAATTATTATTTTTGTCCATACATATATATATGTGTGTGTGTGTGTGTGTGTGTGTGTGTGTTTGAATGTATATCACACACGTGTTTTACATATATGTAAAATATGTTATAATTTCAAATCTATCTATTTAGGTCCAGCTTGATGCATTTGTCTTGAATCTCTTTGACGACTATATTCATGAATCCATCCAATTATTGTTCTTGTATTTTGCCTAATATACATACATGTAAATTATAATAAGGACCATATGTCACTCATGAACCTAATAGAATTCCAAGCACTACTACTAGCTAATTAGATCATATATTCCTCTTTTGATACCATTGTCTTCAAATACAAAAACTACTCCACTTTATGTATTGACAAGATTATTATTTCATCCAAGCACTACATAGTCTACATTTATATTTGTCATTATACTTTATATGATATATATTAATATACTTCTAAATCTTTAATAATCATGTTTGAACTCTCAATTTTTTTCGTGCAGGAACATTTATCGTATATCCAAAATATTGCAACACTATGTTCAAACAAAAAATGGATAATACAATTGGATACAAATAGAGATCGACTTTAAAAGTAACAATAGAAAAACTTCAATATTTACTTCATAAATGCTATCAATGAAGAGAACATACAACTTCTAGATGTATAATTTTTAAAACTTTTTAACTGTCATTTCAATGGCAAAGAAAACAAAAACTTCCTATTTTATCTTAAGAAACAAATTGTAATATAGATTTTAAACATGATCTTTTATTTCTCAAATTTACTTGGATTTATAATTTGTTTAAACTTATTAATGTTGGAATTAGTAGCTTGCAACTTGAATGAAATACGTAATTCGCATTCACTTTAATTTTTTTTTTATTTACACTAAATGTTTATATTTTTTAATTAATTTGATAGTGATACAGGGCAACGTACCTTGTGCGTTGCATTACTACTAGTATATATATATATATATATATATATATATATATATATGATGATCAGTTAAAGCTCTAAACCAAGCAAGGCTGGAAGCAAACGTCCGAGTTTATGGGGAGGAGAATTACAAGAAAAAATGGCCAAGTCCATATGCAGTGGCCAGTGGTTCATTGCTTATGTTATCATTATTCAAATATGTTTATCAACCACTCCAATGGCTGGCTGTTGGAGCTGTGGCTGTTGGTATATTTCCAATTGTGCTGAAAGGGATGGTGGCCATCCGCAATATTAGGCTTGACATCAGCATTCTTGTTTTGATTGCAGGTACGTACGTAATGTATAAATGACATTTTTTCTTTCTCTTTTAATATTATTAATTAACTGATTTATATACTGAATAGAGAACTGCTACATAATTTGACCTACCACATTAAGTTACATTAGTTTATGAGTTTATTTTTGTATAATCTATTTGTACTGTATTTTCCTTACTAGAATTGCATGCATAACCAATCTTCACAATTATTCTTTTCTTTATAAAATAAAAAATAAAGAGAATTCGTGAATATAATGTGCTAGAGATGATGGTACGATTATATGCTAATAATTAACATGTACATATAGAAGGCATAAAAAGTGTTATTGTTGCAAAGAATTTTTATCTACAAGTGATGCTAGGAACTGCATGCATGTTCCTAGACATTTTTTTTTTCAATTTTCTTATTCATATTAAAAAAATATATATATAAAAATTAAATGAAAAATTAAAAATTAAAAATTAAAAATTAAAAATTAACACTTATAGTCAGTTGCTTAATGAAAAATTAAAAAAAAATTAAAAAAAATTAAATACATCAGTCGATCAAAACAAGATGACAGAATAAAGGGCATGATAACATTTATTCTTTATCTACACCACATTTTTTTGATTTTGACTTGGAAGCCAATATTCTACCTAGAGCCCATCCTAGCACCTCCACTTTCCCTTGCCATGTAAGTAAAGATTCCTTGACATATATAAAGGCAAGGAATTATTAATTATGCTATTCACACGGAGTTTTTTGCACTTTTGTCGCGGCTAAGGTTTTAGATTAGACATGCATGCTAACTAGTTAAGCCTCAAGTAGAATATAATATATATATATATATATATATTATAAAAAAGTACGTCTCCCTAATAAAGAATTGATATCCTGCATAGAAAGTGAAATATTAATGCATTATTATTATAAAAAAATAAATATTTGTGACACTTTAATTATAACCAGAATGATTATTTGTGATCAAAATAGTCCTTTTACTAGTAATTAAAGTCTCACAAATACCTATTATTCTTATAATGATATGAATTGTACGGATTAATATTCTTGATAAATAATCTCATGATACAGCTTTCTAATTGGTGCTTCTTCTTCTTGTTGTTGTAATTAGATGCTACCTAATTCAGAAGGTTTTACTTTTGGACAGTGATGGGGACTCTTGCTATGGAAGATTATTTGGAGCCGGCACTATTGTATTTCTTTTTATCATCGCAAAATGGCTCGAGTCAAGGGCAAGTCACAAGGTCACCCTAGTTTTCCATCTTTGTCCACCATTCCTTTAATTTAGATTCTAATATCATAATTAATAACGTACTACTTGCATAAAATTCCTAGCAATCTAAAACAACTTCTACTCATTTTTTTTAGGAATTACTCAAAAACACAAATAGATTACATAAAATAAAGTTTGTGATATAACTTGACGTGGTACTTCATATTATAAAATTATTTTTATTATAAAGTAGATCTAACGGATCTCATAAAACTACATCAGTTTGTATTTTTATTTTTTGTAATCTCTTTTAATATATAATAGTTCTCTTTATTTTTTTTATAATCTCCTAAAAATAAGTTCTCAGGCGAATGCAGTAATGTCGTTCTTGATGAGCATAGCCCCTCAGAAGGCAGTCATAGCTGAAACTGGAGAAGAGGTGGACGTTGATGAGGTAAAGTTTAGCACTGTTCTAGTGGTTAAGGCCGGTGAAGTTATTCCCATTGATGGAATTGTTGTTGAAGGCCAATGTGAAGTCGATGAAAAAGCTCTAACTGGAGAGTCATTCCCTGTTTCCAAAAAACAAGACTCTACTGTTTGGGCTGGTACCATAAATCTAAATGGTACCCTCCCTTTTTCTGATCTCTTGCATGGTTATATTTATCTGTTATTATTATTATGACCATAAATTTGTTTGGTTCTTTTCAGATTATATTAGCCTCAAAACCTCTGCTCTAGCTAAAGAATGTGTGGTGGCCAAAACAGCAAAACTTGTAGAAGAGGCTCAAAAGAGTAAACCCAGAACTCAGAGAATCATTGAAAATGTGCAAGGTTTTATACCCCAGGTTAAGCAAATTTCCTATCCATGATTCCATGTATATATGAAAATATTTTAGCTACAAAAAAATTACACAAAAGTAAGTCTACCAATTGATATGGTTTGATGTTGTATGTCAAATTGACGTGATTTTATGTGATCCTTTAAATTAACTTTCAAAAAATGTAACTTTACAATCTGATAAATCATATCCATGTACATCAATTTGTGGGATTACTTTTATGTAATAACTTTTTGGCTAAAGTATTTCTCATATATATATATATATATGTCGACTTTATATTATAGAAAAAACTTAATGAAGAGAACATGTTTATAATAGAAACTACCTGGTAATGGCTTTTTGCAGTGATTATGATCATATCAACATGTTTTGTGGTTGTACCGACTGCTTTAAAAGTGAAAGATCATAACCATTGGTTTCATTTGGCATTGGTTGTTCTCGTAAGTGCCTGTCCATGCGCACTTATTCTTTCTACACCAGTTGCAACTTTCTGTGCACTTACAAAGGCTGCAACCTCTGGTCTTCTAATCAGAGGGGGTGACTATCTTGAAACTCTTACTAAAATCACGATAGTGGCATTTGACAAAACTGGCACAATAACAAGAGGTGAATTTGTAGTGACTGAATTTCAGTCTCTTCGTGATGATATTAGCTTGAACACATTGCTTTACTGGTAATTATGACTGTTTTAATTTCTTTCCCTCCCCACTTTATCTTTTTTAGAACCTTCAAGATCAGTACTATTTGATGTTATTTTTAAGTTGAATAAGTAAGTTTCTAGTACCATCCAATATTATAAAGGCAAACTAACTAGCAGCCCGTTGGTTTTAGGATCGAGCACTATTTGTTAAAATAGGAAATGAGATGTGAAATGAACAAGTAAATGAGAGAAAATTATGATCTCCTTCATTGATCTTTTGAGGATACTAAGACCACTATTATATACTCTTACAAAAGCAAAAGAGAAACCTTTTAAAAACTAACTTTACAAGTAATCACAGCTTTATGAACAACATGGTTTAGAAAATGCTTTATTCATTGATTTCTGTTTTCTGCTTTCATTGTGTGCACCTGGTTTGATAGGGGCAGGACTATGCAGTATAAGTTTGTTTTGTCCCAAGATTAGCTAGGGAAATTAAACATTGACAAGATCCATGAGATGTTGTGCTTATGCGTGAGAGAGATTCAATTGAGAGATATTTGAAGCAGGTGCTCCATAAGGTGAAGTATCAATCTGAGCAAGAACATGATTTGCATAATAAGGTGCACCAAAGGTGCTTCCAGTTCTTGGCTTGGTAAACTTGAAGTTTGGTGGGAATTCCACTAACTTATAGCATTTGTCTTTTGTGTGTCCAGCTTTACCATAGTGGTGGCAAACTAGTTCATTTTTATTCTTTTTCTTTGGAAAATTTTGGTAGGTAAGCAAGGCATATGGTTTTGAGGTGGGCAAGGTTGTATTCCTTGCTTGCCTTTGTCTTTCCCCTTGTAAGATTAGTGAAAAAGTTTTATCCAATGAAGGCAAAGGACTTAGCAAGATGATTTATCCCCTCACAGCATCATAACCAACATTTAAACCCATCAAAAATTTAAAAACATAGTCTCCTTGTTGGACTTCACCAACATTTCTCAAGGCATCACATGGACACTTGCCACAAGAGTAACATGGAAGGGGTTTATAGCTATGCAATTCTTTCCAAATAGCATTAAGTCGTGTGAAGTAGTCATTTACAGAGAGGTGTCCTTGTACAATGCTAATCAATTTGTGTTGGAGGTGATAGATTCGAGCTTCATCAGGTTGTGCAAATCGTTCATTGAGCTTGTCCCAGACCTGCTTAGCTGAAGTCATGAAGAAGACATTGGATGCAATATCTTTCGAGGCAGAATTCAGAATCTATGCAAGAAGGATGTTATTACATCTCAGCCATGAAACATAGGAAGGGTTTGTTAAATCAAGGGTGGTGATGGAGCCATCTGGAAACCTAATTTGTTTTTTATGGAAATAGATAGCATAAATGATCTACTCCAAGAAATGTAGTTTGAACCAGTCAGTGAAAGTGATACAATAACAGTGTTAGCATTATCATTATGATGTAGGAAGAATGAACAGTTTGGATCCTCAAGTGAAGGAGGAGAAGAAAAAGAAGAGGATGTTATGACTTATGAGATGAAGGAACAAGAATATATGTTTGCAAGCTAAAGGAACACAGCAGGAGAGATGTCCCTCTCTGATACCATGTTAAAACAGGAAATGAGATGCGGAATGAACAAGTAATAGAGAGAAAATTCCAATCTCCTTCATTGATCTTTTGAGGATACTAAGACCACTATTATATACTCTTACAAAAGCAAAAGAGCAACCTTTTAAAAATTAACTTTACAAGTAATCACTGCTTTATGGACAACATGGTTTAGACAATGTTTTATTCATCAATTTCTATTTTTTGCTTTAATTGTGTGTAGCCATGTATTTCCTCAACTGAAATATTTTTTTTTTTTCTGCGCTAATACTTTCTTCCTTTTGCTGCTGCTTTTTTCTTTATGTGTGTTGCTTGTATGCTTTACCTACTTTTGCTGCTTCATGTAATTGTAGGGTAAGTTAGGCATGTTTTGGCTGCTGCATGCATTGCTGCTTTGATGCTCAGCATCCTTGCATTTTCTTTGTTTGCAATTCATCTCATTGCACTTTGTTTCGTAAGACCATCTAAATTAGTTTCTATTAGAGAAATCCTAGGAAATTTGTTAAAGATATAAAATAATAAAATCTACATATTCTTATCAATTTAAACTTTTGGGATAAATACTGGTGAATTTATATTATATGTCATAGATCATTAGAAGTTTTGAGTTTATCCTGACTCTAAACTCTATCCTATTTAAATAAATATTTTACTTATTGAGTTTATATATTGAAGAAAAATCTGGCCACAAGGAGAGTGTAAAAGTATAAAATAATAAAATTTAATATTTTTTATTAGCTTAATTTAACGTTTAGAACAAACGGTAATTTTAAAAAAAGTAAACTTTCTATCTTAAAATACTAGACTCATGATAATGTCTGAACAAGTTAAAGAAGCCTCATTATGATGGAAATGTTTACCTCAAGGGAGATTAACATAAGTTGGTAATATTTGAGCAACATCCTGAAGGGTTTCGAGTATTGAAAGCAAGTCCAGTCATCCAATGGCAAATGCACTCGTTGACCAAGCAAGGTCACTTGCGATTCAGCCACTGCCTGAAAAGGTGGTCGATTTTCAAAATTTTCCCGGAGAAGGCATCCATGGGAAAATTGATGGGGATGATATTTACATTGGAAACAAAAAAATAGCTCTCAAAGCTGGATGTGGAACAGCAGGTGATCTTCAAAACTATTATATGCTGGGACATCTTAGTTTCATGTTTATCTGTCTCCAAACATTCATTCCATTTCTGATCCTCCGATATTCAACTTTCTGGTTCCAGCCCTAGAAGGTGGTATGAACGAAGGAAAGACGATTGGGTATATATACTCTGGCGCAACCCTAGCTGGAACTTTTTGTCTCTCCGATGGTTGTCGATCTGGGGTGTCGGAAACAATAAGGGAGCTGAATATATTGGGCATTAAAACTGCTATGCTTACAGGAGACAGGCTTGCAGCAGCCATGCATGTACAAGAACAGGTGCACTTTCCACCTCTAATAATAAATCTGCATATATTTTCCGTGGTTGCCATATATATTCATCCGTCAAAAGTTCAAAAACTGATCTACTTGGAGTCACTTTTGCATATTTTTTTTATGCATTTTATTCATGTGATTAGTTACGTCACATTTTTAATATAAAATAATTCTTTGAGCCAATTTTATTAGTAGTGCGTAAAAAATACACAAAATGACTGTATAAAATAAAGCTCACCCAAGTTTTAGCAATGGTATCCAATTGAAACACAGTCAAATGCTGCGAGAAATGAAAATAAACTAAACTTAGATTCTTTGAAAAGCAGAACGTACGGTTTTTTCATTCAGGAGATCATCAAATATTTATCTTACCTACTTTTAAGGATGCGTTTGTCATCTGCCTAGGCTATTCAGGCTTTTTTGTCGAAAATTTGATGGAAAAGAGCTATAAATAATGTCATGCACCATGCTTTCTTGAGCAGTTGGATCATCCTCTAGAAACAGTTCATGCAGAACTTCTACCAGAAGATAAGGCAAGAATAATCAGAGAACTTAAAGAAGAAGGACCAACAGCAATGATTGGAGATGGTGTTAATGACGCCCCTGCATTGGCCACAGCGGATATCGGTATCTCAATGGGGATTTCAGGATCAGCTCTAGCAACTGAAACTGGTCAAGTGATTCTTATGTCGAACGACACTAGAAAGATACCGGAAGCCATTAAATTGGCAAGACAAGCTCACACGAAAGTCATTGTGAACATATTTTTATCAATCGCTACGAAGTCCGCCATCCTTGCTTTGGCTTTCGCTGGCCATCCACTTGTTTGGGCTGCAGTTCTTGCCGATGTTGGGACATGTTTGCTTGTCATCCTCAATAGTATGCTGCTTTTACGAGCTGGTACCCAGAAACCCAGGTCAGGGACATCAAGTAAATGTTGCCGTGCACAGCATACCCACAAACATGTAGGAGGCAATGCCATTAATGACAACAACTCTTCTCATCATCATGACAATTGTTGAGAATCAGATGATCACTTTGAAAATGGGGTTGACGAGAGCAAAAGGGAACGAAAAACAGAGTATCGGGACTGAAAGCTTTGAATGACTGTATTGAATGACTTAATGTTTACATTAGACAAAGTCCTATTTATATTCCATTAGAAGTAAAATAACAGAATAACTGATACAACTCATTATAAGGACTTATTTGACTTCTCTTCTCTCCGACTCTTCTATCTTTAATTTCTCTTCTTTCCTCTTTAATTCCATGTTCTCAATGTGTGATGCAACACTCCAACAACAATCATCATCAAGTACTAGATACCAACAACCATTGCTGCACTGACACCAAAGCTAAAATGGTTTCTCAGCCTCAAAATCTTCCTTCCAATATGTGTGCTGCTAAGTGCATGGATTTAAATAGCCAGAATATTGATGGATGTTGTCAAATCAGTGAGGACTTAGTTCGCGAGGAAAAACACTGCGACCATGGAAGAAATAATACGGCAATTCAGTGTTTGGAGTCTCAGAAAATGCACAACGAAGGTGGTAGTTCACACCCTCACAACTTGGGATCATGTATAGAAGATAATAAATGCTCAAATTCGATGGGAAGGAAAGGTGATTCTGTAGAAGGTGATCATGGGCTTCATGAGACTAAACTGTGCAGCCACTTCATCCCTTTAGAAGGAAGATCACAAAAAGTGACAAATCTGCAGGATCATGACCGTTGCCACTCAAAAATGGAAAGAACCATATTGTTGAGATTCAGACTGCCAATGAAGATGAAAAGATGGTGGTGTCTAGTTATTACCATGATGATCATCACCAAATTACAGCGGTTCATGATCTAGATCATCACTTAGACAAGAGCGTAAAGATTACAATGCACCACTTCACACCACCGTTGAGATTGAGCCTGCATGTAATGACAATACTTTGGTGAAGAGAGAAATGGGTGGTCGGTGTTGCAAGCTGGAGCCTGGGGCATAGCAAGGATTGCATGGAATTGGCTATGCAGGCCTGTATCAGTTTGGAAAATAGAGAAATTGGTGGGTGTTGCAAGAGTTACATGAAGGACTGTTGTCATCATGGCAGGCATGGACATAAATTGGCCGGACCGACTTCGGTGGTGGATTATCAGAAATCGTCACTGAATAAACCGTGCAGCGCCTTTGAATTAGGCTAAGTAGATTCGATCATATTATGTACATAGTTTTAGATTGCTACATGTTTTTATGATCAGGTTTTAATAGATTTAGGGAGCTTTGATGAAAAAGCATTGGCATGATTTGGTAAAATATGACTATGGGTTTAATTAATTATATTACCACCATAAAAAAAAAAAATAATAACAATGAGCTGTATATATATTAATATATATATAGACTTGTAGTAGTTAATGTACTGTGCAAATTACTAGTGCAACTGCGATTAAAAATTAAAACTATAATGATATTGTCTTTATATATTCATTATGATCCTATTAATTAACCTACACTCGAACCATGTGTTTTTTGATTGATCTGTATTGATTGTGCAAGCTGCTAGCTAGCTGGTATACGAGTCCATCGAGCCGAAGGCAAAGAGTTTTAACTTATTTAGCGTAAAATAAGAGGTGCTTATAAATCACTTCACTAATTATTAACATAATTAGTACGTACTCGATCATAATTATTAAGATACTTCATATTTTACGCTAAGAAATTAAATTCATTAATCATGTATTAGAGTTTGGTGGTGATCATCAGAAGGCCGGTTTTTGTCTCTCCAAGTAATTAGTTACGATGAAAGTCATGAGACACTGCCACTAGTAAGTGCATTAAAGAGTTAGTGCATTAAAGTGCAAACCCACAATACATATGCTCGATGACAATCAGGCAATGAATCTTATCCTTCTTATATATATATATATATAAACATTTTCTTCGAGACACAGACTAGGTAGCCAGCCAGCCTGATTACCGGCCTGGTCTCTCTCAAAAAAACAAAAAAGAAAGAAAGAAGTTTCTGATGTGAACGATGGAGTTTAATTACGAATTCATGGGTAAATGAATAGAATCATGATCAGATTATACGTATTGGCCGCCGAGATAAAAGAGCTAGTGGAAAGTGCATTAATCTTGTATGAAATAGTCTTATATATAGCGCCCCTGATCTGTAAATATTGATGATCGATGTATATCAGTATGTACATCAGAAACTGCTAGACTTGCATGCATTTGCTGATCATCAGGACAAAAGGAAAAGGATATATATAATTTAATATCTACCACTACAATTTTTTTTTTTATCAAATATAATCATTCTAATTATAATTAAAATATCACAAATATATTTTTTTTAATAGTATACATATATATATATATATATTAAAATATACTCTTTAATTTATAAGAGGTATTTAACTAGAACATGCAATTTGCAGTGTTTTAATTATAAGCACGATCGTCGAGCAAGCACGTACATGATGTACAATACATGATGTACAATACTTGCCAGCGAGGCCCGTTACATCTGCAGATGCCTATTAACGCGCGCAGTCAAAATCTTATCTTATCAATTATCATGAACAAATAAATTCGAATCCTTTCGTTGACGTACTTAGACTCTATTCTCATAGGGCCGGCTTATTCAAAATATCGTTGTTTAAGATTTTACTTTATACTATAAAAAAGTGATTAAATATTTTTAGAGTTGTTTTTTAAAAAAATAAAAAATTATCTCATTAAATAAAATTTGAATAGTTTTTATGTTTTTTAATATGTATAAGGCCTCATAATACTAAATTTAATATTTAATATAATGAATTATTTATATTTTTAAATATTTTTATTAAATTTTGCTAAATTGAGGTACAAAATTTATGTTAAGACCTCATTTCATATAAATTATCTTATTAAATATAAATTAAAAAAATATATGTAAAGATTTAAATAAAATTTTATTTTATTTTTATATAATAATTAATATTTTATTATATTATATATAATTATGAATAACTTATTTAAATTTTGCCTTAGCCCTTAATATATATTAAGTCGGTCCAGTATTCTCAGATGAACACAACGGATCCATCAAGATTAATTTGGGTTGTCATGTAAGGCTATTTCGGCCAGAGAGGCTAATTAATTACTTTTTTGGAATATTAATTATATTGAGAGTAGCTTCGGTCGGTATATATATATATATAAAAGTCAACCATGCCATGTCATTGCATATATCATACGTAGAATCAATGCAGCATAATATGTGAGTACTGGCATTGAATGCATGGCGCAGAGGAATGCGCAGATCAGTGATCAATTTGAGCTAAGGATCGTGATCATATATCACTTGCTAGTCTTACTACAAAATAAAAATAATATATATATATATATATTTATTTGTTATCATTTATTAATCATAAATAATTTATTTTAATCACTAATAACCCGTTTTAGTCACTAATAATTATTTTTATCGCAAATGTCGGATTACTATTATCTATTTTTCTTTTAAAGCATCCACATTGGTCTCATCTTTTTTTATCATAAAAAATATACTTTTTGCACATATATTAAAAAAAAAAATTGTCACAATTGATCAAATATGATTCAAAAAAGTGTAAGAAATAATATAAAGGTACTTTTTGCTTACTTTTTACTTAACTTTTAAATAGTAAATTATCACCTTAGCTGATCAGCCAGCTCTCTCTTAATTGTTTCGGGGCTGGGAAACTGATCTTCCAGCTAAAGCCAAACCTTTTTTGGCAAGTGAAAAGTGATATTTTTCAGCTGATGATCTTAAGAAGGCCTGCATGGATTTTGTCCAAAAAGAAAAAAAAAACAGAAAAAAAATTGATATTAACAATTATAAACCAAGTCGGGATATTATTATTTTTCTTTTTAGGGAAGTGATTTTTTTTTCTTATATATATAATAATATATAGCCTAAATGGATTCATATGTTTTCTATATATATATATATATATATATATATATGTATATGATCATGCACATAGCGTAAATGGACTGATTTAATAATTATATCAACTCATGAAAACAAATTAAATAAAAGTTATAGTTTAATGAGCTCTCTATAAATATTAATAAATTCAGTCTCATCATGACGTAGTAAGTTCATGTAATCATCTATGCATCCATTAATATTAGTAATTGATACTCCATGATACATCACGTAGTACCGTCTACATAGCTGGGAGATCGAGAGTTACAAGTTGTTAATTAATAACTTCCCACTACTGAGATTTAGTTAATTAACTCACCAACAATATTAGCATTTAAGTGAGCTACGTAGAGCCAGTGCAATCACAATCACTTGACGTGAGCTGTAAAACGATCATGAGGTGATTCAAAATAATTATCTTATTGATTTGACTCATAATTCTGGGCTACCATAAATCGCATGATCATTTAATTTCCATCTACTAGAATTTAATTCACGATAGGATGAGGTACTTCAGTTGCGACGTCAAGATGATCACTATCTAGCTCGGAATTCATAATATGATCATGAGTCATGACACATTAATTGATAAATAAAAGGGGGACGCTCGGACCGATCCCCACCCAAATGAACAGTCGGTGCCTTCGTCGGAGTTTGGCGACGTCACCACAATCGGCGACGTCACCGCCGGTGTCATTAGAACTACCTCTCTCCGGTAACCTCACCCCTACGACGGCGACCCCATACGGTCTCCTACCTTCCCCACACG
The DNA here is from genome assembly GCA_036559045.1 of Platycarya longipes. Classification (NCBI taxonomy): domain Eukaryota; kingdom Viridiplantae; phylum Streptophyta; class Magnoliopsida; order Fagales; family Juglandaceae; genus Platycarya; species Platycarya longipes. The sequence continues at coordinate 29,717,524 of CM071796.1, forward strand.
GCTTTAAATTTGAAATAGACCTACTTTTTGAGTCTATTTCGAATTTAAGGCTATGTGAGTAAGGTGAGAGGCCACATGGGATCGCCGTCGAAGGAGTAAGGTTGTTAGAGGGAAGCAGTTCTGATGACACCGGCGGTGACGTCGCCGGTCGCCGGCTATTCATTTGGGTGGGAATCGGTCCGACCAATCCTCAGGAATTCTCTAAATAAAATATATAAACATAAATGAGATCATCATGAGTCACTAGTTTTAAGGTGCTCTTTTATCGAGACAGGTTTTTCCTCTGTCGTTCTCTCTCGACAATTTTCTTTTTAAAGTTGCTCAAAAACAAAACCTGCTCAAAGATAGGAGTTTCCCTCCCTCCCTCTTTCTCTTCTCTCAAAAACAAAACCTACTCACAGATAGGAGTCTCCAAAGTTGAAAATGTAACTCTATAACTTTTCAATTATTTTTCCATTTTATGTATTTTGCCATTTATTTATGGTTTTGTTATATATAAAAAAATATCTCTAAAACTTTGGATCCGTAAAGTGTTGTCCTCCACTTTCTCTTCTTTCAAAAACAAAACCTGCTCACAGACAGGAGTCTCCAAAGTTGAAAATGTAACTCTATAACTTTTCAATTATTTTTCCATTTTATGTATTTTGCCATTTATTTATGGTTTTGTTATAAAAAAAAATTATCTCTAACACTTTGGATCCGTAGAGTGTTGTCCTCCACTTCATGGAGTGTGGGGTTTGTTTTCTGACTTAGGCGATGTTCTAAAATAGAATGCTACCTCTCAGACGGTTAGTTTGGAGATAATATAGCATAATGGACAAGACCATGTCAATCACATTTGTGATTGGCCGAAGGGTTTGATTAGTAATAGTTGGCTTGTAATGTCTTAGGTCAATATCATAATGTCCCACTTATGAATGAATGAATAATGTTTTACCATAAAAAAGAAGTTGTTGTGATCGTGTGGTAATTATGATGAATAATACAGAATAATTATAAAAAAGAAAGCAAAAAAAAAATACAGAGATTTACCTAGTTAGACGATGTGCCTACATCCATAAGAGCGAGCGACAAAATTTCACTATAATCCAAATTAGGATTATATGTATTTATATTAACAATAGGTGTACAGACATTTAAAAACAATTTACAAAAATATTCTCGTCGCTCGCTCGCTCCACCATCTATTACTTGTCATTCTATATTCATAATATATAAGTCACATACTTCAACAGAAATAATAAAGTGCTCTTTTGATTTTGGAAAATATATATATTTTTCTATCAATACAAAACAAATTAGGGAGGCGCGGCGCGGTCCAATAGAAAGGGATGCCTTTGAATGGTAAATAGTGGTGCAGAGGACGTGGAGGCACTACAAGCGTTCTGTCTAGATCTGTGGCAAGATTGTTGCTAGCGAGCTCTGAAAGCTGACTTCGTTTCAAGCTTTGCAATTTGTTGGTTATCATCAAGATGATGCTCACTAGACAACTCTGCTTCAAGCATCTCAATCTGCTGCAACTTTTTCCTCAAAGCTCGAACTTGTTTACATATGCCTTCATAGAGATTATCTTTGGGTCGTAGAAAGTAATCTTTGGTCAATTTTGCTTCTCAAGGTGTTACCGCTATTTTTTCTTGGATTTTGGGGGGATGGTCAGATTTGATATATTTGAGTTGTATTGTAAAATATATAGGGCTTTCCTGGTATAAGAATTGGAACTAATTGATAACATCACGTAATTAGGTAAGATAAATAAGTAAATCACTTAGTTGGACCAAGTCGATTTTCATAAATATCTGGACAATCAAAGTGGTAATTAAGGAGTAATTAGTACTGCACAAATTCCCGTTGACTTTATAGAAAGATCGATCGTTATCATGTGGCCCCGTTTCAGGCGCTGCCTCGATCGTAGTCGTGTCATGATCTAACTTCCAGATTCTATTCCCAGAACAACAGTCAATTGGAGTACGAATTTACCTCCACATGCTGCATGAATGATGAAACGAAGAGGCCGGGTCAGAATCACGTCACGAGTAGTACTAAATACACTTGATCAGATCACAAGAAGGGTACTCTTGAATTTTGGGAAGGAATTAAAGTTGCAGCCCACTTGGGAGTTGGGATGTTCGATCAAGTTCCACCTCTATATATACGTGGTGTTTCAGTGTCATCCCTAGCTAACCCGAAGGATGTGAACTAAATAGATCAGAGATATCGGCGAATACCAGTTTGTTTGAAGTGTCTTGCATGAAGAGATAGAGAGTGGAGTTGAGCCAAGGATGACTTGCCGACATTTGCTGCTAAAGCAATATGCTTTTGGCTCGGCCTTCGGTTAAGTCCTGCTTGGCTTTCCTTGGCTCTCTACATCTCTCATGCCAGGCCTCCAGAACACTAATGACAGGTCTACATGATCTCAAACATACGCCCAAAGATGAACTAGCAGCTTGAATATATTATATACTGTTGAAATATTGTTCGAGTTTCTGCAATATTAATTATAGGTAGTTTTGGTTCAGTTTGTCACCACCTTCGTCGTCTTTACTTCTTGTCTTACTGCATATAATTAATATATATATATATATATATATATATATATATACTAGAATATTGAAAATATAATATACAGAAAGTTAGACCATGGCCGGATCGGCTTTCATTATGTGTCTGATCGCATGCATTCATGTATGATCTGGATGGATCATTTGGTTTGCTTTCATGTATATGGGTAATGGGGTATTATATATATTTTTATTTAACTTGTAGAAATTCAAACATCTTAAAGAATGTGTTTGGTTTTTTTTTTTTCTCTGATCACATGCATGTGCGTATGATCTTTTTAATCATATTGTAGAAATTCAGATATCTTCGGATGAGACATCAAAGACAAAAAAGTATACCCACAAAATTGCCGAGATTCAATATCAGTTCGAACTCCAGAAGTTTGTAATTTGAAAAAGTGAGAAATGAAAAAGTTGAGATTTGAGAGAAGGAAGGGATGGATTTTTGGAAAGTTGAGGTCAAATAAGGAGAATTTCATGTAAGAGATAAACTTCAGAAATATAAAAAGTCAAAAAAGTCAGTCCGTACGTAAACGAATAGGAAAAAAAAAAAGGAAGAGAACGTACGTAATTTCCGTATAAAAGCAGGCCGCCGGGCAAAATGAGAACATAAATGTCAGACCAAAAATTACTGTTCATCTCGATTGTCACTTTTATATATAAGAAGATATATATTGTATTACCGATCGACCCAAAGTTTATCCAATTTCCATTGATTGTATCAATAAACAACTATCAGAAAAACGACTCTCTCACCTGAACGCACCAATATTATGATTAATCATTTGTTCGGAAAAGAACATACATATCATGCCTAGCTAGAAAATTTTCTTTTACTCTAAAAAACTTCTTTTAGGTACACATGATGTACTTGTGCATGTTAAATACCAGCCATGGATCATGACCATCTCTGCGCGCCTATAAATATGCAGCTAGTAATGCGCACGGTCTAGTAAAAGTACGTAGAAACAAACATTAAGAATTAATTACTAAAAATTCTTTCAGGTCCAAAGCCTTGCGATCGTTTAGGCATCTTGCATGAATTAAGGAGATATAGAGAGTCGATTTGAGCCAATTAGGATGACTTGCCGGCATCTACTGCATGTGAATTAGAATGGCCCTACTCCTGGTTCCTGCAGGGCGGTGTCATCCAGCTTGTCTCACATAATCACATTCGTTGTCTTTTCTCTCATTTGAGATTCAGTTCGACACGTTAATTAGCGCAATATCATACATAACTCGGATCCTGCCAAGATCTTGAAGATCAGAGAAGCATGCAGAGTCTGAGCTAGATCAGAAAGAATAAAGATTATTGTTTCTCTTACAGTAGTACTTATTGTTTCTCTCGTTAAATTAGCATTCTAGCTAGGCCCTTTTCTCGGCCATAATATCGCATGTTTGTCAAATATCTTATTGGGTTATTTTTTCCTCAATATTGCAAGGTTTCAACTTTCAATTATCGTCGCTCCCATCATGGAACTTGATATATATCATGTATACACCAAACTGTTCATGTATATATAGATTAATATTATCAAACTCATGCACGTTGCATAGCTGATCATCAAGACGTACATCGTTGCCATATATTTTGTTATCTATAATTATGGTAAGATTCGCTTCATGTGTTTATCTTTCTCAATTTGTAATACCAATTTGGAAAAACTTATTGGCATTAATTGTCTAAATAAAAACTTTCAGAGGAATCAAGGACATGTATATATATATATATATATATAAAGGTGTTGATCATCTTTTGTCTTGTGTACTTTGATTAGCGTATGAATTTTAGTTCATGACCATAGTTTTTTGAAACTAAAAATATAGCTATCAATTAGACTCAAAATCCAAATATTAAGAATAGACTTCGAGAGGTTTGGAAAGTCTTGAGACTGAATTGTATTACTCAACATAATATAACAAAGTATGACAAAGTTGGTTTATGTACCAACTTTAAATAAAACTAGAAATGTTACAAGCTCAAACCGGAATAGAATAACTATTCTCTAATATCCGCCCTTCAAGTTGGAGCATATATGCTGTTAATGCCCAACTTGTATACCAGACTAGTGAATAAAGGAATTCCAAGAGGCTTGGTAAAGAAGTCAGCAAGCTGGTGTTTAGAGGATATGTGAAACAACTTTATCAAACCTTCTTGAATCTTATCACGAATAAAATGACAATCAATCTCTATGTATTCGTGCGTTCGTGAAACACATGGTTAGTTGCAATATAAATGGAAACTTTGTTATCATAGTAAAGTGCAACAGCCTTTAGATGAGAAACTTGCAAGTCAGTTAACAAAGATAGCAACCAAACAATCTCACACAATATATTTGCCATAGCTCTGTATTCTGATTCGGCTGAGCACCGAGATACTGTAGATTGCTTTTTAGTTTTCCATGAAACAAGAGAAGAATCAAGAAAAACACAAAAGTTAGGGATGGACCTTTGACTATCTTGACAACCAGCCCAGTCCGAGTCTGTAAAAGCAGTCAATTGAAGACTAGAATGTGCAGGGAGGAAAAGACCCTATCCTGGAGCATTTTTGACATATTGTAACACTATGTGAGCAGCTTGAAGATGAGGCATTCTGGAAAAATCCATGTACTGACTTAGAATATGAACAACAAAGGTAAGATCAGGCCTGGTAACAATCAAGTAAAGCAGCCTACCCACCAATCTTCTATAGGCTGTTGAATCTTCTAGAAGAGAACCTTCATCTTGAGAGGGCTTTAGGTTTTGTTGCATGGGTGTTGGAGCAGGTTTATATCCAAGAAATCTAGTATCTGATAGGATTTATAAAGCATATTTCTGTTCAGAAAGGGAAATTCCATACTGATTTCTTGCAACCTCCAAACCTAAGAAAAACTTTAAGGACCCGAGATCCTTAAGTTTGAACTTCTGATTAAGAATTGATTTTAATGTATCAACAGCCTTAACATCATTACTAGCAATGAGGATGTCATCCACATATATTAATAATGCAATAAAACTTTATCCTTGAAGCCAAGTGAATAAAGAGTAATCTGTTTTAGACTGTTTAAAACCAAGATCAAGAATGGTTGAGGAGAATTTAGCAAACCATTGTCTTAATGCTTGTTTTAAACCATACAACGATTTATTCATCTTACAAACTCTCTTGTCATTTTGTCTCTAAATCCGAGTGGCTAAATCATATATACCTCTTCCAACAATTCCCCATGAAGGAAGGCATTGTTGACATCTAATTGACTTAGATGCCAACCTTTAATAACTGTTATACTAAAAAGCACCTTGACAAAAACTAACTTGGCAACCGAGAAAAATGTATCAAAGTAGTCGATACCCTCTTGTTGAGTAAAACATTTGGCAACAAGACGTGCTTTATACCTCTCTAATGTCCCATCAGATTTCAATTTTGCCATATATACCCATTTGCACCTAATTGGACTCTTACCAGGTGGAAGATTGGCCAATGTCCAAGTGTTATTGTTTTCTAAGGTTTGAATTTCTTCAGCTATAGCTTTTCTCTAAGAGGGAAGTTTGACAGCTTGGTGATAAAATTTGGGTTCAAATATAGTGGAAAAAGCTAACGAAAAATATTTATGTTTAGGAGACAAAAGAGAATAACCAAGAGTTTGGGATAAAGAGTAAGGTTTACTTGCAGTATGACCATCAGTCCCTTGAAAAGATTGTGAAGATTGAGCTTTAAAGGTTGCCAAATAACAATGAAAATCTTGCAAATAATTAGGAGCCTTACATGCTTGAGAGGATCTTCTTAGAGAGGGAATAGAATCTGGAGAACAATTGGTATTGTTCTCTGCATCAGAATCCATGGAAGAAGATGGAATGGAAACAGATTCTATGGAAGCATGATTTGTGGAAGAAGATGAAATGGAAACAGGTTCTATGGAAGCATGATCTGTGGAAGAAGATGGAATGCAAGATTGTGGTAAATGGAAATCAGAATTGGAAAATTGATATGGAGCAGAATGAGGAAGGACAGAATCAGATAACTACGGGTGATGATGGAGGGTGATGATGTAAGGTTTTGAAAGGAAAAATGTGTTCATGAAATACAACATCCCTTGAAACAAAAACTGCTTTAGCATCAAGGTCATAATTTTATAAGCTTTGATGGCAAGTGAATAACCAATGAAGATGCATCTCTTAGCTCTATGAGCAAATTTGGATCGATTATGGGTTAAGGTAGATGCATAGCACAATGAACCAAAAACTTTAAGGTGAGAATTTGAAAATGGCTGTTTAAAAAGGAGTTCATGAGGAGTTTTATTTCCTAAAAAGGGAGAAGGAATTCGATTTATCAAATAGACTGTAGTAAGAATGCAATCTGACCAGAAAAGAAAAGGAACATTGGATTGAAAGAGGACTGCACGAGCAACATTTAATATGTGTTGGTGCTTTCTTTCAACCATTGAATTTTGCTTAGGAGTGGTTACACATGAGGTTTGATGAATGATACCTTTGGAAAGAAAATAATGAGACATAGCAAATTCATTCCCATTATCAGTTCGGATTGTCTGTACTTTAGAATTAAACTGATTTTCAACTATGGAAATGAAATGCTACAGTAAGACTCTAGTATCAGATTTCAATTTCATCAAATATATCCATGTACTTCGAGAAAAGTCATCTACAATAGTTAAGAAATACCTAAAATCATTTAATGTCTGAGACTGAGTTGGACCCCAAATATCATAGTGGATAAGCTGAAAAGGAAACAATGAATTATGCTGAGTTGAAGATGGAAATGGCAAGCGTTTATATTTTGCAAGGGGATACACAAAACAATAAGTATTGTTGATATTAGAAGTATCAGGTACAACATGAGACAACAATTTTAGCCGAGAAAAGGATGGATGACCCAACCTTTGATGCCAAACATCTAAAACAGATGAAGATTGTGAAAAACAAGCAGTAGACAAAGAAAAGGCAGCATAAGGAACTGGTTGTTGCAGTAGATATAGACATCCAATTGCTTTACCCTTCCCAATCATTTTCGAAAGAATGCGACCCTGTATATAACAATGGAGATCAGAAAAAATTAGACAACATGATGTTGATTTAGTTAATTGACTAACAGAAAGTAAATTGTATTTAAAACACGGAACACACAACACATTATGTAGGATAAGTGTTGGAGAAAGATGAATAAAACCGACGTGTGTAACTGGAGCAGAAATGCCTAATGGTAGGTAACAAACATGTTTTGAACAATAGAACAAGAGGTAAACAATGAGACAGAATAGATTATATGATTTGTAGCACCAGTATCTATAATCCAATCAGAAAGAGAAATATGTGAAGGTAAAGATGAATTAGTGGAAAATACAGAAGAATGATGAGAATTACTAGAGAGATGAACATTAGAGGAGACTACATTGACATATGGAGGTTCAGGTGTTTTAGAACTAAGAAGTACAAGGAGTTGTTGACACTGTTGAGAAGTAAATGGAAAAGAAGAAGTATCAATAGTAACATGATGAGCGGAAGAAAAAGAAAACTTCCTTTTGGAGCAATATCCCAAAGGATATCCATGTAACTTGAAGTATTTCTCAACCGTATGACCAGGAAGAGAACAATGAGTGCAAAAAGGTCGATCCTTCCTTGCTAGAGACTTTGAAGGAGTAGCTGACTTTGTTGATGAAGAAAGTGCTGCAGAAAGAATGGTAGGCAGCAGAATAGAACTAATCTCACGTTGACGTTCCTCTTGAAGAACAAGGGAGAAAACTTTGTTAATAGGAGGCAGCGGATTAATAAGGAGAACTTGTTCACGAACTTGAGAGAATGAATCATTAAGCCTCATCAAAAACCTCATAACATACTCTTGCTGATGCATATCAATCAGAGTACATAAACCTCCACATGAGCAAAATGGAATGGGCTTGTAATTCATCAATTCATCCCATAATCTTTTCATCTGAGTGAAGTAGGCACTGACAAAGAGATCATTTTGCATAAGAGATGCAATGGACTTTTGCAATTGAAAGATTCTAAAGCCATTGCCTTAAGAGAATCGTTTTTGAAGATCGGACCTCATGTCCTTAGCATTATCAACGTAGATCATGCTAGTAGCAATTTCCTTAGAAATAGAATCGATCAGCCAAGATAAGACCATATTATTGCATCGGATCCAGGAAGATAGAAGATGAGAGGTAGTGGATGGCTTAGAAATGGAGTCATTGACAAAACCTATTTTATTTTTGGCAGTGAGAGCCATAATCATGGATCGAAGCCAAGTGTTGTAATTATCATCAACAAGAAGTTGCATAACAAGAATAGATCCTGAACTATCTTCATGATGAAGATAGAAATGATCGGAAGAATTATTAGGAACAAAGGAAGAAGAAGAATCCGATGAACTCAAGGAAGACGATTAACTCGAGGAAGTCATGTTGAGTTTTGCGCGGGAAGTAGAAAATTTCACATTGATACCATATTAAGAATAGACTTCGAGAGATTTGAAAATTTTTGAGACTAAATTGTATTACTCAACATGATATAACAGAGTATAATAGAGTTTGTTTATATACCAATTTACATAGCGACAAAAATGCTAGTTTAAATAAAACTAGAAATGTTATAAGCTCAAACCGAAATAGAATAACACTAGAATAACTATTCTCTAATACGAAAGCCATATGCTTAAAAGCCTCCATCGTCAGCATGGCTGGCAACTACATGGTTAAAATTTATTAATTAGGCGAAACTTTTTCACCACATCATGCAACACCGTTAACGTACGTATAATGAAATTACCATGCCATGCAGTACATGTCTAGCTAATAGCTTAAACTAATTGAAAAAAATATATAGTTTTAAATATTTGTATTTGTTTTAACACACTCGGCCTTCATCAGGGGCCAAACTCTTACTATTAATTAATAAATAGGCCTATAAATTATAATTGGTATCGATAATTTGCAAGTATTTTATAAATTAGCACGATCGTCGAGCAAGTACGTACATGATGTAGATCAATGCATGCCACGGATCCGGACAGGCCAGAAACATGCAGATGCCTTAATTAACGCGAGCCAAAATCTTATCATCAACATATAAATTATTCGAGTCCGTTGACGAACATGATGTAGATCAATGCATGCCCCGGAACCGGACAGGCCAGAAACATGCAGATGCCTTAATTAACGCGAGTCAAAATCTTATCATCAACAAATAAATTATTCGAATCCGTTGACGTACATTTTGTATCCCAAGCACTGCTTGCTGCTTGCCACTATAGTTTTTAGAATATGTTCTCACATGAACACGTACAACGGATCCATCAAGATTAATTGAGTTGTGGAAGGCTATCTGGCTGCAGCTAGGCCAGAGGTCAATTTATTTTTTGGAATATTTATATTGAGAGCTAGCTTCGGTTCGATAATTTTTTTAATTAATCATGTGTGTGTGTATATATATATATATATATATATCATGCACGTATACATAGCCTAAATGGACTGATTCAAATTATATCAATTCTTGAAATTAATTTATTAAAAAGTACCGAATACAAATTAAAGTTGTAATTTGATCACCTAGCTCTTTATAAATTATATTAATAAATTCAGTCTCCATCCATTGATGTTTAGCTAGTAATTGATGCTCCATGATCCATGTAGTGTCTAGTACATGGGTGGCCGGAAATCGAGTTACAAGTAGTTAACTAACTTCCCACCACTGAAATTTAGTTAATAAACTCACCACGGCCATTAACATTTAACTTCAAGAAAGGTAATTAACCACGTCACTAGAAAACTCTTTAAATAAAAATTATACTTATGCTAATTAAAAAGAGTGTGAAAAAAGTGATCGTACAAATAAAAATTTGCATCTCTCTTTAGTACAATTTCTTAGAGCAACCATTTTAAGCTCTTGATCGACTTGAAGTGTATAAATATTTAGGAGATTGCTATAGTAGCCTCCTGAGTGACGTAGAGTCGAGGCAATCACAACATGTACAACTTATCGTGGGCTTGTCATGGGCTGTAAGACGAACAAAACTCCAGTACTCCAATTGAGATAATTTGAAATAATTATCTTATTAATTTGACACATATAATTCTGGGCTTCTATATGATACATGATCATTTGTGGTTAAGACTTACTACAAGAAATCTATTTATTAATTTGTTATCATTTATTAGTCGCAAATAGACTACTTTAGTCGTTATTAGTCTGTTTTAGTTGTAAATAGACTATTTTAATCGTTATTAATCTGTTTTAATCGCAAATAGTCATTTTAGTATCAAATATTTGATCACTAATATCCATTTTTCTTGTAGTGGTACTGTTGCAAGCGAGCTTTGATCAAGAGTAGATCTTAGATTTAGATCTGCTCTTGATCATTTGAATTCATTTGTGGTCAAGATTGCTGCAAATCTAGACTTCTTTTGAAGCTTTGCAATTTGTTGGTCATCAAGATGATCATGCCCATGATCACTAGCTAGCTAGACTGCTTTGCTTCAAGCATCTCAATCTGCTGCAACTTTTTCCTCAAAGCTCGAACTTGTTTACAGATGCCTTCATTGGGATTATCCTAAGAGAGTAATCTTTGGTTAATTTTGCTTTCCAAGGTGTTACCGCTATATTTTTTATTTTGGGGGGAAGGTCAGAGTTCATTTGAGTTGTATGGTGAATTAATAGGGCTTTTATGGTATTAGTTGGAGAGTAGTGCTTGATGTACTTACAATTTTACTCAATTTTTACTTTCCAAACTCATTTTATTAGTTATATTTAGAAATTTAAATTTTGAATTCTGAATTTCATGATAACATTTGGGCCAGGGAAGTAAGTTTTTTTTTTAAGTTTTTCTTAAATACATTTAGTATTTTTCTTAGTTGGAACTTGATATTAATATCACGTAATTAGATAAGATAATTAAGTAAAGTACTTAAAGGAAGTCGATTTTCATAAGTACTTGGACAATCAAAGTGGTAATTGAGGATTTACATTTTCTGGCATTTGCTGGCATTTACATTACTGGAATTTATATAAATGCCACTAAACCCTAGATCTTAGTACTGCACAAATTCCCGTTGACATAGAAAGATCGATCGCCATCATGTGGACCTGTATTAGCTGCCTCGATCGTAGTCATGTCATGATCTAGCTTCCAGGTTTTATTCCCAGAACAACAGTCAATTGGAGTACGAATTTACCTCCACATGCATGCATGAATGATGAAACGAAGAGGCTGGGTCAGAATCACGTCAAGAGTAGTACTAAATACACTTGATCAGATCACAAGAAGCTGGGTACTTTTGAATTTTGGAAAGGAAAAGTTGCAGCCCACTTGGGAGTTGGGATCTCATGTTCCACCTCTATATATACGTGTGTTTCAGTGTCAACCCTAGCTAAGCCGAAGGATGTGAACTAAACAGAGAGATATCGGCAAATGCCAGTTTGTTTGAAGTGTCTTGCATGAAGAGATAGAGAGTGGAGTTGAGCCAAGAATGACTTGCCGACATTTGCTGCTAAAGCAATATGCTTTTGGCTCGGCCTTCGGTCAAGTCCTTCTTGCCTCTCCTTGGCTCTCTACATCTCTCATGCCAGGCCTGCACAACACTAATGACAGGTCTACATCTCAAACATACGCCCAAAGATGATCTAGCAGCTTGAATATTGTAATTGATTGTTGGAGTTTCTGCAATATAGGTAGTTTTGGTTCAGTTTGTCCCCACCTTGCGTCGACGTCTCTACTTCTTTAATTTCTTAGGGCATATAACTATATACTAGGATGAAAATATAATATATAGAAAGTTAGTCGACCTAGTACTCGTGCATGCATGCTGTCGTCGGCTTTCATTGTGTGTCTGATCGATCCGGCCATGCATTGGGCAAAAATTATCTTGCTTCAGTTTCTGGGTCGCCATGCAAGGAAAATTATACACAGAACAACAAGCAAATGAGCATGCATATATGCTAGCTTCCTTCAGAAACTTATTGGCCTCCATATATACTTATATATATTGTATTACCGGCCAAGTTTATCCTAATTTCCAGATATTGTATTAATAAACTGCTATCAGAAAAAACCGCTCTAACCACGATCACCAATATGATTAATCATTTGTTCGGAAAAAAACATGATACATATCATGTAAGAATATCATCATCCAATTCATTCATGCAATTAGAAAAAATCTCTTTTTCTAAAAAGTTATTATAAGGAAAATAAATATTTGTGACGGATTATTTGTAATGATAATGATTACTTGCGGTGGAAATAGACTTATTTTAACAACAAATAGTAAATTTAGTAAAAATAGTTGGCCATAAATAAATAATTTTTTTTGTAATAAATGCTTTTAACTGCCACATGTGCTTCTGCATGTTAAATACCAGCCATGAATGACCATCTATGCGCGCCCATAAATATGCTAGTAATGCTTACGGTCTAAAAGTAGAAACAAACATAAAGGATTAATTACTAGAAAGTGTTTAATTCAGATTCAAAGCCTTAATTTGGATTGTTCAGGCATCTTGCATGAAGGAGATATAGCTCAGAGTGGATTTGAGCCAAGGATGACTTGCCAGCATCTACTGCATGCGATGTAGAATGCCCCTACTAGTCCTGGTTCCTGCAGGCCAGTGTCATCCTTGTCTCGCCTTCGTTGTATTTTCTCTCATTTGAGTTTCAGTTGGACGCCTAATTAATTATCACAATATCATAGATGACTCGTATCCTGCCAAGATCTAGAAGATCAGAGAAGAATGCAGAGTCTGAGCTTAATTAAGGTACGTATCTGCATGATCAGAAAGAAGAGAGATTATTGTTTCTCTGGTTAAATTAGCACTCCAGGCCGGCCCTTTTCTCTCATATCGATCGCATGTTTCTCAAATATCTTATTGGGTTCTTTTTTCCTCAATATTGCAAGCTGGTTTCAACTTTTCAATCGTTGCTCGCATCATGTGGAGACCCAAATGGGAGATTAATCCAAGCTAGGGCGTGTTGAGAAGTCCCGCACGATTTAGATCAAACTAATTATCCTAATTTTTATAAGAAGTTACACTACTCATCTTATTAAAGCTAATTTTAAGCATATGGCTTTTGAGACTTAGACAGCTATATTTTTAGTCTCACAAAACTATATTAGTCATCTGAAATACATACGCTAATCAGACACAGCACAAAAGATAATCAAGGCCTTAATTGATATTAATTATATATACCTTGATAATTCCTCGCCTCAATTACTGAGTGGCAAAACTAAAATATTTGGAGTACTCAAATTGCTTAGAGATTCTCGATAAGTTTGACTTGCACTGCAGATTCCTCCTTAGATAATGGAGAAAAAATAATGTGGCATCAAGTTCTTTATCTTTAGTATACACGACGTTAGAGGTTCACCTTGTACTCTCGGAAGATTCTTTCCCTTTGATCTAACGGCCGGGTGGCCGGGAAAGTTTTTATTCCGACAATTGTCCATAAGGTTTTTTCCAAATTCGTATTTCAACTTGTGAAAAATAAACACATGAAGTGAATCTTATTATAATAATTATAGATAACAAAAGATATGGCAACGACGTCTTGATGAGCTATGCAACAGTTTGATAATAAGCTATACAAGTACAGTTTGGTGTGTGTGTGTATATATATATATCAAGTTCCATATATAGATATAATTCTTCATTTCAATAGACATCTGATCTCCCATAGAATCTATCATATCATGATTGAGAAGATATATTTTAAGGGCTTTTAAGAAAAAATAAAAAAACAAAAAGAGTACTAATATTGTCGATGAGCAAACTCACGGCTTTTTCCGAGCAACGTCATGAACATAACATACCTTAACCCTTTCACATGTGGGCTAGTATTTTTTATACCATCATTGTGGATAGGTTACAGAAGCTCATTATCGGTCATAAATTAACCTGCTTTTATACCATGAAGAAATTTATAGACTTAACTCATTTCATGATAAAACTGGTTCAACAAGGAATGATTGCTCAAATTTTTTATAAACATACTTAAGACCTTGTCTACAAATAATATGAAATTATTTTTCAACACCCTTATTCACGTACATGTTAGTATTTTATTAGGTCTTTATCATGAGATAAATGGTGTAGACCCCCATTTATCTTGTGGCAGGTTTTGATACCATATGAAAGGCTAATAGGAGGAATGATATAACTCCTTATTATAAAGACCAAGATGAATTTATTTCTTAGCCGTGTGAAACTTCTCAACAATAATTAATTAGGGAAAGTACGTTTTTACCATGTTAACGTGTGAATTTATAAGTACTGTCACTTGTTCTATTAATATATAGTTTAATAGAAAAAATATAGACTTAATTAATTATATTTGTCTCAATACACTCCCTCGCGTTGGACTAAACTTCTCCTTAATAAGTGGGCATAGTATGTAGATCGAATATTTAATTAATAAAATAAAGTATAGATTAGTAAGAATTCAAACTTATAAATTCTACAATAATACCATAGGAAACTACCACATGTCTTAAAATTTTAAACTGTTGAAAAAATAACACTACTTTACAAAAATACCTTCATTTTATATTGTGTTGTAAAAATTATTATGAAGAGTGTTGTGTATATCATTACTCATTCCAAAATTATAAATATTATCTAGCTATACATATATCGATAATAGTTTGGATAAATCTCATAAGTAGATTTCATTGTATAAATGTTGGATTTTATATTATTTATTGGCAATATTTAATATTAAGATATTCACATATTGAATTTATCTTCCAAGCTAAACTATTATCAAATTATTTAACTATTATTTATTAATAATTAACTATTTTTTACAAATAGTTCATTACTGTGTACTAATATTTCATTACTATTTACAAATGATTCAAAAATATAATCTTAGCAATATCAAAACATAGCCTTAGTTATAGTGCAAATTGTTTTACAATTATATGCAACTTCTTCTGATCAAGATTTTCCTACGTATTTCATTTCACACCAAGTTATAATTCAAAATATTTAAGGTTAAAATCGAGAAAGATTGTCGGCGCCCCAGCTTGGGCTTGGGTTCGTACGCAAATTGCGACGCCGGGGACGAACGTCACAAGGAAGTCATCCCTCATCTTTACGTGTGAGAGCCTTAATTTTATGTCATACATAGATATATTATTATTTTTTTTTTTTATATCGCAGTGGAAAAAGGTCAAGCCATAAACAAACGACAAAACGTTACGCTTGTCGCACATCACATGGTTAACGAAATAAAACCCAAATTAAACATCACATGCATATATATATCAGGTTAAGGTCACCAATGTAAACAGTTTTATACAAAAGTACTTCCCAAAACAACGGGAAGATTTTCCACAAAATACATCAGTGAATACAAAATAAAGGTGCTGCCAATCTACTCCTCCCTCCGCCAACCATACTAATAGGCGGGTTCTTCTTTTATCTTCTTAAAAGTCGGGCCATAACGAAGGCTGTCCAGACTCAGTCCTGGGCCTACGTCACACATCATCCCAGAGGATGACGTAAACAGGCGTCCCATGTGGAGGAGCTCGTCAACTCCTAGCACCAAACAGCACCCCGTAGGGCGTAGATCGTCAAAAAAATACGTCGCCATAGGAAGCGACTCTGCCGCCCACTGACCCAACAGGTCTAGGGTCACTGGCCCGGTAGTCTCAGTCTTAGTCGGGCCCATGAGGGTCCGACCCATCTTCTCGAGAGTCGTAATCCGGGGATCCATCATGTCCTGCAATAACTTCTATCGTTCCCAAGGGAGCGATAGTAGAGATAATAAAAAGGAGGTGAGATTTCGGGAGAAATCTCAGCAAGTACACTAACACTTAAACCAGAACATTTCAAATATACAGATAAGTGAACAAAACATTCTTAACTAATGCACATGCAATGAATGACTGACTCATGCACATGCTCATGAAAACTTTTAAACAGACTTGCTTCTTTCAGACTTCTTTTCATAAAACTTTCATACAGATTTCTTCTTTCAAACTTCTTTTCATATCATTACTTTTCAAATCATTTCTTTAAAACATTTCGTATCTTTCATTCTTTCTTAGGCGCCACTTATCTTGAACAGATCTTTCTTATGGCTCAAAAGCCCATCTTGTCATGACTTTTCACTTAACATGTATGAGACACAACACGGCTCCCCTAAGCACCGCGTGTTCCCTGCTGGTTACCGCATCACCTTAATGTGAGTGCGTCTTATAACTTTAAAACGGCAGGTCCTTACACCATATCCGTTCTTGGCACCCACCAGCGTTAGGTACTACCGCGCTCCGGACACCTTTTGGAGCCATACACGGTTCGCCGACTGTTCTTCGTCGACCTAGGGGCTACCACTCGACTTAAACACTCCTGAGTGGACAGGAAGTTCCACTGGGGCACTTCCCCGTCCCAGCCTTTGGGGTTCTTATAAAACTTTACTTCTTTTCTTTTCTTTCAAAAATTCAATCTTTTCTTTTCTTTTCCCTTTTCTTAAAAACATGCTTAACTTTAAAAACCTTCTTTTCATGACTTATGCATGGGACATGCATGCTTACTTATTTTCATGCAAAAATCCGAGACAAGCTCGAGTGCATTCACATTTCATTTTCTTTTCTCCCTCATTGGGATAACTTCACAACTTCCTACTTAGTCATCATGTTCTATACCCAAAATTGGGCTTAGGATTGAAGTGGGGTACTTAGCCCATTTCCAACCCATCATGGCCGAATCTTCCTAGGGAGTTCCTAGGGCTTTCCTTCATCATTTGACTCCAATTATCCTCCAATCAATTTTAAAGTGTCAAATTAAATCATGTACCCTCCTTAGCAAAGGGGTAACCGAAACCTTAGTGTTTCCCCAAGTAGGCATTTTCACTTCCAAACCTAGTTATTCCTACTTCCTCCATTCACCTTTCTAACTTAGGGAACTCCTCCCATTAATCTATTCAAGCTTCCTTTTCTAATAGTTTCTTCTATAAGCTCAACTAAACAAATTTACCACAAAGCAATAAAATTTTGATCTTCCAAATCTCAACCTTAAACATCATAAAATTCCAATTAAACATTACTAGACATCATACACAAGTGGTTACTTCTTCCATATGCAAGTATATACCATTTCCATTCATATCAATCATATAATTTATTCTCATGTCCATTTTCATTTTCTCAAAACAATATGCTCCTTGAATAAATCAATTTCATCACTAATTTCCTCAAATAAACTTTATCTTAGCAACACCAAATTTAATATTTAACACTAAAATCCTTCATGCATCAACTTCATCATTTCATAAAATAATCATGCTTTTCCTTTCTTTTTACAACTAATACTTGATCCATCATCTCTACTCACATTCTAAGCTTTTTTCATCATAGAGATTTACACAAGAATATTCATATCAAAAACAAGTAAAAACAATTCAATCCAAACATGGCAATTACAACCATTAATCCAACAAGCATGATCACCTCACTATATACAAGAATTGTTAAGGAAAAGGTGAAAGTATACTTACCACACTCCTATTAGACCTTAGCTTAAAATCTGAAAATACACATATGAAATCTCTTATTAGGCTAGCCATGAACATAAAACTTAAAGGAAACCCTATTTCCTTCTAACCAAAACAAAGTGTCACTTGTGTGTGTGTGTTCTTCCTAAGCTTGCATGAATTTAGTCACTAACCTTCTCCAATGAATTGATCACCTCCACACTCTTGCTTTTTGGCTTCACTACTATAGGGTTCTTCAAATTATGTGGTGAAAGGAGAAGAAGCAAAAGTAGAAGTGACTTGAGTGAGTTTGGCCGAGAGGTGGAGAGGAAATGGGAGTGTTTGCATATGTCCAAGTGGAATGAGCTAAGGGAATTGTATAAGGGGTCACACGGCCAGCTCTCTTTCCTAGGGTCTTTGGTACACTTTTTACCATACTTAGGTATGGCTAATGATAGATTGAGTGATTGACAACTCTAGGCCATTCCAAGATCAAATCTTGGCCATGCCTTGGTGGATTTTCCTTTCTCCTTCTCACTTCCTATGGCCGACGACTTCTTGGTGTTTGTAGCATCCATTTTCTTGCTTTTCACTCAATCATTATTCCCCTATCCTCTCATGTGTCCATCCAAGTGATCTCAAAGTCATGCTTTTTGGAATTTGAGCAAGGCATGATCCGGCCAAGCCAAGCCTCCACCGAATCCACTTTGTCCACTTTCCTAGTTTTTGTCATTTCCATCACCTACACCCACACCATACCTCTCTTCACATCACCATACTCTCTTACACATGTACTTTATTCACTTACACACTCTTCCCCTTTGTCCTATCACTTGTTGGTGGCCATACCCCATGAGATTCTCCAAATACACCCCACGGATTGCCTTCCACCGAAACCACCTTGTTCCTTTCATCCATGCTTCTCTTCATGCCATTTGTCATTTCCCTACACACCATGATCTCAATTGGCAAGTCAAGGAATGGTGTCTTGTACCTCCAAGATTCCATGGTAGGAAAATCATTCCATTAGATCCTACACTCAATCCTACATGGCATGCTTCCACCTACTAGTCAACCTCCACCAACTAGGATTTTCCTACAAGTATTTGGATAATTTTTCTAGGATTTTTCTTCAATTGACAAGTGTCTCTACTATGGGCATGATGGGCCATGGGCTCATTCTATGGGCTTTTGGACTCACCATTGCTCTCTTGGCCCATTTACTTGATCCATTCCTCCAAAGTCTCATTCCTAAGCCCATCTCTTCAAAGCCTATTTTGTTCTTTCACCAATTACCATTAATCTTGTGTATTAACCTTTAATTAACTAATTAAATTAAGATGAAGATTTTTTTGGGCTATTACAAAGATAAACACATAAATTAGATTTTATGGTATTTATAGTTATTATTATTATTAAATAATCTATAGTTATTAACATAAATTCTTAGATATTCTTAAATGATCGATAAATAATATTTCTAGTTAATTATAATACAAATTCTTAGATATTTATAATTATTAATATAAACACACTAAAGCGTGTCGTGTAATTAAAATGTTACTAATCTAGTACAGCTTAATAATTTTGGAAGTCAAATCATTGGATATTTTGAAGAATAAATGAAGTAATGATTTTCATTTCCTCGGAGCTTGCTTTATAATTCAGAGTTTTTTTTTTTTGTTTTTTTAAGAAAATGACAATATTTTAATTTTATTCATTATCCTCATGACTTAAGACAAAAGAATGTCGTGAATGCAACTGGACGCTTGAGATTGCATATAATCTTAAAGTCCAAAGCCAGATATCAAAATGAACTACAATAACAAATAAAACTACTAACCATAATATAGTATGAATTGAAAAACTATAAGAAAACAAACCAAATCAACTAATTAATAAGAAAACAAACCTGTAGAATTTGTGTTATATCGAGACGACGTATTGCTTGTAAACTTGTTAATTTGATCCATTTGAATAGCTCTCATAATGTCTTTAAATTAGAAGGTTAATGTCTCTAGAATTGAAGCAAAATTACGTACATTTTGTGCCCAATTTAGTTAATCTGTCTGCAACGTGGTTCATTTCCCGAAATGAATGATAAAGACCTACCACCATCAAACACGCGAGCCGTCAATCTAGCCTCTTTCCTGCATTTCTGATTATGCCAAAGAACTTTCCCAGCTTTCTCCCATCGATTAATCCTTAGAATCCGATTCAACCAGCTCATTTTGTAATCAGGATTATTTACAAGTATTCATTTACATTTTTTCATAAGATGACCGAATCCTTTTATATATATATATATATACACATCTCTTTTAACATAAGAATACCGTATATCCTCATCACTTACATAGGAATAAATTTTAATTTCACATTAAAAAAAAAGATTGGGTGATTGGCAACAGTCACTGTACTGCTGCACACCCTTCTCACATGATTTAAAATTTTTTTTTTCCTTCAAACAATCGGTCGGTGGTTCCTTTTCATTTTTGAAGAAAATATTTATGCTTTAATCATTACTCAAATAGATATTTAGCCTAATTTTAATAGTGAGTTGAGATGAAATAAAATATTATTTTAATTTTAAAATTTAAAAAAAGTTAGATTGTTTATTATATTTTATTTAAAAATTTGTTAAAATTTTAATAATTAAATAAGATGAGTAGAAATTATTTAATCATCCAAACCAAACCTAAAATGAAGTTGTCAGATGAGAAGTATCATACAATATTTTGAGTAATGCTAAATTTAAATTTAAAGTTTCTGTACCATTTGTAAAAAGTTGAGATTTTATAGCAAAAATTAAAACTCATCAATAAAATCTTAATTTTTAAACGCATCCTACATTTTTCGTTTTAAAGAAATAGCATAAGATTATTTGCATACATACCATTTGCTTATATAAAAGAGTTTTTTGAAGGAAGTCTATAAGACTTAAACACTTTGATTGTAAATATCTTTTCTTTTATATTATACTCTCATACTTACATGATTATTATTATTTAATCTCATCTATACAAAATTGAATAATTCTAAACATAAATCGTATAAAATATTTTTACAAAATATGGATTAAAACAATTAATTTTTTTTACAGTATTTTTTTTTTAATAATAAAACCTATTTTCTTTATAAAAAAATTTAATATATGGTTTCTCTCCAAAATTTATTACTACTTGGGCATGTGTACTGTGTAGAGGCGGAGGAACCAATCCAAAATAGGGGCACATTTGAACAAGAGTCAAATGTCTAATGGTAGAGTGGCCGTCTGTCTATGTGGCCGTATGTAAGACGTAGGCCGGGTCTTTTATCCTCTCCCAAGCACTTTCTTGCGCGTTACGGACACGCTTTGACATTTTGACTGTTGACTATTGGGCCCCGTTTTTTTCTCTTCAATTTTAAGTTTCGGGAAAATATCCCTTAATATTCATTTTATATTTTATTTAAAATTATAATTTTGCATGAGTAATAGTATAGTAGTTTTTTGAAAAATATTCTTCTATATATATTTTATTATTATTATTATTTCTTGACATAGCATTAAATTAATAGATGAGTAAAATATAACGTAATAATATATCTTTAATTCAAATATTAATTTGTTCATTCACACTTATTAATATAATATATTTAAGTAAAATAATAGAATATCACATAACAAGTGTTTGTCGAGAATAATATAGTGTAATTATATAAAATAAAATAAAATAAAATTTAATATTTAAATATCATTTTAAAAGACAAAATAATTCTAGGAAAATGATAGGAGGATCGAAAGTGGTGCCTTAATTTGACCCATTTTATATTTTCTTTAATAGTTAAAAATGTAACTGTTAATGAATTTGTGTGTTTTTTTTAATATTTTTTAATATTTTAAAAGAAAAAAAAAATTGCACATAAAATAGAACACCATTTTCGATTTATTTATTTATTATTATTTGTTGAGAAAACATAGTCCCTTAATTATGGTTAGAACTTAGAAGGAAGAGCCGAACACGCGGCACGAGTGGGTTTTTTAAGGTTACAGCCAGTAGCCTTCAGCCTTGTCTTTTAAACGAAAACTCCAAGTATTTATAATAACAATAAATGAATATTAAAGAAACAAGAAGATCGCCGGCTGAAATGGCTCATTTTGTTTGGACTGCCCGACATAGAGAGGGAGAGAGAGAGACTCAGAAGAGCCATAGTCATAGAGGCCCATAAACAAAACCAGAACTAGAGGGCCCTCCCACTTCCAATTCCTCAACTTTCTCTCTCTGCTCAGAGAATTTTATAGGGAGGAAGAAACACAGTGAGTCAGTGACTGAGGGAGTGACTCCGTAAGGGAAAAACTAATCGACCACGGAATTACGAAACTGTATCGTCTAAGGAATTAAATCAATCATATTCCAACGCATCTTACCTATTTCTATGCATATGATCTTACTGAAATATAAATCTCCCTTCCCCTTCCTCTCACTCCCTGTCTGTAGAAGTCTTGGTCT
This sequence comes from Platycarya longipes, assembly GCA_036559045.1. Classification (NCBI taxonomy): domain Eukaryota; kingdom Viridiplantae; phylum Streptophyta; class Magnoliopsida; order Fagales; family Juglandaceae; genus Platycarya; species Platycarya longipes. The sequence continues at coordinate 29,740,038 of CM071796.1, forward strand.
GATTCTTTCGCATTAATCGCTGCCGTAGATCTTGAAAAGCCACTATCCTATAGCTTCGGCTTCCAGATCTTTCATCTGACGCTCCAGATTTGCGTGGATCAGGGATCTTTCTCAGCTCGATTCAGGTCATCTCCTTTCCAGGTATGTATCATGTTAAAGAGGAAGATATGGAGATTTTGATGGGTTATTTTCTTTAGTAATTTACCATTTTCACGTTCTTCTATTGGCTTTACGAATGATATCGGGAACCAAACGGTGTATATGTAAAATTGCTAATTTTGGAGAAGGGGCAGGTTGACTAATCGCTCAACAGACTGTGCATCTGGGATTTGGATATTGTGGTGTTTGAGCGTGTCTTGGTTCTTGGGTAGGTTGGAACTTTACGGGAGTTGGATATGGGTTTGACTTTTTAAACGCATGTTTTGGTCTTTGTTAGTTACTTGTATACGTATAGAAATGCGAATATCGATTGGTTCAAGTCCATGGATTGCTTCACAACTTTGAATTTAAAGGGCATGCTTTTCAAACATTGCCTTCTCCTTTTCTTCTGTCTACTTTTGATAATTTTAATCTCCTTGTTACTTTTTTTCCTCCAATGATTCTATTGTTTCCTATATCGCGTGCCGTTCTTGTTCTTAATATTTATGAACTTTCATTTTTGACTTGCTTAAAGTTTATACGCTTTTGCTCGGTCGGTTGGGTTAACGAGAAAAAGTAATAAATGAAAGGAACAAAAGGAAATAATACGCTGGTCTTGAATGTGAGTTCTTTGGTACGAGACTGCCCAGCAGAGTCCGTTTCTCGTTATCGGCTGGGGTTCTTTATCATGAATATTTCTTTTTTCTACACGAGTTATATGGAAGCCCACTTTTTCTTATCAGATGTTCATTTACTTTACTTATTTCACAATTTTGTTAATTTTATTTTTCTAAAAGCTTGAACCCTATAAGAAATTACCCGTGTGAAGGCAGATTTTGATCTGCTCTGTTATTTGGTTTATTATCGTTTCCCTGTATTGAGCAATTAACTTTTGTCTTTCTTTTCTTTTGTGGTCTACTTAAAAGAGTACATAACAGATACTTGGTCCGACTTTTCAAAGGGTACTCTCTTGTAATGTTTTAAGTTTTATCACGCCTATCTGGCCTGCTAATGGAATTTCTTTACAATTTCAGATTCTTCTACACCAATAGGTTGAGGATTCTTTAGTGGGCTATTAAATACTAATTCCATATGAAAAGAATGTCATGATGATTGGAGACAAATGCCAAGATGGACATTGCTTGATATGAAGTTGTGATGCATTTAATCTAGATGAAGACTGGCCAGGCGTGGCGTGTAGGCATGGGTGATATGCAGGTCTTGCCTGGGCCTCGCCATCGTCCTCCCATGAAGAGGCCTATGTGGATTATTGTCTTGGTTTTATTGGTCACAGTATTTCTAATATGCGCTTATATATATCCACCCCAAAGCAGTGGTGCATGTTATGTGTTTTCTTCTAGGGGTTGTGAGGTTATTTCAAATTGGCTTCCACCTACTCCTGCACGAGAATTTACTGATGAAGAACTTGCAGCTCGAGTTGTAATTAAAGATATTTTGAATATACCTCCTATTCAATCTGAAAGTTCTAAAATTGCCTTCATGTTCTTGACTCCGGGGTCATTGCCTTTTGAGAAGCTTTGGGATAAGTTTTTCTATGTAAGTTTCTGTTTTATCTTTCTTTTTTCTTTGATTAATAAAGTTATGTGCTTCTTGATTATGAATTATTTCTTTATCACTTTTTCCTAACCATGTATATCTTGCTTAAGTTTTTCATCTTTTCCTTTTAATTGTCTTTTTACTTATGTTAACTATTGCTTTCGTAGACCATTGAACTGAAAATATCAAGTCCGCTTCATGTTTTTTTCCTGAATGACATGCACCAAAATAATGGAGCTTTGCTATTTTTGTCTTTCTTGTTAGACATTTGAATTTATGCTTGGTTAACATGTCTGCCATGGTAATAAATGCACGCCTTATGTGAGACCTATTTCTTTCTTTAGAACTAGTCTGTTTAAAACAAATGTGAGACCTATTTCTTGCAGAACATTGTTTTATGTTTGTTAAAAGTTTTTTTTTTTAATTTTTTTTTATTGTTGGTAAGTTAATATATCTAGCTAAAATTTTTTAATCTTTTCTGGCAGGGTCATGAAGACAAATTCTCTGTTTATGTGCATGCATCTAAAGAAAAACCTGTACATGTGAGCCGGCATTTTGCTAATCGGGACATACACAGTGATCAGGTTGACAAATTTGCTTTCCGAATGTGATCTAAGTTTACATTCCTTCCATGATTAGACATTTTGTACTACGTGTTTAAAGTCAAAAATATGAACATGTTCGTTGCAACCATTTATATTTTTTTTATTCTTTTTTTCCATCTTTTTTAAGAATTTACAAGAGCTTCCTTTTTCTTGGTAATACCGGGTTTTTATATTATTTTTATAGTGTCTGTTGAAGATGGGCCCAGGCATAACTCCCTGATGGATTGATTGGTTTAGTCCTTCACTCACCAATTGGCTGATTGCTTTGTTTGATTCATTAATATAGTCTAGGAAATCGGTTTGATATGATTTGTATAGATTGTTGTGGAAAAACCTTAAAAAATTAGGATATGTTTGAGAAAATCCGTACATGTCAGGAGTATTCAAGAAGCTTTGGGTACACTTAGCAAATTAAACTGTCCGTTTTGTTTTTTATATGCTCAAGAAACTCCATAAATCTACAGGAAGTATCCTGGAGTTAACATAAATAATTTGTTTTAAGAAATGAGATGATTTCATTTTAAGAGTATCCATGCTATGTAGGTAACATGAGCTTTTTCTGTTAGTAATTTAAAAATCAACCGGCATGCAACTAAAGCAAAACATCATGAGTTTCAGGAAAGGCTCTGCTCGACTTGTGTTTATTCTTGTTTAGTAATTTCTTGGATTTAATGTCATTGGAAATGTGGACCATGAGAGTTCTCTATTGTTTGTATTTAAGGCATTACCGTTTTTGCCCTTTTCTGAGAGAATATGGGATGTAAAATAAATCATGTACATTAACTAATGACTACACATTCTATTTCCTTCCTGAGAAAAGAAGGATAACCCTGGTAAAGTGAACCGTAGAAACACTTTCTTTCCTCCTGAATGTATATGCTTTTCTGTAGAGTCAATAATTGTAAGGAAACTCTTAATATTGGTAGTTTGTAGTTATTAATATTGTTACTTTTGTTTTTTAATGAAACAATGATCTGTCCATGGCTAAATGTATAAGTTTAGTCAGTTGATAATGGTGCAGGTCATATGGGGGAAAATCTCAATGGTCGATGCAGAGAGACGATTATTGGCATACGCTCTCCAAGATCCTGCTAACCAGCATTTTGTTTTACTTTCTGATAGGTGATGAGATGAGGGATTATTTGGAGTTCTTTTCCTTTACTAACTGTAATTAATTGATGATATAAATTTCTGCTTAATTCTTTCTGGATTGCAGTTGTGTTCCTTTGCACAATTTTGACTATATCTACAACTATCTGATACATACGAACATCAGCTATGTTGACTGGTAAATCTTTTTGTATGATAGCCTATTATAAGTGTGGAGCAAGCACTCCAGATTAGAAATTCTTCATCATGTGGCATTGATTTGGATATAGACTCATCCCTTGTTGAGATACTCCTTTTTCTTTGCTTCAGCTTTCAGGATCCTGGTCCACATGGAAATGGCCGGTATTCAGAACACATGTTGCCTGAAATTGAGAAGAAAGACTTTAGAAAGGGTGCTCAGGTACATTTTATGGGAGATGGTAATGATGCTAGGATTGTAGCTTACATAGGATATTCATTGCATATACATTGCAATGAGGACAGCTACTGGATAAATAATGGAGCTAATATACGAAGCACTAGCCCTTTTCTTGATGGGTACAAATTGAATAAGCACTCGTCTCCATATTTCGATAGCTTGGAAAATTTCGTACTTGAAGATGCATTACCATTAGAGCAATAACGCAGTTATAGATTGGCTATCATTAATTCTTCCAGGACTTTTGAGACTGTTTTTTATAGTTAAAAAGAAATTTAATTAAAACCATGTAAATCGGGGCATAGCCCAAGTAGACAGGGGGAGTACTTTGAGACAGTTTACTAACTATTGTCATCCATCTCAATTGACCGGTTTGTCTAGATGCTGGTGATTGAAGTCTAACTAACGATTATAGATTATCAGAGGTGATGCATTGTTGCATCCACGTGTAAGAGCTTTAGCCTTTACCTGTTTTCCCATTAGTCAGGGCATGGTTGGTGCTGTTGAAATAGTTCTTCGTTTCAGATATACAGCATGCAGCACAGCACCTCTAGAATTGAACCTCCTTAAGTATCTTCTACGTGTACCAATTAATTCTTTTATTTCTGTTCAGTGGTTCTCAGTGAAAAGGCAGCACGCTGTGATAGTTATGGCTGACTATCTGTACTACTCTAAATTCCGTGATTACTGCAAGGTAAATTTCCACTTGCATCTTCTGTCTTCTTTGTTGTTTCTGAAGACATGATATTGCAATTATAAATAGAGATATATGACTTAAGCATTTAAATGGCTAATGCCATGTAATCAGTAAGGTGTGCGCCATAATCCCTTGTTATATATACATATGTTTGACCCTTAGAAACAAGCATAAAAAATGCTTCCCTGCCAGAACCTGATTATCAATAGGACAGATACTGTCCCTCGTTCTTTCTTTATCTCACGCATGTCACAGTACATTGTCAGGTCTATTTTGTTTTTTCTTGACCAATGTATGGTTCTTTTTCCTATGATCCATGCATATCTTCTTTCCACGGTAGCATGTTAAAATTGTATTTGTGCTATTAATGGTTTGGAAAAATAATTTTTTTGCTCATTGTGAGGTACTGGATGTCATTAAAATTGTATTTGTTCTATTAATGGTTTGGCTTCATAATTTTGCTCATTGTGAGGTACTACTGGATGTCTCCTCACCTAAATAATTAAGTGGGTGACTATGTTAATATGGGTTTGTGAGGTCTTGGAAACTGTATTTTTTGTAAATTGGCCCCAACAGTCATTAGCTTCGGTGTCCTTGATAACTACAGCCAGGTTTGGAGGGGCGTAATTGCATTGCCGATGAGCATTACCTGCCAACCTTTTTTCATGTACGAATTTCTGTCCACATTGCTTCTTTAGCTTTGGTTTGTTTTTTTAGCACCTCTGACCAAATCTTCTGAGCATATTTCCAGATTATTGATCCTGTTGGAATTGCCAACTGGTCAATCACACATGTTGATTGGTCAGAGAGAAAGTGGCACCCAAAATCATACAAGGCTCAGGATATTACTGAAGAACTTCTGAGGAATATTACGGTATAGTTTTTCCTAATCTATACACACTATTTTACCAAAAATAGCCCAGCATGGATTTTGATTGACACTTTGAACGGTGTTCTGTATACAGTCAATTGATGTAAGCGTGCATGTAACCAGTGATGCGAAGGTATGCTTTCTATATGGACCCTGATTCAATCTTTCACATATGGATTGCTTAGGCAGTGTGTCTGAATACAATTTTCTTTCCTTGGGCTTTTCTGCAGAAGGAAGTGCAAAGATGGCCTTGCTTATGGAATGGCGAACAACGGCCGTGCTACCTATTTGCCAGGAAATTCTACCCAGAGGCTCTGGATAACTTATTACATCTATTCTCCAACTATACAGCAATTTAAGCTAGATATTTTTTACTCTTTAAATTCTTTTGGTCGAATCGATTGTTGCTTTCGATCCTTTCACCTTATCTTTGGTTCCCATATAGCTTACGAAGCTGTAAATTGCCACATCATTAGGCTTGAATGATCCTGAAGCACAATTCTTAGAGTGTAAGGGCAACTGGCATAGCAATTAGGGTGACCTAAGTTGGTAGCAGGCTTCCAGGTTGTTAGTGTCACTTCCTTGGGGATGGAATTGATTATTTTCCCCTGTAATGCGAGCTACAAATGTTTATCTACTTTGTACTGCACAACATTTTGGGGGGCATTATTTCTGCACATTTATGCTTAAATCTTTGTAAAAAAGATGATGACAAGGTGAGTTCTTAGTAGGAGACACATCATTAGAGCCTTGAATTCATACTTTTGAGTAGAAAGAAGTAAAAAAAAGGGGGGTTAAGTCAGTAGGTGCCCTGAGTCATTGTGGGAGGGTAGAAATTCCTTCTATATGGTAGAAATTAACAATACTTTGTCGATTTAGTTAGGACAGGTTAAACGTTTGTATAATCATCAACGTTTTATGTCTACTTTCAACATAATTTGTCGTTTCAGAATAAACAATCTGAAGAGTTTCTGGATGCGTATTTCGTGGTTCAGCAATCTTGTTCTTAGAAACTGGTTTGTAAATGCTTAGTTCTCACCTTCCGCATGCTCATGATATTTATCATGATCACTATATCATCTTCGGAAGGGAAAAACATAAGATTCAACTTCTTCAAGAACTATAAAGCTTATTCAAAAAAAAAAAAAAGAAGAAAACTTTCCATCGACTCTGTTTCAACCTCACTAATTACTAGGCTATGTTTGGGTAACAAAGTGTTTTCAAGTATTCTTAAAATATTTAACTATTATTTATTATTTTATTATTTTTTTTTAGTCACTTTTTATTATTTTTTACTATTATTCAATATTCTATTATTATTTTTTCATTATTTTTTTACTAATATTCACAATTCTTCTCAACACTTTTTAACATTTTTCCTTACCAACATACCCTCTGAAGATGCAGCTCTCTTCATCCATCTACTCTCGGCACATAAAAATGGGTTTGAGATGGATTATATAAAAGATGGATAATAATAAAAAAAATTCTTAACTGGGTTCTTCTTGGCTCCACTGAATTAGAACTTAAAGATCACATTGAACCTTGTTCTAAGTCTATATTTCTCTCCCTTCTCTTCTGCAGCAATTGTTTAACCTTAATTTCTTTCTTTTGTTTTAAATTTAGGACACAAGCGACAAGTAGACTAGGACCGAGCTGGTCACCACTGGCGTCATTTAAGGACAAATATTTCACAATCAATGACATGTTGCATGCCCCATTACATACTCCAAAAGGTCGATAACTCGACTGATTTTTGGGGTCATTTGACTTGGTGGTCCTTCAGTTGATTCCACTACCTCACACAATTCCACCTGCGCCAAAATACTGATCTTAGATTTTATTTGATGCAGATACAAAATCTAACCCCAATTCATCAACACCTTTTACTGGAGTATGTGTTAAAGATATAAATTAAATGGTAAAATCTATTTTTTCTTTATTAGTTAAAATTTTTAAAATAAATGGTGATTTAAAAATATGTATAAGCTCCTATCCTCATCAACTTACAATTTTTTTAGGATTCTACTATATACAGAAAATTTCGTATAAGAATTGTGTAAAAATAAGCTTAAAATTCTACATCAACTATATTTAAAGCGATTAAAAAATAAAAAATAAAAAAATAACTATTTTTCCAACATAAACGAAATTGAAAATTAAGAAAGCTGAAATATAAAATACAATTAAAAATGAACTACAATTCTTGCACAAGATTATCTGTAAATATCATTTTTCATTTTTTTTAATAACTATTTTACTTAATTATATGAAATGAAGGACAATTATTGAATGATATTTCTTTAAATATAAAAAAAAAATGATCCATATGTACCATCAAAATAAGAATAGAAAACTAAGAAGTCGTCAAACATGAGTTTGGAACGTAAGATTGCCTATAGCTAACTCAAGGTGATCATGAAAAAGTAGATTTTGGAAATGAGAATCAATTATCGTAAAGAAGTCTTCCTTCCTCTTGCAAGTCAAGCTTTTGGAAATGTATATTCTACTCGCCGGGCCTACTCTTATCTGTAACTTGTGAAGAATCCACTAAGTTCCAAGCCCCAAAGGCCACGACATTTTCAAAGGGAAAGAGCACGAGTCAGAGAAAATTATGCATCTTTTCAACAGCAAATCATGGTCATAGGCTTCTGAACCTTTGCAGTAGAATGTGTATAGATCCACCCCTTGACTGGTTCAAACACGTAGTCAAATTACTTTATAAACCTTACCTTAAATTGTAAATTTCATCATTAGCGAGAGAGTTAATTGACTGAAATTCAGTGGAAGGGAATTGCACCCCTTTTCATACGGCTTGAATGGATTATTTGGTCTAAAAAGAAAAGGAATTAAAAGCTGACAAAATCATTGCTTTCTTGCTGATCGAAGCCAACCTGACTGTAATAGTATTCAATGTCAAGTAAACAAGAATTTGCATTGGCTCCCAACTTTTTCCTTTTTTTCCCAATAAAATCTCAAAGTAGTTGGTCAGCAACAGCCAAGCTTAAGTAGGTTATCAAGAAAGGCATAGAAATAGAAAGTCTTTCTCATATATAAGATATATACTTATATATAAGTCCTACTCTCTCATATCCAATATCCCTGAAGATCGGGCTACTTTCCTTCTCTGCATATCTTAAACAGAAACATGGGTGCTTGTTTTTCTTGCAGATCATCACAGGCATTGGAAGGCATAAGAGTAGTTCACTTGAACGGTTATGTGGAGAACTTTGAACATCCTGTTTCAGTCAGACAAGTCACAGGCAAGCCTGCAAAGCACTTCATTTGCACTCCATCTCAGCTTCTATCCACCACCACTGGCTCCAAACTACTAAAGCCTGATGCCCAACTTGAACTAGGCAAAATCTATTTATTGCTACCATTTTCAGCATTACAAAATGAGTTTTCCCCTATGGACTTAGCCTGTGTAGTGAAGAAGCTAACTGCAGTAGCAAAAACTAGCCGGTGTGAGGCTAAATCTCCCCGAGATAGTCCCTTGGCAAGTCCATATCGCTCAACCCTTGTATTGAATTCACCATCTAGAAGTCCTAACCGGTTTGTGGAGCCGCCGGCGGCCATGTCACCTTCCGATGCACAGAGGTCATATAGAGCTCGGTCATGGAAGCCTATGTTGAACACCATTAGAGAGAAGTCGTTCAATCGTGGAAGTGAATCAGATTTGCAAGAAAAGCATGCGGAAATGATCCAAATTCCAATAGCTTGATTTGAGGTAGGTGGTGTGCTTGATGCATAAAAATATCGGAAGGAAGGAACAGGGGTTAGGAGAGATTGGCAGAGATGTAATATATAGGTGTTGATTATAAGTGAAATTGTGTTACTTTGTGATTTAGCTTCATTGATCTTGAAATAGTGTATCAGCATGAAATGTGAATTTGGGAATTCTGTGCTGTTTTTATAAGTATATGTTTACATAATTAACTTTTAAATTGTACAAATTTCAGAAACTTCAATTATAACTTCACTTAAAGGGTCATATCTTTCATCCTTGTCATGGATCTCTCATCTGTTAGTCCTTCAAATATTTGTAACGCTAGCAAGGGTTAAGGCACCGCAATTGCTGCTATATGGCTTGCAAGGAAAGAACCCAGAAGCTTGAATTTGCGAGTGCGGATAGGCCTCAAATTATGGAAATTAACACCTATCAAACTCGGTTGAGGAGTGCTAAATTACTCTTGCCACCGAGCACTCCAGGTTTTAGGTTTGTAGATGCCTTACTCTAAAAATCCAAGTTTGAATATGCATGGCTACAAATGTGATTTAACACCTTGTTTATTTTTACAGATGAGATGAGGTGAGATGAATATATTTTTTTAAAATTATTTTTATTTTAAGATTTGAAAAAATTGAATTATTTATATTATTTTGTATGAAAGTTTGAGAAAATTATAATAACTAAAGGTGAAATGGATTGAGAAGTTTTTTTGAAAACAAACGAGGCCTACAACAAATTAAGTAGCCCTACTTCAACTACTTCATGAAAAAGAAGAAGATCCGGATAGCCTGGATAGGCGGTGCTTGGAAAAGGATTACATTCATTTGACTTGGCCACCGAAAAAAGGCGATGAACTTCCTTATCATTAGGTATAAGTGGGGCAGATAGGCAAATAAAGTTCTTTCTCGTGAATTTCAGCATAGAGTGAAAGTCAAGCCACTTGTTTTGAGCATTCTTTAGCCATCTTCCCAATGTTTCTAGCCGACTTCTGTACATATTAGTACTTGGGAACTTGATGCAGAAAACAGGTGAAGCTTTGTTGTTTACAGTTAACAATTACTATAAAGTTTGCAAGAAACATATTTGATACGATTCTATACAATCAATATGAATCAAAGGGGCACAACTATGGGGGCTGGTGGGACCCACTTTTGAATAGGTGAGCAGTCCCACCCACCTTCTTTGCTATGAGAAACTGTAAAATGCTTAGGAATCCAAGTTTCCCCTCTTGAATCTCTCTCTCTCAATAGCTCCCTCTGTTTCTCCTCAACCATCTTCTTTGCTTCTCTTGCTTTCTCCCAGTCTTTGCTCAGGATGCTCTGGCTCACATCACTCCACACCATGGCTGATTCACTTGGCCAGACTTCCTGTTTGCATAAGAGATTCGCATATCATAATCAGGTACACACAAAGACACCCTTACAAATGTATTTTCAATCGCCCCCAATTGAAACAAAACCATTTGCCTAAGCATTCGATTAACGAAACTATGTAGCAATGGGTAAGTTTGGTTCTTGTCATATAGTTTGAGAAAAAGAGTTCCATCCTTTGCTTCACTATTTGAACTGTATGTATTCACGTTAAAGAGATGCAATTGTCATGTTAACACTGTAAAATTTAGCCATAGAATCAATGGGCTTGGATTTAAATGGGAACCCATTATTTCCCATCATACTTTATGAAAAATGTGCACAGATGCTAGAAGTAAAAACAGGGGAAAGGAAGGGATAGATGAGGATTACAGGCGAATTACCTTTGGATCCTTGACAATTGGAGCATTCAATCCTGAAATGACTTCTTTTGCGTTGTATATAGTTGTTAATTTTCCATTACTGATGTCCTTCACTCTGATAGTTCTGCGGTAGGAATTAAAAAACTAGCAATTTATTATACAAATAACACAGAAGTTTTTATAACCAGCAAACATAGTCTTTGATAATTAAACAATCACTCATCATGTACAATCAAAGCTATTGTTCATAACTATTTCAACAAATCTATCATCCATTTTCTCATCATCATCTTATAATCATCACATGATGTGGCATTAGATGATTGGTTTACAAGTGAAATATAATAAATAGTCTCGAATCATCTAATGCCACATCGTGGGATGATAAAAATTTAGATGATGGGTAGCATTACTCGCCTGAAAATTAATTTTGCCCAAGATCCTCATCTTCCAACCAAAAAACAACAGAGAAGGGAAACACGTACAATGCTAATGTATTAATAGAGATTGATTTTTAATGCTTGCAGAATGGAGAAGGAATGATATTGAAAAGACATTTATACCTATCCCAGTGACCATCAATCTCATAAAGAATCTGAAAGGATGATGAGTCAAATATCTTCCCCTTAACAGATCGATGATTTCCTCTGCGCCATAGAAAAGAATTGCTCCTAAAACATAACTCAGCTTCCAGCCCAGTTTGTTGACACTGGATTTTGACCTTACCAACCCAATCTGTCCCAGGACCTGGAAGGAATCTGATCAATAAATTCAGTGAGTTCATTACATAGGTTTCTCCATGATTTAGTAGCTTCAGCTGCCTTTTGCCCAGCACCTCAGCTTCCACTGAAGTACCTATATTGGTTTTTAAAAAACGTAAGTACATATAGTCCAAAACAAGAGAAGTGAAAAATGCACTAAAGCCAAAGGAGTATCATGTAAATTCAAATGTTATTTGTCTCCTTGGATATCTGCAAAATTTCATCATTGGTAGCTAAAGTAAGAAAACTGATAATAATCACTTTCCTAAAATTCATGTACCATAAAATTTCGGAGTAGGATGATGACACCAAATTAATTCAACATTTTCTTTCTCATCAGTTGCATGGAGTGCAGATACTGGTGGGTGGTGTGAGACCTGCAGACAGGATAAAGAGGAGAGAAGCCAACTTAAGGAAGAACAAACAAATAAATCTTTTTCCAAACATGTTTGCACCTCAAGTTTGTTAAGAAACTAAAATTTGGATAGTTAATTGGAGATTCATTAGAGAAAAAGTAAATACCTGTTCAAGAAGAACATTGAGATTCCCAGTTGAAACATGGTGGGTCTCTCCAAGAATGGGATTATAAGGAGCCACACCGAATATGGCAGGGCGCAGAGTGGAAATGCTCCAGGCTGTAACGGCTATAAATCTGTCATGGGGGCTCTTGCCGCCATTGCACCTGCTCAACATATCAGTAGCAATGCAATACACCGATTCACCAAAACACTGAAGTTGTGATTTTGGAATGTTGAAGATAGGAGGCAGCTGAAATGAAACAAGAAATAGTATTCTCAAAACCATTCCAATAATGCTAGATATAAAATCATAAATACTTAAAAACAGAGTTTTTGAGACGTTGCCTGAAAGCGTGAGAGGTCGGATCCCGGCATGACATTTTTGAAGAGACTCAAAACGAGTTGGAGAGTATTAGGAGCTGTATAATCAATATCTGATTCCCCCTCTAATGTCACCGGTTTTGTCAGTACAATCCGGCTATCATCATTCCCAGCTCCGGTGACCTGCATCATATTATTACAACATATAATGTTTCCCAACTGTCATGCACCAAGAGAAGGAAAAAACCACCTCTTTAATATTGTAAAAGCACCCAGATTTGGCTACAATTTTAAAACCCCGGCCCGGCCCGGCCGCCTCTTTCTCTCTCTCTCTCTCTCTCTCTCTCTCTCTCAAAGCATGGATACAAAGTTCTTCTGTGGACTTCTATTCCATCCTTTTTATGGGTGGAATCAGAAAGATCTAATTTGTGGGTGAAATTATGAAAATAAGAACAAAAAATTTCGTATATTCTTAGCTATCTCAATTCTCAAATCAAAATTAAAAACTTATGCACGCATTGCTAGATCCGCCCTTGCTTCCTGCCCTCATCCGCTCCATCTTCCTTGCGCATGAAACGCACGCGTAGTCTCTCTCATTCGTCGTAAAGTCTTTTCCTCTTTTTCTCGGCAACTTTTGCCTTTTAAGGTACGTAGTTGTGTTTTGTTTTCCTTTCCTTTCCTTTCTCGCCCGTTTCCGATGCAAACTACGGTATTATGAGAGAATCTTGTGATGAATTCATTTTTTCGTACTTGTAGCCTCCAAGAAGGGTGTTGGTGTGTCCTATATATCAGATCTCTCCTCGTTTTCATAATGAAAAATGTTAGAGAACGTCCTATATATATCATATATGTATATACTCAGAGTCATTAATAAATGGCAGCCCATAGTAATTAAGGGTAGTTTTAACTTTTAACAAGGAGATTCTTTTTATATCTCAAAAAACATATTATTATCTTTTTGGTGTGCTACATCACATGCATTTATATTATTATTATTATTTTTTGTAGTGTTACTGTAGCCCAACTGTAGCAAATTTTTTTTTTTATATATTATGAAAGAAAAATGCTTGAGAATATCCAACATATAATACACATTTTTCATATAAATAATAAAATATTATTATTTATATAAAAAATAAATATTATGTATGCATGCACTTGGGGACTAAACATAATAAAATAATAAAAAATATTACGACCAATTGCTATAGAAAAACAACTCAGAGAAATGCTATCCCGCTAAAAATATTTCATAAAAATAAATTTATAAAATAATTAGACTATATGTTAAAATCTATTTATAATAAAAATAATTTTATAATTTAATGTACTACATCAAATTATAATAATTTATACATTTAATTTTACAGGTAAATCTCTGTCCTAATTTGTTTTCCTAAACAATTTCATATTATCATTATTATTTTTTTAAATTTTTATATAAAATAAAATAAACAATTCAACTTTTTCAAATATCAATATATTTTTTAAAAATTTTAAAATAAAATTAATATTAAAAATATATATTATAATAATATTTTATTTATTTTTTAAATTTTAATTTATCTTATTTATAAAAACAAATCTGGCCTTAAACATTTAGTGCTAAAATATTTTTCAAAATAATAATATATTCTTTATGTATTAACCAGCTGGGGGATTCAGGCTGAAAGTCAGACAAATGCACCGATTGAAGGACAATTGACAATATCATACGTAGAGAAAGACAGGTCTTGAAATTGTGCCAAAATAAGTGTCATGTCTATCTATATACTTCATGACAAGATACATATATATAGAGATAATATGCATGTCTAAATCAATTACTCTATTTGGTTTTCATTAAATTCTAGCCTTCACTCATCACCACACTATGAGTACTCTTTATACATAATTCAAATAAAATAAAAAAAGTACTCTTTATACATAATTCAACCAAATTAATTAGGATTATATTCAACTTTGCTTAAGGCTAAATAACAATAATCAAAACTTGGAAAATACTCAGACTTGGAAAATACTCCGAGGGTGCTGCCAAGTAGCAACTTCTGGGTGTGCCCCTAAACTAAATTTCACTTCTTTATTTTTTTTTCATTTTTTTTTAAAATATCTTTAAATATTTTTTAAAAATTAAAAAAATAATAATTATTTTCTTAATTATTAAAATAAATAAGTAAATACATGAACTGATGAATGGATCCAAAGAAAGCATTCTATCGTTTTCCTTTTTGTCTTTGTACTGATATATATGGAAACTTGCAAAACGATATTGAATACCGATGCTCTGTCTAGCTACTACGTGGTAGTTAACTTTCCTTACGTGATTTCGTGTTTGATAGATAGCTTAATTAATACGCAAATCTACGAACCCGTGCACGTTGTCCTGACTTAGCGTTCACGAATTTATGCTTAAAATATGACAATGGAAATTAATTAATTAGATCATAATTAAAAACTTATTAGTAGTGGACGTACGGCCAGCTAATGTAGGCCAAAACATTATAAAAATTCAGATATTTATATATATATATATTCTCTTAATATATATATATATATATATATACTTTGTATATTCCATTTCCTTCTGATCCGCTTTCCCTCACAAAAAACAACGCGTAAAAATAAAATATCTAAAGTCCCAAATATGACGACGACAAGAAGCAATGGCCAACCTCCCAGCAAACTGCTTTTGCCGGTGGAAACCACTTTTTTTAAGTGCCGGTAAACAGCCACCCTGGATCGAACCGTAAGTGGAACTCTTCTTAAAGAACACAAAAACCAGAAGCTTGGTTTTGATACCGCTTCTCTATTAATGGGAAACTCGATCGCGAAGGGAACGACTGATCTATATATGGATATATACAAACGTATAAATAACTTTCTTTTTCTTAGATATATATATATATATATATATTTGAGAAAGAGATAGAGAGCAGGTGGGGGAGAAGCAGACATACATACCATTTGAAGAGTGTTGGCCGATGGTACGTAGAGGAAACTGCAGTACTGAAGAGGCTTTTCTTTTGGAGATCTTCGCGTCTTTGTTCCGCGCAGAGATTGTACGTGCGATCGATTGAGACACAACTTGGGATGAAAATTTCTGTGTGGTTTTGCTGTGAGGTCAAAATGGCAATCTTTATAAAGTACGGAGAGAGAAATTTTGTTTTAACTACTTCGTTTGGACTTAATTTTATGTCTTATTCATACACTATATACTCTTTAGCTTTGATATTTGAATTTTGTGTTTTTTTAATTAATCTACATACAAGCGCATGAATTTATATTTTTTAAAAAAATTAAAAATTATAATAATATCTTTTTTAAAATAATATTTTTTTTCTCTTTTATAATCATTTATCAATAGGATTGTATACGCCGTATTCTATTCATGACTGCAAATAAAATTATTTTCTTTTGGTCAGTCGAAATTAAATTTATCAAATTAATATTTTTCAATTTACTTTTTTTTGGGGGGGGGAGTGGAAATTGAAAATATTTTCATGTATTTGATGATATCATTTCTCAGATTCTTCCAAATCCAAAATGACGTTCTTCTTCTTATATTTATCTCATGAGTGAATCCAAAATAATGTTCAAATATAAAATTTTCGAACATTATTTGAACATTATTTGAACATTATTTGAGAACAAGTATATAGATAATCGAAAATTTGATGATATCCTTAGTACCATTTATTGCTACAACCTAGCTACACATCCATGGGGAAGGATGAAACCACAAATTACACTCTTCCAAAATAACGTTCTTCTTATTTTCTAAGCCAATTGAGGGGGTTGGGCGGGGGACAGTGTAGACTCATTGATTGCACTCATAATCCACTCCGACATAAAGTGATCCTTACAATACGTGTCTATTTGTATTATATTTTAAGGTTTAGACAGAAATTTTAAGATATAGATTAAAGTTGATGATAATTAACTGATAAATTCTATTCATCATTTTTACACATCGTATTACAATTATTTTTATTTATTTTTCTTATTAAATGTGTAGTATATAGATTATGAGTAGAAAACTTTAATTAGTTTAAAAAGAATAAAACAATTAAAAAATAATAAAAATGGTGTGTGAGAATGATTAATAACAAATCTCTTTAATTGAAAATAATTCAGAAAATCATTTCGTGAGCATTAAAATGAAATATTTTTTTCATGACAATAGTGAAGCCAGCAAAGACAGTCGTCAAAGTTGTCGTGGGCAATTCAATAGCCGTGACCAACATTCATTAACCCATACTCCAACAACATATGTATGCGTACCTGCTACCATTCCCAAAATCTCTATATCCCATGGTTGCTTTTTTTTTTTTTTAGTTTACCTTTGTCTTTTTCTTTTTATTTTCTGTTTTCGTTGTTTACTCTTCTTGGACCACGTACGCCCCATTTACTTGATCAATGAGACAAGTGGCACTTCGTCAGTACGTCAGTATCGATTATAGATGACAGATAAGGGGGATGAGATCATTATGATATAGAGAAGATTCTTCTTTTGATCCAAAGAAAAATACTCTCCCAAAACAAGAAAAACAACACGATAGGAACCAAAATATTCTCGGTATTTGCCCACCTGGATTTTATTTCACATCTGATGCCTGAATCCCATGGCGCTTGAAGAATTCTCTGAATCCGTAGGCACTGGGGTCGTAATTGAACTGTATATGGCACAACAAATAATAATTCAGACAATATTTTGGATTTTGAAAAATTATTACAAAAGTAACAAAAGTTGTGTATCACATGATTTCTTCATGAAGTTTCATTGATCTTGTTCATGCACAGATTCAGAATTTATTCATGCGTCCCTTTTCATTGATCAACCTTTTAGTGTTAAACCTAGATATATTAGAAACATAAATTCCAAACGCTACCATAAAAAGAAAATTGTGACTCATAAGCCTGCCTGGAATATTGACTGGCGTATTGGTAGAAAAGGTGTTATTCAAGTTCTAATATGTCAAACAGAAGCAACTTTGTATGACAACATGGTAAACAGAAAACAGACGTTAAAACTTACAGGAAGAACCTTCACTGAGTATTTTGTAACATTTGGATCAGCAGCCCTCCCCTGGTTAGATGCCTGTATCAGAAAGATGCAAACTACTGAATTTTAACCATTTCGACAGCCTTGGGTGCATACAGATTGTATCACAGCGCAAAAGCTAGCATTTGCTAGAACTCAACAATCAGTGCATGTTTGTACTTGGGTTGTGCCTATTTCTATGAATAAAACTTCTTTATTACCTATCAAAAAAAAAAACAATCAGTGCAGGTTTATTTTCCATGCCATGGAAAGACGGCCATTACAATTGTATATTACAGGATAAAGGGTACTTCTACCTGTTCTGGACTATGAAAAATTTCAACAAATGGATATTCCGTCCTCTGCCGTGTTATGCAGAACCCAGGATATTTTGGACACTCAACCTATAAAACACCAGCACAAGAAACAGAAATGTAGAAGGAAATGTTACGAAAAGCAAGCAGGTTGAAAACCATAAGATTTTATTTTTTTTTCAGAAATCCCAAAAGAAAGTATTGCCATCAATCATTTCTTGAACCATGACCTCTGATGCATGGGTCTACTGGACATGGCTATAGTGCTAACATTTCATCTTTCAGAAAAGATGTTATGCAAAAGGTTGTGAAGAAATTTATTATTTAAAAAAACAAAATGTGCAATAGAGAAACTCATTCACAAACAACTTACGCGCATAAATTTAACACTTGGATAAAACTCGGCTGCAGCTTCTTCTAGTACTTTGTCGAGATGTTGTGTGTAATTACCCCTGCATCATCAGGTAAGTAGTTAAGAATCAAAGTAAATTATCAACAGAAACTAACAAGATGAGCATGAACTCCAAGTACCTGATGGTAAAAGCAACAACAACAGGATGACCTTCATGAAGCAGCTGAACAAACTCACGTTCTGACGTAAAATGAATGACCCGTGATGGCCCAAGATCCTTTGGATAACCAGTATAGTACCTTCAATTTGTTTCATAAAGAGTTGCATTAGAAAAGGAGAAGAGGGGGGAAGCTCTGGGATAACAAACAACAGGAAGATAGGAGTCCTGTAAGCCAATGTGTGAGGAAAGCCCATGTGTAGCATGGGTGCATCTCACCACAACAATCCAGCTCTCAAATACATTTAGCACCCATTTTACTGCAGTACCCACAAGAATTTCACATATTAAAAACACAAAAGTACTTGATAAATTAATGATGCTCATACTTGCATGTTGCACGGAGATCGCTAATCATTCGATCAAAAAATGAAGGATCTCCCATTTCGTCTATTGACACACTGGATCCCTTATTCAATATCCTGCAATTTAAGTTCATCGTATATGTGGTAAGTAGCATAACTGGTTTTCACAAGAATTGCTAACACACTTAAACACAACCAAGTGCCCATTTCAATTCTTCTGCTTCAGGTAATGTAATCTATATTTTGTGTACGGATCCAACAACACCAATACATGAATATGTAAATTCAACTTGCACTTGACATCAACAAACAAATAGAAAAAATACGCATCCAACACTGCTTATATAATCTTGTAGATTAAAGAATTTGTCCTCTATAGGCAAAAAAGAGATCACATGAACCATTTGAGCGGCTAAAATTCAGTCCCACAGATCCTATTTGAAAGCATGTGATGATGCTAGGTGGTGTGTTACAGAGTACACTTACAATTTCAAGCTGACTCCGACGTCTTATCTCAGTACTTGGTACAGACAAAAAAGGCAATAGAAAATGAAAGCAAACACAAAACAAATAGTTGCAGGAATTCCGGGAGAGGACAACCCCAAGACTTGTTTTTATCTGTATCACTCTACTTTCTCCCCCTTCCCTTTCTCTTTTACCATTTCTTTCTTTTTTTCGTTGTTTTCCTCGTGTTAGAAGTTAGAACTTCAGACCACTATTGACTCAAACACCCCACACTGATGGAACCACTTCCACTGATAGGAATTGATAGAGAATACAGAGAGGAATTGCTTGAAGAAACAGAGAAGAAGCAAAAAAATTGTGTGATGGAGTTGTGGCAAACATGTTCAAAATCCCCATTCTAAACTCAACCCACAGAAGAAATCCCCATTTTAAACTCAGAAATACAGAAGAAATATTGGTTATACCAGAAACATCGAATGGAATGGGAAACAAAATCGAATACTGATTTGGGGGAAGCAGAGTTACTGTAGGAAAAAAAAAAGGTCACCTCCGACAAAGGATTTCAAGAAACAGTAGTGCTGCTAGCTCATCATGGCCAGAGCGGAAGGGGAGCGTTGAGGGATTTTCTTTTAGGACATGCACAGGGATTCGCCGCCCGCGGGGGGGGGGGGGGGGGGAACTGATTTGGGGGAGAGAGAATAAGACTCAACCCTTTCACCTAAACCGGTTTGCCACATCGGCTGATGTGTGGAGTTGGTAAATAAACCGGCTTTGGAATAGATTTTCTCATAAAAGAAACCTGTTTAGTGTGTATGCTCGCTCAATTAAATTATCCTCATTCATTGTTTAAAAATTGCAGATGCTATCAGAACTCAAGAATTCATTCTGCTCAGACAAAAGGGAAGGCGGGGAAAGAGAACTCTTCATTAGAGTCACCGTCAAACAGAAGCACGCCTGGTGCTGCTTAATCA
Organism: Platycarya longipes; assembly: GCA_036559045.1. NCBI lineage: Eukaryota > Viridiplantae > Streptophyta > Magnoliopsida > Fagales > Juglandaceae > Platycarya > Platycarya longipes. Next base: position 29,760,164 of record CM071796.1, read on the forward strand.
CAAGTTGCTCACAAAATGGGTCTAAGTGCCTATCTTCTTACACATTAACATTACTTATAAACAAGCCAATCTAGAAATGCTCACCAATAGCTTGGTTACCTCACCTAACTGCCCAAGAAAATAATATGGTAACCAATTGTTATGGAACCGATTGTTTACAATTACTTCTCCTCTCCAATATTTCACCATAGAATTTCAGTTCAAGCACTACACAACAGGGTCTAAATGAATGCATTATGCATACACACAAATTCGAAGACATTTATCTGAAACATTCTATCAAACATGTTCCATGCATCTGACAAAAACTTCCAACAAGTAACTAGTGCAGAGAGTCTTTTCCCGTACGTATAAAACTTCGTAATGCGCAAACAAATAATAAAAACAATAGTAACATGAGAACCTAAGCATATAATCTTGGCTCCTCTACAATATTTCACCATAGAATTTCAGTTCAAGCATTACACAACAGGGTCTAAGTGAATGTATATGCATAACACACATTCGAAGACACCTCTCTGAAACATTCTATCAAATATGTTCGATGCTTCTGACAAAAACTTCCAATAAGTAACTAGCGCAGAGAGTCGTTTCCCGTACGTATAAAACTTCGTAAAGCGCAAACAAATAAGAAAAACAATAGTAACATAGGAACCTAAGCAAATCATTTTGGCGCGCAGAAATTATAATCTGTTTGGTTTCGAAGATAACGGAAATCTAAAGAATTGAAACTTGGGTATTGTAAAATGCAATGTAGTCCTTTCCCTTCTGTTCTTTAGGTTCTTGGGAGCAACCATACAACAGGTGTTCGAAAAAATAAAAAATAAAAATAAATACATAGACTGTGAAGCCCGGAAGTAAAAATAACCAAGCATGTCGTACCGAACCTGTTCGATGCCTGTAAACACCCAAGAAACCAAAAATGCAAACAACAAGGCTCCTTACCTTCGATCAGTGTTCTTGGTGCTTGTAGAGTGAGCTGCGACAGAGAGTGAGAGAGAGCGAGAGAGCGAGAGAGCGAGCGAGAGAGCGAGAGAGCGAGCGAGAGAGCGAGAGAGCGAGCGAGAGAGCGAGAGAGCGAGGAGCTGCGGAGAGCGTCGCCGTCGAGTGAGAGAGAGGAGAGGAGAAAGGGATCAAACCGTGTGAGGGGGTAGAAATAGAAACGACGCCGTTTTCATTTAAAATACGGGTAATACTGAATGGGTGGGACCACTTCGGGAAAACGGGTGAGGTATACGGCTTTTCTTTTTGCCACTCTCTTCATACTGCGTTTTACACTTTTTTTTTTTTTTTTTTAAATCACTGTTGGTGTGGCATGCAACATATGACATATCAGCAGACCATCGACTCCTTATAAAATTTCTCATTCACTATATTTCTCTTTGTAGGTCACATGTAATAAGAAATTTCACAGTATTTTCAATTTTGAGGAAATGGAAGTCTCAAGAAAGTATCGTTACAATTTACTGAAATTTATTTTCTCTTAAACAAATATTAAATTCAACGTGATATTCGGATTAAAAAGAATCACAAGGATGTATCACTAAAGAAAGAAGAGATCAAAATAGAAGGTGGGGAAGCATTCCACCAAATCACTAACAAATTAGCAAAACTTATCAGTGGAAGAAACTTGGAAGAGGTCTCCCCCCCTTATACCAGTTATCTTTACAGCGATCAAATATATATATTCCAGAAAATACATCTAGCCTCTTATTCCCACATATTACAAAGAATATTACCACCATAACCCATAATTTCGGATTGACCAATCCAATATATGATCCCCCAAGTCAACTATCTTCGGTATCCCATAGCTACCACTGGGATCCTCACCTTGTGCCCTCGGCTGCCTTGCATTAGAACCTCTCCGAAACTGTATGTTCCAATCACCGACCTGACAGTGAGAGTCACTGAGAATTTTCGTGATGCACCGGGAAGCAGAGTCATTGCTCGAGGGCTGGCTTCAATGGCAATGGCTGGGGCCATTCTGGTTCTGATTACATAGGTTTCTTCCTCGGCTACATTTGTGACTGTGCGAGTAACGGTTTGAGTTCCAACAAGATGGGAGACCGTGATTGATGGAGTGTTGAGGTTCCATGGGTGGCCCATTGTGTAGTTGCAGGGCAAGGTTGTGTAGTTCTTTATCTCGTGAGCACCAATTCCAGGGGTCGTGCATAGGAACCCTAAGTAATCCTCATATCCTTCAAAAAACAACTAACAAAAATTAGTAATAAATTTCCAATTTCTCTGAATGTGCCTACTATGATTACCAACTTTTGTCTGACCTTAAGAGGAAACATCTGTGCAGGGTCCAGACAAACAAGCTCCAAAATGTTTTGTCTCAGATATTATAAAACTAAGATTCAGTAAGACATGATAAAATTAACTTTTCCCTTTTATACTTTCTTTGCGCTGGCTATTTGTCTAGATAGTGTCCCCATATTTTTCTTCCAGTTTCCACTATGTTTCTAGTTTTCTATTTGTCTTGAGTCTTGACCTCCTATTACAAATTTGGGTGTCCCAGAAAAGACAAACAAAAAGTTTTTTCCTTTTGACTTCAATGTTCAGAACAAATCCGTGTATTGTAGTGCCAAATTACCAACCAACAAGTTGTATATATGAAGATCAAAATATACCTGCATCAAAAATCAGTCCAGGGTTGAGAGCAGCTCTTGGATTGACATGGCCACTGCCATAATCAAAAGGTGTAGCAGTGACAAACGTCATGACTTCTTTATCAGAATTTTGCTGTGCTTGGAGAGGCCTTCCTGCTCTGTCCAACGTTGTTGAAGTTGTCATCAAGGCTGACTTGATGGCAGCAGGGCTCCAATGAGGGTGCTTCTGCTTTACAAGAGCAGCTATTCCTGCTATATGTGGTGCAGCCATGCTAGTTCCAGATACCAAGGCAAATCCCTCTCCTGTGAAAAGCAAATAATCACTTAAAATGAGGTTTCTTTTTTTCTTTCTAGCGGTATTTTTTTCTAATCATGCTTCTATTTTCTCTTCTTAATTTATGGCCACAAAGGCAAGGAAAATCAAAATAAATCTCGGCAGAAATTTCAAATATATGCTTTTGAAAGTTAATGGTGTTGACACTGACGTTGAACTGAAATGTCTTTTGCTAATGATTTTCTTTTCAGTCAGATAAAATTCCATGTACTAGTAGTCTAAAGTGACCAAGTTTGACCGAGTTCTCATGATTGGAGCATCAGCTGGATCATCAAAAAATAATAGAGAGTTGAATGGATCCATTAACTCCTTACCAACATAGTTAGGCTCATCCGTGCCATTTGGAGACCAAGCAGCCCAAATAAGAGAACCAGGAGCTAGGATGTCTGGTTTGAGAAGATCTGCATCTTGGAAGCTGAAATCTTTTATGTTGGGCCCTCGAGCAGAAAATAATGCCACCTGGGGTGCAGATTTATGGAGTATAGGCATCAGCCCATCCCCAATACTACCAGTGGCTTTGAAGCTCCTCACTCTTCCAGTCCAATCTCTTGGAGTAGAGATGTTGTAATAGTTTATAAGATCCTAGATATAGCAGTGATGTGCAAGCACCAAATCACAAATCAAATAATTATAAGGACCATGCACAAGCAAGAACAAAATAGAGAGATATGGGGGTGGGGATGACCAAAATTAGCCATAATAATTATCAAAATTAATAAATTTTATTAAAGATGCCAAAAGTGAAATCTGGAGAGAATGGCACTAGTGTTACAGCCTCCCTCCATCCATCCCTCCCCATCGGGGTTCATATAAAGAATTATGAAGTTTTTTCTGGGTAAGAATTATACAAAGTTCATAGCACCTAATACTTTCTTCTTCTTCTTCTTCTTTTTTTCTTTTTTTTTTTTACTTTTTTCCTGAACTTTCTTCTCCAAAGTTGATCTTATTTTGTCAATAACAAGCTTATAGTCTGGCTGCTCACATTCAGGAGGAACTATATGGAACCAAAAATGCGCAATATAATCCTGAAGATATGGATACACCCTTATAAGTGTCAAACACACAGCAAAAGTTACCAACAAAGTATTTTCAGGTTATGTACCAGCCCCATCATGGAGAGCAATAAACTTTGGGAAAAGCAATATCACAGAAGATGAGTAAGGATAATTACCAACGACTTGCTAACATCTGTGATAAGAATCCCAGGAATGCCGATGGGAACAGGATCAAATTTTGTCCCTGGAGAAACATTTTCCACAGCTAAAACAAAGCCAATGGCACCAAGGCTCTTGGCTGTTTCTGCGACTTTCTTGACTGATGCACTACCAACAACAAAGTTAAAGGAATAGCCACAAAGAAGAATATTCCCCTGAACCAAGTTCTTGTTTAGGACCTCAGGTCTCTGGCAGTCTGTGGGGCTGTACTTCATTACTGAAGAATCCAACAGTACATCATTTGCAGCAACCAAGGTAAATGATTTATTAGGATCCGTAGCAGCTGCATGGAAGCACATAATTCAGCTTTAGAAAGGAAAAATACATAAAAGAAACTGGCAATCAACTAACTGGTAGCAAAGTAATTCTGATTACAATGTGTTTGAGCATGTGAGTTTATGAAGTAAGCTAAAATACTTCTAAGAATTAGAAAAAACTGCAAATAAGGTGATTTTCTAAGAACCAAAACCATAAAACGTGTTACAGGATCCCCAAGAAATTACACCACACAGTTTCAATTCAACAAAGGGACAGAGAGGACATGTTCGATTGTATTTATTTTAACTCTTTGGCTTTTATTTCCAATTTTACCAAATTTTCATAAAAAATTAAAAAGAAAAATTTGTAATTAATCCTTGGAGGAAAGGAAATGACATGATTTTAAGCATTTTCTTGAACAAAGAAGCCACATCTTCATTCGCACTCTAATATGGTGTTCACTATTCCCAGGAACCATGCAAAAATATCTAACTTAAATTACAATATTTCAATTCTCTATTGAAATAGATAGTTTATGGATGTGAATTGTCAAAGAGAACATAAAATGTAAATTGGGGTTTTTGGAAGAACTAAGAGCATGACATGAAAAGATCAGCTTTAATAATGCACAACCAAACAGCCTCACATGGGTGCCACATCACTAACTGTGTCTGTTCAAACTCACCATGAAATGGCAAAAGCAGTCCACATATCACATATTGTCCTCACTCTATGGAAGTAAGTTTTAACAGTGACACACCTTTGAACTTGAAGTCATGAAATGTATGTGTGTCAGTGTCTACTAATGTGCATATATAACACTATTTAAACAACTATTGAAAACTTTCCATGCAGGCTGAGCAAAATCAAAAAATATATATATAGAATGAGGTATAGAAGGAACAAAAAAAAGTGTAGAAGGAACCGAAGAACCCAATGTAAGTGAAGCAGAAACCAATTACAATTTAATGTACATTTACCAGAAAATGTACAACCTTTCTCGACCCCAACAAGAATAACTTTACACATTGCAATATATTCCGCAGAAATTTACCCTATCAACCTTCAATATAAAGTGATCAAACAGAAATGTCAAACAAGTTATTAGTTTTTCTTTCCAGAGGCTGATAGGTTAAAAAAAACTGCAAAGGTTATAAAACTTACGAGACAACCCAATCCCAGCTAGAATTTTTCCATTTCCAAGAGTCAAATGGTTTTTGTATCTGCGATCATCAATTGCAGCTGCCACAGATGCTATCCATGGGCTGTAAGAAACCAAAGTTTTAGCAAAAGGGCCTCCATTTCCAGCTGCCTGTGCCACAAATACACCAGCTTTCACAGCTGAAAGAAGTGTAGCATCAAAAGGATTTAAAAATGTGATCTTGGTGTCTGTTGGAGGACTGTTTGGCCCTACTGAGAGGTTGAGTATATCCACTCCATCATAAACAGCCTGTTCACAAAAGTTGTCGCAAATTTAACATCTTTTACCAGTACAAATGTACCAATTTCAGTAATCCTCTTAGAAAAAAATAATCTATTCATCTAAAATCTATTCAGAGAATGCAGGTCTTCATACAAATTAATTGAAAACTGTTTGCTTTTTCCCACTCTTTTCAACAAAATGACTAAGTAGAGACAAGTTTGTCAAGGAGGCTCTAGAGTCAAATACAAAGCATGCACAAGAATGCATTCTTATGAAAGTAGTAAAAGAAGAACATGAAAAATAAAAAATGTTTTGCTCAAATGTCAACGAGGGAGCACAAACATAAACGTAATACCCCTGAAACCCAAGGTCAAATGCCCCCCCCCCCACCCCCCCAAAATAAAAAAAAAACAAAATAAAAATGGAAAAAGGGCAACACTGCCAGTGTATTACGTCAGGCATTTTATTAGGGGCAAACCTGATCAATTGCAGCAACTACATCCGCAACATACCCTCCAAAATACCTGTAGAGTGCCTTGTACACAGCAATCCTGGACACAATTTTAAGTATCCATTGTCAAAGAAAGGATACTGATTTAATATTTTGAATGCTGTATCACCAGTGAAGGCTATTGTTCCTCACCTGGCACGGGGAGCCATTCCACTTGCCTTCCCAAATTCATGGCCATGCATTCTAACAGGTACTCCATTATTTCCAGCTGCAATAGCTGCTGTGTGACTGGCAGCCAATAACACAAACAAAGAAGGAAAATTGCATCAGACTCCATAACGATCTTGTCCAATATCAGGGAATTTTTTTAAAATAAACAAAGAAAATTAATAATACATTTCTCTGAGCAGGAGTGGCAATGTTGTCAACTCCAACTAGTTGGGATGAGTATTTTTTAACAATTAAATCCATAAGCACATACTGGTCTAAAAGAATGTCTCCCTTCTATCAAAAGCTGATAATTTAGACTGGCCATAGAAACAGGTCATCACACTACAGTGAGATAAGATTCAGGAATCAGGAGGAAAATGCAGAGTATCAATTAAGTGGACAATGTCATTCTTATTCATTTTCTGTAGCTGTCTTTCTTTGTCATTGTCAAGATTTATTACTGCATGATCCATTCATGAGTAGGTAGTCTATAATGGTTGATAATGTGGAACCAGAGAATTAAAAGGTATGAAGATTTATGGATCTTAAAATTGAGTTTAGATCATGCCAAAATTTTGTCACAATATCACCAACATGTGTGGGGTCCACAACTTAAAAATTCATTTTTATGTTTTTAATTATGATGGAAGAGGACTAATTATTGGTTTATAAAATTAAGTGGCACAGCTTTAGCTTGGCAATCTTTTGTCCTTTGCAGCTATAACATATCCCTCCATGTAATGCAAAACTGATGGAAAATGAATATATGGTAGAGCAGGATTTTCCTTCAAAATTATAGAAATTATAGGAGGCCTACCTTCCATGTCCATCACCATCCATAGGAGAAGCAAAATCAACAGAAGGGTTAAATTGCCCTGCAGCTATGGCAGCTTCAGCAAAATGCTGTGCTCCAATAATCTTCCCATTGCAGAAATCCCTCTTAGTGTCAGGATCAAGTTCACATTTTCCTCTGTACTTTGGCACAGGTCCATATGGCTCAGTATTATAGGTCGCAAAGCTTGGATGGTGAGGATAGATCCCTGAGTCCACAAATCCAATTACAATGTTTTCTCCAGCCTTATCAAAGCCACCGCCCGTTGGCCATACTCCAGTCGGAAGCCCCAAAAACTGTGGGGTATGTATTGTAAGTTTCCTCACCTTCCAGTCTCTCTCCACAGATCTCACACCAGGTGCACGTCTCAGGATTTCTGCCTAGTAATACAGGTGATATCATAGGAATGAGAATGCAAGAGGAATGTATATGAAAAACAAAATTAAAAGATTTAGAAAGCAATAAATCCTAAATAATACTTGCCACGTTTTTACCTGGTTGGGGGAAATGTGAACTGCAAAACCATTTATAAGATGTCGATAGCTATAGAGCTTCTTGTAGGTCCCATGCTCAAACAGCATCCCAAGAAGCATATCATGTTTCTTTTCAAGGTGACGTGCGTAGGATGTAACCATTTCACTGTAAGAAGACCCATGGTATCAAGAAAAATAATAATAAAGAAATTCTTACATCTCACTGTATCCATAAGAGCATCACAACTTTCCTTTGGAAGAGTGACGATCATATCCCCCCAAATGCTTTGTGTGTGTGTGTGTGTGAAAGTAAAACTTTATTAATATAAAAAGGTATAGCCCAAGTCCATAGGAAGTATATACAGAATACATCTAATAACCACTAAGCACCAATGATGGATATAAGCAAATTATGAAGGATGTCCCCACTACAAACAATGACCGATGCCCAGATTCTAAAAAACAATTACCAGTCTTTTGATTAAATGATGTTAATTCACAATCTTCTTCCAAACAGAATAATACAAACACAGGATGTACAAAAATGCACAAATCATTTCCATTATTTAGATAAGGAATAATTACAACTAACCAATACATACTATAACTTATGTAGAATAAGCAACAAACTCTAAGATTTCATTTACTATCCCAGAATCAGTCTTAGCCCACAAAAAACACGATGGCTCAAAGTGGCACCACCTGAGCAATGATTATAAAAATATATACAACCATCTTAAAAAATGTGAAATACCAAAAATAAAATACTTCAATCGTTAAGCCTTTATCTCTATTCTACTAATCCTAACAGGGGTCTCTAATTAATAGCATAAAAAATTCAGCGCTTTTGATCAGGAAAAAACTGAAAAAAAAAATCAGCTCTGATTTGATTCCAAAGACATGCAGTCAAATGAGAGTTTTTTAAAAATTCACTCATTTTTTTTTTCACTCTCTATCAAGTCAATCCAAACATCTTACCAAAACAATCCCAAAAATAATTTTCATCGAACATCTTAACCTCGATTTACATAATGAAATAGACCACAATACCTCTCAAACAAATTTCACGATAAAAAAATATATTTTTGGGTCCCACCATATTCACAAATCCCCAAAAACTCCTCTCCAAAAGTTTTCTAAAGAATTTCAGTGGTTTTCAAGAAAGTCTTACATCCAAGCATACCCTTTGTTTCCTTAAGTCATTCTCATGAATGTAAATTTGGCTGCCGATATTGCCAAAAGGAGCTGTAAAGAGTAAAAAACTAAAGGAGCACCCATTCTGGTACTAGATGAAAAGAGTGATAATGGATCAGGTCAGGCCCAGGCAGCATGTTATTAACCTGATAATATAAGCTGATATTTATCCCCAAAAAGATAACGTTCAGGATATGACAACTATTCAAATGCATTTTAAATTTTTTATTCAGGTAAATTGAATCATATACCTAGGCACCATTAAAAGCTTGCTCACGCATGGGTTTGACCCTAACACTTCCATTTGCAAAGACTATTCAAACAAAAGTCCACAATCCAACAAATATCTCAAAGCCAAGACCCCACTAAGAAAAGATCCTCACTAACAACTTCAAAAATTCCATACAGCATTAGCATGGTCAAGGCATGTCAAGCTGGCAAGCATTAGTCTCGTTCAAGATTTGGAACTCCCTAAATGTTTCATAACAGATAAAAAATTTTAGAATAATTTGAAGATACCTGGTGGTGTCAATCTTCTCATCGGAGTCCACAGCTATGGCTTCAAAACCGTCCACCCCACCTTTGTAACTTATGATAGGCTCTCCTTCAATTGTGGCTATGTAAATCTCCGCCTTCCCAATAGTTAAGACAGTAAATAGCACTAGGACAGCGCACCCAAGCTCCGATACCCACATTTTCAATGATTAAGTAGCCCACAATATCTGTTCATCAAAAAACAGAGTTTATACTGAGGTTCCCGTATAAATTTAACAATATTCAGATTTTCGTAGAAATTATAGCAAGCTAAACGAATAAAAACGATGATAACGACCATAAATGGATGTAGTGATAATAAGGATGAACAACTTGAGCATTTTTGCTCCTGTCAAGAATTGAAGAAATTTTTTTTACATAAAAATTAATGTCGATTACGAGAAAAACCTACTTACACTCGCGCACACAAAAAAAAAATTTAATCTGCACCTAACGGGAATATACTACTTGTATGAGTAGCTGACGCGATATCATCGTTTTTTATTGTGAAACTCTCCATCGAAATTCTCCAATATATTTTTCCTTTCCCCAATTACATCACGACCAACATGAGGAACTAGAAAATCTAACCGTTCCGACCTTGACAGCTTTGAAACCATAAAGGAAAAAAATAATAATAATAATCATAATAACAGAAATAATCTGGGTCAAAAAGTCAAGCCCAAAACAACAAAGCAAAATTAAAACAACTCGCTTCAGAGGCCCCAAAAAAAAAGGCTCATTTCAGAGAAAACCAGATTGATAAAGTAGTTAAGAGAAAACAGAGGCTGCATTCATACCGATCGTAGAACAACAAAAAGAACGACCAAGACTGAATGCTAAGAGAAAGCAGCTTTGATCACTAAAAGAATAGCTTCAATCGACCAAAGCGTTGGTTCAATATTTCCATCGACACATACAAGCAGAAATCAAACCACATTTCACAAAAAGACACTGTACTTCCAATCCGATCCAGCTCTATCAAAATAAAAATTCATAAGAAGGAGAATCGGTGGCTTTAAGTTTAGTTGGCGATCCAAGCAAAGAATATTAATTGAGCACCAGAAAAAGATAGTTGGCCACAAAAGAAGATCCCCGTCAATGCAAAGAAGAAAAAAAGGTGCAATAAACAAAATCAAAGGTTTTGCAACTAACAGCAAACCACGAAACCAGCTGGAGCAAGAAGCTAGATTTAGCTTTAGCAAGGGATTCACATACACGCCACTGCCTCTGTGATAATGAGAGAGAGATAGAAATGGATGGATCAGAGATTATTGATCACATTGTAGCACTGATGAGAGATCTGGCGGCCCGCATTTGGAGACGGAAGTGGGGGGTCAGCGCATAGAAGTCAGAGCAAGAGACGGAGAGAGTACAGAGAGTGAGTGTGTGTGTGTGTGTGTGTGTGTGAGAGAGAGAGAGAGAGAGAGAGAGAGAGAGAGGTAGTTAGGGTTTTGTAATTTACAGACAGGCAGGCGAAGATGATGGGAGGGAGGGAATCATATAGAAAACTATTAATTGGCTTCTTCTTCTTTTTTTCTCTAAAGAAACTATTACTTAGTTTATTAATCAAAGTTCAGTTTTCATTAATTACGCATTTAATTAACGAATATCGTAATTCATTTTTCATTTCTTTTCTTTTCTTTTTACCTTTTTTGAAGCAGGCAGTTTGCGAGGGGAAGGGGGCATTCGCGCGTAGGCTGTCGGGCGGTTAGTGCGAAATGTCAATATTGACCCTTTGTAGTTTGGTTATGTTGGCAGAGGGAGCACCTGAGAGAGGGAGGGGAAGGGTAGTCCCTTGAGAAAACATTTTGTACCAAGATTTATTTTCTCGTAATTAAAATTGATAAATTTATTCTCTTTGTCAATTTATAAACAGAAAATATGCTCGCATACATTTCAAATATATATATATATATATATCCTCGCATAAAAGATTTATATTAGCCGTACAATAATGTATTATTTGTACTAATTTATAAATAAAATTAGATTATGAATATTTTTTCTAATAGTCTATATTTATGATTGCATTATAAATTTAAATAAAATGTTTCGATTTTATATATAAATAGAATGAGTTTTTTAAATATTTAAAGTTTTTAATTTATAAAATATGAATATTTTATTCTAAAATTGAGATTTTTTATCTGTTTATTACTTGAACGGCAAATACTATTCCTAAAAATAATTCTGTATATAACATTGCCCTTAGATTATTTCAACAAAATATATCAGGTGCAAGCCATGGACGGTATATAACTCATGCACAATTATTTTATAAAAAAGGAGATTCTATTTTTCAAATTAAAAAAATTAGACTTTATTGAAAATATTTCTTTTTCTATTCCGACTCGACTCGATAACCTATCTATTCCGCTCACCCGATACCCGATTAACCGATAACCTGTTTTCTTCATCTTCTTCCTCAACGCCTTCAGAATCAAAAGCTTAATAAATGCTTAATTAAGCTATTCAGCAGTTTCCAAAAGCTTAATTAACCTGTTCAACATTTCTCAAATCACTCAACGACTTCATAAACACAAAAGCTTCATTCACAAGTCGCAAGAATAATCCTTCAAAAACCCGAACTCAAAAGCTTAATTCGCACCAAAAATCAAACCACAATCAAACCCTATCCAGTATCCCTTCCTTTTAAAAAAACCCTAACCCTTCTGAAAACCAAAATCCAACATCAAAAAAAAAAATGCCCAAACATTTTTCCTGAATTGCTACTGGTCTCTGTGCGTGATTAGATGACGATGCGTGCGTGCGTGTGAGTTGAGGTGGACGCCGGCGACGGGAAGCTTGTTCCGGCAGAAGAGACTTCAAATTCAGCGGAATATATGTGTTTGCGGAAGAGTGAAAGAGATCGAGCGAAAACCCTAATACCCGTCAAGCTCAGCGGTAGAGACCTCAATGTCGAATGTCTAAGGTGGATGCCGACGACTGAAAACTTGGTCCGGCAGGGTTTGAAAGTGGATGTCGACAATTTGAGGTGGCGGCTAGGGTGGAGAGAGAGAAGAGCAGATAAGAGAGAGAGAGACGATTGAAAAATGGAGGATTTGAAACATCTAAAATTGAACAATTGTCGATAATGAGTAATTCCGTTTCCGACATTTTGAGTTATCGGATCGAGTTAATCGAGTTGGAAGGATTCGAAAAAACGGTCGGGTATCAATAACGGTTTATTTGTTCAGCCTAAAGTGTAGTCTAGTATTTTACAAAATTTATGTAGAATTTGAACAAATCATTACCATTTCAAAATTTTAAAATAATATAACATTTGGGCAAAGCTTAAAAAAACCTTATAGCAGTTTCATATTTGCATGAAGATCTGACCCGCGTGGATGTCAAGCAACGTGACCTATATTTTTCATTTATTTTAATGGTCAAATTAGATGATAGTTCTGTTTGACTTTCAACAATATTTAAATGATTTATTGATTTATAGAGTGTATAATGCAAAACCAATATTAGTTAAACAACATGAAATATTTTAATGGTTTTGTAAGATATTAATCTCATTTTTATACCATTATACAATGCGATATTATTAATTTATTACATAATATTTGAAAAAGAAATTAAAAAGTCCTGTTACAGGAATTGCTGCATTTGATCGACACGAATGATTGCTACTGCATTTACATCTTCTTTTAATATTTAAGAAATATAATTACACTGGCAATGACTGACGTCGATCAAATGCATAGGCAACATAGCATTTTTCAAAATCAAAACCATGGTTGTGAGTCACTCTTTAGGCAATTGTCCTTTTAACAAATATTTTTTATATTTATGATAAAGAAGTGCTATAATTATAAAATATATATATATATATATAATAAATTCATAAATCAGTACATCTTCATATAATATGTTAGATCTCTTGTATAATATATATACAAATCAATTTATAATATAACGGACCACATCAAATTACATTATTTTATAAAATTATTGTTATAAAATATTTTTATGATATTACAAGAAAAACAGATTTATACGACTAATTATTTTCAATGAATAGAATTATTTATGATGAAAACAAATTTCTTTTAGCTATAAATTTTTATTTTGTTAGAAATAATTTACCGTAAATAAGTAATTTTTTATAGTAAAATAACTAAATCATTTTCTTTTGAATAATGTTACATGTACATGACCTTGTATATTTTTTACAAAATCGATTATATGATGATAATGTCATGTCAATTAAAATATTAAAAAATATATATATGATGAGAAGGAATCAAAAATAAAGTGTGTATAATTAAATTTAAAAAAATATGGGAAAATAATATTTATATAAAGTGTGTATGCAAAAAATACATAAATAGTGTATAAATAACTCTTTTTATTTTTTGTTTATCAGCCAAATCATCTCGGACCCGTAAAATGATATTTGATTTGATGCCTTTCAGTAACTTTCGGCTTCTCAGAAGGCCCACATTTTTTTTCTTGATTGAATTAAATGAGGGGTCAAAAGGTGAGTGTAGAGCGTAGACCCACCCCAAGATTAAAGTTGGATCTTAATTTTCACTATATTAATTAATTGATCAAATAATAAATTATGGTCCAACAAAAAATAATATATGCGTTTGTTTGACCAATCTCACATAATGCAACTATAATTAATAATTAATAATTAATAATTAATAATTATACTTGAGATTCTTTGAGTGAGTTGGATGATCTCTCTCCACTTTATATTCAATAGAACTCCATAAATGTTACTTAATTCATTTTATTTGTTCGATCTCACTCTTAATCGTCAAAGTTTAAATATAAATCCAAAAATATTATACATTCATACTTACTTTGCATAAAATATTATAAATCCAAAAATTACTTTTTTATCCATAAAAAAAATATATATATGTGAAGGGTAGAATGTAGATGGTTTATTATAATATAAATTCACGTATGCATTACCACATTAATGTGGCCCTTGAATTAAAGGGTAACCCTACGAATGTGAGTCATGTGTTGCTATTTCTTTTAGATGGGTAAATTACTGATTCATAAATATATAAGGTAAGAGGTGGTTGACAGTTGTGGCAAAGTTCGTTGGCTTCATGGCTCCCTACCATCAAACTATATATATGTACCCAGAAAGGTTGGAGCATCAAACAAATTCAAAAGGCACAGCCAGAACATTGCCCTTAATTATAGAAGCATTGTCAGCCAAATATTGTACATTTTTCATAATTGATATAAATTATTAAAATATCCTATAATTCATATCAAATTAAGTTATAATGACTTCTCACATCCACAAATTGTATATAAGTATTCTTTTATCTTATCCCTTCTAATTCGTGCACTCTTTTTTTTCTTGGATTAGACGAATGGAGTTTTCTATGGAGTAGCTTTCTAAGCACATGTGGGTTGCCCCCCACCGAACTTGTCGTGACGCTTGTACACCACATGTGACTCGAGTAAGACCGCTTCAGCGGCCGAAAATGAAATAAAAAGATTCCAAGATGTGAAATAATATATATATTTATTCATATACCTCCTAAAAAATGAAAATAAACCAAATGCAATAGCCCATGTGTCCAATTTAGCTTCGACAACCTTCTAAACTTATCCGAGTGAGTTTGAAAAAATTATAATAATAAGATGAGATATCATCAGATGTAATATTGAAACAAGACTTATATATTTAGATACGAATTTTGAAATGGAAAAACTTTGAATTTATTTAGAGGTCGATGTTGGATCTCAAAAACATTTATAAAGAAATAGAAAAACCATCTTCAAATTTCACCAAGTTGATGCTTGTTGTCTAGTAAAGAAATTGGAAAGGTTGAATTATGGCCGGTTAGAATTCAAAGTTATGCAATCATGAAGTTGGTTGCAACATTGAAAAGGGCATTAACCATTAATGTTGGTAATGAATTCAGATCTCTTTCCCTCTCATTCTTTTAACTCGTGTTTGTGAAATTGGAATAGGATCCATTATTCTTATAAGGAGAGATTGATGATAAGTAATGTTATATACAGTTATAAAATATATATGTCTCACGTAATTAATTTGAAAAAATAGTGAGATTTATTATTAAAAAATTATTATTTTTTAAAATAAATATCATATTTTATTTATTTTTTAAAAATAATTATTAATACTTCACAATTAGAACTATAATTTATCGTTAGTGAAAACGACCTGCACTTACATTACTTCTAAAGAAGGGGACAAATTAAAGGCAGTTGTCAATGTTACAAAAGTTGATGGACTTTTTTGAGCCTGGTTAAAAGGATTAAAAAAAAAAAAAAAAACCAAATCATCCTCAATAATCTCACCTTTTTGTTCTTTCCTACTCCTTTTTAGGATTTTGTAGTATCATTTTCATGATCTCGTGCTTGAAATTGCCGCAGTTTTGCTTGCTCGTGACCATTTTGTTGATTAGAACATGGCGCTGCCGGATGAATATTGATGCATGCTTGGTCTCGTATGGATCCCATTTGTCCTATTGTTTTGCCATCGCAGTGCTAATTGCTAAAAGTAGGGGTCATAGGGTTGGGAATTGAGATAGCTCTAATCTAATTTGTTTTTTGAGCAATGTTATATCTATAGTCACTTTTATATATTATTTATGTATTCTAATAAATTGATCAAAATAATTATTTTATTTTAAAAAAATGATGCGGTTAATCACATTAATAAAATACACAAAAAAATAAAAAAAAATAATTTTTATTATTTTCTTAATACAAAAAATAAGCGTCGGAAAATTTCTATTTGTAAACTTATTTATTAATTTATTGGCATGGCAAACACATTCCATATTAACTGACATGGAAAAATATTTGTGCTGTTTAAGTTTAATTTATATTTTAATGGTGTGTCTTCACATTAACTTCATAACCCGTAAGTAGTAAAGTTTTAAATGTTATGAGAATTTAGTTATGTGTGTAGATATATTAGCCAATGGTTTTTGTTGAAGCCTTTTTTTTTTTTTTTTCCTTTTCAGTATTTTCATGTAGAATTTATTTTCAGATGCTTTTCGCTTATGGGGTGGGATAGTTTGCCATTATGGAAACCATTATGAATCTAATTTTAGTTTTGAAAATTGATGTGCAGTAGCGGTGTGCTACTGCACATTGAAGAAAAAAATAAAATAAAATATTGTAATTATAAGTGAGTGTGCAGGTGTGCAGCAGCACAATAACTGCTACATAGAAAGTTTTGAAAAATGACGTGGAGTAATTAGTGTGCGAAAGAAAAAAACAAAAAACAAAATATTATAATTGTGAGTGGATATGCAAGTGTGCAGACTGTTGTAGGGAATGGCTCTTCAATTTTTCTTTAAAAAAAAAAAAAAAAAAATTGAGCCGGCTGCTTAAAGGCCTCGATATCGCCCATTTAAGATCATTATCAAACTGACCCAGAATGGAAAATTGAATGATTTGAGTTACGGGTTAGTGGTGTGCTAAGTTCTAACCTTGTAGTTGTACTTGGGCTTGTTCTCTATTAAGCTTGTATAGGCTAGATATCCACACTCTTGCAGTCTGTCTACAGTATACTTAATAATTTGAGCCCTCTTGAATCCACTTGGGCTGGATGTGGGTTTTTTTTAGTTATTTATAAAAAAATAAAAAACAATGATTTGGGCTGTTCTAAAATCTGCCAGAAAACTGATTCCGGGTAATAAAGGTCAGGCTAAGTTCTAAAGTCAGATTCAAGCATCCCTCGACCCCATAGAAGTTAATAAAATAATCAGAAGTTAATTAACCATGATGAGTAATATTGCTTGATTTAGTCCGCATCTGTGATATGACATATTTCGATTTATTTTCATAAATCCGTTACTTAAAAAGGCAAAAAAAAAAAAAAAAAGTGACGCATCAATTTATAAGATAGACAATAAAAAAAATTTAAGACAAGCCAACATTTCTTTAAACCAAATCAGAAGAAGTCAACTAGAATTAACATACCTTAGCCTATACACTAGTCATCTTGTGGGCGGTACCTAAGCCAATGAAAAATTAAATAATTATAAATAAATAAAACACAAGTTTTTATATATTGTATGCAATAGTGTTGTGGTTAATTATAAGAATCCATTGGGATTCTAGTGGAAAAATTCAATGAAATGTAATGTAATATGATAATTCTGATAAATCGAGAAATTAGAGAATTGGGCAAAAGCATGTGTAATTTATACGTAAAAACCTTGTAGAACGTTCTATAATAGAACATTCCTAATAGGTTATGTAAAAACTTTGATTTTTGTAAAATTTGAAGAAATTAGTTCAATATAGTCCATCTAACGGATTATAACGTATTAATACACATACTGCTACAGTATCACTTATAATATTTATGGAATACTATTTTCATTTTTATAAATATTTAATTTTTTTTTTGTTTACTTTTGACTCTATTCATTTTTATCTCCTTTCTACTTTGTCGTACTTTATTTGAAATGAATAAAATATATGAAAAAATATAATATTTAAATGATATAAAAAATAAATTAATTAATGTATGATATATAATAAAAATTAATATGTAAAATAAAAAAAGAAGTTTTAATAATATATTTTAAAAAATAAGATGAAGAAACTGTGATGGGGAAATTTGTCAAGAAAGGACCGTGCCTATTTTGCAGTGTACTAGAGGATAAAAATAAAGTGGGACATGATGGAACAAGGAAAAAAGCATGGGTTAACGAGAAAGTATAAAATAGTAAGGGCGTGGGTCAAAATCAATAGTTGTCGGGCACATAGACACATGGATAAAGGAAAGAAGCAAACAGATTGATACACGCAACTTATGAGCTTATATAAAGGTAGTGATCAGATGACAAAGAAATGGACTATCTCTCAGACCAATTCATTATCTACAAGCCAGCACTATCTTCTTCAGCCTTCTCAGAAGGATTCAAGAGTTCAAACCAATAGATTTATTTATATTTTTCCTGTACAAAGATCCATGAGAAACTGTTATTATAGTAGATTCTCCCTTTCCAAACTTCTAAGGATGTAAGCCTTATGCCGAACTACCTAAATATTATGCTTATCTCTGTTTATTTATTTGCTATCCACATATGTACGACCGTACTGGAGTCTCGCTGAGAGCTCCAAATGATACTGAACGAAATTCAACTCGCATCAATAACCTATAAATGATTATTTCTCCTATTCCGATATGTTAGCCGATTTTCCTAACATCAACGGAAACCATCGACAATCATACCCGGAAAGCACCCTTTTTGTATTTTCGCTACGTCTACCATAAACCAACTTCTACATTAATAAAGCCCATACAATAAACCCAGACTAAGCTACTCTCTGCCCAAAAGCACATGGCCCACGACACAACTAACTCAAATTCAAGTAACTCCGAGCCTCTTAGGAATCTTAGTAGGCTTGAAAACCGATGCTTTCGGTGTAGTTTTGGTCCGAAATCAAAACTGCACCGACACCTAAAATCTACATCTTTCTCAATCGAAACCGATCGACATGGAAGAAGGAAATCAGATGCGGTTTGGGAATCAATTAATCATCACCATTCACATTCCAAAACCAAATGGCTTTCTAAACATAATCCATAAAAAAAAAAAAAAAAATTGGAAGTAAAGTTGGATGAACAAATCACAAACGACAAATACAATCTATCACGATATATGTAATATCCTATATAATAAGGATAAAGATAAGTAATATATAGGATTGCATATTACTTATTAATAAAAAATTCGTGTTTTTTATAATATATTAATGAGATTTCAATTATATTATTGACTAATTCTTTTACAGTACAAATTATGTGATTTGGACCTTCCATTAGGACATTACAAATGGTATCGAAATTTATCCTAATAAAAAATGTGGGACTTGAGTCATGTCATTTACAACAGATAAATCCAACAAGGACGTTAGAAATTTAAGATGGGTAGATTGTGATATTTTATATGATAAAATTAATGGTCGGTGGTATATGAGATGCCACATTATTTGAAAATAAAAAGTTTTTTATTTTTATAAGTTTATAATAGAACTCTAAGTGTATAATTGACTGATCATTTTAGAGTATTGTTCATATAATTTAAGTATTCCATTAGAGCATTACAATGTGGGTTTGTGATAGTGCCGCTGGAGAAAGAGAGAGAGAGAGAGATTTGTGATGGTGCGTTGTATCGTCACGAGAGGAATCGAGAAAGGTTCTCTGAAGAGGTTGGCCATCTTTGGAAGAGAGGGGTTGGCAATGGTAATAAGCCATGGCCATGCACAGAGGGGTTGGCAATGAATGAAACAACGCTATTTTAGGCGTGTTATAAATAAAAACAAATAATGAAATAGCGTCGTTTTAAATTAAGTGAAGCATCATCCTTTTGAACATATATAAATGAAGATATATATATATATATATAATCAGAAGTGAAACCGTTTATATATATATATATATAAATAATCAGCAGTTAAAACCAGTAGTGATCATCAATCGTTTTAACTGGTTTTTCTTTTTGCAATCACCTTTCTTATCGTAAGAAAGGTGAGAAATGAACTCTGCCTAAGCTCTAAACTCAACTCCCCTTATATAGATGGAGAGGCATTACAAAAGAGACCCGGAGTCAATCACGGGAGACAAACAAAAGTGAAAGCGGCCGAAAGTAGCCAAAAGTAAAAAGCAAACAGTAACCACACCACGTGATTACTATTTGAAAAGTAAAGCTGTCGGCGCCGAAAGCTGGGTTGACAGATCATCATCTTGTCTGCACCGAAAGTCATTTTGTCTTTTAGTGCTGACTAGCTGGGCTGACAGATCATCATCTTGTCTGCACCAAAAGTCATTTTGTCTTTTAGTGCTGACTGGCTCAAAAAGTGTCGGCAGTGGGGACATTTTGTCTTCATCTGCTGACCGATCTTTAATTTGGTGGACCAGCAATTATGGCTCTCCGAGATCAGGCGAAGAGTACTCTTTGTCGTGTCCAAAATATTTGTACAGCTCTTCTTCCGAGTCATGTTCTGACTGTTCCGATTCGCTGCTGGCTTCTTCATCAATAGACTGCTTTAATAGCATCATGCTATTATGCTGTCCTTCGATCTGTTTCTTGAGTATCTCAAGCATCTCTTTGTTCTGCTTCTTCTTGGAATCTTTCTTTGAAGAGGCTGAACTTTCTGTATCTCGCCCAGCTCAGGAAGACTATGGCTCGCAGAGAGTCGTCATATTCTCAAGGAAGAGTCAGTTTTCAGGAGACACTAAAACGTTTCGATAAGAAACAGGAGAGTGTTTCTACAAATGATTTACAGCATGAAATCGGAATTATCAAGCAAGAGATTATTAAACTCAAATCTGAGATTAATAATCTTAAACTTGAAAATTCAAGTTTAAAACAGGATTTTATTGCATTCAAAATTGAAAAAGAGCTTGATCAAAATCCTTCCGATAATGAAGAAACAAAAATTTCTGACCATGATGAATCTTCTGACAGTTCTAAGGCTGTTTGCTTGTCAAGACAATCCATGCCCATTAAGTGGTATGCGAAAGTCAAAATTATTGTTTGTAGAGAATTTGAATTCTCTGTGATTGCCTTGATTGATTCTGGATCAGATCTTAATTGTATCCGTGAAGGCTTGGTTCCGACCAAGTATTTTGAGAAGTCTTCTGAAAGACTGTCAGCGGCTAATGGCTCAAAGATGAAAATCAACTATGAGCTAAATGACGCCCATGTCTGTCAAGACAATGTTTGTTTTCGTATCCCGTCTGTCCTAGTCAAGAATATGACTTGGGATGTTATTTTAGGGATGCCCTTTATTAATTCTATTTGTCCTTTTTTGACTGAGAAAGATGGGATCACCACTGACCCCTTCGGACAAAAAGTCAAATTTAATTTTGTTTCCAAACTTGAGGCTGATGCCTCAAGAGGGAAAATTTTTGTGATCGTTGCTAAGGAACATCATCTACTCTCTCTTCAGAATGAAGTAAGAGTTAGAAAAATTTCTGAGCATTTGTCTGAGCCTTTGATGCATTCAAAAATTGAGAATTTTCTTAAAAAACTCATTTTTGAAATATGTTCCGATCTCCCCAATGCTTTTTGGAATCGGAAAAAACATGAGGTTTCTCTGCCTTATATTAAAGATTTTTCAGAGAAAAACATTCCCACTAAAGCTCGACCTATTCAAATGAATGTGGAGACTTTAGAATTTTGTAAAAATGAAATTTCTGATCTTCTTCAGAAAAAATTAATCAGGCATAGTAAGTCACCCTGGTCATGTGCTGCTTTTTATGTCTAGAAAAATGCTGAGTTAGAGCGAGGGTCACCCCGCCTTGTAATAAATTATAAACATTTGAACAAAGTCTTAGAATGGATTAGGTATCCTATTCCCAACAAAAATGACTTAATTCAGAGATTAAGAGAAGCTGTAGTTTGACCTTAAGTCTGGATTTTGGCAAATCCAAATTAGGGAGTCAGACCGTTATAAGACTGCTTTTTGTACTCCTTTGGGTCATTACGAGTGGAATGTGATGTCATTCGGTTTAAAAAATGCCCCTTCTAAATATATATATATATATATATATATAAATGCCCCTTCTAAATATATATATATATATATATATATCTTGTTGATGTTGGCCGATTTGGTGATTTTTTTATGGTTCAAACTGTGACCGACCGATTCTGTGCTCTGGCAATTGATCTGAGTCGGCGACGACCAATCCGGTTCCTGTATAACAATCCCGTTTAGATAGTCATATGAGATGAGATTATTTAAATAAAGACTGAAAATTAAATAAAATATTGTTAGAATGTTATTTTTTAATATTATTATTATTTTAAATTAAAAAAAATTGAATAAAGATTTGAAAATGTTGAATTTTCCTATTATATTTTGTGTTGTAATTTGATAAAATTGTAAGGAGAAGATAGGATAAAATAATCTTACATCCCAACGTGAGACCATAGACGGGCAGCGAGTTGTCTTTAAAAAATTCATCAGGTTCATGCTTAGAAGTATTATATGTCAAATTTTACTTATTAAATTAAATATATTATGAGTATTTTAAATAAAATATACTTATTTATTTATATATATTTAGATAATATTTTGTATACTGACGGATAACCACCCTCATATGTTTTATTTTCTACCTTCAACCATAATTCCTTTATTGTCATTATATTCTCTTACGTTATAATGTCGAGAACTTAACGTAAACTAGAGCAAATAAATAGAGAAAGAATGGATGGAAGAGACTACCACTAGTTGCACTTTGTATTAAGTTGTACAAATTAGGTACAAGTCACAAACTAATTAACAAGAGTCCAAAGCAGGCCTAGCGCATCAAATAATTTACACTTAACATATAATATAGATTGCAATTGCTGATTAACCCACGAATGGAACTCCCTTTAAAAATCAATTTATAATCAATTTCTATGTGTGTGTGTGTGTGTATATATATATAGCTGTCGATCGGCAGCCATGGAAATTCACGAGTTGGTAGACGAGAACGCAGGCTGCACCAACCAACAATTCTTGAGCTGGGACTCGGTCGTTTCCTTGAATCCCTTCACCCTCGCCAAACAAAAATGTGTGCAAAACGATCCCACTCCCTCCACTCTGCTCGTCTTCAACAAATAACACATGGGTCCACACTCCGCCCCCCTCCCCTGCACCACTATCCCCCACGCCTTCGTCTTCGATTCTGATGATCTCTCCTCCTCCTCCCCAAGCTCTTCCACGAATATTACCCCTTGTGGCAACGGACTCTCTCCTCTCTCCCATCTACCCTTCGCCCCCGCCCACTCGATCTCCTTCACCGCCTTTTCTGTCTCCAACCTCGTCTCCGCCCCGTTTTTCTCGTTGATCTCCTCATACACTTGCACCAGTAGCGGCGCTTGGTGTAGGTTCTTTACGATGTCTACCACCGATTCTCGCATCCACTTGTCTAGGTTTTCACCAGAGATCTTCGCGCCGATGCCGTGATCTCGAGTCTGCAGTAGTTTGTTGAAATGAGTAATCTTGGCCGACGTCGCCATCGATGTTATTCTTCCTTTTCCGGCGGTACTGGATTCCGTGCGGTTAGGCATCATCAAGGAAGACGGAGATCGAGCATTATTCTGATTCCGATGACTGTATTCATGGATAAATGAACGAGCTGGGAGATTCCGATGAGAAACGGAATGAATGCTCAGAGAGGAGGAGGATGCTGCCATCGGAAGGGAATAAATGGCCAAGAGGGAAAAGAAAGGCTGGATTGCTAGTTGTAGTCTTTCGTCTTTCTCGGTATTTAGATGGAATTTTGTATTTGCGAATAGTGCTTTAAAATATGGATCAGATAAATGGTGATTTTTATGTTGCGAAGATTTTGGACGGTCAAGATTGGGTTAGAACAGAGCACGTCTTTGCTGAATTCCTAATCCTGATATAATTCTGCTTCTTTGAATATATATATATATATATATTTTTTTTTTGGTTCCAGGACCACGTGGCCAATGTGTAACTACTAACTATAACGTGTAAATATGTTTTTCCACGAGCTTCGTACTTGTGCCGTGACAAGAACGTGGAAACTCGTGGAAAGTGCATGCAGTTCGGAGGCAGCCACACCCTGACGTTCGTCGCGTGCAAAGCCTGACCAATCCATTTAGGATTCTCTTACACCTCAGCACACTCCACCTTACGTCCACCTCAGCACATTCACCATCCCTCTCTTTTTCTTTCCTCGTAGAGCCATATCATGATATTAAAATTCTTATAATATAAATTATATATAAAAATAAATTCAGCGTCCTAAATCTTAGAATCAAGTCTTCGATATTCCTTCGTGTGTTAGCCGTCGTGAAGAACTCTAGATATGTAACATGTGGGCAGCCTTTAGATCATATAAAATTAAACTTATAAATTGATATATAAATTTTTAGGATCCATTGGATAGATTTTACAATAATAAAATAATTTTATAATTTAATATATCACATAAAAATATATCAATTTATAAATTTATTTTTATATAATCTAATCTTTATATCCAAAGTATAACTCATATATATATATATATATATATCTTTCAATTTCAAATTTAAAAAGATTCCCATGTTAAAGACATCATTATTCACTTTTCAAAAATTTCAAACTTAGTCTTTTTACTTTTTGCATGTGACAAAAGGAGGATATTTTACTTTTCAAAAATTTCAAACCTGATCTTTTACTTTTTGCATATGACAAAAAGAGCACACTTTAATTTTTAAAATTTTCAAACAAAGCCATCTACCTTTTGTATAAGTCAAGAAAAGCATCCATCACTTTTGAAAATATTCAAATAAAACATGCACATGTGAAAGATGACAATCAATCATCTTAATATTTTCAAAGTTCAAACATTTAATCATGTCATGCACATGTGAAAGATGACAATCAATCATCTTTCAAAATTTTCAAATTTAATTTTTAAAATATTCATGCACATGTAGAAAATATATTTTAATGCTTTATGATAAAATATTAATTTTGAGCCTTAATCCTAATTTCGAATTTTTAAGAGATTTACAACATTACTCTATGATTTTAATGTGAACTTGTTCCATTCTTGCTCATGCTTGGTCCCTTGATATGCTTGATTTTATCATGTGGATAACTTGAGTTTGAGACTCTTTTATTCTTTGAATTCATTTGTTATCATCAAAATCCATGTGTAGATTTATAATTACACGAAACTTGAAACCTTGGGTTCAACAACTTAAAATATATTACTACTAGTAATATAATATAAGAATAAGGCCATAAAGTATAAATTGTGAATAATATACATAAAGTATCATGTACATTATAATGTACATAATAGTATATAAAGTATTGTGAATAAAGTATAATGTACTACATTAATATCAGAATTACTAATTTACTAATGTACTTATCAAAAGGAATCTATTAAGAATTATTAGGCCCCAAAATATTATTAGTATATATATATATATATATATATATATATCTTATATTTAAAGCATTGATCAAATAAATATTCATGTTTAAGAATAAAATTTTATATTATAAATTATAATAACATTATCTTATATATAATTATAATTTATATTATCATATATATTAGATATAAAAATTATATACTAATATTAAAAATATTATATATAAAATTAATAAATCTAATTTAAAGATATAATATATCGAACCAGTATGGTTCGATCTTAAAAGGCGTAAATCAGAACCGGATCAGAACTTATCAATTTCGTTACTAAGAAAATCAATCCAAAATCGAACCCGTTCCATTAGTTTGGATCGATCTAGACCAATTTTTTGATTATTTTTTACACCTTTAAATAGATGTATAAAATGCCTTTTCACATGGTAAATTAACAAGAGGAATCATATATGGCTCAACCCCTTGGATAAGCACATCTTCAGTTTCCTAACCATGGTAGCAAATTATACAAGACAATATATGAATTGAAACAGGCTCATAGAGTCTTGATCAGACTTCTCTTTATTTATTCATAGATCACACATTTTGACCATATATATATATATATATATATATATATATATATATTATATATATAGATATGTATATATTAATTTATGTTAATGACATCTTAATTACTAGTTTAAATATTTTTGCAATTGATTAACTACTTAGAGCCTTCTTATTAGATTGGCTTATACTTAAAGAAGGCCACATTGAATTAGCTAAAATCCAAAAATTTTGGACTTTGGTAACAATATTGCTAAAGTTTCTTCCATTTTTAGCAATTACTTTACAATGACTAAATGTCTATTATATTAATTTTTTATCTCTCTTATTCATACAAATGCCTATTTTATTAATTTCTTTGGTACATAGCAAATGCCTATATTCATGCAAATGTTTATTTTATTAAGTAGTTTTTTTTTTAAATTATTAATTATTAAGTTAATTTAAATAGAATATGATTATTAATTAATTTCTTAACCCATAATTTAATTAGAATATAATTATTAATTAATATATAAGAGGTAGAATGGTAAAATGATAAAATAAAATAAAATAATAATTACAAAAAGTTAAATATTTTTTTAATTATTAATTACTTATTATTATATAATAAATAAATAGATAATCCAATATGAAAATGTGATGTGAATAGCTAAAGCCAAATTATTGTTATATTATTTTATTATTATATAATAAAAAAATAGTTGATCTAATGTGGAGACTTTATGTA
Organism: Platycarya longipes; assembly: GCA_036559045.1. Lineage (NCBI taxonomy): Eukaryota > Viridiplantae > Streptophyta > Magnoliopsida > Fagales > Juglandaceae > Platycarya > Platycarya longipes. Next base: position 29,786,879 of record CM071796.1, read on the forward strand.
AATAGAATAGCCAAAAGTCAAATTTCGATTTCATTGCCTAAAATTGTCATTTAGTTTTAGATAAGGGAGACGCTGGGGATCGGTCCGGCTGTCCCCAGCGTCTAAAGCAGCCTAACGTTAGTTAGGTTGCTTGATGATAAAAAAACACATGAAAATAAAATAAAAATTATAATTAAATAAAAAAATAAAGATTGAAAATATATTAAAAAAATAAAATAAACAAAACATAATAAAAAACACAATAAAAAAATAAAAACATAATAAAAAATACAATAAAAAAATAAAATGAAGATGAATTTAAGAGGGGATTCGGCCATGGAGCAAACGGAGCGCCGCCGGTGGTGGTGGGAGACACCGCCCACGCCATCGTGACTGGCGGACTCAGGCGTACGGGTCCGAAACGGGTTGAAGGCTGCCGGGGCACACCGGAGCTCGCCGTCGTAGGGGTGAGGTCGCCTGAATCCGCCGGTCCCGATGGCGGGGGCGGTGTCGCCCATCGCCACCGGCGGCGGCGGGGCTGCTTTTGTTAGGGGGGCAGCCCGTCTGCCCCCCAAGATTCCTCTTTAGATAATCCAATGAGAGTACTCTTATAACTCTTCAACATGACTTTGCCATCAAGGATCTAGGCTCATTAAATTTTTTTCTCGGGCATTGAAGCTATACATTGTGAAAAACTCTTCCTATCTTTAAGGGTGGAATTAAGATTTGATATTTAGGAGGCGATTGACAAATTGGGTAATATGTGTGAGTATAGATAATATAAGTATTTTTCACGTGACTATATATAAAAATAATAATTATATATCATAAAATTGTATATAAAAAATATGTCTATAAATTATCTTATAAGAAATTTTCTTCAGAATTTTCGTAGTTTGAGAGAAAATTTTCAATAAAAAATTTGAAAATCTGAGTATTGGAAGTCAATTTTAATTATATAAAAAATTTAATTATTTACATAATGAATGATTTTTTCAAAAAAAATTGGGGGGAATTTATCTTAATACAATTAAAAAAATCTATATATTAAAATAAGATTTTAAAAATTTAGATAGAAAAAGAGTAATGCTACATACAATCGTAAGGTGTATAAATATCGTGTAACCACTTGATCCACTATTTAAAAGTTATTTTTTTTTCATATGTCCCATATTTTTTTTCAATTTTTCAAAATGGTTGCGTGACGATTACCCAATTCATGATTGCATAAATCTTTTCTCGACAAAAAAATTTTTATATATAGGTATTGGGCCAATCGGCGTGCAAACAACTCTACCATATCAATATGTTGTCATTTTTTCTTTTTTAATGAATAATATTATATATAATCGTAATATTATAAACAACATATAATCGATTTAAAAAAAAATGAAATTCAATATTAAAAAGTTGAATTTTTTTTATATAAATCTCATCTATATTTATTTTTTATAAATCGATTGCACGTCCTTCGCAATTTTACAATTGTAAATTGCTTCCCTCTCTGACCGATTTCTTCTTTCTCCTCCAACTGGCCACTCCAGCGTGCATGTTTGATTCCTACTTGTGAAAGACATTGAGTTTAATACGATCCTTATGATTTCTAGTCAAACTGTTTCTTATAATCCTGGTCAAACTGCTTCTCTCATAGATTCCTAATCCAACAATGATTTAAAATGGCTGCTTATAAATAAACAACGCTGTACGGATTACGGACATGCAATCTATTCTTCACACTGTCATTCACTTCCTCGTCGTTTTCAGTCCTGATCTCTCTCTCGATTCCTGTTAATTCGCTTTCATCTTCGCCAAACTTCAGCGTTATTTAAACCCGCCTTTGCCTGTTCTTGTTTCCTGGAACGTAACTCAATTCTGCTTAAATAAATTTATCCCTTTTCTGCACCAATACCATGTCCCCAGCTCCGTTCAAGCCGCCATTTCGGGTATCTTCGTCTTCGAGCGTTGCCCATGTTTCCGAGAGACATGTGGAGGTGAATCGACATTTCGCGCATCTCAGGAGCGTGCAGTGGCGGATAAATCTTGGCATTTTGCCACCTCCTCCTCCTTCTTCTTCTTCTTCTTTCATCGATGATCTCCGTCGGCTAACCGCTGATTCTCGGAGGAGGTAAATTCAGATTTTTTTAGAAACAATAGAGTGAAGATATTTGCACTTATGAATTGTACGGCATATTTAATTTAAAAAAGGAAATAAAATATAAAATATAAAATATAAATAAAAAATTAATTTTTTAATAATAAACTTATTTAATAAAAAATGACATAATTATAATATTATATACATACAGTCATGCAAACAACTCTACTATTAGTTATAACTATTAATAATATAATTATAAAAAAATTAAATTTATTATAACAAATACTAATATATAATTATTTTAATCATCATAAATAATATTAATATATATTAATAGTCTAATAAATTAATATAGACGAATTTAAAATCAGAAAACCGGATCAAATCGGACCGAAATCGATAAAACCGGTATTGGGGATAACCAGTACGTCATCGGTTTTAAAAAGTAGAAAATCGATAATACCGGTTTGATTCTAGATTTTATTCAAAATCGGACCAATAGACAAATTACACTCCTACTCTTTTTTTAGAGTGATCACACGATATTTATGCATGTCACGATTTACCAACAAAAAACACAGTTTTGCTAGGGGGATCAAGTAGGATTAGTTGTAGTTTGAATGAATTATAATTATTAACCACAGTCTACCCTGCTCAATTTTGCCAAAAACTTTTGGTTGGTGATCAAGTCATTGAACTACGGCTTTTTGATAGTTCAGCATGACAAACCTATTTCATGTTATTTTGATATTTCAAGCAAAATATTCTGTTAATCTTGTTTTGCTTATTCAGTTTAAAAACAATGGCAAAGATGAAAACTTAAAAGTATAATATCTGATCTTATTTGTAAAAATTGAAGTTACTACTGTTTCATTATAATCTGCCTCATGTTTTACGTTCTTTTACCAGATATGCCGGTTTGAGAAGGCGCCTCCTATTTGATCCACATTTTCCCAAGGATGGAAGTAGTTCTTCTGATCTTGTCATGGACAATCCACTGTCACAAAACCCAGGTAAACTTTCTTTCTCTCTTTTAGGCACCCTAGCTCCCAAGTTAAATGTGACCTTAGGAACTAGTTATATGTATTGTTTAAGCACATTCTTTCCTAATTTTTTCATGAAATTGATTTTAAATATGGTTTTGCCCATTATTGTTTTTTATCGAGAAGAGTAATGTTACGTACAAGTAAATTTGTGAATTAATTTGTGCATCAATACATATTTATTGACTGTCTTTATAAAATCTGATGTTTTTACTAATCACGTTAGATAAATGCATAGATTGCTGAGCATAATCACTTGCAATCAAACCTTTCCTTTATCGATTGTTGTCACTTTTTTATATACAGTAGCGGGTTTTCAGATTATTTGTGAAAGGAAATTTCTATGGTTATGACAAAACCCCACAAGAAGATAAATGTGATCAATAAAACAATGTGCATGCAATTGTTTTAGCGATTTCAAGTTCTTTGATTCTTTCTATTGATTTTACCTAATCAGATTCCTGGTGGACTTTGCTATCTCTAAGGATAATCATACAATTACTACTCTTATATTACCCATTTACTATTAATCTATAGTATATTTGAATTTTTTATTTTTATTTTTTATCATTTTTTAAGTATTTTTTTAACATTCTTAATCATTAAGAAAATTTTTTAAAAACATACAAATTTTATTAATAGTACTCACTTCCTTAACCATCTCCTAATGGTTTAGTTTAACTTGTAATTCTTCAATGAGGGCAAATAATGTGTTCTTTGGTGGATATTCATTTATACCGGAGATGGTACAATCCCTAATCTACGTTGGATTTACCTTTCATTCTTTACAGATAGTACCTGGGCTCGTTTCTTTCGGAATGCCGAGCTAGAGAAAATGGTTGATCAGGATTTGTCAAGTTTATATCCAGAATATGGAAGCTTTTTCCAGACGCCAGGCTGCCAAGGCATGTTACGACGGATCTTGTTGTTGTGGTGCCTTAGACATCCAGAGTATGGTTACAGACAAGGTGAATTTCTCTTCTCAAAGCAGTCTTTATTGTAACTTAAAATATTATCAGTCGTTATTTGAGCCTTCAATCAAATTCAGCTTTTGTTTGCTTTGTAGAAAATTGCTTATTTATAATCAGTTATTTCCAACGAAATAATTATTTGCAACTAAAATAATTCCATTTTAATCACAAATAATCTGTTTTGTTGCAAATAATTGGTCACAAATATCAGTTTTTCTTGTATTAAATTAATTATGGCATTCAACTAAGATGTTATTTTCTGTAGAAGTATGTGTTTAATTCATGCCAATGATATTGTTATTTGTAGGCATGCATGAACTATTGGCTCCTATACTGTATGTTCTTCAAGCTGATACAGAGCATCTTTTGCAAGTTCGAAAGCTTTATGAAGATCACTTCACTGACAAATTTGATGGCCGTTCATTCAATGAATATGATTTCAGCTATAATTTTGATTTGAGGAATTTTCCAGATAGTATGGATCAAGATGAGAATGGATCCCATGGAAATTTGACCAAATTTAAGAGTCTTGATGAACTTGAACCTGAGATAAAGACCACTGTGTTGCTGAGCGATGCTTATGGGGCTGAAGGTGAACTTGGTATCGTCTTATCTGAGAGATTTATGGAACATGATGCATACTTCATGTTTAATGCATTGATGAGTGGGTCCTCATCTGGGTCAGTTTCAATGGCAGATTTCTTCTCTCCCACCCCTCTAAATGGGTCCCTCCCTGGCTTTCCTCCTATCCTCGAAGCATCTGCTTCATTGTATCCCCTGCTATCTTTTGTTGACTCATCTCTGCACAACCATCTTGTTAAGCTCGGTGTCGAACCCCAGTACTTCGCGATTCGCTGGTTACGGGTCTTGTTTGGACGTGAATTTTCACTTGAAGACCTCTTGGTAATCTGGGACGAGATATTTGCATCAGATAATGGTAAATTAGACTTTGGATCAAGCCTAAATTCACCTCGGGGAGCATTTATATCAGCTATGGCAGTTTCAATGTTAGTTTATTTGAGATCTTACCTGCTTGTCACTGAAGATGCTACTTCCTGTCTTCAGCGACTGTTAAACTTTCCCGAGAAAGTAAATTTAAAGAAACTGATAGAAAATGCAAAGTCCCTGCAGGCTATTACACTGAATGCTAATCTCTCATCCTCTAGCTACTGGGAAGAGAAATGGAAAGTGTTACATATGGCTGAAGAACTTGGGAAAGCTTATATAAAGAAAATAGTTACAACCCCAAAAAGAGGATGGATAGAAAAATTGATAAATCTGTTCAGAACAAGATCATCTCCAGCAAAGGATTTGAATGGCCGCATAAAGGACAGCAAGTCATTTTTAAGACGAAGTTTGGTAGAAGATCTCTCTCAACAACTTGGCTCAGATGAAAACATTGAGAAGGAAATTACTTGCAGTGCCAAGGAGAGCTGGTTGAGTGGGAATACTGGCAGTGGCAGTGAAGAAAACTCATCTATGTTTTCGGATCCAATGAGCAGTGTTGGATCAAAATTATCCCTCAAGGAAAATGACGTTCATTCAATGACAATACCAGATGAATTACCTCTTCCTGTTTCTGATCACCCTGAGGATATATGCCAAAAATCTGGATGTGACAATGGTTCCACAGCGACAGGTTTAAGAGACCGAGAGTCTCTTTCAGGGTTGGAAATTTGGGTGGAATGCCGTTGGTGGGGGTACATCTGAGAAAGGAGGAGATGCCCTTAAGGCTACAAAATATTAAGGAAAATGTTATTTTGACACTTCATGTATCTTATTTTATTAATTAAATTTCTTTTTTACTTAAGAGGTAAGAAATTGATTATTAATGTATTAATATTTTTTTAATAATTTTTAAAAATATTTTTAAATAAGAAAAAAATAAAAAAATAAATTTTGCCTAGCGATAAGTGAGAGCGGTAACTGAGAGACAGCATTGTAGCAGCGTACAAATATTAAATATACGTCTTGTGATTACCATTCTTTTTAGAGCCAAAATAAAAGGAGTTCCTTCAACTTCTTTCTGTCCCATTTTCTCATCACATAAATCTAAATTTTGGCCTGTAGCAGAGAGACCAACATGTACATACGACAAGTATTTGTAATAATTTTGCAGGTTAAGATGTCTGAGGATGTCAAGTTGTTTTGATCAGGAGCTAAGTTCTAGAGAATATGCTTTATAAACTTTTTTTTTTTTTTTTTTTTAATGCGGAGAGAAATACATTGGACACAAGAATTTTACTTAAAAAAAAATTTAAAAACTGAAAATGATTAATGTTGTCCATAATAATAATAATGCCACTATGCTTCTAAAAGGCATGCAGGTATTCATGATAGAAAAAGATAAAGATAATAGTTAAATCCCAGTCCGAGTCCCGCTCCTCTTTTTGTTTTATTTAATAATTAAAAAAATATTTTTTAATAATATATTTTTTTTCTTTTTTTAAAAATATTTAAAAACATTAATAAAATAATATATATAAAAAATGCCTAACGGGACCAGATAAGGGGGCTGTAGAGTGTAGCCTGTAACAGCCCCCATCCATGATTGCATATTTTTCTGTAACACGAGTTAAGAATGCAATACCAACGTGGAGGATCCAAAATTCAGATTATGAATTCGAGTTTTCGTTGGGAACGATTTAAGTGCATATTTGAGATTGTGTTTGAAAATTTTTAAAATGCTTTTAAATAGTTATAAATATTTTTATTTTAAAAAAATGACATGTTTGAATAATTTTATTAAAAGCGTTTTAGTTAGTTAAAAAAATTAAAAATTAGCTTTTTCAATAAGCACTAAATTAGAATTTTTATCAAAAAATTCCTGCAGATAACTATATATTTTAAAAAAATTACTGCAACTAACTCTAAAAGTGCTTTAGACATATGGATCCCAAACAGTAAATACATATTTGGAATTACGATAGGAAATATTGCTTTTAATATAAAGCTTATAGTTTAAGTTTAATGTAATAAGCTCTACTATTAAAAAATTATTTACTGTTTAAAATCTATATATCTAAAATACTTTTAGAGTTAATTACGGTAATTTTTTTAAAATATATAGTTATCTGCAGGAACTTTTAGATAAAAATTCTAATTTAGTACTTATTGAAAAAGTTGATTTTTAACTTTTTTAACTGACTAAAGCGCTTTTATTAAAATTACCCAAACATATCATTTTTCTTTAAAAGTGTTTTTAACTGATTAAAAACAATTTTTAACCCTCGAAACACGATCCCAAACATGCTCTAAATAACTTTTTAGTACTAAAACTTATTACATTAAGTTTTAAGCTACAAGTTTTAAGCTAAAAGCAATACTTCTCACCACAATCCCAAAAATGCACTAAGTAAACGAGATTTATTTATTAGTTCTGTCTGCTTATTTAGGAAAGACCGTTTGGATTGGGAGATGAATTAAAAAAAATTTAATTATTTTTTCATATTATTATTATTTTAAAATTTAAAAAAATTTAATTGAAATTTAAAAAAATTATATTGAAATTTGAAAATTGTGTATTAAAATTTATATTTTATATGAGATATTAAAAAAATATAATGATAAAATAAATTGAGTTAAAATAAACTTAACTCACTCTTCTATCCAAACAGGATATATTGTCTTAAGAGTGACTGAGGCCAGGCTATAGTTCAAGACTTATTTGAATTGTATATGATAAAATAATTTTAAATCAAATATTATTAAATTTAAAAGTTCAATAAAATAATATTAAAATACTATTTTTAGAATTGTTATCATTCTTGAATTTGAAAAAATAATTATTTATTATAGTTTGTATAGGAATGTGAGAAAGTTATAATGGTAAAATTAAATTAAATTAAATTTAAATATTTCTATATCCCAACGGGGCCTTAGAGGAAATATATATATATATATATATTTATATTTTGAGAAGTCCGTCCAAAGAAAATAATAAATAAAATATCAGTTAATGCCAAGTATATACTATAACTACTGCTATGCTTAAACTGTCCTCAGAATGAGGAATACCCAAAAACTGTGACTGAAAGTAATTAAGGGTCCTCTGTAAACTATAATTTTTCAATTAACTACTCTGTTGAGTAATTTTTCAGGGAGCATCCTACTACCATGATAAATGGATTGACTGTAGTAGCGGGTCGGACGTTTCGCACCGAAATTAATCCGAGTGAAGATCTTATGGCATTTGAATGATTTCATTATTCTGCACAGCTATTGAGAATTACTTTCAGACAATCCTCCACAAGTAACGTAATAAGTTTTATAAAACAAAAATATATTGATACCATTTATGTGAAATCCATGACAAAAACTACTCCCATCCAAAATGGTGCTATAATTGCACACCACACTGGTCACTGTTCAAGTTATAGCTATACGAATTATAAATAATTTATACTTATTTGTTATGTTTCTAGCTTTTGAACTGATTATAAGGGGTTACTGACCTGCAAAGTATGAGTTAATCTATATTGTGGAAGCCTGGGAGAAGTGAAGTAATAAAACCAAAGACGATCATCTGGATCTCCTTCACAATCACCCACCAATTATTAGCACGATCGCCACCACCAGCTTCTGCCACATTCTCATTCTCGACTGCTTGATTCCCATCATTTGCAGGCTGATGGTCGACATGATCTCCAGGTTGACCTTCTGCCACATTTTGATGAAACAAACAGTATTTATTAAGTAACCACTCATGTCACTAATCATAAGTTGTTTGATCCCAATTTTAATTCATACTTATTTTCTACAAAGAATCACAAGCTTATCCTACTAATGGAAATAAACATGTTGAGGAGTTTAACACGGTATAGCGGTGCTAGGGCATAACAATGATTAGCACCGTTGCCTAGGCCTGTTCATCCGGGCCGGGTTGTACCCGGCCCGGTTTGAAATTTTAATATATTTCTTAATATTTTAATTTTTTTTTTCAAAAAGATTGAAGAAAATTTTAAATCCGGGTTCCGGATTTGGAAATCCGGAACCCGGATGAACACCCCTACCGTTGCCTCAACTAGGTTGAAATCCAGACATCCACCTATATAAATATGAGTACGGCTACATACAGTCATTTTTGTGCACTACTTGCGCACTCTACTCATATGATTGGCTTTTATATTTTAAAAAACTGGTACAATCAATCATATTGGTGGAGTGCACAAAAATGACTGTACATAAAATTTTCCTATAAATATTAAAATGTTGATGGTTATTTACTTTATCAACGTGAACTAAAAATTCATAGTACATGAGCTTGTTATAATGATGTAAATAGTCACAAGGCAGAATTGTGTAGGAATTATAAGTTTTTTTTTATTATTGGCATTGGGTGTCTGGAACAGTGTCCAGACTGAATCCCAGAAGTGCACAGGTCCTCAGTAAGGAATTTTCTGCAAGTGCACATTAGGTAATTCAAGAGAAAGATCCCTTAATCTGATGGCCCCTAGAAATTGTTTGCACCCAAGGGGATTTGAAGTGGGATTTATAAGCTCAAACACTATCCATCCTAACTGGGCAAAGTCAGATCAGCCAGAAGTTCAGATTCACCAGCTGATTTGTAACCCCACTAGGTCCGCACATATCCATATGTACCTGCAACTTATTTCTACATGTGAATAAATGTGTGACCTACCTGCTGAAAAAAGTTATTGAAAAATTCATTTTATGTACTCAAAACACCTGCTACAGCAGCATTCTCAACTCCCTGTCCTGCAGCAGCCGGAACATTCTCAGCCCTAACAGCAGGTCTTGGTGGAGGGCGAGGGACAGCTCTTCTCTGCATGCCTTGTGAAAGCCATCTAACTATTGGCGTCAGAGCTCCAGTTTGGTACCTGTCACATCCCATATCTATAAATTTCAGCTTTTGCTCTACAACTTAACGTGTTTATGAGTGCCTAAAATTGACTGTCATATTAACCATAATATGTAAGTGTGTATGCGTGGGTGTGCACAAGTATGCCTAAATATAGGGATACACTACAATTAGGGTAGTATCCCATCAAGATTGATGGGGGAATCATCACTCATTTTTACACTTGTTTGTCCGCTTGATTATCAATCCAAACTATTCACATGGATCTACAAAGAACAAAAAATGTAGTACTTTAGATTCACATGAAGTATTAGAGCCAAGTTATTCAAATATTTACTTATATTTGAATGGTGGAAAATATTGCCTTATAGGTAATAAAAAAATAAAAATAAAAAATAAAAACTTACAAGTAGATAAGTGAAGCAAAAAACAAAAGGACAACAAGCCTCTGTTTTGATCCATCTTGATTGAATAAAAAGATTACTGCTGCCAGCTTTACAATAAGCAACAAATCAAGCTGAAAAGCTATTTGAAATCTTCTAACAATGACTTGTCTTTGAGCTGCATGCTGCTGTTGGTGCTGCTGCAGCCCTGCCTGCCCATGTTCTTCGCCCAAAGCCGTAGCTTCAGCATTTTGTCTACTGTTGAGGGCACCCATCCAACCATAATAATAAAAAAGGTCAAATCAGCCAGCACATAAAACATTTCAACTAAAACAAACTTGCCACAGACATCAGGGATGTTGTCCATGGATGAATTTAAATGATTAGCATGTGAAGGACCGTAGTACATAATATACAATTTTTTGCAAGAGCTGGAGAAGCGAGTGGTTTTGATTCTTTTCCAAATTAATATCACCAAATATTTTTTATAAGTAACATCACCATATATAATCTAATATATAATTAAGTGTGGCCGCTATTAAGATTAGGCTTGGCCACTAACAATTTATACAAGCTTGTTTGCATCTATAATCTTCAACCGATTTAAATAATTGAGAAGCATAACAAAAATTAAGAATGCTTAACACCCCATAAAAAAGCTATATTATCATTCATGTTTTGGCCAAAATGTCCTGGTTCTCTACCTATAAACCCATACCTAGTATCCTTATATATCCCAAATGCATATCCATGCTTCAAAAGGATCAGAACACTAGTAATGCTAATAGTTAGTCACAGATAGTGGCCCTCAGCATAAACAAACTACCATAGTTAAGCTTACGTGGGTATGTTGTAGGTCAGAGGAATAAGAGTGTTTGGTGGAAGTCCAGCAACAGGCCCCATGTATGGGAAAACAGGAACAGCATAAATGCCGGCCCCACGATTAATCTGTTCCTCATTTTGCAAAGCATTCAAGCCTGGTACAAGGGCAGGGTACATGACTGGGAACATCTGAAAATCACCATTTGGGGAAGCTGGAAAACCAGAAAATACTGGAACCTGAGAATAACAAAACTACAAAGTGATTAAGACAGATGCTGAAAGAAAGCCACCAAATCTAATCAGTGGTGGTTGGGAATGACAGAATGTTTTCTTGCGCATCCATATTGGAATTCTAATCAGTCAACAGGGAAAAAAAAAGGAAGGGGGAATAGTTTGTTTAGTAAAGAAAGCTAGGTGAAGAACAGGTTCAAAATCAATAGCAAAGTGCATAATTCAAACCAAACCCTACCTAGCCATGTGATACTCAACAAATTATCGTTGCTACCATAATTCTTAGTACCACAAAATTGCCCCCCCTCCCCCCCCCCCCCCCCCCCCCCCCCCCCCCCCCCCCCCCCCCCCCCCCCCCCCCCAAGCAAATAAATAAATAGATAATGATCCCGACTCATTATATTAGAACTATCTGAATCTCCAGTAAGTTCTTGAGAATAGAAATTGAAAAACCCATCTATCCCACATAATTAGAGCCCCTTAATAAGAAACATCAATATCAGAATACCCTTATTCCCTAAAACAATACCCTACAAATTTTTTAAGGGAAAATTGCACCTTGAGATTTGAAATCCCGAATGACTAAAGCCCCAAATTTTTTTACATACTTTGTTTAATCCATCAACATACATTGGGGAATTAACGTAAATCGAGAATTCCTAGTGATTGATGCAATATAAAAGTGCATTCAAGACCTTCTTCTTTAATTTAATCCCATTTTTATAAATAGTAAAAAAAAAACATAAAGACATAGAGGTTAACATTGATGTTTGAGAAATTGGTGGTAGGGAAAAAATTAGTAGGGAACCTGCGATTGGGTGGGAATGCCTTCGGCGTGAGATTTCTGGGTGGTAGTAGTCGATTCAGAAGAGGAAGAAGGAGGAGGCTGATGAGTGTGTGACGACATAGTTTCGGTCTCTTCCGCCATCTGAGAGTCGGGTTTCAGCAGCGGGTCGATTTCAGGCTCTAGACGTAGCTATGTTTGTCCTTAGTTGTGCCTCCTCCCAAATATCACTTGGTCACTTGGGTCGTGGATGATCCAAGCATTCCCATGGCCATTTTTTAACGTGAGTGTATTTAAAATTTTATTTATAGTTTTATTTATAAGTTTTATTTTATTAGTATATTTCTTTAATTTTAAATTTTAAATTTTAAATTTATCATTTTCAACATATTGGAAAGTGACATGTGAAAAAGTAAATTTTTTATAAGTATTTTTTAAATAAGTAATTTTACATATAATCGTAAGGTGCGTAAACATCGTATAACTATTTTGAAAAATAGTGAGAGTTCACGATTAAAAAATTAGATTTTTTTTCTTTTCACGTGGGTCTCATGTTTCATTTATTTTTTTCAAATGGTTACACTGTGTTATCCAATTCACGGTTGTATAAATATTTTCTCTTTTTAAATATATTTGCATTTTTTTTTAGAATAATGCTAAATGCATGTTTGGGATTACGATAAGAAATATTGTTTTTAACTTAAGGCTTATAACTTAAAACTTAATGTAATAAGCTCTACTACTAAAAAATCATTTACTGTTTGGTATCCATATGTCTAAAGCATTTTTAGAGTTAGTTACGGTAGTTTTTTAAAAATATATAGCTATTTGCAGTAGCTTTTTGATAAAATCTCTAATTTTATGCTTATTGAAAAAACTGATTTTTAACTTTTTCAACCGACTAAAGCATTTTTAATAAAGTTACCCAAATATGTTATTTTTCTTTAAAAATACTTTTAACTACTTAAAAATACTTTTAAAGTCTCGAAACTCAATTTCAAACATGTTCTAAAAGTACATGGCTTCATGTATTTTTTGTAAAATTGGTAATGTGGCAAAAAATATCATGTCAATCGAAATATTAAAAAAATATATCAAAAAAAGATAATAACATAATAAGAGAAAAAAAATACTAATAATTAAATTAAAGGATATATAAATATACATATATATTTATATACAACATATAAATTGACGTGACTTAATCAAATTCGTTAGATTTATTTTATAATAAAAATAATTTTATAATATGAAGAATCATATCAATCCATATTAGTTTATAAAATTATTTTTATGTAATCTCTTTATAATTAGAACATTTTCTTTTTTTAAATAGATGTTTGAATAGATTTCATCTCGAGGTTTGCTATTTATTATGTTCACGCATTAGTATATATATTAATATTTATTTTTATTTGTTTATTTTATTAATTTTAAATTTATTAAATTATCCTACTTATCATTCTTTATTGCTTATTTGATAAGAAAAAATAAAAAATAAATAAATATGTATAGTATGCGGTGTAAGAATCATGATTCACGAGTACTTCTCAACAAACTTTTATAAATCTAATAATATAAAAAGAATCAATTCACATCCTTTCACTAAATACCATACATAATTTTTTATCCGTTATTTTCCTTTCCACTTTTCAATCATACGCTTTTGTGAAATATTTTAATAAAAAATTACTTATCATCTTCACACTAAATACTATACATAATTTTTTATTTTTTCTCCTATTAAGTGTATTGTGTATGGATGATAAGTAAATTAATTTAATTCAATTAATTTAGAAACAATAAAACCAAAAAATATTAGAAAATATATTTAACAAAACTATTTAATAATATGTTATTCAACTTTTAACTCTCATATCATCTCATTTCAACTTAATTCATTATCTAAATATTCTCTTAATCGTAAAAAATTAGATTTTATTTTGGAGTAATGCTGTAAAATGTTATACTCTCATTTTATTAATATTTTCTTTATTAATTTAAAATGTTAATAGTTTTCAATAACTGATTCATAATTCATCATAAGTAAAAAAATATAAATATAATTAATAATTTTCTAAGTTTTGGTTTTTCAGTTTTTAGAAATCATTTCTAGGTTGTGATTTATTTAACATTCTGTTTGTATTTTAAATTCTTATTATTATTATTTTTTTGTAAATATGTAAATATGCCGTGGCAAGTTAAAAAATTCTGTTAGATTACTTCAAAAAATTCTGTCGAAAAACTTAAATTGAAAAAGATATAAATATAAAAGAAAATTGATAAAATTTCAAAAGTTAAAAATATAAGATAATCATTTAAAATTTGATGACTATTTTTTTTTAACTTAACGTGGAAAGGAAAAAATTGTCATGACCACAATTGCTATCGCCCGAGTGGGACATGGATTGCTCAAACTTTCTTCTTTTCTCCTTTTTACAATTTCTTTATAAAAACTATCTGACTCAAAGAATGAAATTTCGTCACCTTCGCTAATCGGATATTCCACATAGAATGATTTTCTTTGGAGAATTATTACGTATGTAAAAAAATTATATAAGATAAACTCATAATTTTTTTTTTTAGATTTATATAATTTTTTGTTTGTAAAATTATTTTAATTAAAATTATTTTAATTTTTTGAAATTTTGTAAAAAAAAAAAGTGATTTTTAAATTTTAAAATAAAAAAGAATATTAAATAAATATATAATTTTTAAAAAAATTATATAAAAAAATTATTACGGTTGCATATAATGTTATGATATTGTTTGTTTGAATTTTAAAAGTTGTCCGGCCTCTCTTTAATTCTCAACATCTAACACAATGCTCACAATTTTTTGTAATTAAAATTATGTTTTACAGAATTATAATTAAAATAAAATATCTTTATTTAATATTCTTTTTTATTTAAAAATTTTAAAAAATAAAAAATATATATATATATTTTTTACAAAATTTAAAATAATTAAATTAGATAAGTTAAGAAGAGTTATCAAAATAAAGGAGGCCTAAATTTATAAATTATTCGCAGTTCGATATAATACAATAAAATTACTTCTATTAAAAATTTATAAATTTATTTTTATAAAATCTATTTGTGATTCTAATTAAGGGTGTCAAATCGTGTCAACGAGTCGTGTTCGTGTCGTGTCAAAACATGTATATTATACTATATAGGTCAACCCTAATCCGACCCGTTAAACTTATCGTGTCAAAATCTCAAACCCTAACACGACCCGTTAACATAACGTGTTGTGTCGTGTCAACCCGTTATGACCTATTAGTGAATATTATGAAATAAATTAATACGACAAAATGTTATACGTTTCAACCTGTTTATGTAAATATGTTGAATATGTCCAAAATTAATCCTTTTAACTTAATTAAACTTAGCATAATTTTATACAAATGTTTAAATCACAATATCTATAAAAATTATAATACTAACTATAAGTATGAATTATAATATAAATAATAAAAATATTGAAATTAAGACTCTAACAATTTTATCTTTAAATGTAAGGGTATGTTTGTAATTTTAACTTTCTTAACGTGTTATAACGTGTCATAACGAGTCAAAACAGGTTGACCCGCTATCAACCCGTTAAGCAATCGTGTCATAACGGGTCAACCCGTTTTGACCCGAAATCCTTTAAGACTAAACCCTAACCCGCTATTATCGTGTCGTGTTTGTGTTTGGTTAACGGATCGTGTGATATATTGCCACCCCTAATTCTAACTAGTTCTCTAAATTTTTTTCGAAAAGATATGCAATAATACAACTCTCTTTCGTTCCGTCTCGCCCTTTTCTTCACTTACCTGATTTCTTCCCTCCCCTTGGCTCCCAAGTTTCCTTCCTTCTTATCTTCCACATGTCCAAGTGGTACACAAAACTTCTTTTACTTGCTCAATTCCATAAATATGGTTTCCCCCCCACACCTACGAGATTCCTTGACAAGCACAAATCATTTGGGAAGAATGGTGATTAGAATAGAAATCCAACTTGGGAGTAGTAAAGATATATTGATTTCATCATCAACCAACCATAAACAACATTTGAAAAAAAAAATATGAAGATTTAAGCATAGCTGCATACGGTGTTTCAGCACTGGAGCATAATAGCAAATCCCATTCCCCACCCCAAAACTACCATAATTACATCTGTACAACATTCCATTTACATGCTAACCTTTTGTCACCCAAACTGCTTCTTCCTCTAAATCTACAACGGTTAGCAGCCCTGCAAGTTCCAATTTACTCATTAGTTAATTGGAGGAGCCATTTGCAAAAGAAATTGTACAAACCCCTTGAAAGAATGAATTTCACTCCAAAAGGCATGCAAGTAAAAAACCGGAACAGACGTACAAACCCAATTGTAAACAAAGAATGTAGATTAATATATTTGATTTACTGCAAGGGATGCACTTACCATAGTCATCATTCTGGCTAAAGATACTCTGCTTATCCTTCCTCATCCTCAGATTCTGATGTGTACACTGAATTTTTCAGAACCTTCAACTTCACCTCCGCCTCTGCCTCTGCGTCTACTGACCCCTTGTCCTTTGAATCTGCATTTCTTGAATTCAAAGACCCATTGCCTACAAAAAAGAAAAAGAAAAAAGGAATACACATTTTTCAGAATGAAAAGCATGTATCATACAACTTCACCGATCAAATTGGAAATGTTCTCAACCAGCATTAAAATAGAATAAGCTGGACACATGATAGATCCATTGGCATCTTGAATTCTCAAACCAGATAAAAGAGAAATGGGGACACTGTAAATGTTATACTTATAGTTCAAATAATGACATCTTAAACTTGCAAACCAGACTAAATAGTAATGATGATACTTTACAGGTTTTATTCTCATGGTTCACCAAATATTATTTCTAAAATTACAGGGAAGAAGCTTAGCAATTCAGGTATATTTTCCTTCAACATGGGACCTGATTGTCATGGCCAGAATGACATCTCCACATAATAGGGATTCGTTAATGACATAAGTTCCAAACAGAATGCAGGATTTACAAAATTTTACAAAAGATAGGTTTGAAGTTCATAGTAGTTGACCCCCCCCCCCCCTCTCTCTCTCTCTCCTTTCCCCTTCCCCAAAAGAAAGCAACAAAAAAAGGGGGAGAGAGAGAGAAGTCTCAGGCCTAAACAGTCCATCCAACACTCAAAACTGCTTAAAATAGTCTTGAATCTGTATGATCCAATAATTATTACTGTAGACCCCAAGACATTATCTCATCAAGAAAATTTTAAGTATTGAACTCAACATAAAGAAAATAAAATGAATAATTGAAAGGACAATTATTTGTTCAGCGCACCAATTTTTATTTTCTTTTTGTTACAAGTAGTGTAATCTCATTCCCTAGTGCTCTAAGAACTTACAAAAAAATTCCTCTCTCATGGTCTTATCTTGTGTTTCTGAATCTAGTTATTTTATTTTGACAAGTGAAAGTTCTGAACCTAAGTATTACTCTGGTTGTTTATATGCATTTTGGAATAAATGTGTCTGCTTAAATACATTTTCGCTAATTTAGACAAATTTATACTTACTGCTTAGATGTTTAAATCATCTATCCCATAAACTCCAAAACTTGTACATCAACTCCCATGCTTGACATCAAATAGATATTGCCAACATTTCCACTGCAATACTTTCAGACCAGTCATCTCTACACTTAGAACTGTTGGTAGATATTAATCTTTTAAATGCAATATCAGGAAAAACTTCCCCCAAATGTCTTTTTCACAAGGTTTCATATGCATTGACGCTCCAAGCATCTAATGAGTATTAAAGAATTCTTTACGAGAATCATCTCGCAATCAGTGTTTATTGTCTAACATAACTTCCTCATATCACTTGCAATCAATCGGCAGGATCCAAATCAATCAATGCAAGGTTAATAATTCTCCAATCCATATCGAATAGCTACTTTATATACAATCAGCAGTTATCAGTGTGATGACTTGATTCCCACTGCAAAAACGTAGTACACAAAATAGTATCCAAGCTTTCCTTTTCTTCAGCCATCCTCTGTCACTTTCTCCCTCCTTCTATTGAAAGATTCTAGATATTACACTCCCATCCCATTTTTATCCCACTATGATGATGATTGCCCTATCATACCTGGGATTTTTTTTTATTTATTTTAAGAAAAACGGTTGATCCAAGGGGACACATTTACCTAGTGGGATGACAGTGTGTATGTAGCATCACGACCCTCGCAGTCTATACCGTCATAAAAAAATCAAAACTTTGATACGTCTGCTTGAGCTTTCTGGACAACCAAGCAGAGTCTACGCAATTATAAGCAAACAAAGGTAGCGCTCCGAAAGAATGTAAAAACAGTCGACATAGAGAATGATCACAATTAACCTAAAGCAGCGTAGAAAAAAGATTATCCAGCAGTCCTCCAAAATTCTTACGCATCCCAGCAGAAAATATGTACGCTAATATGAAAATAAAATAATACCATTGAGAAAGAAAGAAGAGCAGGGCCATCCACGCAAGGAGGTGATGGAAAGAGACTCCTCCTGGTTCAGCTGGCCGGCCAGCTTTCCCACCAAATCGATCACCTTAGAGGTCCCGGGCCGCGGTGGGACCCAGAAGGAGGACCCCGGCACGAACGGCAGCCAATCCGGGGTCGACTTCTTCACGATCATCCGGTGGATCAAGTCGTCCAGCTTCTTCATAGCCAAGGCCTCAAATCTAACCTCATCTTCCAATAAAGAAGAAGATGACGACGAAGAGGAGCCGGAAGAGGTGGAGTCCAGGTCGATCTCGATCAGCCGACCACGGCCGCTAGAGAAGGAACGGTGGGCACAGGGCCAGATCACCGGTTGTGCCCTGAACGGCGAGGATCTGAGAGGGGAGAGGCGGAGCGGGGTTTGTGCGAGGATTCTGGCCATCGGAGACGAGACGGAGGCAATTGAAAAAGGAAGAAGAGAAGAAGATCAGAGGTACGAATTATATATAGTTGGTGATTGTTGAGACAGCAGCACACTGGGACGTTGTTGGACGGTGGAGTTTTTCTTTCTCCTTTATTGTCTATTTAATTTTATAAAATTATAATATGTAATATTATAATATAATTATAAAAGAGTTTTAAATTTTAATTTGATTATATTTCTACATATGACTGATATGAGTAGGGGTTTTCTATATTTGAATAAAGGTTTCGAAAGATCTCTATATTTCTAATTCTAAACGACCTTAAGATTATTTTATTTTATTTCTAATAATTATAAAGAAAAAGAATTGGAAGACTATTATTCTTTGTAAAATAAATAAATAAATAAAAGAAAAGAGTATTGGATACAAAATTGATATATATACATTTTTTTAATTTTTTTTTTTAAAACAATAGACCCCCCTTTTTGAAGTGTTTCTATCAAAGAAAAATGCTATTATGCTTTGCTGATTTATTTTGATCGTTTATATATTTA
Source organism: Platycarya longipes (assembly GCA_036559045.1). NCBI lineage: Eukaryota > Viridiplantae > Streptophyta > Magnoliopsida > Fagales > Juglandaceae > Platycarya > Platycarya longipes. The sequence goes on from CM071796.1 coordinate 29,806,470, forward strand.
ATTTTTTTTTACTTAATAGTTAAGAAAATGACTTTTGATATATATATATATATATTTTTAGAACATTATTAAAGATAAACGACAGGAATAAACGACAAAAAATCGTCAATTAATATGATTAATAATATGATAAACAAAATGCATTATTTTATTTCTTTCAGTTTCGAATCTATTTCTTTATTTATCAACTCACAGATATTGTCTAGTACACAGTAGACATTAAATACCACAAATTATTAGTTAGCATTTGTCTGTCGATTATTTTTTATGTTTGTTCTTAACATTTTTGTATTTTTTATATATTTTTTAAAAAGATCTAATTATGTTTAAAAAAAAATTGAAATAAAATATATAAAAATAAAAAATTATAAATTGTATAAGAAAGCATACCAAATAAGCAAATTAAAAAAACATAATATTAACACTCTTCTATAAAATAGCACGGAATAAGAAACACTAAAAGAGCAATGAGCTCCTCGACTTATTGGAAGCCAGGCCCATAATCAAGGGGTGCCAAAGACTTGTAGAGAATTGGGAGTTTCAATTTCAGGAGACAATGGAATGAGATTTAAAAATAAAGTTTATTGTTTTGTTACAATAAAACTATGGTGTCGAGCTATATACTCTAGAAATATCATGTTTTTCTCGAGATTGCAAATATTACAAAATTATCAATAAATTGAAGCTAAAATTATTTGAAGAAAAAATTTGGGCTGCAGTTTATTGTGTGCTGTAGTTCACAACAATTCTTCACATGAATAATATTTTTATTATTTAAGTGAATGATAGGCTGCAGTCCAACACAGCTCTTATTTGAAAGGTAGGCATGTTAATTTATAAAATTATTATATTTTTGAATTGATGTATAAAATAATACAGTATTCATATCAGCAAAATTTAATCAATAAAATTTAATTTTTTATTTTTTGTAATTAAATTAAATTATATAAATATTTTATTAAATATACACGTAATGAAATAATATTTATATATAATTATAAAATATATAAGTATCGTATAATTATTTTAAAAAATTTAAATAAAATATAAAATTATAGAAAATAATAAATTTTATTTTATTTAAAACGCGTCATTTATCCTTCTACAACTCATCTTATTCGCCCTTTAATCTTTTGCCAAGCACTCTCTCTGGCGTCAAATAAAAAGTTGGAAGGTGGAAAAAAGTAACAACGAATAAAGAGGGAGGTCTGACCGTTGGTGATGCTTCGGGATGACCTACAGAGCCGGCGACGGTCTCCGGCGAAAGCTTCATACGAAGCCCAAAACCTAAAATACATTCAAATTCTTCAGTTTAAACCAAATCAATAATCAAAGCCTCTTGTTTAATTTCATGATCTCTCTCTCGTTCTCTCAAATACTTATGTGAATGGTGGCATTTGAACTCTTCAAGCTGTAATCTTCCTCAACAAACTTCTTATCTCTCAGGTTAGGTTTTTACTTTTCGTCGAAAGCAATCAGCTTACCTCATCTGCTTTTATGTTTTGTTCGTTCCATCTTAATGTTCACTGTCTTTGACGTGTGGATTCATTCCTTTGTCTAGTTCTCTTAGTACTTTTGGCACAATTGCCTTTTGGCTATTTAATGAGTTGTCTCTTTGTTGGTCGTGCGTTTCTCTATCATGGATTTTGGCAGCGGTTTATTTGCTTTTCTGAGATCATGGGTGAATTCCACCCATGACTATCAAGTTTTTCTCTCTCCCAATCTCATTGTAATAATTGAATGCTGTTATAATGACCACACTCTGTCTTTCCTGGAAAATAATACTATTTTAAGTTCCGGGTGGGTGTTGACTTCAGTTTGATTCGTTGGTTGGGCTCTTAGGACGAGCCCTTCTTTGTATTTATTTTTGCTTCATCTGATGTAGTTCTAAGAAAAATGCTCTTTTGTATTTTGAGGAAGGCAAATTATTGTCAAGCATTGTTCTAGGAGATATTTGAAAGCTTTTTCTTTCATATATTAGCAAACTTGGTCCTTGAAAAAACAGTTAAGAGTACCTTGATGCTTACTAAAAAGTAAAAAGATATCTAGAGACCTTTGGCGATCAAGAACTATATGATCAATCACTAAGTTATTTATCAGAGTTTTTTTTTTTTTTGATAAGTAAGGGGGTATTATTAATTAAAGAATTGGAAAAATGCCAAGTCACAAGTACGATGGCCCTAACTATGTAGGAGCATTATACATAAGAAAATCATGTAGGTTCATGCCATTAAAGTCCACGGCAATGGCCCATGTACAAAGAGTTATAAAAAAGAAAACTTTAAGCTCTTCCCCTAATCTCTCATTGTCCTCAAAAGTCTGTTCATTGCGCTCTTGTCAAAGGCACCACATGATGCATATGGGGATCATCTTCCAAACTGCTTTTATCAGAATTTACTTTGAATGTGTTCAAGGCTTTACCTTGGACTCTGTTCGGCTTTTGGTCTGGTAGTATGCCAAATGGTGTGCTTCTCTAATTTTTTATAATATAAAGTTTTAGCCTCAAAATGAGAGCCCTAGAGGCAAAATACTTCCACATCTGTGTCTTATCCACAAACTTCTACTTTAACCATCTGAAAATGTACAGATTGTAATGAATAATAAGATAATTTCTTCCTTATGCTTTCTTATATGTTCAAATATATATATATATATGTATATATATATATATATGTCGTGATGTGGGTTGCACTGCATCTACTTTGGGTATCTACTTTCCGTTATGGATGGATGTGATTCTACTGCTCACCTTTGAGCCTTATTATCCTTAGACCTCAATGGCATGCTAGATGGAACCACATTGCAACAAAAGTTATTTATTTGATGTTAATTTGAAAAATGCCATCAGGCACTTGACTTTATTGTTTGGATGAAAATGCAGCCTATTCCACTCCATTTCTTAGTGCTTAGAGGAATTTTAACTTACGGGAAATTAAGTTTGAGAGCATTAGGTAGTGTTCATAATCTGGTATCCATGAGCTTCTTTTCTGTACACTTACTATGTCCATGTTTATGCAGTGAAGTCCTATCTAGACTATATTTTCATTTTGATGGATACTTTTGAGGTCGTTGTACCTTAAGGCTTAAGCTTCCGGTGTTCATTTGCTTATCAAGAAAAAATTTTGGTGCTCATACAATGCAGATCAATATGCATGGTACTGGAAAGAAAATAATGTACCAAGAATCTGGAAAATCTTGCTATTCGAAGGCAGAATCTGGGTCCAAGTTGATTACATCATTGAAGTTAAAAAAGGGTAGGAATTTATCCTGTTGCAATAAACTCAACTCAAAATCAAAATCTCATGTCAAGACAATTGGTTCAATGATTTCAAAGAGGCCAGTTACTGATCCTGCAAGCAGGGAGCCCAGGAACGATTCCAAAAGTAGAAAATTTGTCAGCAGGAAAATTCTAAATAAAGCAATTGATACAAAATCTTCAAGGAAGATGTCTCCATTGGGGTTTCAAGGTAAGGCCTCTCCTAATAGCTCCAAGGGAAATGGAACAAATGTTGACAGGGAGGTTAAAAATACAAATCTGAAGAAGAGGAAGAAGAAGCGAAGGCAAAAGGATGCTCTGGAGCTCGATGAAGCATCCCGTTTGCAGAGGAGAACAAGGTATCTTATGATTAAAATGAAGCTGGAGCAGAACCTTATTGATGCTTACTCTGGAGAAGGTTGGAAAGGTCAGAGGTATTAAAACCTTATCATATATCTTCCCATACTTGCTCATTTATCCTTAAATCAGTTACATGATTATGTCCTAATAACTGCTGCTTCATGAACAACCCCTTCTCCCCAAGGAAAAAGTAAAGATCACAAGTTAATTATGAGATTGTTACAGTTTGTTTATCCCTTTTGTTTTAATGTTTATTTCAGTCGGGAAAAGATTAAGCCGGAAAAGGAACTACAGCGGGCCAAGAAACAGATACTGAAGTGTAAGCTTGGAATACGTGATGCAATTCACCATTTGGATTCACTTAGTTCAGAAGGATGCATCGAAGACTCTGTCATTGCTCCGGATGGATCTGTACACCATGAACATGTATTAGACACATCACCCACAGTCTACTAAATATTAGTAAAATATATATTTAAAAACCATAACTTTTTTTATAAGTAAACAATTTTATTAAATAATGATAGGCATAGCCAAGTACACAAGAAGATATATAAAGGTACGCCCTATCTAGGTGGACGCAATAGAGACAAGAAAATTATGTAAATCGAGGCTATTAAAGTCTACAGCTACGGCCCATGTACATAGAGTTCTAATAAAAAAAGCTTTTAGTTCCTCTATTGAGCGCTCCTTGTCTTCAAACATCTGGTCATTACACTTCTGCCATAAACACCACAGAATACAAATAGGGATCATCTTCCACATAGTTTTGATTTGTTGAATGACTCTTAAATTTTTCCAACTGGCCAAAATGCAACCACTGTAGTGGGCATAACCCAAGCTAACTCTAACAAAAAAAACATAACTAAAAACTTTTTGTTCTTTGCGTTCAGAGTTGGTACTGAAAGGGCCTGTTTGGGGTTTCTTAAATTCATTTGATTATGCTTTAGAATGAGCACGTTCTCTTGATCTGAGCAGCCAACAAACTTTTTTTTTTATAAGGTTTGAGATTTTAAACAGCAATCTCGAAGTAAACGAGCCAATGGTTTTCTCAAAAAAGCTTGGTTAGATCCTGATATTTGAAACATACATAGAGCCCAGCTTATAGTAGTCGTGTCCTTTCCTTTCACTGGGTAGGTTAGACATTAGTACAATTAGATATGGGTTTTGAACGTCAGCCCTTGGTCTGTTACCTAACCAATTAGACTTACCAACTAGGCTTTTCATTTAACCTATTAGCATTGTTGTATACAACTAGGAGACCCTGGCTAATAGCTTTCAGATTACATCTAGTTAATACTTTTTTTTGTGAATGATTACATCTTGTTATGACTTGCTATTTATGTTTCTATTATTTTGTTGTGTAGATATTCTGTGCCAAGTGCAAGTTACGTGAAACTTTCCTAGATAATGATATTATACTATGTGACGGGACATGTAACTGTGCTTTCCACCAAAAATGCCTAGACCCTCCATTGGACAGCACCGATAGTATGTTCTTCTCACTTTTTTCTCATGAATGTTTACCGGCTGATGGATCAGATGGCCTTCTTTAAGAAACTAATTTGTAGCTTAATGGATCATATACAGTTCCTCCAGAAGATCAAGGCTGGTTTTGCAAATTTTGCGAGTGTAAGATGGAAATTTTAGAAGCAATGAATGCCCATCTTGGGACCCACTTCTCCATGGATAGTGACTGGCAGGTTATATACTTCAAGATCTCATGGGATATCTATTTGTGTTTTTGGGCTGCTTTGAGTAGATTAATGAAGTTACTCCTACGTGGAATAGGATGTTTTCAAAGAAGCCGTTGCTTTTCCTGATGGTGGGAATGCAATATTAGATCCAGAGGAAGAATGGCCTTCAGATGATTCTGACGATGATGATTATAATCCAGACAGGAGGGAAAACAGTTCTTTGATCAGTGGGGCAGAAACTGATGACAATGCGTCTGATGAGATTAGCATTTCTGCTAGCCTGAGTTGGTCTTTAGATGGTGAACTTTTTTCTGGAAAGGAAGGCATGGAGTGTGGAAACCAGTTTGCTAATACCAGTTTAGATTCTGATGAATCCGCAGACAGAGAAATTATATGTGGCCCTAGGCAACGAAGAGCTGTTGACTATAAAAAGTTATATGATGTGAGTATCACAAAATTCTTATGGTGATGTTGAAGCTTCCAGAGATGAATTTATAAGAAATTATTTGATGTGAGTATCACATAAATTTTTTGAGGAAAAACTAATAAACCCAAAGGTAAAGCTATAGCCGATAGCGTTCCCTTATCCACTGTAGTTATTCTTTCCTCCAAGAAGGGGGAAGAAGAAAAGGGAAGAATTATTTATTTCTTGATAAGTAGGCCAGGTGAGAAAATCAAGATGGCACATATTTTATTTCTGAAGCCACAGTTATACCTGTGTTGTTAGCTTGATTGTGTGTGGAATTAGATGGTAGTTCCACATGGGTTGCTTTCGATTATTTACACTAGATTACCAGACATTAAAGCTTAAGAAAGTATTCTTAGGTTTATGCCTCCTTTTGACTGAAAACTGTATATCCTTCTTTTGATTACCATAAAAAAGGTAAATGAAAGCCATAATGAAAATAATTTTAGGATCAACAAATTGGGTGGGATGGTTATTTCACTATATTTTGGATTGCTTGATAAGGAATGCAAAAGAAGTTCTCCAGGGTAATAAGTTTTTTTAAGTAACAGGGAATTTAATTAATAAGAAACACAAAAGGCATAGTCAAGTACACAGGACATATACAAGAGTTTGGGAGGGTAATGGTGAATTGTGATAACACTTCTCTGCTCGGAGGCTTAAATTCAGAGACTTCTTTCCTTGGCTTGATGCCTATAATGTGTACACCTAACCCACATAAGTAGCCGTTGCATTTACTTTTCTCCTGATAAAGCAACCATTCAATTCAGATAGTATGGTAAATTTCGGTCTTGTGGAAAATTATAGCATACAGTTTTTACTCTGTTAATGGAGCATAATTTTTTTTATAGATTATCATTATATGATTTGATGTGATTGTATTTTACACTAATAGGAAATGTTTGGAAAGGATCCTCCAGCTTATGAACAAGCTAGTGAGGATGAAGACTGGGGTCCTGCTAAAAGAAAGCGGAGAGAGAAGGAGTCTGTTGCAGCCAGCACCCTAATGACACTATATGAAAGTGAGAAGAAGTGCCCAGATTCTGACACCAAAGAATTGAAAAAGAAATTCCTCCAAGAAACACCAACTAGAAGGCCATTTTTGAGAATGCCCCGCATTGCAGTTGAGGTTGTTGAAGTTCTCCCTTCTGTTTTTTCACACAGCTTCCCAACCAAGCATTATTTTAATCTGATATTTACTGCAAGAAATGTGTCCTTTTGCTTCTCATGTACCGTGCCAGAAGCTTCGTCAAGTTTTTGATGAGAATGAACTTCCCTCTAGAGCTGTCAAGGAGAATCTTTCAAAGGAGTTGGGCCTTGATCCGGAGAAGGTAATTATTTAAGGTTTCAGAATGATTTTTTTTTTTTAAAGTAAAGCTTTCAGATTGATTTTAATACTGGAAGGACGCTTGAAGATGGTAAAGGAAACCACATTACCATTAGATTTGGTGCATGAGCAAATTGGATGGTTCACCAAAAGCAATGGGTTACAGATATTCAAAAGATAGAAGTTGTACTTTGATGAGTATGAAGAGTTCAGGTTCCTAGAATGTATTTAGGTGTTTTATTTTGTATACTCACTGTTTATGTGGGCAACGCCTACTTCATTCGTATTAATAAAGTTGTTTTACCCATAAGAAAATGAGCATATAGAGTTCATAAAATGGTGCTAAAGGCATTACCCAAGCATAGAATTTGCATACAAGAGATCTGCATATCTAGAAGGAAAAAAGAGAAAATCATCTATGAAGTATGAACAGGTGAAAGAAGTTTGCAGACAATTATTCAATTTATGGCACAATATCAGAATCATGAGATCGCACACTGATTCCACATGTCATCCAAGTGGTACTCTGTATATTGTAAGGCAAGCTTTATACTGTCTATTTTTCATTTTAATGCATGATCAGCATAGCATTAGGGGCTTCATAAAGATGCATCTACAGTGAGGCATCGGATCTTCTCTGTCAAATGCGAGGCCCATAATGACTGGGGAATAGCAAACATAACTGGTGGAAGCTACCATTCTATAGCTTGAAGCTTTTTTCTTTCTTTTTTCTTTTCCAACCGAGAGCAGTTATAACACAACACACAATCCTTTCAGGTTAGCAAATGGTTCAAAAATGCACGTTACTTAGCGCTTAAATCCAGAAAGGTGAGATGACGCTCCATCTATTTTCCAAATGCCAACATTCGATTTGATTCTCTTATTCCCTTTGTTCATATGTTACTCAGCACCATCCACCTTGGACTGTCACCATTTCTCACACGTCTTACCCCCCTGTTTAGCCTTTTGATGCTATATTAGCTTCCTTCTTGTCCAAATAATATCATACATTTGGAGCTGATGAAGTAGAAGATAAATTATTCAAGACATTCGTCCAATATGTTCTATCTTCAAGATGTTGATTATGGAGTGAAAAATAATAGTTTTTTTTTTTCTTAAAAGAAATTATATGATTCGTTGAGTGTATGCCCTCTTACCTAATGTCGATTGATTCTTTCCTGCAACAGGTAGAGATAGAAGAGCAGCTTCATACTTTTAAAGATCCCAGATTAGAAAATGTGAAGAGAAAAGCTGCCGATGCTGTGGCATCAAAGGGTATGTCTGCAGAGATTATGGTCCATGCCCCAAGGAATGTTAAAAGGGTTTTCCAGAGAAGGCATCCGAAGTCAGCAGGCAGTGTTTTGAAGAAAAAGCAACAGAAAAGATCTTCATTCACATTACCCGCTAATAGCAAAAAGGTACCCGTGGCTAAGGTTTTATTATTTCTTTGCTTTATGTATTTCTGCTTGATTCTCTATCATACTGAAGATAGGAGCAGCTCTGATAACGTTTGCATTTATGGGAAATTGCATATTTCTAGTGTATCTACTCAGAATAATTACTATATGGAATACTTCCATGGAGGCCTCTGAACTTGGTTAGAAGCCCTTTGTATGCTAGACTTTTTCCATTTATCTAATTTGTTATAATGCTAACCTTGTCCATTCCGTATCTTTAACTCCAGCGAAGTCACTTACCAGTACTATCTCTTCCCTCAACGATTTCCAGCCAATAAATAGATCTTCTATCCTGCGCTTTAGGCATTTGCTGTACATTATGTGAAGGCTTTTGAGGAACTGTCAAATTTACTTGTCAATATTTTAGCTATTGTAAGCTTGTTGACATGCCAAAGCAGTATTCTTTACCTATTCCATAACCTTTTAGGTTCATCAAAAAGATTGTTAGCAGCCTTCCACGTCTGTCAAGTAAGGCATATCGAAGCCTAAGGTCTCATTTATTTTCAAAGATAAGATGAGTTAAGATAAAAATTAAAAGTTGAATAAAATATTATTAGAATATATATTTTTTAACATTATTTTTATTTTGGGATTTGAAAAAATTGAATTATTTTTTTTATTTTGTGCGAAAGTTTCAGAAAGTTGTAATGATTAGATGAAATAAGATGACTGAATCTGTCTGGACTTCATGACTTGAACACTTACTTCAGGTGTCATGTCATGGATTCGAGAGCTGGTTAGAGAGAGGTTAGATCAGATGAGATGAGTGTTTGGGAAAGCAAATGAGACCTAAGTCTAATCTCTCTCTCTCTATGCAATGGAGAGAGCAGGGCCTATTTGGATAGTGTGATGGGATGAGATAAAGTGATATGATTTGTGAATATTAGTGAGATCGTTTGTTAAAATGAGTTGAAATGGGTTCAGATGAGATGAGATGGTTTTATTTCGCTTCTGCATCCGATCGGGCCGTAAGTGTACGCCTTGGGATTAGGAAAATGCGTTGCTCACAATTAGTTTGGTTTTAACCGAGATCCAACTAACCTTTTTTGACATTATTTTATTTGTTGCATTCAGGATACAGTGGAGTTCAGCGACGATGTGAGCTTGAAGAAACTTTTGGAAGCAAGGACTAGCGAGAGGAAGAGGGTCAATGTCGTGGCTGGAGATGAAAATCAAGTAGCAGAGATGGAAATGGAAAGACTTTGCAAAATCATGGGTAGATTAGAGAGCATAAAACAGAAAATGCCAAGACTTAAAAATGACAAAGCTAAACATTCAAATAAATCCCATTTGTTTCAACGGTCTGTGATTTATGTTCCCATAGCAGAGCTAAGGGAAAAAGTTTGATCCTATATGATGGTGTTTCCATGTCTTCTTTCGGTTCACAAATAAATCCTTCCTTTACATTAGATTTCAAAGTGAGATTTTATTAGTGCTGGCTCTCTTTAGAGTTACTGGGTCAAAATAAGATTTTCTTTTATTAAAAAAAAAAACAACCCGTCAGTATTCAATGCTTCACTGTATTCTCATCTAAAGTGGTGTCATTTTGCTTATTTTAGGTGATGCAGCCTACAATTAGGCGTGGTTTTACTGAAGATGCTACTATTTAAATGCTGTGAGTTGAGATAATATAAGTTGAAATAAAAGTTAAAAGTTGAATAAAATATTATTAGAATATTATTTTTTAATATTATTATTTTGATTTTTTTTTTTTTTTAAAAAAAACTGAATTGTGTATTATATTATGTTTGAAACTTTTGATAAAATTATAACGAATAAGAAGAGAAGGAATACTTGAGATGGTTTTTCAATCTAAAGGGGGGCTAATTTGCTTGAGGTTTATTCAGAAGCGACAGCTTCCTCCTATGCAAACCAGTATGTTTTATGAAGCTGAAGTCGTTATACCCAGTTGGCCAGTTTATAATCGAAAATAGCCACGCCATTTGGAACCAAGCATAAGTAAATATACAAAGATGTATAGTGGAAACCTTCGTTTCAGACCATTCCTAAGCTTAATTTCGAAGAAGTCTCATATCCGTCTCCCTGATATTGAAGAAATGCAGAAATGTTAACGTCTGTGTTAACCCAAAGGCTGCTATGACAAGGATGTGATTCTGTCTAGTGTCTCTTGCCATACCAATAAATATAAATGCATAATAATAGAAGCATGAGAGTTTTATTATCGAAACAAAGTCGAAAACTTCATTAAGAAAATAAATCTCTTTGGGAATTAACTAAACTCTTTTTTTTATAGGTAATCTTAAAATTTTATTAATAGAAAAAGGCACATCCCAAGTACGCAGGTAGTATACATGAGGAGCACCTAGTTAGGATTTACAATTGAAAGAAAAATGTCATGAATACTTAGACCGTCACAATCAATAGATCCCACCTATATAACAACAAAGTCTTAAGAAAGAAAAATTTAAGTTCCTCCACTGTTCTCTCACAACCTTCAAATTTTCTTGCATTTCTTTCCCTTTAGATACACCAACACATACAAATAGAAACTATGCGCCAATTGACTGCCACCTAGGAGTTATCCTGAATGCCTCACCAACTAGTGAGGAAATTCACCAATCTAAGAGGCATGACCCATGACACCCCGACTCTCATGAAAAAATCATCCCATAAGACCCTTGCCACCTCGCAATGTAGAAGCAAATGATCTAGCTATTCCCCATGTTTCTTGCACATACAACACCAATCCAACACAATTACCCGACGCTTCCTTAGGTTATCTATAGTTAGGATCTTGTCCGATGATATTGTCCACACAAAAAATGCCGCTTTGATAGGAGCTTTCGTCTGCCAAATACTCTTCCATGAAAACATGGTGACTTTGGGACTCGTTAAAGCTTGGTAGAACGATCTAATAGAGAAGTTTCTTTTCTTAGAGTGACTCCAATGCAACTTGTGCCCAATACCCCCGGAATTCTTACTGAATACAAAGTAACAAAGAACTCTAAAATTATTTCCACCTCTCAATCATGGGCTGCCCTAATGAGGGGTGCCATTTGAGAGAGACAAAAGATCGAAAATCACAGCATCCTTCTCCCTTGCAAGCTCAAAAATTGCAAGAAAAGTATCTTGAGGGCTACGGTCACCACACCATTTATCATACCAAAAACTAATGCGAGAGCCATCTCCCACCACAAGATGTTCATGACCTCGAAAGGTCTCCCAATATTCCTATATAAATTTTCATATCCCCACACCATATGTGCCTCGTACCTTATTTGAGCACCAACCTCCCTAAGCCTCTCCAAATTTGAATCTATTACCAACTTCCAAAAGGCATTCATTTCAAGTTGGTACCTCCACAACTATTTACCCAAGAGAGCTTGGTTGAATTTCGTCAAATGGAGAATCCCCAAACCTCCCCCAGAGATGGGGGTACAAACTGTTGACCAGCTTCTCAATGCAGTTAGCTACCTTCGTAGGAAGTGGGAATAAAGACAGGAAATAGGTAGGTAAGTTTGAGAGAGTGCTTCTGATCTAAGTCAACTTGCCACCTTTCGACAAATATAACTGTTTCCAGGAAGCCAATCGATGCTTCACCTTTTCGACCACGCCATTCCAAATCCTTTCAGATTTAAATAAGACACCCAATGGTAAACCAAGATATTTTAGAGGCAATGAAGATGCCTTGCATCCCAAGAGAGTAGTTAGAGACTCCACATCATGGACCACCCCCACTAGTACTAATTCAGACTTTGAAAGGTTAATTCTCAAACTTGATGCAGCTTCAAAGCAAAGGGGGAGTGCCATCAAAGCTTGAATGTGTCCACAATTTGCACCACAAAAACTGAGTGTGTCATCCGCAAATAACAAGTTAGTAATGTTAAGGTTGCCATTCCCCACCGGAAAACCATGAAGTAACCCCCCGTCCACCAAGTCCTCAATCATCTTAAAGTTTCCATGATAAATAAAAAAAAGTAGCGGAGAAAGAGGATCACCCTGTCTCAACCTGTGAGAAGAGTTTAAGAAACCAACCCATTGCCCATTGCCATTGCCAACCGATTCCTGAAGTTTTTAATTGAAAGCCAATCAAACATACAATTTTATACATCTGTCTACGCATGCTTCCACACATCCAAGAGAAGGGGAAAAAAAGGTAAAAAGAATCCTAGGCTCCTAGCCATGTGTCAAACTGTTAACAATGTAGGAACACCTAAATATGTTTTAAGCCTCATTATTGTTAACTGTTCTTTCGAATTCTAGAATTTATTACTTTTTACCAGTTCAATATTCCAAAACTTCCTTCTAGTAAACAAAACGAAAACAATAATAAATTCGCCAAATTAACATGAAAGGTAAAAGTGGATGAAGATGGCAGCAGGAAGGACAATAGCAAGGGGCAAAAACATCTATATTCTGGTTCATCCTTCTGTATCATTTATAGAGCAAAACAACTGTGATGTAGAATATTCTACTAACATTGGATTTCTATGACCTGAATGTACAAAATTATCAAGCGTTTCTCACCATATTACAGAATCTGTACATTTGATTCATCAACCGTAGGATTTTGTGAATCGCCATAACTTTTTTTTCCATGATTTGATTTTCGACGTTTGGCAGCTAGCTGGGGCCTCAGCTACAAGTAATATGAAACATTAAGGACCCGGAAATAACCATTTCAATTCAATTCAAATAATATGAAACATTAAGTACTGGGAAATGTGTTTAACAAGAAAAAAAAATAAATAGATGCGCAACAAAGAAACATTTTACAGCATTAAGTGTCTGGTTGTGCAACCCAAACCTATGCAATTGGCATTTTTACTCAGGCAGTTGAATTAGAGTTTCTTGAACTAATAATAAACTCAGGCAGTTGCTTGCATTTTTACTTCTGACATATTTTTCTTCAAAATGTTCCAAAAGTTTTGAGAAGTGCTTGCACATATAAGTTGGAGTTCATTGTCACATAGCATTTTTTTTTGTGGGGGGGTAAGTAACTGGTTTATGACTTTTTTAGGTTCTTAACTTTGCCTATGTTAGTGAGAGGGAGAGATGTTAGGGCATTATCTAATGCTGCTTGTTCACAAAGTTGGCTTATACTTTAATTCCTAAACAAATGAAATATTATTAACTCGTGAAAAATCATGATTGCTTCCCAACTCCTAGGAAAATAGTCAATGTTTCACTGGTAGGAATAAGTTATAACATGAATAAGTGGATGGACTCTCGAAGATTTAATCGTGAGTGAGTACGATCTATAGTACAAAAGTAATTCAAAAGTGGTAAGACGTACCATCTGAACATACTTTAGATGCTTTAGGACTTTATCTGTTTCTAGCTCCTGAAGCAAACAGATGGAAATGAGATTAAACTAATACATATATATATATATATGTATATATGTATATTAGCATATGGCACAGAACAAACATGGTAAAAGAAGAGTGATCAACACATTTTGATTAAACATGCACTTTGATTTCCTTTTTCAATATTTAGCATAATTTCTTTTAAACCATTATTTGGCTCAACTAGTTGAAACGCGACATGGCTTAAAAGAAATGATCCTAAATATTGGTTTAAAAGAAATGGCTTAAACATGCAGTTGAAACGCGATATGGCCACAGTGGTTCGAATGGTTGGGATACTTCAGGAAAAGGATGCCGAGGGAGACAGGAAAGTGCCGAAGGCTCCTGAGCTTTTAGACACAAGCTCAAGTAAAGGCCCGCTGGTCAATAAGGGGACTCAGAAGAATAAAAGGAGGGGGAAAGGCCGATTCGTATGGCGTAAAGTGAGTGGGCCTCAGCCCAAACTCGTGGCCCACCGGGATGAGGGGGCTAACGGCAGCGATGAGAATGGGCCTTCCCGAACCCAACCACATGGATCGGCCCTCTCTCAGGCAGTAACAGGCCAGGTTAGCTTGCAGTCCACAGCTGCTGGAGTTGGTTCGGAGTCGGGTTTCCTCCAACCCGAGAGCCCGAGACTCACATTCCCTTTCGATAATAATATGAAGACACTCGGGTTCGTGCCGGATAGTGGTCCGGCGGGCGTAAGTCAGGCAACGGCGAAACAGAAAACGCCGACAGTATCAGGGGGCAACTTCGATGAGACCCCGGCGACCAGCAACTCCGACGTGATCCCGGCGAGTCTCAGCACGCCTACGCAACTCACGAAAATGGCCCAGGATGCGCAACAAAAGTCGCCGACCGTTCCAGGGAGTAGCTCAGATGATATTCCGGCGACCCCAAGCATGCGACAGCAACTTCCGATGACCAGTCTTGTTGTTACGAAGGCTCAGGAGGTGCTACTACAAGCGGGTGCAGAGGCAAATCAGAGTTTACTCCATGAGGATCTGCTGACGGACTCAGATGAGGATTCTGATGAATGCATTGTACCAGACTCATATTTTTTACAGGGCATAGAGGATATCCCCTTGGGAGATGAATTTCAACCTATTCCGTTGAACTCTTTTGTTCCAAATCAATCCTCTAGTTGGGTTATGAGAACTATCTTAGCAATCCAACAAATAGTGGGTATCTGGTGTGACGGATATGAAGAGCAAATGATAGCTTTGTTCACTGCCATGGAGGCCAATCATAACCTGAATAATAAGGGGAAGTCTAAAAAATGCCGGGAACTTAGATGCCTATCTTGGTCGCTGAACACAGAAGGCCCCCCATAAAAGGGAGAGCTAAGGGCAATGGGCTTTCTATCCATCAATGAAGCCAAAAATTGTGTCATGGAATGTTCGAGGACTACACAACGCTAATAAACGTCTTCGGATTCGGAACCTGCTACGTGAATGGAAAGTAGATATTGTATGCCTACAAGAGACTAAATTGAATCATATTACTAGGAGAATCGTGCGCAGCTTATGGAGTGGCATACACGTGATTGGGTGCATTTGGCTTCTACAGGGGCGTCAGGGGGCATTGTGATGATGTGGGATAGGAGGGTGGTGAAAAAAATGGATGAGTATATTAGGAGGTACACAATAGCTTGTTCTTTTAAATGTGTTTCAGATGATTTTATGTGGGCTTTTGCAGGGGTGTACAGGCCAAACGTAGATACGAACAGCAGATTTCTCTAGGAAGAACTAGCCGGGGTGTATAGTTGGTGGGAGCTACCGTGGTGTATCGGGGGTGATTTCAACATCGTTTGTTTTCCTAGCGAGACATGTGATAATAGGAGTGTGAGATCAGCAAGCCTAGAATTTTCAGAAAGTATCTCTGATTTGAATCTTTTGGATTTACCTTTAGTAAGGGGTCCGGCTACTTGGTCAAACAACCAGTCATGGTCTAGGTTGGATCACTTCCTTATCTCTCCCGAGTGGGAAAATCATTTTCCAGATGTTTTGCAGAAGCATTTGGGTCGTGTATGCTCGGATCACTGGCCCATTTTATTGGATTGTGGAGGGCTTCGGAATGGGCATCGGTATTTCAAGTTTGAGAATATGTGGCTGAAGTCGGAGGGTTTTGTCGATAGGGTTTGACAGTGGTGGTCTTCGTATCATTTTCAGGGCACAGCTAGTTTCATTTTTGCTAATAAGTTAAAAGCCCTTAAAAGTGATTTTAAGGCATGGAACTCGCACTCTTTTGGAAATGTGGGGGATAACAAGAATCGATTGAAAAGAGATATCGAGGATTTAGATAGGGTTCAAGCAGGGCGTGGTCTTACTCAAGAAGAACAGATGCGGAAGACTTTGTTGGTCTTAGAACTTGAGAGATTTTCATTGTTAGAAGAGATTTCTTGGAGACAAAAGTCAAGAGCTTTGTGGTTACGTGAAGGTAATCGTTGCACAATTTTTTCATAGCACCGCAAATTCGCATAGAAAAAATAACAATATTGAGATTCTTAGAATCGACGGGGAAGAGATTAAAGATGAAGGAGTCATACATGGCCATATAGTAGATTTTTACGAGAAGCTTTTAGCTGAACAAGAGGTATGGAGACCTATCTTAGATGGCTTTGCTTTTGAGACTTTAGGGTTGGAGGATGTTGTTCGTTTGGAGAAGGGTTTCGAAGAGGAGGAGGTGCTCGAGGTTATCCGTAAAATGGTCAAAGACAAAGCACCGAGACCAGACGGTTTTTTCATGGGTTTTTTCCAAGAGTGCTGGGGAGTGATAAGGGAGGACCTTATGAATATCTTTAAAGAGCTGTTCTCAGATGGAAGATTTGAGAAAAGCCTTAATAACACCTTCTTAGCCCTTATTCCAAAAAAGCCTGGAGCTATAGATATCAAGGATTTTTGGCCTATTAGTCTTGTGTGTGTGGTGGGGGGGGGGGGGGGGGGAGGTATATAAGATCATTTCAAAGGTCCTAACTAATCGTCTCAGCAGGGTTATCGGGAAAATAATCTCTACGCCGCAAAATGCCTTTATCAAAGGTAGACAGATCCTCGATGCAGTTCTTATAGTTAACGAATGCATTGAGAGCAAAAAAAAAGCCGGTACCACTGGAATATTATGCAAGTTGTATATGGAACAGGCCTACGATCATGTCAATTGGAATTTCCTACAGTACTTGCTCGGAAAGTGTGGCTTCGGGGAAAGGTCAAAGTCTTGGATCTGGTGGTGTATTACTACCGCAAGATTCTCTATCTTGATTAATGGAAGCCCAAAAGGTTTTTTCCCGAGCTCTCGAGGTTTAAGACAAGGGGATCCCCTATCGCCATTGCTTTTCGTCATAGTTATAGAGGCTCTCAGCAGGATGTTATCGGCCTTAGTAACTAATGGTCTGGTAAGTGGATTTCCAGTTGGTACTCCTGGTAGAGGCATTACTAACATATCTCATTTATTATTTGCAGACGACACACTCGTCCTTTGTGAGGCAAATCAGAACCAGGTGCGAGTGCTAAAAGCGCTATTCCTTTGTTTCAAAGCGGCCTCTGGATTAAAAGTGAATTATGATAAATCTGAGATGGTTCTGATAGGAGACGTCCGAAATATACGTTCGTTGGCTAGTAACTTCGGGTGTAAAATTTCTGCTTTACCAACAACTTATCTGGGGCTTCCACTGGGAGCAATTTCAAGATCTGTCAGGATTTGGGACACGGTAATCAAGAAAGTGGAAAGGAAGTTAGCAGGGTGGAAGAGACTGTACCTGTCTAAAGGGGGCCGTATCACTCTGATCAAAAGTACATTGTCAAATCTACCCACTTATTTTTTATCCCTTTTTCCAATACTAGCAAGTGTGGCAGGCCAATTAGAATAGCTCCAAAGGGACTTTCTATGGGGTGGATTGGGGGAGGAGTTTAAATATCATTTAATCAACTGGAAGACGGTTTATCGGCCTATTTCGAATGGTGGCTTGGGTATCCGCAACTTGAGACATTTCAATCAAGCGCTGCTGGGCAAATGGCTATGGAGATATCACAAGAAACCTGAGGCACTGTGGAAAATAGTGATTAACCGCAAATATGGTAGTATGTGGGGGGGTTGGAATTCACACGAAGTTAGCAGAACAGGGAGGGTGGGGGTGTGGAAAAATATACGAAAAGGGTGGGGCTTGTTTAGGAGGAACACCAAGTTCCAACTAGGGGATGGGACAGAAATTAAATTTTGGAAGGATAACTAGTGTGGGGATAGAGCTTTATGTGAGATTTTCCCTTCTCTTTATCAAATAGCTAGTGCTAAAGACTCAACAGTGGCAGAGGTTATGGAGTTTTGGGGTGGGTGCATTAGTTGGAACATCGCTTTCCTTAGGGCAACACAGGACTGGGAAGTAGGGATTTTTGCTGAGTTCTTTGGCCTTATTTATTCGCAAAGACCAAACAGGCACCGACATGATAGGATATGGTGGATCCTGATAGGAGAGGGTGTTTTAATGTTCGTTCTTTTTACAGGGTTCTTACTCATATTTCTGTTTTGCAGTTCCCTTGGAGACAGCTTTGGCGTCACAAAGCACCTCTCAAAGCGGCCTTTTTCGCCTGGACAGCATCCTTGGGACATATCCTAACCACGGACAATTTGCGGAAACAGAGGGTTATTGTTGTTAATTGGTGTTGCTTGTGTCAACGAGCGGGCAAGTCGGTGAACCATCTCCTTCTACATTGCAAGATAATCAGGGTTTTCTGGGATGAGGTCTTTGGCAAATTTAATCTGGCATGGGTTATGTTGGAGACCGTGTTGGAAACTATGGAGGGCTGGCCTTCGATTCGGGGCACAAGATATATTAAGGCCATTTGGAAGATGATTCTTATCTGTATAATATGGTGCTTATGTCAAGAGCGGAATGAGCGGACCTTTGAAAACAAGGAGAGAACTGTAGAGGAGCTTAAAGTCTTATTTTTTAGAACTCTTTGTACATAGTCCATCGCCGTGAATTTTAACGGCATGGACCTACATGATTTCCTTATCTCTAATGATCCTTCTTAAGAGAGCATGTGAGTTTTGCTTTGTAACTGGCTAAGATGCCATCCATTGTATTAATAAAATCGTTTACTTATCAAAAAAAAAAAGTTTTGCAGTTGGCTGCACACAAAAAAGGCCACAATTGGTTCTAACATCTATAAAAGTCAATCCAGTGATCAATCCAAACTAAGATTTCTTTTAGAAGCAAAATCGCCAGAATAGAACAATATGTTATGATCCAATGTCTGAAAATTTATGTTAATTTTTTTAAGAAAATTCTTTAATGCTCGAAGGTAGAAAGAATATCACATCCATTAAAAATTGGCCTTTTATATCTCTTTAGGCGTAACTGATTTGTGCTTGCAATTAATCTTTCCTCCCAAAAAGTGTCCTTATAATAAATACAAAAAACGTACAGAACATATCTGAAAAATGACGGTTATTTCACCTGAGGTACAGCACAATCAGCATGGAATGGATCCCAAAGGATGGAGCGAAAGCAGTCCCAGTCATCAGTTTGGACTTCACAAAGAGGAGCCCTGATTTTCAGAATTTTTGCGTATTAAGCATCTTAAGTATTACAACATGATATTAGCATGCAGGGAATAAAAGAGAAATGATTTGTACAAGCCCCAAATAGACAAGCCTCGTACAAGTCTTTGTAAAAAGTGAACCCCACCTAAAAAAAATGTTGAAGAAACTATTTTTTATTAGTGGAACCCACCTTTTAACAAAAGGCTTGTGTAAGGGTTGACTATTTGAGGCTTGTACCTAGATTTACTCTAAAACTTATATGACATTGCATAAAAAGAAACAAATCGATATAATTTATCAAAGAAAAACCAAGAAACAACCTAATTTATAATTTAAAACTTATAAAGCCACTTCAAGTGACCAAGAAGTACAACCATAAAAAAGTCTATCAAGAAAGATCTCCCCAACAACAAATTCACATGAACTGGCCACCACTTACATCTTAGTCTGGCTTAATCATCCTTAATGTTTACCTTATTCACAAGAATCAAAGCATTTTATATTGTAATATTATAATCATCTTAGAATCCCTCATAGCTAATTCCGTTTTCAAGGTCCATTTAGCAATTCAGTTATAGAATTAGAAAAATATATGGCAGATACTTATGTAAAAATGTGTGATGCATTTGAATTAATGACATGTATAGAAATCTTAGCGAATCTCTTGCTTTTATGGGTGGCAACCCTAATTTGTAATGGACTTAACGTCCATGATTTTCTTCTTTCAATTGTAAACCCTAACTATGTATTTCTTATGTATACTACCTGTGTACTTGGGCTTTGCCTTTTCTATTAATAATATTTCTATGATTACCTATATATAAAAAATAAATAAATAAATAAAAATCTTAGTGAGTCTCCTTTGCCTTTCTTTTCACTTTTTTAAGCCTTGAAAACTAATATCACAATTTATAGAGTAACCTATCCGACATCTAAAGGTTGAGGATTTCAGTTCAACTTTTTTTGTTTTTTTGGAAAAGTAATTAAACCTATTTATAATGACTTAAATATATTCAAATTCATGACTCATTTGCCAAAAAAAAAAAAAATTGAACTGCCCATTTTTAAGAAGAAACTGTTATGGGGCTGCCATGCATGAGTAACTTCTAGAATAACCTTAAAAGCAGGAAAAACATAAACACAAAAAGTTCTAAACCATATGTGCTTGTATTTAAGTTCTGCAATAATTTCAATACAACTTAAATTATTGGCAGATTTTCCCACAAAAGCTTTCCAGATAAATCAAAATGCATAACCCTAACAAATTTCATTGTGTTCATCAAACACTATGAACACTAAAAAGCAACGCTTTCAATAGGATCACTCACATAGAAGAATGTTATTTGGCAATAGGATCACTCACATAGAAGAATGTTATTTGGTTTACCTGCGCCACTTTCCACATATAGTTCCATTTATACCTTCTCCTATGCCATCAATAACCTCTCGGCACTGAATCCAATTACCTATAGAATTAGTTGTATATGGCTTGTTGAAGTTCCACTCCTACAAAAGTGGGGGAAAAGTCCAAATAAGACCCAAAAAAATAAAGGTAAAGACGAGATGTTTCATTTCTCCCCCAAATCAGATAGAAATTATGAGTAAAATGTGGAATTTAGCTTTACACGTGAAGTAACACACTCTGAAGGATTCATTTCAAGTGGTTCACCTATGGCATCAACATCACTGCATCACATCAAAATAACAAGTCAGGCATATATGGTTCAGTGAAAGAACATATGCCTGATGAAGTTACTGATTCCAGAAAGCTGTCTACTTCAAAAAGTTGAGAATTTAAAGATTAGTGAAAGAACATACTTTATCATTGGACCTGACCAGTCTGGAACTTCTGCCTGAAAACCTTTACCAACCCGAACTCCCATTGTACATGGTTCAGCTTCTCTCAACATCGATGCTATTAGATTCAAGTCACCTTTAGCCAATGTATTTCTACATCTGCCCATTTCACAAGCAATACTTAGTGATTTTCTGGTAACTGTTTCCATTGGAATTTTACATTTCTTTTTCAAACAAGAATAACAAAACCATTCATCATCTGGTATCTTCTTCATACGGGGATTAAGGCAAGAAACATGAAATGCATCTTCACAATTATCACAAATAAGCATGTTCAGTGTAGCATCTGTATGGCCACAACTCTTGCATGACCGGGAAAAGCTACTTCCACTACTAGGACCAGCATCTTCAGCAGAATCATCATTCTTGGTAGGCAAAACTTCAACCAACCCCTGGCATCTAAGTATTGAAATGCATAGATCATTTTCTGAGAGATCCTCCCCCTTGATCTCCATAACCATCACACTAGATGAGGAGCAGTCACCAGTGTCATCCACTTCCATCACCATGGAAGCTGAAACAAGTTCCATATTTGATTCTGATGATGAGCAACTGTCATCTGCACTATCAATCTCTAAAATCTTTTGCCTGCCATTTTTTAGTGAAGCACCAGAAACATGCCCTTCGCCAACTGAACATCCATTGATAGATTGTGACTTTAAAACACAAGGTTCTTTTACACATGAAAGAGAAGCCTTGATGGGTGCTCCAACAGTATGAGATTCATGCCCAGCTTGAAACACCACATGTTGCTCTTTGGCTGCCACAGAAGGTGCAGCAAAACTTGTGAACGAAGGGCTATCAGCACTTTTCTTTGCATTAGCTGGTGATTGTGATGAAAAACTGGTGAGTAAGTTTCCCCGTAACTTCCTTCGACTATAAACAAAATTAGGAATACAACTTTCAGATATTGTGCTAAGATTTGATGGCTGGGCATAACTTCTTGGAAAATTTAAGGAGCTTGGAGTATTAGCATTCTCCTTTTCCTCTATTATTGGTTCGGCCTTTTTGCAATGACCATGAGGGTATTTATCACAATTAGAACACATCTGCCAAATTTCAGTGCCCGGCCTCCAATCACATAAGGTATCTTCTTTCCCATGATCGGATGAAAAATGCAGAGCCACGCCATTTGAACTAGGAAGAGAACTCTGCATCAACATTTCACCTGAGAAAACTTTACTAGTATCTGGTATATGTTGCTTTTGAACTCGCAAATGAAGACAATGTTAAACCCCGTTCTATGTTTCAAAAATAAATTGTGTATCCAACATAAAAAGAAGCCTCAACATATCCTCCATTTATAGCATCATTCTTCCTGGCCAGCATTCCAAAAAAGGCACACAGGGTTAAAATGCCAGAATAAATGAGAGCATAAAATTTGCCCACCTAATAAATTCTTTGTTGACATCGTAGACATGCATGATTGAACAAAAAAGGCAATATATCTCGGCATATAGTAGTCCGTCCGATTTTGTTTGTCCCTCTTTTCTTTTGGAATATCCATAATAAACGTATCCTTCTCAAAATTAATAAACACAGTGTATGACTTCCCTAAACTATTTTTTCACTTTGTGAGGTAGATGAAAATTAAATGCCAATTCAATAAGGGTGGTTCTAAAAAGTATGACTAATTGTAATCGATGAAATTATCAATGCCTATTAGTTCTTTTATGAATTCTAGAGTATTACTTTTTCAGCACCCTGAAGTGGGTTTTCTTTGTTTTCCTCCAATAAACTTTGATCTTAACCCAAAATCAAAGTCATTCAATGTATCATCAAACTCCCAACTGGACCATCTTAAAACTATCATTTTTCTTTAAAACATAAAGTGGATTTCATAACGCATCATTGAGCAGTTTCTTTTTGTTCATCTTCCCAGAGATCTAAGACAAAGCCCTACAGATACAACACCCTTATATTTATACATGAGAATCATAAGCACCTAAATAATTTAGTATCTTTCTTTTAATTGTTGGCAATAGTTCAATACTTGAAACCCACATTCAATCGTTCTTTAAAGTTCCAAGCACATAAAAGCCTGTTTACTTTGTTACTTTAGATTAATCAATATAGGGTTTCCATAATCAATGCATATTACTAAATACTGATCCATCTCTGTCTTAATCTGGGACAATCAAAGGCAATAAAAAGTTTCCTACATACCAACACCCAAAAGAGCAAGAACATTCAATAAAAACAATCAATTGCGGAATAAAAAATACAAATGTTCAATATGGTCTACTCGGACAAGTATGATAAATTGAACAATATGATTATACAATTGGGAAAAAAGAAAAAAATCGTAACTGCCAACAGAAGTATAGCTGATCGATATAACCCACAGTCTGAGAATAAGCGACGGGCTTACAGTGAAACCTCTTCAGAGGCTCAAAGCATTACCGACTCTCTCTCCCTCTCTCTTTAGTCTTTTCCAAATCCCAAATGGTAGTTTTAACAAAAAGAGGCGCTTTAGTACCATCGTAAGACGTGCATTCAGGTATTCTTATGTGCCCAAACAAAGCAATTGTCTTTTCTTGGAAGATATTTATATCTGGTAAGGCCAGACAACTATCCAACAACAATTGATAGGATCAAAAAAAAATTTAAAATTAAAATAAATTGGAAAATAATACTAATCAATTGGTCTAGTCCCATGGTTAACAGGAGTTGGCATGGTTATCCAAGCAATTCATTAGTTTGACTGGTTTTGAATACTTGTTACAGTGCGATCCCGTACTGTTTTTGAGCCGCAAAGGACAATGGCTGAACGAACATCTACAATTCATGGTTATGAAAGTATCGTATATACTTTTTTTTTAAAAAAAGTGAATATATTATTAAAATTTTAATTTTTTTCACTTAAATTTTATATTTATTTTTTAAAAAAGAATATACCACACTTAAGCACTATATTACTACTAATATCATTTATCCGATTTCATATTATTTACATTCTCGGGTAGGAATAAGAGGATTATTGGGTAAGATAGAACTCTAATACTTAAAGAACTTATTAAAATTCAACTTGTCCCTTAATTTTCCCTTACTGATGATAATCCCAAAAGAGCTTTTTATTGAACATGCAAGGATAATCACATGTTGCTGTAGAAGTATTATAACAAATGAACAGCAAAAGGACACACAAGTGATAGAGTCCCACTGGAGACTTTTACTACTATAGGGATGGAGTCTCATTTCTGTAAATAAATTAGATGTTAAAATTAAGTCTTTTTTGGATTGAAAGTTAAGAACATCTTAACTCATTTTATTTTAATTTTATTATTATATTTTCCTAAATTATAACATAAAATATAATAAATAATTTAATTTTTTCAAATCTCAATTTAACATTTTCAAATTTTATAATAATAATAATATTAAAAAATAATATTTTATTCAACTTTCAAAATTTATCTTAACTTATATCATCTTATTTTTCAATCCAAACCATGCCTAAATAAATTTTCTTGGTTCAAGCCTCTGACATAAATAAATATTTCTCAACTCTTTTTCTCAATCGTCAACTATCAATTGTGAAAGACATGTCACTTAATTATTTTCCATTTAATATATTTTGCAAAACTTATGCGCTTAGCCAAAAATATACAACATATGTTACTAACTTACTCAGGACTTTGAATCCAACAAAATCAATCACCAATCCAAGCACATTGCTCTCGTTTTCTTATGCATTCCAACTTAAAATGACAAATCAAAGATTCAAATGAGATTCTAAAGACCAACAAAAAAAACACACCTAAAACATGTACAAGTTTTGGCCCATAAATTCGGAATCGCCAGATCATCACAAATTGGAAAAAGGTTATATCTTTCATTCTTTTTTGATTGTAGGAAGATTAAGGCCATATTTGAAAAGTTAGATAAGATGAGAATACGTTTTTTTTTTTTATTAATATTTGACTATTTTTATCTAATTAATTACATAATCATTATAATTTTTTTAAAAATTTTCAATCTCTTAAACAAAAATTATAAAAGTTCTAAACAACTATAATTTTTTTTTTTTTGGCCAAGCTTTACTGTAAATGATCAATATACTCATTTGGTATGTTAAACTCCAATTTTTTTTTCTTTTATAATTCGCATTTTTCATCACTATTTGAATTTTAAGATTATGACACATTTGTCTCATTTTTTTTATCAAATTTACAAGATGTAAATTCATAATTTAATATTTTATTTTACTATATGTTTATTTTATCCGGCAAAAGCCGTCTTTCCTTCTCACTCTCTAACCTAAACCTATAAAATAAAGTCAGTCTATCATTTTCTTTGTACCTCGCTCTCTTATGACGACTACTACTGAAGAAAATGAGAACTACAACATTCCGGTGTCCGAAACTGACATCACCTCCATTACTAGAACCGAATTGCCTCCCACGGTCTCACCACAACTATGGAAACACAGGCTACCCGTCCAACAGAGTCCGATTCAGCTCCCGCATCCGACCATCCGGCTCCGGTAGCTACCATAGCCGCCGCCGCGGTCTCAGTTGATAAGAGATGGTCGGGATGGCCCGGAGACTTAAGTTCCGGATCATCGTGCCAGTTCTCAAGGTCGGTAGCATCATCGGACGCAAGGGGGATCTCAGCAAGAAGATGTCCGAGGAGACTCGTGCCCGCATTCGCGTTCTCGACGGCGCCGTCGGAACTCCCGATCGCATTGTGACCTCTCTCTCTCTCAGGTTTCCTCATAACTGTGCAAGCTCGCTGAGAAAACACGATAAAAAGCACAAAGTAATGAACTGTAGGCGTTTAGTAGCTAGAAATAGTAGAAAACTCCGCTTTTTGGGTCTGATAATTTTTTTTTATGAGTACTTTGGGTCTAATAATTAACCAGCATTTGATTCTCATATCTTCATTTGAGTTCTGTTTTGTTGCTGAGAAAATGTTAGAAGGGAATGCGAAAGTAAACTAAACAGCTTATTCTAGCTTCCCTTTTAGTACTAAATTTTTTCGTTGAAGATGTGCGCTTTAAATGCGAGCTTGACCATGACTGCTTTTAGTCTCTGTGTGAATATGTTTTATACCATTAATTTGTAGCAATTTTATTGGTAGTGTAGCTTTTATGCAAGGTAATAAAATTGGATTTTAATGTCATAGTGTCTTCTTGATATCTTCTCTGACTGCACGCGCGCGCACACTCAATCGTATCTTCAACCACATATTTTTTGGTAGAGAAATGATAGATGCAGTCATGGAATTGCAAGCGGCGTGCAATCGCTTTAGAAAAAAGTTAATATATATGGGACCCACGTAAAAAAAGTTAAATTTTTTCTAAAGCGACTGCACGTCGTTTGCAACTCTACGACTGTATGTAGCATTACCCTTCTTGGTGATATCTAAATGTACATTTCTTAGGTTCTGATATCAGGAAAGGAAGAGCCAGAGTCACCTCTCTCCCCTGCAATGGATGCTGTGATACGAGTTTTCAAACGCGTCTCTGGACTATCTGAGGGCCAAGATAAAATATCTGGAGCTGCTGGTATTGCATTTTCCTCATTACGGATGTTATGGCATCTACATAAGCCCTTAATTTAATTGGAAAACAAGGCTCATTAATCAAATCCATACAGGGGCACACTGGTGCCTCTATCAGAGTATTGTCAGGAGGTATGCTTTTGATGTCCCACGTGTATTTTCCATGGCATTGACATTACTTTCACACATTTTGTGGTTAATTTGTTGGAGTGATTTTTTAATGCTAACTAACTTCTTCATCATGTTTTGTTTTCCAAATCCACATGAACTGTCTGATTGCAACACTCCACATTTATATAAGATCCTACATTATTAGAGAAGTAGAAGTTTTTTCATGTATAACGATTCTAAGGAAGCCCCAATTGTAACCTACTAACCTTGACTCTTTTTGGAATATGAACTCATGCGTGGGCTTGGGCTTGGGCTTTCCTTGATTTGTAGTAAATGGTATTAATGTCTATCTTAGCAAGAAGCTTGCAATTAGATCTACTTATATAAAAAAAAAAAGTTTGCAATTTGATATGTGTTAAGTCTTGAGCTCTGCCACAATAGATTTTCAAGGCACTTGTCGATGAGATTGCTCTCGTCAATCATATTTCTGAGGATGATCACACCCTCTACATTTTGAATGGTCTTGGACCAGATTTTTGAAAAATTGCTACACCCATCCGAGCAATGGAGCGTTCGCTCTCCTTCAAGGAGCTTCACGATCTCCTTGGGAGCAATGAAGGATATTTGCATCATCTTGAAGCCACCACGCAACAGCTCATCTGCACGGCCAATTTTTCTAATCGCAGGTTTTCTCCAAATTCTTCGGGAAGAGGAAACAATTACAAGGGCTTCAACAAATCAAATAAAGGGGGCCAGTCAAAGTCTGGTGGATCTTTGGCCCAAACTTGCCACAATGGAGGCCCACGCAACAACAAAAAGTCCAACAAGCTCACTGGGCAACGCAAGTATCAACCAAAATGTCAAATATGTGATCAATTGAGCCATATTGTTAAACATTGTCCTCGGTTGAATTTTTCTAATGCAACGGTAAAGTGTGCTTCCACCTCGCAAGCCAAAGATACTAAATGGCTCATTGACTCAGTAGCCTCACATAATATCACCAGCGATCTTGCAAATTTATCAATCCATTTCGAATATGATGGAATCAATGAAGTTGTCATTGGTGATGAATCAAGTTTGCATATATCACATATTGGTTCATTGGCATTCCATTCACCCACCCGCACCTTTCATTTAAATGATACACTGTATTTCTAATATCCATAAAAATCTTGTCTCCGTTCATCATTTTACTACTCAAAATAATGATTTTGTTGAATTTCATCCCCTATTTTTTCTTGTGAAGAATCGTATCACAGAAGCAATCCTACTCAAAGGTGCATGTAAAAATGGTGTTTACACGCTTCCTAAGTCACACCCTTGTTGCATAACAAAACCTCATTTGAAGCCTTATTCAACCAAATTCCAAATTATCTCATATTAAAAAAAAATGATTGGCTCTATTTTCCACTCACCAAACCTTATAATACAAATAAATTTCAACTAAAAGCCAACCCGTGTCCGTTTATAGGCTATTCTCAAAATCAAAATCAGACTGCCTACAAGTGTCTTGACCTCTCCCAAAACAAAATCTATTTCTCTTGCTATGCACATTCGATGAAAACTAAAACCCATTTCAGATCCTACCCTCTGTGCGTCAAACACCCTCTTCGTTGTCTCAGATTGCTGTTTCACCCACGAGTGTGCTGTCTCCACTGGGACCAATGCCAGTGAACTCGGATGGTGCCGCCACTGATGTCTTCTAGGGCGTGAAATCCACTAAAAGATTGTTTTTAAAGATGCTTCCTTTCTTTCTAAGCTCTCTATTATAGTAGTGATGGAGATAGCAGGAGGAAAAAGAAGATCAAGCTGAAAATCCTAGGACCATGTCTCTTGTAAACTTCTCTGTCGCAGGCAGGAATCCTTAATAATATGTAATCCAAAATGTTTATGCTCAAATTTGTAAGCCTAAATTAACCCGTACCTTATTTATGAAATGAAAAGCGAGCATCATGAAATATATCATGCTAGTGTATAGGAAACTACATAACTTTCTTGAAGTAAAATTTGCAATATTCTAAGCTACCCCTCAACTCGTGTACGGGTTGCATCCATATCTAGAAATTCATGATCTTACAAGTATCCTCAGGGTATAAATATAAGAAACTTAGGCTTGAAGTCTTAGCTGAGATGGAAACCAAGATCTATAAGTAACTTACAAGGGGGGTCCGGCTCCATCCTAAAACAATTAGTCCTTTATGAGCCCGTCCATATCTGCAGCCATATACAGTACCCAAAATTACATGTACACAACCGGCGGGTATGAACGTACATACTCTAAAATTTAACTCTTTTGATCTTCAACGTGATACCAGAAACCTAAATTGCATGTCATTGATGCAAAACCGCTTGTTTCAAGTCTCAATCAACCTCTCATCCAGAAAAGTATTCATGTTGCAGCTTTGGGCATATCAGACAACCGTATGTTCCTATTCATTGCACGTGAGAGGAATTTATCACAGTTCTCAGCTCCAATTTGGATAAATGCTTTCAAAAGCATATCAACATAACCAGCCAAATCATTCTTAAACTTAATTGAGCAACTCTTGTCTCCCACATCAACATCCTGCACCCCACCTTTGACCAGACATCCTACTTGAGCACCATCCATATATGCTTTACATGCCACTAGAATATCATGTGCACAATTGCAGAAAATCCCCAGAACAAGCTCCTCAAAATGCTGCAGCCACAAGACGTGGAATTAGATGTCAAACCCTCAGAGGGAAGAAACAGCAATGTCCCTACAAGGCCCTCACCAAACAGACAAATACAATAAATTTGGGACAACACTTACAGGACTTTTTTCTTATTGCCAATGGTGATAATGCAAAAAGACTATCTAAGAATTTTTTTTTTTTTTATAAGTAAACAATTGTATTGATAGAATAGGCAAAGCCCAAGTACACAAGATGGTATACAAGAGACAATACCTAACTAAATCATAGATGGGTTATAAGAAACAAGGAAGTCATGAACATGGAGCCCATTGAAATCTACAGGTATGGACCATAATAATAAAGTACAAAAAAAGAAAGAACGAAGCTCCTCCAAAATTCGTTCCTTGTCTTCAAATATTCGATCGTTATGCTCTCGCCAAATGCACCAAATGATACAGATAGGGACCATCTTCCAAACTGATTTGATGGGAGTAGAGCCTCCACTTGATGTCCAACTAGCCAACAAATCAGCCACTGTGGCTGGCATTACCCAGTTCAGTTCAGTTCAACTCGGCTGAAAACTTCAAGCCACAAATGTCTAGCTATCTCACCATATAGTAAGAGGTGATCCATGGACTCTCCAGACTTTTTACACATGCAACACCAATCTGTGATTATGATCTAGTGCTTTCTCAAATTATCAATGATTAGGATCTTGCCCAGTGCAGCTATCTGAGAAAATAATTATGAAGCACTTGTGTACTAAAAAAATGAACATAGATGTGATATTAGTTGCTTGCTATATTTTTAAATTAAAAAAAATCAAAACAATCAGTTACACAAATGAAAATGAGTTACACAAACATGTTTTTTTTTTGGGGAGGGGGAGAGAGAGAGAGAGCGAGCATGGGAAGAGCATAATGAGAAAACCATCAACTATAAAGGACCTAAACTTCACATTGGAAAATTAAACTTTGTTTACCTATGATTTGGGTCAAGCTTTGAGTTACCAGCCTATAGTTTAAAAATCTGTACTTTACCCATTAAGGTCTACTAGTATTAAGTTTCAGTTCATGAGTTCAATCTTTTCAAATTGGAGAGGTTGAAGAAATATATATTAAAATGTGTGCGCACAAGGGAGTAAAGTGCAACCTTTTAGACTATAGATTGGCAACACAACCTTAAGTGAGTAAGAAGTAATTAATTCCTCGATATTCAATGGTAATCAATCCTTTAATATCTAGTAATTATCCATAGCATTAAAGTCCAGCCTCCATAAAAAGACATCGTCAATAAATAACTGCCGGAATTTTTTTTTTTTTTTTGAGAGGTAAAATGGTTGCTTGAATGATATAATTTCCCCAAATGATATGATCTCCATTTGAAAACAAGGATAAAAACTGCAGTAGTTTCATTAACATAAGCTCTAGAGAAAAACAACACATTGCCTAACCATCTAATTGGATTAAAAGGAGTCCTTTGTATGCATTTTAAGAAAATTAAATAATATCAAACTAAATAGGGAAATGTTAACCACAAATTCCCCTGTAAATTGTTGAGCATAATATGGTTGTTGGCTAGCACTTCAGGAATTTTACCATTTCATTGAATCATTAAAAACACTTCTCAAGAATCTGCACAAATTGATGTACTGGACCATGATAACAAAACTTTATTCCAAAAACCACCCAACGAGGTTGCAATTTTTTCTTGGAATCAATCAATATTAGGTCTTGAATGACCGATACCATACTCGGAATATGGAAAGACTGGATGAGGAATAATCAGTGGAATCTTACCTTTGGTGGCCTCCTCATTGTGTACATCATTGTCTTCAATGAAAGGATAAATATATCCTCATTGTACTGTTGGGACCTCATTTCACCAGAGGCTGAGCCACTCATACGCGCATACCCAAGCTCATTAAAATAGGGCTTCGTATTCAAGATCAGTCCCTGTATGGAGACAAGAATTTGTAGCAAAGTCGATACACCTGGAATCCACTTCTCATTCTTGTTGCCAAACCATGTGTTGAGTAGACTGAGGCATACTTTCCCACAATTGTACAAATTAGGATTCAGTCGAAGGCCACCGGAGTGGTAGTAAACATGCTGGCACATGGAAATTCCTCAGTTGTATGAATATGACGCAAAAGTAGAAAGTATAAAATAATGCCACAGATTCAAAGCCTCAATTTCATACCGGCGGCACAGTAGGCTAGCCACTGGGGAAGAGAACGTCAAAGAAGAAGAGACCATCATGGTAGGGAGTGCCCTCCGCTCCAATGATGGCAGCCCGCAGAAGAAGATCCATCCTTGTTTCATAAACCCTTACAAATATTTCTCTGTTGAAAGGATTGAATGACGCATTAAACAAAAGAGGGAAGGAGAAAGGTAGGTCAAGGAGGGACAGACACCAAGAGCATCCCACAATATCAAAGTCATTCTAAGTTTTAATCAAAAAATAGGTTTGCAGCATCAGCAACAAACTTATTGGGAAATAACAACCAGTTTGGGAAATAACAACCGTTACATAACATGAATACCAAAGCGTGAAAGTTCACCTGGCAAACCCTTCTCCAGTATCTTCCACTCCTCCTGAATCCTCTTTGCCCAATTCTTGATGGCTGCAAGAAAGAGGGCAGCAAAACATAAAATTCCACAGGTTTAAAACTAATTACTGGAAAAAAGACATACAATGGAACCTAGTCACCTGCTTTGTGGAAGTACCATGGCCTGTATAGTGATGGTCAGAATACTCCTCCACAGTATCAAATTGTTTAAAAAGGCAGAAGTTCCTCAAAATTTCATCTTTTTCCCTACCAGATATTGCCTCTGCAGTGAATGTTGAACTAACATCAGCAGCTACATCAAACTGATTTTGAGCAGAATCCTGAACCAAGGGTATATCTGCCACTTCTTCAAAAGGATCATGTAAACCATGAAATGGAACAGAAAAACTGGAATACGCTGTATGGTTAATGAAAGATGGCTTCATTATTTTAGTTTTAAGAGTGTCCATCCACCAGGGTGCGGAAGGTTCTACTCCAGAAGGATAATTTGATGCATCTGTATGCACCGGTAAAGTTGGATACTATGTAATACTCATACCAACTTGCTTCTTTACCATTTCAGGTTTATAATGCGCCCAAGTAGCTGATTCAGCTCCAGGGGGCAGTGCTGAGTCAAACTGATTTACATGACTATGATTAGTTGAACTACTTGAAGGCTCCAAAAACCACAGCTGACTTCTTCTTGCTTTTGAAAGGCTCCAAAAACCACCGTGATTTAGATGATTCTTTCCCAAGTGGAAGGTTCAGAGCACTCCTTCTATGTGTTGAACCAGATGATTTCTTTTTATTCGGGGAAACTTGTGGATGATTCCAAGGTGAAGTTATATCTATTCCAGGAGGCTGAACAACGGAATCCATTTCGGTTTGCACACCTGAACTGCCCACTAAATTTGACTTCACGTTGACGTGAGCAGGCTTTGCTGACCATGAAGACAGAGATGAGTCCATCCCATGGGTACTCACAGAATCCAAGTGGATTAGAGGCCCCAAATGGTGTGAAATGCTTCCAGTAACTGACTTGTTAGTTCTTACATTGAGCAAAATCTGGCAACCAAGGAATCGGTGCCTCTATTCCAGGAGGAATATCCATGTTATCAAAATGGGCTTGTACAATGGCATACTCATCAACATCAGCAAAATCATCAAAATAAGCATCATTATTATCGTCATAAGATTGAT
Organism: Platycarya longipes; assembly: GCA_036559045.1. Classification (NCBI taxonomy): domain Eukaryota; kingdom Viridiplantae; phylum Streptophyta; class Magnoliopsida; order Fagales; family Juglandaceae; genus Platycarya; species Platycarya longipes. The sequence continues at coordinate 29,839,767 of CM071796.1, forward strand.
CATCAAGGTTGAATAAATTATGAGACACGGGGGAAAAACTCTCTCGGGATTCTACCCCATTCACTGAATTGAGGACAGTAATACCAATTTTCCAACACATTTGAGGACATACGTTCATAAGAAAGAAATTGAGAACGGAAGAAACTATATGCTATAATCTCACAGGCAAGCAAATGGTCAGTCCAGAGACGAGGGTCTTCATTATTTACTCCAAATTGAAGTATCTTACTAAAACCTATATCCATGAAACCGGGCAAATGTAGAATGGCTATTCATTCCACTCCCAGCATCCAGCTTACACTGGGGAAAACAAAAAAGTATACATTTTTTATTAAGTTAGAGACACAGCAAATAACCAGAAAGAAAACAGCAGACGGAATTGATTAAATTTCACACATAACGAAGTGAGACATTCACGTACGGAAATAAATACACAGCAAAGAGAAAGAGAAAGCCCAACAGAAATCAAAACCCGGAAAAATCTAATCTTTGGTGTTGCGGAGTCTATAGATTATGCGGCCTCGGGACGAGTCGTAGCGACTGACTTCGACCTTGACTCTATCCCCCGGCAGTATGCGGATGTAATTCTTCCGGATACTACCTGAGATGTAACCGATAATCATGTCTTGGTTGTCCAAGCGAACCCGGAACATGCCGTTGGGAAGCGACTCGGTGACCGAACCTTCGCTGGTCCATTTCTGTTCCTCAGCTTTCCGAGGCGACCGGTCCGAATTCGGAGATTTGGCTGAAAACCAGATGTGGGTTAAAGGTTGGGCTGTTGCTCCAGTTGGTTAAAAGCGGCTTCGGGAATTTCTGGGTTTGGGGGAGGGAGAGTGGGAACTGGGTGGGGATCAGTGGAAGAAGATGAGGGCGGAGAGCTTGGGGCTGGAGCACTGAAGGTGAGCTCCACATCATTGTTCCTTTCTTGTAATGGCCTCTCTGTGGAAGACGATAATGCCGGAAAGAGGCTAGGGTTCGGCACGAACACAAGGAAGTGAAAGTCTCTGGGAGAAGAGAAGAGAAGTGAAGTGAAGATAAGATGGAAGCGGGTTCGAGAGACTCAAGTCTACTAGTTCTGACTGAACTCTAAACGCACCGTTTGATTAACAAGGAACTAGGAAGTAGGAAGGACGCTACAACCTGGACAATGCGCACCGTTTGAGCTGAGGATGGAACGCACCGATTCATCACATGGGAAGATATTGTGCAACGCACCGTTTATTAGCTACGGTCTAATTTAGGTCCCGCTTGTTTCTGACATGAGATGAGATGAGATAAAAGTGAAAAATAAAATAAAATATTTTTATAAAATATTTTTTTAATTTTAATTTTGTATACAAATTTAAAAAAATAATATGAGAATTTAAAAAAAATAAAATTTTTTTGTATTTTATATAAAAATTTAAAAAAATATAATAGTGAGTTTGTTGTAAGAGAGATGCCTCTAGATGTCCAGCTATTATAATCGTTGACAAATAAATATATGTTTTTCTTTATTAAGTCAAATAAAATATCTACTATATTAGATTTTATGAAAATACTATTTAAAGTTTATATATTTATATATTACAATATATTGATAAAGTTTTGTTATTCTTCATTTTTATAACCCCAAACGGCAAGGAATATGTGCTTTCACATTTATTTTTATTTTAGATTGTTAATTTATATTATTCTTTCTAAATTAGTTGCATTTTTTACTCACGATCCATATATCATATATTTTATAAGAGAAAAAGAAAAACTCTTCTTATAGTCTTCAAATAGAGGACTGCACGCGCACTTCGACGTGAAAAAAACAGTTAACTTGATTAATTTAAAGAAAAGTTAGGGTTTGGTCGAACCGAATCCCTCGTGTTTTGCAGCCTTCGCCACTATCCGTGGCGGTGGGCGACACCTCCTATCCCATTGGGATCAGCGGAACGGGTCCGAAAGAGTTTAAAACTGTGGCGGGCACATCGGAAGTCGCCGTCGCAGGAATAAGGGTCGCCGAAGCCCGTCAGTCCTAATGAGGTGAGCGGTGTCGTCCACCGCTGCCGACGATGGCGGGAGTTGGGTAAGGCCGAAAATTCCTATTAAATCATCTTCATTTTATTTTTTTATTGTATTTTTTATTATATTTTTTTCATTTTAATATTTTTATTGTGTTTTTTATTATGTTTCTAAATTTAATTTTTTATTGTATTTTTTATTATATTTTTTAATACTTTTTTTTATGTTTTTATAACAATTATAAGAATTTAGGGGGGTGAGCTGCAAAACGCTGTAGTGCAACCCGATTGCACCCTAGCATCTCCCATTAATTTATGATGAATAATCATTGAGCTGTCATTACCGTTGAATTGTCTGAGTGGCTGTCACTGCCGAGTTGCATAGAGGCGAGTGCTGCCATCCCCTTCGAGCTATCATTGCCCTTCAAATTGCCATTTCCTTCCACCAATGTTGGCATTTGAGTAACTGATCTTTATTTTTTTCACTTCATGGACTAGATCTTGAAAGGATGTTTGGTAATTGGTCTTGATTTTTTTCTTAAGGTTCTTGGCATCAAATTGCCTTAGGATTTTAGTTTTTGTGAGTAGTAGATGGGTTATCCACCAGACCAAAGACTCTATATTGGTGTTGATTTTGTTGGAGTTAAGTTTGGTTGGCTTTGCAGTTGGGTCATCCATCTTATGACGCTTGACAAGAAGTTAACTGCTCATGTTTCATATCCTTCAAGTGTTTGTAATTGTTCCATCTATTCCACCATGATTTGTGTATGAAAGGCTAAAAGAGAAGAAAAAATAGGGGCATCCATAGTAATGTTTGTCATGATTGAATTATTAATTAAACCTCCACGGATAAAATCTTTGTATACCTTTTCCACAATAATTGTTTCAAGAATGTTTGTGTTGCCATCTTGCAATGACTTTATCGAAATCACATTCTAAATCTTCATTGGTTGATTGTTGTTTGAAAAATGCTCTAATATGTTTATGCAGGTCAATAGCAGGTCTCAAAGTCTTGAACACCTCAAAAAATCTGATAAGAAATTCTTTTACTTGTCCAAACTACATTAAGGAGGCATTATAAACAACTTTTGTCATTATACTTTCATTTTCCTATATTATTGAAGTAATCTCTTAGTTTTCTTATAGTAATTTTAATTAGTTGTTTGTTTTAGGGAAATGCATAGTGCAACTATTTTATATGGGAATATTTTGAAGAAGGAAATTAAATTTTGATTACGAGGAAAAAGAGGACATCAGTTGAGAGAGAAAGAACTACAAAAAAAAAAAGTCTAAAGTCCAAAAGAGAGGAAGAACTCCGACATGCTAATGGAAAGATTTATAAAAGAGAATAAGACATCCAAAAGAGAGAATTTGTTAATCTTTAAGATTAGGAAGAGCTTCAAAGTTAAGTTAAAGATATTAGTCATGCACGCATGCTACTCTACGTGTATTAGAGACTTTCAATTATTATCTCATATTGTTTGATAGGATTAAGGCTGCAAATAAACATTGCCACTTGTGAACAATTCGAGCTCGACTCGTATCAGCTCGATTCGTATCAATTCGACTCGAATTCAATTAATTTAATAAATGAGTTGTTTGTGAACACAAATATTAGTTTGAATATTAAACGAGCAAAACTCGTATAATCTCGACTCGACTCAGTTTATGTTTGTGAACAATATTCGTATAAACTCAATTCGACTCATTTTAAACTCGTCATAATACTCGTAATATTTCTATATAGATATATATATATATATATATACACGCTCTTACATATATTTTTCATTTCTTACCTATAATTTTTTTATTGTATATATTTTATGGATTATATTTATTAATATTGATATTTTGTATAAGTAATATATTTTATTAATTTATATTATTATTTATGTTATTATGTATAAGTAACATATTTTGTTATATATATTTTACAATAATAATGTATAAAGTTCACAAAAAAAATATTAAGTAAAGTGTTTATAAAGAGTAAGCAATTCTAATTTTAGTTCAAATTGATTAAGAGAAATAATCTCATCTGTACTTCAGCCAACAAAAAATAAATAAATAAATTGTGTATCAGATTAAATCGAGTTCGAGTCAAGCTACTCGAGCTCGTATCAACTCGAGTATTTTTTATACTCGAATTTAAGTTGAGTTCAATCAAATTACATGTTAAATGAGTCGAGTTCGATCAAGTCGAGTTCGATCAGTGAAGTATGCTAAACGAGATTTTGACTTCTTGCTTGAATTTGACTCGATTCGAATCGTTTGCAGTTCTAGATAGAATTAGATATGTAAAAAAAAAAAAATCAGAAAAATAGACTGGACCAATCCAAATCGGTAAAATATGTTTGGTTTTAAGCTGGTATAGTCTGAAATCGGTTTTCATAATGTCAAAACCGGTTGGTACCGATTTTAAAATTTTTAATCTCGGACATGACCGATTCGATATAATATATATTTTAGATTTACTTTTTCTAATATCATGTATAATATTTCTTATATTAAATATAATTTTTATATATAATAATATAAATTATAATTATATATAAGATAATATTATTATAATTTATTTAACATCAAAGTTCAATCTAAAACTTGAAAATGTAATTGGTCACATGCTTTAAACGTCAAATATATATACTAATAATATTTTATCACAATAACAACTTAAATTGAGAAAAAATACTTAACAATAAATAATTTTTTTATATAACAATTTTTTTATCAAAACATATTTTTGTAATAGACTCAAAATTATAGTCAGTTAAAAAAAAATGTGCATTTTAAAAAAAAAAGATCTTATTTTTAGAAATGTGCATTTTATTAAAATAAAAAAATTGGTACAAGAAGATAATTGGTGTGTAATCAGTTATAGAAAAAATACAAAACTAATGGTACCAATCTGAAACACAATTTTTATGACAAGTTTTGTATTCCCATGTCTGAAACACGTAGAACCACAAATGAATAAATAATTATTATTCTTGATTGTGATTCATTAATTGTTTAATAAAATCTTATATTTTAATATTATTATTATTTTTAAATTAAACAAACTTATTTATTATATTTTATGTAAAAATTTTAAAAAATTAGAATAATGAATAAAATAATTGAAATACGAGACTTGAAATTCCAATACTTAATAAAACAAAAAGAAAATGCTTTAATTCTTAGAGCATTTATAATAAACTCAATAAATCTATTGTTCGTTGAAATAATAACTAAGAAGGTATTAAAATAGGGCTGCAATAGGCTCAATAAGTAGCTAGTCAAAATAACTTTATTCTTTTGGCTCAACAAATATAGTTGGTAGGTGAATCCTAGCCAAATTATTTTTTGATATTAAAATATTCATTATTTCCTTGCTAGAAAAATATGATTGTTAAAAATATAACCATTAGAGAAATATAATATCTAGAAAATAACTGTTAAAAAATTATGGCCATTAGAAAAAATAAACGTTAAAAAATATTCTGTTAAAAAAATATAATCATTAAAAAATTTATCTGTTAGAAATAATATGAAAGTTAGAAAACTAATATATATTTTATAATAATAAATAAATATTTGAATTAAAATTAAAATTAGAAAAAAGAAAAAGAAAAAATTAATATTTTAATAAAATAATTATTAATTTATTAAATCTATTATTAGATATAATAAAAAATAACTAATTAAATTTATAAAAGATGAAATTTTTAATCAATTTAACCTCTCCCCCTTCCTTGCCGAGCAAGCTTCGGGAAAAGCGCAAAACGGTGGAGCGGTTTCTCCTGCCGCTTGAATCGCATCAAAGTCGCATTTTTATGTATTTGACTCTCACCTCTGAGGAGACAGACAGCACTGCACTCACGAACTGGAGACGGAGACTGGAGAGTTACAGAGACCCTTCTGGTGGAATGACGGACCGTACAGGGATCAACACCAAGTTCAGCGTGCTCTGCAGTCTCTTCACTTGGATGCAGCGGAGTAAGTCGTCCGCCAAGAAGCGTTCCAAGTTCCGCAAGTTCCTCGATGCCTTCTGCGATCCTGGCAACTACTTCTGCCCCATGCGCCTGATCCTTCCGAACCTTGACCGAGAGCGCGGAACCTATGGTCTTAAGGAGTCCGTCCTCGCCACCTGCCTCATCGACGCCCTCGGCATGTCCCGTGACTCCCACGATGCCCTCCGCCTCTTCAATTGGCGCAAAGGCGGTGCCCGCTCCGGCTACAATGCCGGAAACTTCTCCCTTGTCGCGGCTGAGGTTCCCTTCTTGGATTTATAAATACTGTTATTTTTATTAGTGGCGTTTGGTACTAAGTCTTTGGAATTTTCTTCGTGGAAACAGGTATTGCAGCGAAGGCAAGGGATGGCTTCTGGTGGACTAACAATTCAAGACGTGAACGATTTGCTTGATCGCTTGGCTTCTTCTGAAAATAGGTACACAATTTGGTTTCCGTTTCTACGTTATAGCTCTTACAAGGCAAATGTGCATTGTTAAGATATGTGTAATGTGTATGCCTGGATCTTCTTGACGAAAATAAGGTGCGCCGTTCGATATTGCCTAAAACTGTTTTTGGAACTTAGAGTTAGAAAAATATAATCACCTTAAACAAATTTCTTTTTTAACATAGAAAGGAAAAAAACCTAAAAGATGTGCAATCTTGGTATTTATGTGGAAATGGTGCACGTTTATGGGTGCTACCGGCACTCTACGGGGCGGGTTGCCTGCATCCCGCCTTCGCATGGGCCGGGGGTTGGGGAGTTTTGCCCCCCAGAATCAGCCACCGCATCTTGGGGGTAGGTGATAGGGACCTCAGTCGTGTCCCCACTCAACCAAGTCGGTCCTCCTCGCCTTGTTGCTCCTCAATGACCGAGTAAGGCTCCTTTTGCTTGTGATGGTTCGCATGCACCAACAATAGATGAATGAGTGATATGAGGTTGAGGTGGTTAAGGAAACGGATTGAGTTCGTCTTGGCTAAGGTAGGGTAGAGTGGTGCACGGCAATGGGGTTGGATGACTAAGTGTATGGACCAATAAGGTGGTGTTTAGGCTATGGTAGTCTTGGTTATAGTAATGGGAAGGGAGATGTGATGGTCTAAATGGTAGATTAGGGTAGAAAAGGTTTAGGGAAATGTCCTTTGGGTATGCCTATATATTGGGGTCTCTTTGGTAAGTAATATGGGTCATATAGTGTAGTAGGGCTAGGGTTTTAGTAGAGGTTAAGGGAAATTTCGAGATTGCGATTAGGTCAGGGTTTGGAAGTCAATTGATTAGGGTTTGGGAAGATGGGTTTTGGCCAAGGGTAGATTAGGTCTTTTGAGCTAGAGTTTAGGCTGATATGATAATTCATAAAAATTAGGAATATGGATGATGAAATGATATGGTGGGCGGCAAAGAGTCTAGGAGTTTGGCCGAGTATGTGATGATCAATGACTATCTTTGATTGAGTCAATCCTTTCATTAATTGACCAATCAAGTGAGAGAATGGAAATATGATTTGGTGATGTGGCAATGGAGGAATTTGGATAGGGTTAGAGATGATTTGGAAGATTCCTAAAATATAGGAATATGGTTATTGTGAGATATGGTCGGCGGCAAATAAGGAAGGTGAGTTGGCCGAGTATATGCTTTTGTTTTGGGTAGGATTTGTTTGATGCAATCAATTGGTTAATTGATCAATCACTTGAGAGAACTAAGGAATAATTTGATGATGTGGCAATGGGTGAATCTCGGCTAGGGTATGATGGTATAGCCAAATGAGATTAATAAGGAAAGTGGGAAGATTTGAATTTTGAAAGATTTTGAATTTAAATGGAATTGTGTGGCCGGTTGGTGGGGGTTGTTATGGACGACTTTTGTGGCTATTTTTAGATGGGAGATGACTTGATTTAATTGAGAAAATTTAGAAAAGGATGAGGGTTGACGGCCGGCTAGGGTTTAAAGGGGTGATGGGCGAAATGGTCAAGTTGGTTTTGATCGGTTTTGGATAGCTTGGTGATTGAAGGGAATTGATCTGGCTGGTTGTATGGGGACTTTCTAGGCCACGACCAAGGGTATTTTTAGGATGTTTAGGTCTGATTTTATAAGGCAAACAAGGTGAGAAAGGCTAAGGTTAAGTGGTTGGTTTAGAGTTTTATTAAGAGGGCGTTTTGGGCAAAGGATGGGGCTAGGGCTTTATGACTTATGCCGTGGGCTGCTAGATGGGGCTGTCTTTTTGGTGTATGAGACAAGGGAAAACACAATTTAATTGAATGAACAATCAAAAGAAGATTGATCACTCAAATCATGGCAAGAACACGCCAATCCTCCAAGCACTCCAAGGGTTCGGCTAGAACACTTTTCCTCCAACACTTCAACACTTAAACACTCACACTCAACACTCTTGAAGAATCCGAAACTCACAATGGATGTGGATTTCGAAATCCTCTAGGGAAAACACACATTATTCTCAAATTCACAAATGGTGTGAATTCGGCCTCACCAACACAAACTCACTCAATAATCAAACAAACACTCAAGAACACTCACACAACAATTCTCAAATTCACAAGTGGTGTAAATTTGGCACTCTCACAAGACACTCAAACACTATTTTTGTAATTTTTTTTCAATACCCAAACAAATAGAAAGGAACTCCAAATAACTACAAGAACAAAAGAACAAACCAATATACTCCAAAGACTCAAGAACAACACTAAATAAACAAGAACACCAAAATGAAAGAAATACCTCAAATACTTTGATAAATAAAGGATAGACGTAAAACACATCGATTCACGAATTGCACGATGTGTTTCTCTCCAAAGGGATTCACGAATTGCACTCTTTGAAGCCTAAGTGCCTAAGTACCGAAAATCCAAACCACACTAGGTGGCCGGCCTAAGCTCTTAGGAAGTCACTCCAATTCTCAATTCTCCAAAAGATGTGAAATGAAAACCTAGAGGTTCTATTTATAGAGTCTAACAAATTGGAAACCTCCAAAAGGTCCCTAGCAAATAAGATAATTACTAAAATAACCAAATGCATAAATAAAAAAAATAAATACAAAAATAAGCAAAGGTGGCGCCAATGATGATGGGGCCGTGGCATGTTGCGGCCTAGGCATGGCCTGTGGCATGACATGGCCCACGAATGGTTGTCTGCATGGCGCCTGACTGTGTGGCATCTGATAATGTGCATGATATGGTGACATGCCTAAGTTTGATGATGTGTCCCTGGTGATGTCGTGCTGGGGTAGTGTGGCCTAGTCAGGTGGCTTTGGCGGTGGTTTTGCATGGCCTGGGTTGAGTGCTTGGGTAATGGTTATGCATGGCCTAAGCTAGCAGTCTCGGCGCTGTGGGTTGCACGGCTCGGGCTGATGTCGCGCGCTGGATGGCATGCATGGTGTGCATGCCACTGATCTGCTTTGCAAGGCATGGGCTGAAGCCATGCGCTGGATGGCATGCCTTGTGGGCACGCCACTAGCTATGCTAGGTGGTGTTGGGGTGTATTGGGGTGCACGTATCATGGTGCGCAGGTGCTCATGCAAGTGTGCGTGAAAAGGAGTGCGCAATGATGAGCACAAGGGCGCATACTTGGCTGTGCGCATGGGCTGCGCGTGGCCAGTAGCCTCCATGGTTGCTTGTAGCGTGTCAAGGCCTAAGCCAAGGCATGCTTGCGGGCTAGCCAAGTAACTGTCCTAACCCTCCACTAGCGGTGTCAAGGCATCATCTAGGGGGTGGTTTTTAATGGGGTACTATCAGTAGGTCTCCTGTCTGTGTGCCAGGGTGTGGGGGCGGGTTTGCCCGTAGACACAGGGGCGGGGGGTGGTGCCCTGTTGCCCACCCCTATACATGTCAGGTCTACAATGCATTTACTTTTATTAAAAAATGTTGTCAAAAGTAGAGAGAAGAAAACTTTACCTTGATTAGGTTTGTCGTTAAATGTTTGTCTTGATTGTAGACGTTATTTCTATTTTTTTTGATAAGTAAAATTTTATTGAATAAAAGAAGGCAAAAGCCAATTACAACAGAACACAAAGCCTATAAAGGCGGTACATAAAAAACAAGGAACTCATGGAAGTCCATGCCATTAAAGTCCAACGCTATGGTCCATGTACACAGAGTTCTAAAAAAGAAAACAAACAACTCCTCTCTAGTTCTCTCATTGTCTTCAAAGGTCATCTCGTTGCGCTCCTGCCATATATACCACAGAATACAAATGAGAATCATCTTCCACACAATTTTAACTTGTCGGCTGCCATGCATGGAAGTCCAACACGCCAAAGCTGCCACCATCGTCTCTGGCATTACCCAAGCTAGAATCAATCTATTGAAGATCTCATCCCAAAGAGCCCTAACAGTCTCATAGTGAAGCAGGAGATGATTAACAGACTTACCCCCCCTTCCCACACGGCACATGCAACACTAGTCTGCAATGATAACCCTCATTTTCCTCAGGTTATCGGTAGTGAAAATTTTATCTAGCGAAGTTGTCCAAATGAATAAAGTTGCTTTATGATGCCAAATCTGACCCCACGAAAACTAAATCTCTGGCCCCTGGACGAGGGCCTTGTAAAAGGAACGTATAGAGAATATTTCTCTTCCATCTGGGGTCCACCAAAGGCTGTCATTTTGCAGGTTTAGACGTTGAGAATAGATGAGGTTAAAGAATTCCGCAAAGATACTTAACTCCCAATTCTACGCCGCCCTGATGAAAGTAATATTCCATGACACCCGCCCCCCGGTTGACCCCACAACCTCCGCCACAGTGGTGTTTTTTGCGCTTGCAATCTGATATAAAAAGGGGAACAAAACCTCAAGAGAGCTATCCCCACACCATTCGTCCTTCCAGAATCTAATTCTTGTTTCATTACCCAAATGAAACCTGGTATGCCGATGGAAAGACCCTCCACCCGCTTCTGATGTATTTCCACAACCACCCTACACTACTTGCTCTCCTAACTTTGTTCGTGCACCATCCCCCCATACACCCCCATACTTATGATCGATCACCACTCTCCAAAATCCCTCTGGATTCTGATGATACCTTCATAGCCACTTTTCAAACAAAGTTCTATTGAACAACCTCAGATTACAAATGCCCAGACCACCATTGGATAAGTGGCGACAAACCGTTTTCCACTTTACAAGGTGGAAGTTGAACTCATTTCCCAATCCTCCCCACAAAAAGTCCCTTTGCAACTTTTCCAAACGACTTGCCACATGAGCCAGAAGCGGGAAAAGAGATAAGAAGTATGTGGGTAAGTTTTAGAGAGTACTTTTAATCAAAGTGACACAACCCCCTTTGGATAGGTACGTCCTCTTCTATCCTGATAGCTTCTTCTCCACTCTTTCAATCATAGTGTCCTGATCGTAGACATTCTTTCTTTACACCTCTATCTTTCTCTACTTCTACATCATTTATTAGATCTATAGTTGGCCACCCTGTTTTATCTATGTTATTTAGCAAACATTTTATTTAGAGATCTCTACTTTCATTTATTCGTCTTCATGCTCATTTAAGGACAAATCTGTTGTGGTAGATTGTTTGGCTCATTTCCTACTTGATCATCATGTATTCTTTGTGCCATCATGTGATATATCACTTGACTCAGTTCCTTCTTGATCATTGTCTAATCTGTCTCATTATGTGATATTGATCTTTTGTTTTCATTTTGGTTTTTTATTTGCCCAAACATGGAAATAGGGCTGAGAAGACATCGGTTCTTTCTACTCTGATAAACAAGACAAATGCTCAAGAAATGAAGTGGATTATCATGATTATTCTTAAAGGTGTTTTTTATTGACATCTATAGTTTGTGGAATTATCTTCTTCATCTCTGTAGGCTTAAACTACGTTGGTTTTCTATCCCTTTTTTTTTAATAGATTTGAAGCTGGGGGTTAGTGAAAAGAGCATTTTTCATGAGTTCCATCCTGATGCTGAAGACTTGTTTAATGTGACATGTGACCTAAAATTAGTTTGCGAAAGGCTAAGGAGTCAACGACAAAGGCATAAGCGCCAGGTCCATTGCATTTCAATGTCCTTCAATCTCTTTTTCACATGTTATGTTATAGAAACCTAAATCTTGTTTATTTTTGAAAGTGCTTTTTGGGTTTGTTATTTGGGACATGAATTTATGTCACATTGTTGAAATGTAACAAGTTATCAAATGAAGCTAGTATGTAGGGTTTGACTTAAAAAGTGCATGTAGAAAAGCTAGTATAAGGAGTTCTCTAGTTGATAAACTTTGGTAAGCTTCTTGCTTATATAGATTGGAGATTTTTATTGTATATATGGAGAATTGGGGGTGTCAATTGTGTTCAGGGGTCTTGTTTGTGTCATGTCAAGATATGTATATTATACTATATGGGTCAACCCTAACTTGATCCGTTAATTTTAACCTTTCAAAATATCAAATCTTAACACGACCTATTAATAAAACAGGTCGTGTCGTGTTAATTTGTTTTGACTTATTATTGAATATTACGAAATAATTTAATACGATACAATATAATATCAACCTGTTTATGTAAATGAGTTAATTAGGCTCGAAATTAACTCGTTTGACTTGATTAAATTTAGCATAATTTTATATAAATGTTAAAATCACAATATTTATAAAAATTATAAAACTAATTACAAGTCCAAAATTACATTCCAAACAATAAGAATATTGAAATTAAATACTAACAATTTTACTTTTAGGTATAAGGATATAATTGAAACTTTAACTTTGTTAACGTATCATAATGGGTCAAAACAGGTTGATCCGTTATCAACCCGATAAGTAATCGTGTCTTAACGGGTCAACTCGTTGTGACCTGAATTCATTAAGACAAATCCTAACCTGCTATTATCATGTCGTGTTTGTGTTGGGTAAACAAGTCGTATAACATATTTCTATCCTTATGAAAAACCATAAATGTCTCTGCATAAGGAAGTATACTACACCTTTTTTTGATAACTAAAATTTATTAGAAAGTGCGAAAAGGTGCAACCCAAATACACCATGTGACAACAGGCATGTGACAAAGTGGCAGGAGCTTTGTTTGCATGAGTGGGATTTATTTTGCTATGTTTTTTTGGTAAGTAACTTAGAGTTAGGAGAATCACACAAAGGCCCTCACACTCATGTGTGGGATGTGCAGTTGTGTGAGTTGAATATGATGGTAAGCTCAAAGCCATGCTATGTATTGTATTCAAAGCCAATTTGTTGCATTGGCTTCAAAAGAACTACTGGTAAGGTGTTTTCTAAGCTCCTAATTTTCACACAAGATATGGATTTCTGTGGCAATGATTTATTTGTTATTTTATAGTATCCGCTCTGCTCCCCCTACCCACGTTTTCACGTACTTCTGTACTCAACTGCTTACAGATGCAATGGAAAAGGTCCAATAATAAATGCTGCTTTTTATGATTATTTTGGGTTGAGAAAAATTAGGGTAAAATGCCAAGTGAAACTTGTGGCAAGATTTCTTAAGATCAAAACTCAAGGAGGAGTTGGATTGAATTTAAGTTACAAGCTGGAACTGGTAAAAAGGTTATTGGATTATACATTTTTTTTTTAGGCAGAAACAGTTGCATTTAGCTTCAGTGCAGTCGGTGAATAACAAGAACTATTGCTTGTAGCTCTTTGTTCATATGTGGTTTAAACCATTAATAATTTGTCCCCAAATGTTGACCTTCTTTAACAGCCTTCTATGTTACTACATGGTGTAGCTGATAATTATGACGTGTATATTTTCAGGATATTGAAGTTGGAAAAGCTGTGCGCCCACAACTAGCTATGAGAGTTCCTGATGCTACAGCTGCATGGAAAAAGGTGTTGGGTCAGCAAAGACTTAACTATCTTGATCACATATGTTCAGGACCTTGACATTTGAAAAGGCTGGGATATGTTTTACCGATCTCATTGTCAATATTGTCCATTTGAAGTTTTGTTTCCCAACCCCAAACGAAAGCACATTATTACACATGGTTTTCTTCATCAATTATACGTCTTAACCCCGCACTACAGTTTGACATCCTTGTCTCCTCTATCTAGCTTAATGGGAAGGAAGTGGTTGCTGAATGCAAATTTGATGGTGATCGCAGCCAAATTCATAAGAATGGAACTGAGATACACTTCTTCTCAAGGTAGGTCCACATTTATTCTAGATCATAGAATGTAATTAGGTGTTCTTCTGTGTTCTCCCTATGTACACGGGCTATGCCTCTTTCATTCTAATTAATAAAATTGATCTTTTATAAAAAAAAACTTATTAAAAAAAAAAAATAGAAGGTCCACACTAATTTCTTATTACCCATTTTTCTTAGTCGATTAAGTTTTATGCTTTCAATCTTTTGAACATGCAATTATGTAATGCCTGGGCGATTATTATTATTATTTTTTGATAAAGGTAATATTATTATAAAAGCCAAAAGGCAAAACAAGTACACCGGACGTGTACAAAGGGAAGAACCTAGATACAAGCTAAAAAGCTCAAGCTAAAAAAGCATTACAAGAAGTCCCATCCCTTACAAGGTTGTAAACCCAGAAATTGAGAGTATTGACAAAAAAAGCCCTAAGATTCCCCAAAGAACATTCACAATCATTAAAACATCTTCCATTTCTTTCGGACCATACACACCAAAACAAACATAAAGGGACAATTCGCCAAGTTTCAGCATCATCGCCACGGACAAAGGAGTCATTCCAACTTGCCAAGAAATCTGCCACTCGCAATGGCATGACCCATGCAAGGCTGGCCCTATTGAAAATATTATTCCACAAAGTTGTAGCCACATTGTAGTGCAAAGAAAGATGTCTGACAGATTCTCCAGCATTCTTGCACGTATAGCACCGATCAATAATAAATAACCCCTTCTTTCTCAGGTTATCAATACTCAAAACTTTTTCTAGACAGATCAACCAGCAAAGGAAGCCGACTTTGCTAGGGACTTTTGGTTTCCAAATACATTTCCAGGGGAAAACAATATCTTTCTTACAGCTCAGCACTTCATAAAAGGATCTAACTGAAAAAGTGGATTTGGAATCGTGAACCCACTACAGCTTATCCTCCTTACAAAGATCAAACTTCGTCTCATAAAGCAAGGCAAAAAAATCAGCAGCTTCACGAAGCTCCCAATCCTGCAAATCCCTATTAAACTCCACTTTCCAGTGATCTGAGTTATTTAGAAACTGAAGCGAATCAGCCACAGAGGCCCCTTTAAATCTAGCTATCCGAAAGAGGTTGGGATAACTAAATGTAAGAGCAGATTCAGTAGATCACTTACTTCTTCATTGCGAGGTGGCGAAGAAGTTGTGAGATGAGTTTTTCACAAGAATTGGTTTGTTATGGGTCATGCCTCTCCACTTGGTGGATTTCCTAGCTAGTTGGAGAAGTCTCCGCGGCAACCCACAGGTGACGACTATATGGAGTATGGTTCCTATATGTATGTGTTGGTGTATATGGAGAGAGAGAAATGCAAGGAACTTCGAAAATTGTGAGAGATCTTTGGAGGAACTAAAACTTTTCTTCTATAGGACTTTGCTATCTTGGGCGGGATCTATTGCTTGTAACGGACTTAGTGTCCATGAACTTCTTTCTTCTTTGTAACACTTACTAAGTTTTCTCAAGTATACTTCCAGTATACTTGAACTTAGCCTTTTTCTATTTATGAAATCCTTTTGATTACCTATAAAAAAAAAAAAGAAAAGGCTAAATTCAAGAGCAGAGACCTCACACCAAACGTCATGCCAAAAAAGAGTGTTATTCCCATTGCCCACTTTATATCTAATGTTCTTGACAAAATCCCCCCAACCGGATCTAATGGATTTCCAAAGCCTCGTACCAAAAGCCCCTTTAGCTTCATTAGTGCACCAATTCCCCCACATTAATGCCTGGGCGATTATTATACAAGTGGTTTCACATTTTGAAGTTTCTGAATTTTCATAGACTTTACTTACATGGTCTTGCATGATCCATAAGTTTTTTTCTATTCGGCAGGAACTTTCTTGATCACTCTGAATACGTGCATGGGATGTCGGATGTTATTATACAAAATGTTTTGGTCGATAGGTACACATTCATGTCAAGTTGTTATTTGAAATCCTTTTTTGTTATTTCTGGATGATTTTTCTGTATTTTTGCATGTTTGTGATCTAAGTCTTATGTACAACCCGCACTGGGTGAGCTCTAGTTATCTTATTTGTTGTTTCACCTTTTTTAATTGAACCAGAGAAGAGGCGCGATATGTCCAACCAGCAATGTAGGTTCTTAGATGAGAGGCTAGCCACCTTGATATAGGGAACTGAGCTTCCTGCTATCTCTAAACTTGTCTGATTTGGGAATGAACACCTTTGTATCTTTCAACTTGTCTGATTGGGGAATGAATGCTGTGTAGAGGAATGAAAGAGCCATTCTAAGTTTCATGCCTACTTCTGTCTTGTGTCTAGTCATACCTTACTCCAAATGGCCACAGGGATTTTTTTTGAAAGATGATTTACTATGACCAGCTTTCATGAGAATTTTCTCAATGGATGGATGGAGTTTAAAACGGCCAACCTCCCTTCTCCATTCAGAAAAGAAACTTTGGTGGTGGTCTTCTTTGTCCATGGCATGCATGTTTTGTAACTTTCAATTAGTTTTACATTTTTTCAATCTTTTCAATCTTTATTCTTGTAATTAACATGGCGAAACCACTAAAAGGAATCAAGGATATGATTCTTAGGGAAGGTTGAGCAAATGTTGGCCAATGATCTATCAATCGTCCCTACCTGAACTTTCTCTTCTCTTAATACAGAATGTTATGCATTGAATATTTTGAATCTCTTACAATGGCTATTTTTTCTCCTTGTAATGTTTTTAGATGTATACTTGATGGTGAAATGTTGGTCTGGGACACATCTTTGAATCGTTTTGCTGAGTGGGGTTCAAATCAGGAAATAGGTTTTTTGACCTTTTGACTCAATAGCTTCATTTTTCTCTTCTCCTTTCTTGTAGCATATGAATTGAAAATAATTTTATCCTTTTTTTTTTTACAGCCAAGGCCGCAAGGAATGGACTGGACAGTGATAGACAGGTCCTTTTTTTATCACATTATGTTTCTATGTGGATCTTTACATGAGGATGCTGATGTTTGCTTTTTCTTTCCTCTTCTCTCCCCCCCCCCCCCCCCCCCCCCCCAAAATTTTATGCAGTTGTGCTGTATCCTTTGTGTGCTGTGCTTTCAAGGTCCAGCATTTAGTTTAGCACTCTGATACGTTTTTCTTTTTAGGAAAAAATATCTTTTTATGAGCAGCTGTTTAAATTTCCATTAGTTAAAGTTTCTTTGTTGTATCTTGACATGAAATTGGCTAGATGTTGCATTTGATATTCTTTATGTTGGGGATACCAGCGTAATTCACCAAAGCTTGAAGGAACGGCATGAGCTCCTGCAGAAAGTTGTGAAGCCTCTGAAGGGTCGTTTGGAAATCTTAGTACCTAATGTTGGACTTGGTCTTAACATCCTCTGCCCTTCTGGTAAAAATAGGCTCTTGAGATTAGATCACAATAAATATCGTAGAAAGCTGGTAAAAATTGATTTTTGAGTTTAGATCATCACACTAAATATGGCAGAAAGCTTTTTCTTTCTCACACATGAATATTTATTTATGATTGATAATTAGATTTTGCTAATTAGGTAAATTTATTGTTTTCGTGTTCTTATTAAATAATATTTATAAGATCCAATGTTGTAGGTTTCGATGGGTTGGGTTGTAGGTGAAACCCTTTTCTACTTTAAGACCTCGTTTGTTTTCACAATTCATCTCATATCATCTAATAATTATAATTTTCTCAAATTTCCATATAAAATAAAATAAACAATTCAATTTTTACAAATTCCAAACAAAAATAATATTAAAAAATATATTCTAATAATATTTTATTCAATTTTCAACTCTCATCTCATCTCATCTCATCTACGAAAACAGACGAGGCCGAAGTGGACAGTTTTTAGGAGCTCATTTTCAGTTGATTTTAGGCTACTATTTATAATGTTTCTCGTAATTTTGGAGAGCTTTAGCTCAAATGGTACTCCTTCCCTAATTGTCAGAAAAAGAAGGAAGATGAGGGAGGTTGTGGGTTCTAGATTCAGTGAGTGTCTGTGTAACTTATAAAGGGAAAGAAAATGAAGAAGCATGATTGCTTCTAATTGTGAAATTGGGTACACCCCCCCCCCCCCCCCCCCCCCCCCCCCAAAAAAAAAAAAAAACTGACATCCTTCTCCATGACCTGCCCCATTCGATCTCTAATCTTGAAATTTCTCAGATTTTGTATGATAATGCATTTGTGGTGTCTTATTTGTGCTCATGCAGGGGAACCTTGTTGGTCACTTATTGCTCATAATGTGGATGATGTTGAGAGGTTCTTCAAAGAAATCATTGAGAATAGGTTGGCTTTATTCTTTATCAGTTTTTCTTCATGGTATGGTCTATCTTGTGCTAGGGGACTTGTACTTTGTGTCATTAACTTCATTATGCCTGATGTTACCTCTTTGGTTTTGTACTTATAAGTGACAAACACCCTTCTTGTTTGTTTGAGCATTCATTGAATAGTAATAGAACAAGGAGACAATGATGTACACCATACTATTAATTTTGAGTGATTATAAGCGTTAATTAGCTTTAATTTTCAGAGATGAAGGGATTGTGTTAAAGGACCTTGGTTCCAAATGGGAACCCAGTGATCGGAGTGGAAAGTGGTTGAAATTGAAGCCTGACTACATTAGTGCTGGCTCTGATCTGGATGTTCTTATTATAGGTCTGTAATTTATTTATTTATTTCTTCTTTATATTTGTTTACTTCAAAGCAATATTGTAGCTACCTTTTCTTCCCTACAATTTTGATAGGAGGATACTATGGCTCTGGACGTCACGGTGGGGAGGTCAGTTTGCCATCCTTTCTGATCTATTATAATATTTTCCCAGCCCTGATATGGGTTTCATGAGAGAATATTTATGGACCTACTAAATAGTGTAGGTAGCTCAATTCTTGGTGGGCCTTGCAGAGCGTCCTGCACCAAATACATACCCTAGGCGGTAATAATTTCTAACTATTAGCTTTACTCTGAATGTTGATTAGCTTTTTACCAGTAAAATACTAAAGTAACAACTTGGTAATGGTATATGATCTTACTGTGGCAAATTTACCATTATCATTATTTTTACAGCTCCCTTCAAAAGAAAATAGTAATCTTCATGAGAGATGCCTCATCAACATGTTAACAGGGCATTTGTAAAAAAGAAAAAGAAAGATTCCAATGCTTTTCAATTGTAATTCTTTAAGAGATCTATGTACTCATTCTGTGTAGATGAGGTTTCCCCATTTTCTAATAAATTCCTACCGCATGTTTAAAAAAAGTTAATGTGCAGTAACTCCATGAATGGTTCTAATTAGATTTTGTTCTGCAGATTTATTTCTTTCTGTAGAGTGGGTACTGGACTTTCTGATGAGGAGTTGGATGCTGTTGTAACCAAATTGAAGCCTCATTTTAGGTACGGCTTGGATAGCATGATGTTAGAAAAATGTGTTTGATCCACTTTATTGGTTAAAATGTACACGAGCTACATGAACTAGAACTGAAACAGCTTTGGTTGTGTTGTTTGCCTTCCGATCACTCAGCTTGTGATTTTGACCTAAAATTAACCTCATTAGTGATTTTCAGGTCCAACTTTAGTTTCGTTATTAGATCACTGAGATAAGTGCGATTAAGATGGTAGATATTCTGACATTCAAGGTTGCTGTTTGTGGTAAATCTTAGGAGTAGGCAAGATACACCTGCCTAGGCTATTCCATCAACAAGCTAATAGGCATGAAGAAGACTTTAGGGGTTTTTATATGCTGTCTGCTGGGCACATTTTGTTTAATTCACTCTGATTTCTCAGGAAATATGAATACCCAAGGAATGGGCCACCAACTTTTTATCAAGTAACGAATAACTCAAAAGAAAGACCGGATGTGTGGATTGACAGCCCTGAGAAGTTAGTATTATTATATTACGTCTAGTGAAAGATGCTTTCCTTTTCTTTTTTTCTTTCATCAACTTATTAGTTATGAGCTTTTTTTCTTCCTTGTTTCAGATCAATAATTCTTTCCATTACTAGTGATATCCGAACTATAAGGTCTGAGGTGTGTCCTCGAAAGCGTAAATATTTCTTTCAGTTTACAGGAAACATTATTAAAACTTTGTACTTGGAAGGTGGCTGTTTGTTACTAAAGTTAAATCCTTCTTACCTTATTTATGACCTGTCACTATATAATTGGTGTGTTCATACTTGCAGGTATTTGCTGCACCATATAGCCTGAGATTTCCGCGTATTGACCGAGTCAGATATGACAAACCTTGGCACGAATGCCTCGATTTGCAATGTGGGTGGATTACGCATGTTCTAATGCTTCTCTAGATTTTCAATTTCACATGGCGTTCATTTTAGTTCCTAATATATTTCTTTGACTTCAGCTTTAACAGAGTAGCATTAGTGTGCCATAAATGTTGTTTGATTGCAGCTTTTGTAGAACTCGTACATTCAAGCAATGGTACCGCACAAATGGGGACAAATTATGGTGGCCTCCAGGAAAGTAAACCAAAACGCTTGAAATCCTCTAAGGGAGGGAAAAAGAATGTCTCTGTTGTACCTTCTCATTTGATTCAGACTGATGTTTCTGACATTAAAGGGGGATCCTCAATATTTTCGAATATGATGTTTTGTATCCTCTTGAGAAATTTTCAGCCCTTACCAACTTCATGTCCCTCACGGGATTGCCAAAATATCTGACCTTTGATGCTTTATTCTATGCAGAGAATACTGTTAAATATCCCCAAGAGCTTAAGCTTATGTCAATATTTAAATTTTATTTCTGACAAATACATTTTTTGTTACATTTTGAAATTTTACTTTGTATGTGTATAGTTTTTTTTTTTTGGGGGGGGAAGGCAGGGGAATGGGTGCCATAACTGTTTAGAAAAAGTTGAAGCATTTTGGATTTGCTTTTTCATAAACCCCTTCAAAGATTGGGGCAAGGCCAAAGAAGTCTTTTCATTTTACTTGTTTCCTCAAGACCTTCCTGGTGATCTCTCTCTCTCTCTCTCTCTCTCTCTCTCTCTGTGCTCCGACACATTGCCTTTTGAGTCCTACTTGCAAGCCAACGTGGACATACCCTCCACACAGCTAACATGGCAAGATTATTTGCAAGAGAAGTTTAATAATAAATTCTCTCACAATTTAAATTGCGTAGTGTGGAGTGTCTGTACTTCACTGGTAAGAAAATATAAATTTTCTTGCCTATTAATATATTTGAGGCTAAGAAAACAAAAGATAGGGAAGACTCAGTTCTTAAGTGAATCAATCCCAGCTGGATCTGAACTTGTCTTAATCCACACTCCCCCCTCTATTTGGGCTTTGCCTACTCCCGTGAATAACATTTCTTGATTACCTATATAAAAAAAAAAAAATCCCCATTCCCCTCACAAAATTTGGTCATGCACAAGCCATGTGGTTATTTGCTCACATAAATAAGTATATGGCTGTGACTATGTCATGCTGCATATTGTATTTGAATACTAGTGTCTGGGAAACACATTTTGTTTGGCCCAATAAAAGGGAGAAAAGAGAAGGTGAAGAAATGTAAATACTTCTAGGCAAATTCTGGTTTTATATCTGGTTGGCATGTCTTCTTTTTTCTATCTTGATAATGATGGAGACAATTTAACTGCAATTAAAATGCACTGTTCTGATTTCATTGTGGTTGGTATCTGCCCAGTTGTTAATCCTTTTGATGGTGTTTTAATCTTCCTTGACATCTAGACTTTGTTAACGTTCCATCAACCCTCTCTCTTGATTCTTTGCACAAAATGGTTGCTGAGAATGGAGGGACTTTCTCGATGAATTTGAATAAATCAGTTACCCATTGTGTTGCAGCTGATAGCAAGGGTCTCTCTCTCTCTCTCTCTCTCTCTCTCTCTCTCTCTCTCTCTCTGTGTGTGCCAAAACCACTCACACAAGCATGCACATATATGCATTTACAAATACAAATATTTTATAGTTGAAATACATAAAGAAAAGGAAAATCTGGCAGGGATTAAGTATCAGGCCGCAAAACTTCGTGGTGATATTATTCATTGTTCTTGGGTATTGGATTGCTGCTCAGAAAAGAAGCTTCTCTGTTTACAGCCAAAGTTAGTCATGGTTTTTAATCTTAACTTATAAGTGGAAGCCCTTATACCCCACAGATTACAGTACTACAATTGTTTTACTCTTTTCTCTTGCAGGTACTTCCTCTTCCTTTCTGAATCATCAAAGAAGAAGTTACAAGAAGATATTGATGAATTTTCTGACTCATACTATCAGGATCTTGATCTTCTGGACATCAAACAGGTATATCTGAACATTTCTTTGTACTTTTAAGTTCGTACTATTTTGGGCATCAAATGGCTATACCATGAATGAAAACAATGGAAAAGAGGAGAAGAAGCATTGGTAAAAAATTCGGTGAATCCATTTTGCCTTTGGAATACTTACGAGTGCTCATGAAGAAACATGGATCAATGTTTTGAAAAAATGATATGATTTATATAGTTTCATTCTTTCCAGCTATTAAGTAATGTCAACAGATCTGAGGATATGAAAACTATCGACTACTATAAGAAGAAGTACTGTCCAAAGAAGAAATGGTCTCTCTTTCATGGCTGCTGCGTTTACTTCCAATCTTCAATATCATCCTTGTAAGAGTTGTCAACAATTAATATACATGTTATGCTTTTCTAGTTCTCAAATAATAAAATTATATACTTGGTGTTCTGGATAGTTTGTTCACCTAAACAGTTGTTCAATTGTTTTAAACTTTTTGTTTGAAGGAATCCAGATTGGGAAGTTCTGTGGAGACTTGCATTAAGGAGGTTGAAGCTTGAGGTTTCCATGGCTGGTGGAAAAGTCAGCAGTCTTGCTCTTGCTACCCATTTGGTAGTCTTTTCTGTACCAGGTCTTGATGTGGACTTTGGAACCATATCAAAAGGGTACGTTTATGGTGTTTTGTATCGATCAGGGATATTAACTTACTTGATTAGAAAAAAGGATATTTACTTATTTAGGTCGTACTCACTTCTGTTTTAGTCAGATGCTGACATGTGCTAAATCATGGCATAGGGCATGGCATTAGCTGCACTTAAATAAACTTGACATGATATTGAATCATTCATCTATTTCACCAGTTGAATGAAATTGACCGTTGTGTGCTATATTATCTGAATATGGCTTGATTTGCAACCTTTTGCTGAGAACTTGGTTATTTGGGATTATTCTTTGATTTCCTATCAAAGAAGTGGATTTAAGAATGCTTTACTGCTTGCTTATCAAGATAAGGTTTTGATAACCTAAGTTTCTGATTTGTCTGAGGTTGACGATATTGTAATACATGGTTTTTATTATAATGTAGTAGTTAGAATGGACAAGTGAATCACGGATTTGTTAAAAGTGAAATGAACAGTCTAAATTAACTGGCAGTAACATGACTACCACAACCATTACCATGCTTGTAAAATTGTTTTTTTTTTTTAAATTTTTAATTTTAATTTTATTTTCTTTCCATTGTTCTGCCTTTTCTTTTCATATCTATTATTTTTCCTCCACTTGCTAACAATGACCTAAGACGTACTGACCCCTTGTCCACAAGACCCAAGGCCCAAGGGCTTTCTTTTATTCATTGCAACTGCTGTCTCCATATGTGAAGAGCTTAAAATGACTATCCTTTTTTCTGCTTTCCCTTCTTTGATAGTTTATCTCTGTCGGAGAAGCATCTATTAGGGAACAAGGTGTTGCATGTTGTGAAATCTCAATGGTTGGAAGACTGCTTGGAGGGGGACCAAAGATTGCCAGAAGAAACATATAGCTTGAAGGTGATTGGGGTGCACAATTCAAACACTGTGGAGTGGTAAGTTCCAATGTATTCAGCTTATAGAATAAGGCATCTCGTTGCATAGTTGTAATAGTTGTAAGTTAGCAGTAGGACTCATCCAAATAGTCAGCATGGAGACTCCCCCGACTTTGCCATATTATTTTTTAACTTTGGAAGATTGATAACTTGTGGAGATTGTGGATCTAATCAACAATATTCTTCTAGAAAGTTAAAATAAATAATTAAATAATAAGTCACAAATTTATATGCAAAAATCCTGCGTCGCAAGGAAGGTAGGTTATAGGGGCATGTTAGACTCATTACGTAAGTGATAGAAATATAGTGTTCGAGTATCCTTTTTGGTGTAGTAGCCAGCCTTGGCCTTGGATAATAGACAGTCTGTTTTGCCCTGCAGCATAATCTAACTTTGAATACACGGGCCCAATGACTCCAATCTGATTTTGGCCCTATACCCCAGCATGTAACTTCTTTCTAGTTCATTGCAGCAATGATTTTCATCTTGGTTGCCGTATAAACTTGTTCTAACTTCCCATTTGGAAGCACTGATTTTTTACTGAAAAGATTGGAAGTGTCTAAACATCTGTATTTGGAATATTAAGAGACAAGACATCATAATCAAATTTAACTACAAAAATTTTAGATGGAATGTAAAGCCATATTTATTGCTCGATACAGATGCTGTCCACTATGTTCTTTTGCTTCTTTGCTAGATGTTCCAATTGATATAGCTGTATTTGCTCTGTCACTATTTTCCCAGCAAACATGATGAGCATGACCTGGATTTAGCAGCTCTTTCTGGATCGGATAATGAAGAAAAACAGAATATGCACTCATCTCCTGATGCAAAGAAACAGGGAAGAGAGGAGGCTCCTTTAGCAAAACCTAAAAATTTGGCCTCATACGAGGGGGTGGGGAAAAGGAAACGAGGAAGACCTGCTGGTACAAGTACAAAAAAAGGAAAAACAGCTTTGGTTCAAGCTCGGAGAACACGAGCACATATTGGAAAGAGGCCTGCTAAAATATCTGGTAATGAATCAGACGAAAGTGGATCTCATGATGAGAAGACGCAGGGGAAAGAGATCAAAATGATGGAAGGAACTCATGAAATGGCAGGCAATGGAAGCTCAGAAATCCAAGAGACTGAAACAGTAGAAGCATTTGAATCATCACCTAGGGGCAAGGTGGCTGAGCAAGAGGTTGAAAAGGATGTTGGATCTCAGAAGTGGTACGACAAACTTCCTCAAGTGGGAATGACTACAACGCTAAGTAGTCAACACAGCGAGAGGCCCGAGAAGTTGGAAGTTATGGCTGATCCGGTTCAAGCCATGTTATTGGACATGATTCCGAGTCTCGGAGTGACGGCAGCCAGGGCTAAAGAGACGATTACTGAGGATGAGACACAACCGTTGGATCCCAATGCAGAGCCTAAGAAGAAAAAGAAGGTAAGCTACAAGGATATTGCTGGTGAGTTGCTCAAGGATTGGTAATAATTTGATAGCTGCGTTGGCTTTTAAGTTCTATAATTTAAATTTTATTGCCCGTTGTATAGTATCTGAAAGAACTGGCCGTCTGTATGTTGTGCCCGAAGTTTTGCTGGATACAGTATAACTTAACGGAGTGGGAAAAACTTCGCTGTGTCCACGGTATTCTGCAGTGGCTTGACATTCTTCTCCCCGTATGTCTACCCACGTGTCTTTTTTTTTTTTTATGCTAAATAGATAATTTTTTGAACTAAACTAATGGTGCTCGATCGAGAGAGAGAGAGAGAGAGAGAGAGAGAGAGAGAGGATTAAACTCAAATTTTATTAGACGAAGGTTGTTCAGGTAACAGCATACAACTATATATGAACTGGACTATGACATATGATGGGCACTAATTACTGAAAACTGCGACTTTGTCCCCCCAAGAAGCAACATCAGATTGAGACCCTCTTTCGTGGAAAATTAGCCATATATAGCGACCAAACATCGCTCCACCCTTTATTAAAGAGGACAGACTCGAACTTGGGTCTCATCTCATGTTACTTCTAATTAGATGCTCATAGGGCTTTGTGGGTCATTGAGAGCCGCAATGGCTGTTTCGATCTTTATCTTCAACTGATCTTTCTCCTCTTCTTCTGCCTGCACAACAAACAGAACCCAGTTTCTGAAACCAGATCTCCTATATATCTTCTCTACTGTTATATCATGTAAAGAAAAAGCATTATCAAATAATTTCCCCTAATGATCTATTATGTGCCTTCAGCAATGTATAAATTATGACAATATATATTTCTTTGCTCTCGATTTTGATGGTCAGCGCTGTACAGTGTTACTGTTACATAAGAACTGATTAGATATATAGGAGTGTAGCACGCATTAGAATGCCAATAATCTCCTCTCTTTTCTTCCTCTTTTTTATTTATTTTTATTTTATTTTTCGTAGTCAATTCGATTCATATTCTCTTACTGGTGATGCTTTCATTTTATAGAACGAAAACATTCAAGAGTTTCAATCTGAGTTTTAAGATTTAAATCGGTATAAAGACAGAAATGCGAGTAAAACGTTTCATATTATTTGAGCAAATTCAGAAGTGAGAACAAAATTATTATTATCATTATTATTTATAACTATGAATATCGGAGTTTTGACAAAAATTTTAAGACATCTCAGCTTATAGTTTGGAAGATTCCCAATTCAACCAATAGAGGAGTAGTACTGGAGATCATTAGAATATTTTTCAGTCAATGGTGGATAGCTGTGGATCGAGCTAGTCACGCTCAAGCTAGCTAGCCAGTTGAATGCATATTAAATAAATTATAGTGGAAATTTCTATGTCATGAAGAAACAATAATAATTATCTACATCTTATCTTTTGATATCTTTTTAAGTAAATTGGAGCTTTCAAAGATAAATCAGATAGCAACTAGATGCTGACCAAAATTGTTTACAATCGGCCATGCCCGGCCAACACTTTTTTCAAACATTTGACCATCTAAATCGTGACATATGTATGTGTGTCGAAGAGTGTTTTTTGTTCTTGGTAGCGTCGATTGTCGAAGAAGAAATATTTTATTGGACCCCACTCGAAAATATTTTGGACATGCCTTAAAAGTCTAAACGACCGCAACAAAAATTTAAAATTCAAAGAAATTTGGTCGTTGAAAAATAAGACCTAAGGAAACATCGATCACATTCTTTTGATAATGACAAAACCAATTCATGTCATTTTATAACTCAATGCTCATATAGATCCCAAACGCTATAGAAGCCGTGTAGGAATTGAATATATAATATATAATATTAAAAGTATATATATATATATATATATATATATACGTAATTTGCATAATATTAATTCCGACCAATATAATTTGTTCCAATCCTTAAATAATGCAAAATGGCAAATTGGTATTCTCTTTGAAAAGTCTCATGAGTCATATGTAAGGGAAGCTAGCGTACATGCGTTTCTTTGCTTGCTTAATTATTCAGATATCACCATCGAGTGGCCCATTGCAAAAATAGTATCTAAAATTTACAAGTGACATTTAACATGTATAGATTTAGTATCTCCATGTCATTTAAAACACATGCAAATAATACTCATCAAAGGACCAAAAAATTTGAAAATAAAAATTGGAAATAATTTATCAGTACTCATATGAGAAATCATGTGAAAGAAAAATTATTGCCGTAACGATCTTAAAAATAGGCCGCCTCGTAAGGAGGCTGGTCGGGTGGCTGATACACATAAAAAAAATTAATCATAAAAATTCAATTTTCTTATAATGATAGTGATCGGAAGTCGGCCTGGCGAGGTGGCTTGTGAGCACCAACCCTTAGCCATAGCGGGGTGAATTCGACCGGTTCTTAGATTGAAAGTACAGTACTAATTCACACTCAATTTTGATTAGGGACTTCAGGTGATTTTTTTATTTAATTAATTTTGTTTTCTAATTACTTTATTTTAAATAGTTTTCATGATTTGATTATTTTAAATGATGCAACGATTGTATATACACTATGCCACAATTTCAAATGCAATTAAGTTACAATATAAATGCCATCATTATGTGGGCTATTTACATGTTGAAAAGAAAGCGCAAGTCACCTATCAAACTTAAATTAGATGTGATGTGCAGCTAGCATGCGTGGCGGGATTTAATTTATCATTATATGGCAAAGCTCCCGGCCCATTAAGCCATGAGTAGACAAAATATCATGAACAGAAGGTTTTACTAAAAAAATCCTCACTACCAAAAAGACTAAATTAACCAATAAAATCCAAAATCGAATATAAATATTTTAAAAAAAGCCTATAAAAATCATGGAATACTTTTGTAATTAAGTAATTAATCAGTCCAAGAAACTAGGAAAGAATGGTGCACGGATGGTCTGGGACAAGTTATACACGGCGTGTATGCAGATGGGATCGATATCAAGCATATATATATATAGAGAGAGAGAGAGGTTATTCACACTATAAAAAAAAAAAAAATAATAATTAAATTTAATTAAAAATATTATTTATAATCAAAATAGACTATATAAACAATAAGAAAAACACAAAGGTATCATGTAAATATTGTTTTAAAAAAAGAGGAGCAGTCAATCAGCATGTCTTCTATTCCAGTAGTAATACTTGTCAAATCAATTAGTATTTTGATTCTTCCAATTACAAACAACAACAACAACCATGCATGCATAAACAGCCACAAAAAAAATCCCCTTTTTCTTTTTTGCTTTCTTTTTCACAAGATTTGAACTTTAGACTGCATGCCCACTCCAATTCATGACTGTTTTACAAATTAATACAACAATCCAAGCATATATATATATATATATATATATATATATTCTTTGTCTTGAAAGGAAAGAAAATGTGTAATGCATGATTCTGCAGATCAGCCGTCAAAATCCCACTAAATATTAGGAAAAAGAATCTCTTTTTTCTTTGAGTACTACGTCTTTATATACCTCGGTTTGTAAACATTAAAATTCCTATTTTTATAAATGAAAATTATGACTTGTTTTTACTTTTTTAAGAACAATATATATATATATATGAATCTAAAACCTAATAATTTCCCAACATGATTTCAACTATTTTTTTTCAAAACAAATTGACCGGCCATTATATATATGTATATATAAATCAAATAACTCGGCCAATTGAAGAAGATCCAAATACTTGCAAAACCGGCCCTAATTAGAAGTTGTTGATAAGAAAAAAGACTCATTTATGTTCAAAGTGGAAAATTAATCTGATGATGGGGTCAGGCTTTCCTCACTTTTGCTCATCTACCATATATGGTTATATTCGAAGACTCTGGAGTCTGGACACTGGATTACACCACTACTACTCATCATTCCCATAAAAACGCCATATCAAACTCACATAATTGCTCATCCACTTTAATTTATAAAGTTGATCTATCAATATTCAGCACTACTACATAATGCCCCACAATTCCAGCAGCTGTTTCTTCCTTTTCTCCCTCTCTCTCTCTCTCTCATTTATATTTTTAACCATAATATAATTAATTCATCGATGATCCCCAAGGTGTATATATATATATATATCCAACCGTCCATATAGTTTATCAAGAAAAAATCGAAAGACAATCAAACCCAAATTCAACCCTAGCCATTGGTTGCATCCTAATTCTTTTAGAACATATATTTAACATGTTAGCCATACATTCATATACATGCTTGCGCTGGTTCTTAATTCAATAATTGTGAAAAGTGGGATTAGAAAAAAAAAAAAAAAGCAAGGAAAAGTAGGAGGCCAACTGACCTCAACGAAGACTGTTTTCACAAGCTTCCCAGAAAAAGCGGTGATGTTTGTCGTAATTATTTTAAGCTTCAAAGATTCGAAAACCTCGCAGAGTTTCACCATTGTGTCTGTTCTTTTACTGCATGTAAGACTCACCACCACGGTTTTTTCCCCCATGTAAGTCGCCCTAAGCTGCACTCAATTATTTCAACTATATATATTATATATGTCAATATCAAAACCCATATAAAAAAAATATATGCAATCTTCAATATTAATTAATTTATTTAAAAATCTTAATTTTTGTCTTTATCTGTGAATGAGTGAGAGACAGACATGATCATAGAGAGTACACAGAGAGA
The DNA here is from genome assembly GCA_036559045.1 of Platycarya longipes. Classification (NCBI taxonomy): domain Eukaryota; kingdom Viridiplantae; phylum Streptophyta; class Magnoliopsida; order Fagales; family Juglandaceae; genus Platycarya; species Platycarya longipes. The sequence goes on from CM071796.1 coordinate 29,869,792, forward strand.
GATAGAGAGAGAGAGAGAGAGAGAGAGAGAGAGAATTAGCTCACTTCTAGGACTTCAATAGGGGAAGTTCTTGATCCCCCAGAATCATAAAATTGGTCAGTTCTCTTTTTCTTTGATGATCTCAACAAGACGGGTAGCTCTTCCTCGAACTCATAACCCGGATTTCCCTTCGATTTCACGGATTCAAGCTCCATTATCTCGGCTTGAATTCTTCTTTCTTGTTCCTGGAGCTCTTGGATGTATTTAATAGCATCTTTGATTATTGAAGCCTTATCCATCTAAATAACGTAAACAAAAGGATGTTGAAATTAACAAACTAACACATAGAAAAAAAGGAACTAAGCCAGCTGCCTAGCTATATATAATTCAACGGCCGAAAGTGATGAACATCGTCACTAACTACTGTTTAATTTGAATTATATATTACTGGTCGTGAGCAACGTGCTATTAGTTCAGATTAGTGCATCACACCTTGCTGATGTTGGGGACCACTGCTCTAAGTGCAAACAGCCTATCATTCAGCTTCTTCCTCCTGTTCCTCTCCGATACAATGTTCTTCGAGGCCGCCGACGATGCTGCCCCGTCCGGAGAGCTTGAATCATAGTACCCAGAAAACGCCTCGTCCAATCCCCAACTGCCATGATCATGAGCCCCCCAGATTTTTTTTTTTATAAAGAAAAAAAAAGAAAACCATAAAATTCTTAAGAATCGATGCGAGTGAAATACATCTATAAATAAATATATACACACACCTATCAAACTCTTCACTTTGGTAGAACATGCTGGTTTCCCAATAATTTTTGTACTGTTTGTAATCCTCGCCGATGTTGTCCATGGCTAAATATATACTCTTGTTGTTGTGGAGGCAAGCCAACAGAGAAAAGAGTAATTAAATAGGGGAAGTAAAATACTATGTGAAGAGTAGAGTGGGGAGGGGAGGGCCGAGGGGAGAGAGGAGAATTTCCATTTTCACAAGGGGCTGGGCTTTAAATATGCCCGATTGTACAATGGAGATGGGACCCATGTGGCATGTTCTGTGTTGCGGCTGATTGTTCTTCCTAGAAAGATCCTCCTTATTATAACCGTCCGATGAAGACTGTCAGATGTGGTCTACGATGCCGCGTCTATAACGATATGTACATTGACCAAGGAGGCAGCTATATATGTTCACGTCCTACCGTGGCGCGTGTGTATTACGATCCTATCAAATTGGTTTTGGTTGTTAGGTTTGTGCGTTGCAATATTGCACGTATATAGGGGAGCGTCGCACTCGGTCTCTCTCTTCTCTTCCCTGGCTTCAGTTAACCACTGTATATTTGTCACGAACGCTAGGAGTTGCTTGGATCGGACGTTGGGTTCTTCTTATGGGTTGTTCTATATAATTTCTTTAATTTTCACATATTATTATTATTTAATTTTTTTAATTTTTAATTTTTAATTTTTAAAATAATTTAATTTTTAATTTTTTATTCATTATTCATATATTAAATATTTAATAAAAATAAAATAAAAATAAAATAAAATAAAATATAATGTGTGAAGATTATATGAATAATAAAAAGTTATATAAATTTTTTCTTTTTTAATTGGTAGTAAATTTATAATTTCCTTCGAAAATTCTTAAGAATTCATTTCATCGATTTTTTTGAAGTGTTGGGATCCGTTGAAAGTATGTGTAGATTGGAAAGTTTTCTGTTTTCCTATAATTGTTGAAATTTTTTGAAAAGTGGTGGCGGGACGATTGAAAGTTTGTTTTAGGAGTATAATATTTATGAGTTTTGCGAAAGTTATTTAAATTTTTATTTGTTATAAAAACCAAGCTAATATATATGTATTTAGATAAGTAATTTAACCTATAAGAATATACTCATAAACAAATTTAATTTGATGTAATATGATGTTAGATTATAAAATTATTTTTATTATAAATTAGATCAAACGTATTATATAAAATTATATTAATTTATGAATTTATTTTTGTAGGATTTTTTTTATGGCTATAATAGTTTTCATATTTTCATAATTAAGTTTTAGAAATATTTGACAGAACTTTGATTGTAACCAACAAATATAAATAATAAGAGCACTGTTATAACTATAAAGAGATCCTATAAAATCAATCATACAAACTAATATGATTTCATATAATCTATTAGATTTATTTTAAAATAAAACTAATTTTATAATCTGACGAACTATATAAAATCACATAATTTTGTAGGATTTATTTTGTGAGATCTCTTTGAGACTAAAATATTTCTCAAATAATAAATCAAATAGTGGCTTGACTAGTATTTTCTCGGATTAACGTTAGAAATTAATGACATCAACCTAAATATAATAATACCATGCAGCACGGGACACTTATATATATATATATATATATATACACATATAGGAAATCAATCAACTTCATTAAGAGATAACAATCACAGACTTTTATCAAGTCATATGGCCTGAGAAAGAAAGTTTGAATACAATCCCACCACAATTGAATATTCTCAACACCCCAAGTATAACAGGCAAGCTTGTGAGCTGCCATATTGATCTCTATATACATGGTTGAACTCACAAGAATTAAAACAACGTTGCAAGTTAACAACTTTAGCAAATAAAGCTCTTAACATAGAATCTCCCATATTATTTTGTTGAAGAGATTGTATAAGTGGAAGACCATCACTCTCAACAATAATATTGGAGATTCCCATTGTAGAACACACCTGCACACCCTAAAAAATAGCTAGAAGCACTAGAGATTGTATAAGTTGAGCACCTTTCTAGCGGCATCCCTTAAGATAGCTCTAATGCCAGCTTTCTGAAGGTCTATAAACATTGCCATTTCTGTATTAAGCTTCAATATTGTTGTTGGAGGAGGTTTCCAGCTTAAATGAGACTAAAGTTGCACTTGATTTTCCTGCTTCACTGCTTTATAATTGTGCATTAAACTAAGAGCATGATTAATACCATAATGAGGAACTAACAAAATTTGTTCAAACTCCCATTTATTCCTTTTAAACCAGAACTCCCAAGTAAGGCAAAAAATAGCTCCAAACTATCATTTTCCTCCTTCAATTAGTTTAAGAGATATATCAAAAACTTTTAAAGCTGGAAAACCAGCAACAATAGGTAATAATTTCAGTCCAAAACTCTTTAATCTGAGGCAAGCAATTAAAGCATGAGACAAGTCCTCTTGAGAATCTAAGCAAAGAGAACATATCACATCGTTAACTACATTTTTCTTAACCATATTTAACTTAGTAGGAAGTCTTTCTTAACAGGCACGCCAAGCAAATACTCATATTTTATTAGGCACCTGCAACTTCTAAAAAGCTTTCCACACTCTTTGGTGTTTATTCATATATGATGATTCAACACATGAGCCCTTTTACTATGGGTAAATATTTCTGTAACAACTTTTGATAGGAAGTTGACCATTCCTCTCATATTTCTAGGTCCATTTGTCGGCTAAATTTCTTAGACATATTATAATTTTGAGGATATCTCACGCAATTTTTGGATTGAAGAGAGTTCTAAGTTTATCAACATTCCACCACCCTGATGACTCATCAATAATGGAGGCCATGCTAGTTCTTCTTTATGTGAAACAACATAACCAACTTTATTAACCAGTGAACTGTAACCTGGTAGCTATTGATCAGTCCATAAATGAGCTGATTTTCCATCCCCAATACGCCATCGACAGCCCTTTATTAGCCATTTCTTTACTTCCCAAATGTTTCGCCATGTATAAGATGGTGAATACCTCAAAGTAGCTTCCAAGAAACTAGATTTAGAGAAGTATCTAGCTTTCAACAGCTTATGGAGTGAAGAGTCCTCATGTTGTAATAACTTCCAACCTTGCTTAACAAGAAGAGCAAGGTTAAAAGTTCGCAAACCTTTAAACCCCATACCTCCTATTGCTTTACTCTCACACATATGTAACCAACCAATCCAAGGGATTCTCCTTTCATCCGTTTTCTATTCCTACCAGAATTCTGCCATTAATCCTTCTAACTCATGACAAAACCTAGCAGGTAATAGGAAGTAACTCATAGAGAAAATAGGAATAGAAAGTATAACGACTTTAAGTAGTACTTCTTTACCTCCCTGAAATAACAAACATTCCTTCCAATGCTGAAGTTTTTGCCAAACTTTTTGTTTGATACCCTAAAAAGCTTCTCTTTTTGACCGACCCACAATTGGAGGCAAACTAAGATACTTTTCATATTGCTGAGTTTCAGTGTTATCCCATAGCAATTTAATCTCATATTGCTGAATATGGTAATTATTTTATCCCAATTTATTTTTAGCCCTGAAACCTCCTCATAATATGCTAGAACAACTTGTAACCTTCTATTTTCAGCAACTTCAGCTTTGCAAAAAATTACACTATCGTCAGCAAATAACAAATTATTAATATATCGTGCCCCTGCATATTTTAAAGCCAGAATTGCCTCCATTAGTTGCTATTGTCTTCAATAAAGTGGTTAATTCTTCAGTACATGAAAGAAAGAAATAAGGAGACAAATGGTCTCATTGTCTCAAACCTCTCATGGGGTAAATAGGCCCTTTTGGTACTCCATTTATCAGCATAGAATACGAAATGGATTTCACACAAAACATAATTACATCAATGAAAGACTGCTGAAAACCCAAAACTTCCATCACGGTGCGGATAAACTTCCATTTGAATTTATCATAGACTTTACTCATATCCAACTTGATGGACATAATTTTTCCTTTGTCTTGCGCTTTAAAAAGTGGACCAACTCATATTCTGTCAAGATATTGTTCGTTATTAAACGGCCTGGAATGAAAGCACTTTGGGTATCTCCAATAATATTTGGTTGCACTAACTTGAACCAATTAGCAATCACATTCGCTATCAACTTGTAGGCTACGTTACAAAGACTAATAGGCCTATCACCCACCATAGCAGGGTTACTCTTTTTGGGGATAAGAATAATGTGTGTATGGTTCAGTGAAGTAGGAAAGCTACCTATATTCAAAGCTGTCAACACAGCTTTAGTCACTGAATTGCCTACTATTGTCCAATACTTTTGGTAAAAATTTGGGAACATTCTAGCGGGGCCAGACGCTTTTGTAGGATGCATTTGAGGCAAAACACACGTCACTTCATCTTCAATATAATAATGGGATAGCATATCGTTCACCGAATCACTAACTCCTCTAGAAAGTGGGGCCAAAAAATCAGTTGATCCTCCTGAGTTTCATGTAGCAAACAAGTCTTCAAAATAGTTTAAGACTATTCTATCCCTCTGATCACCATATTACCAATTTCGCTAGGCATCCTTACTCTTCAATAATTGTTTTTTCTTATGATGCTGAGAAGTCTCATATGAAAACACTTTGATTTTGATGTGGCACTAGACACTTGGTACATGTTATATAGGTTATAACAAGGATGTCAATAACAAGTCAAGAGGAAAAAAGGGACTCATTGATGAATAGTTATATTTAATTGACAGCTATTACTTCTTGTTAATTTAGAAAATTTAAGTAGGCATTTATGCAAAACATAACATAACATGATTAAGACACACTTAAAAATAATTAGAAATAAAAGTAGTACTCATAAACTCAATGTTTATAACTCTTTACAAAATATTTTATTTCCAAAAGATCTAATAACTCAGTTACACTTCTTTTTAAAAAAGGTTATACTTTGTTTATTTATTATACTTTATTTACAAATCGGAGTTGAGGTCAATGCACCCTCTTCATTGCAATTAACTTGGCATGATATGATTTGTAAGAGAAGTTTAAAAATAAAACTCTTGCAAATCAAATCTTGTTATATAAAAAATGAGGATGATGTATATTTCATGCAGACTTAAAAATAGAATTACTTGTTATAATACGTCTAAGAATATGAAATCACCATTGTCCCAATATGATATTGGACAGAATAGTGATTACTCTTACAGACTAATTTCAATAGCACAAGAAAGAACATAAGAGAGTCTCCCAAAAACAAAGAGAAAACGCTTCTAATGTTCAATTGAAAATTATCAATCAAGCAATGTCAAAAATTAGTCTACAAGTCGGACTGTATAGCAAAAAATCGACCATATCAAAATTTTACCAAAATTTGCAAACCCTAAATAATAATGCCAAAATCAAATATGTAAGAAAAGAGGTAATCTTTCAAAAAATCTGTCTCAAGCCGGATTTAGAATTACTTCTCAAACGAAAGGAAAAATAATGGATTTTGAGGTTGAAAACGATGCACACCAAGCGTAATTAGGTGGCCAAGACATGCGTGCTGAAAAGAGCTTTTCGAATTGGGGTCTTATGCCGATTCTGATACCTGTAACCAAAATTATGATCAAAATATTGAACTGTACCCAAAATTGATCAAATTAGAAAAAAAGTCACGATTACTTATTGCTTTTGTGCTGATCTATCAACTCAAAGTATTTCAGCGCCATCAACGTGTAATTTGACAACTCAATATCATCTGACTCGAATCTCCTGCATCATAATTAGAGATTAAATGGATGAGAATGTGTAAGTTTACTTGCATTATATTATTAGCACTCATTTCATTTATGAGCTAAGCTAGTAAGTCCAACCTAACATGTGAAGTATTTATTGTAAAAATAAAATATAGATTTAACATTCGAACATAAAATCTCTGTTATAATATAACGTGAAATAACTCTAAATCATTATTTTATTTAAAAATTTTAGTTATTTATATTATATATTTTATCAACAGCTTTTAATGCATATAGAGATAAGGGCGGCAGAATGCATAGGAGCATCAATCCCAATTTTATGGTCTTCAATTTTTGCTCTTTTTATTTTTGAAGAAATAGTTTCACTTCATTGAAACTAAAAGGGCATGAAGCCTACAATGTGACCAAATCAGTCAACTAAATACATATTGACGCACAGTTTTTAAAACTCAACAGACTAAGAGTCTGAGAGACAAAGTACTGCCACTCGCAGTAACTATAGTCTCATCCTTACAAATGAGAGAACTAAAATCCACGGACTAAAAGTCCGGGCACTATTTTTTCATATAAAATTTTCCTATACAAACAAGATTTACAAACAACCAATAACAACAACAACAAAACGAAAAACACAACAGAAAGCTACAAGACGGTTCTGTGATGGCGCGTGGTTTCGTTCTCCAAAGCAGGCCAGATGAAGCGGACGCTCCCGACCACTAGCAAAACCATCGGCACAACCACTGGCGGCGAAGGTCTGCCTGACGCGAGGAGATGGTAGAAAACCATTCCTCATGCGTTACTGTCATGTGCCGCTCCGTTCTGCAAAAGGTTCTGGGCGACCTCACGATCGGCAGACGGGGAACACAGCAACATCGCACATGGCGGCCTTAGGGCATCTCCCCACATTTGAACCTGCAAAAACAACCGTCTTAACCAAAACGCCCAACACCCACCAATGACGGCCGGGAAAAGAAAGAGAAAATTAAGAATAGAGAAGAAGAAAGAAGACAAAGGAGGACTGGAGCCGAAGCTCTACCCTCTCCCCAATGCTACAATGATTTTACAAAAATCTTAAAAGAGCTGAAGTGTTTTTGCGAGAGAGAGAGAGGCCAGTTTTGTCTAAGCTTTGAAACTCTTCGATGTAAAGCTTGCTATTGAATAATGTTTTGTTAAGGAATAAAAAGATCTTTGTTATAAAACTAAAAAGGAAACTGCTACTATTATAAGAGAGAAATATAAAGAAACTTCTCAATAACTCTCAAGAACTGAAACTTTCTTCGTTCTATATATTTTCTTATGAATTTCAGAAGGAATGAAACTCATATTTATAGGCGTTGAAATTACAATGCAAGTTACTATGCAAGACTTAAAATAATGGTGGTGGAGTTATTCACAAAAATAATTAAGGGGGCGGGGGCTGCCCCTAATAATTTATAACATTCCCCCTTGAATGACCACCCATAAAGAATCTGCCTCATTAAAACCTTAGTAAGGAAAAATCTAGTGGGAAGAAAAATTAATGGCGAAGGAAAAAGAGTACAGTCTTCTTATGTATCCACAAGTGCTTTAAGACTGCCTTATTAAAACCTTGTAAAGGAAAACCCAGTGGGACAAAACCTTAGCGAAGGAAAAAAGAGTACAATCAGCACAAGTCTTCAAGACATTTACTCCCCCTGAAAAGTGCATGAGGATAGATTTTTGAGTTTTCACATTCTAATATTCTGCACAATCTTTTTGAATGTTGCAGTTGGTAATGCATTCGTGAATAAATCTGTCAGATTATCACTTGATCGTATCTGCTTGACATCAATTTCACATTTCTCTTGGAGTTCGTGAGTATAAAAGAATTTAGATGAAATATGTTTGGTTCTGTCACCTTTGATATATCCTACTTTGATTTGAGTGATACAAGCAGTATTATCTTCATATAAAATTATTGGGCTATCATTGATCATGAAAAATCACACGTTTCTTGGATATGTTGAGTTATTGATCTCAGCCAAATACACTCTCTATTTGTTTCATGAATTGCAATAATTTCTGAATGATTTGAACATTTGACAGATACATGCAGTTCCATATTCCCATCCGATATTGTCCTCTTTGGCACTTCAGGGCTTTATGGGTTTAAAATGTGTCGGATAAGGTAGAGGGAACTCCACATATAAGGCGCTTGACAGACTTAGTTAAAATTTGAGACCTGTAATAATACTTAAACTCCCCCTGAGAATATGCATAAGTTTTTTAAGTAATAGACAAACATGATTTCAGCATATATAACAGGTTAAGAATTCAAACATGATTTTCATCTAAATAATACATTAGAGAGAACATGATAATATTTTCATCTAAATTTTTCTCTCCCCCATTCGACGTTATTAGGGAGAACTTGTTTATATACGGCAAAAATAGCGTTGGAAACCATCCATATATGATAAAAGTTGTAAAGCTTGAGGTCTAATATTATCGGTTTGGTAGAAAATCAAATCCGCTTGACATTGTTGAAAAACGAGATCTTAAAGAGATTTAAAGGTTTTAGGTTGTTATTTAAATATAACCAGTTTTACTATTGGTTTATTCCAGCAAAAAGATCTCACATTCTTTTATAGATTCAGTTGTTGTTCATTCAAAACGATATTATGTCTGATAGAAATTTTTTTGTTAATGTCCCAGATTTGAACCATGAACTTTTTATACCTCAACCACTCATATTTTATCCTGAGGCTGTAAACACTATGATAGGAGCAGAGATATATCTTTCTAGTAAATCTGATCCTGAAATTGTTACAGCATCAAGAACCCTCAGTACTCAATATGCTGTCTCTCTTACAATCATGTCTCAAAGACTACTAGCGAGAACGAGTGAGATTGATCATTTTAAAAATCAAATATCTGAGTTGCATCAAACGCTTGCAACTAAAGATAGAAAAAAAAAATTTAAGATAAGAAAATAAGGAGCTGAAGAAATTTGTATACTGATATTCTCATGACCTGAAAACACGAATAGAAGAGCTGGAACGAGAGAGAACTCAAATACAGAGTCAACAACAGCTAACGGCAGAGGTTCAACGTTTACAAGAAAATCAGGATAGCTGCAATTAATCTCGCTGACTTTTGAAATTATGCATCCAGCATATCTTGTAATCTTAACTAAGTGAGTTTTCAAACGATGATAGTTTGTCTTGTTCTTATTTCCATTTTTATAAGAACCGTCTTTAGCTTCATTTAGTACGCATCAAATCTTCTTTTCATATCTATAATTCATCTGCATTTACATTCTTATTCTACAAATTTTTAATAGCTCATCAATTTCCTTTCAATATTTCTCACGATCAATCTATGATGTATCTTTCACCTCAGTTACAAGTTATTCATGCATCTTCCACAGGTGTCATGTTGCAGCAAGCGAATGATCTGGCTAATAGGTCAGATCGTGAAGCCGTTTATGAGCTGGTGACTCTCGGCATTCGATACTTCTCCTCTATTGTTGGATTTTCCAACCGATTACAATCCAAAAATCGTGAGATTGAGGAGCTTAACGAGAAGGTTTTCGTACTTCAACGACTCATTCAAGAGTCTGACAGAAAAATAGCAGACTTAAAACAAGTGAATAAGGATTTAAAATCCTTACTTGTCTTTTCATTTCGACTGCCTAATCTTTTAGATAATGATGACATGTTGCTTTATGAAGAGCAAATTCTCAAATCCTTGTAACATCTCTAAAATGCATTTGAGAGATGAGACTAGAAGTCTCAAATTCTTGTAACATCTATCAATTGAATAATAAAATCTTTTATTTTCAAATGCATTCCTTGAATTTATTACAGCCCTTGTGATCTCTTCAGGAGTTTTAACAAGGTAAATCATCAACGTAAACTGCAATAATGGCAAATCCAGATTCTGATAAAACACATGGGCATATAGGATTATTCTCAAATCATTCTTTCAATATATACTCGTTGATTTAATTATACCACATGTGTTCGAATTGCTTTAACGCATATAAAGATCTTTAAAATTTTATAAAGTACATACTCCTAAATGTACTTGGATTAGATACTTCAAATATCGTATATCTTTATATATGTAATGATATAATGATTCTTATAAATATACAGTAACCACATTCATCAATTGCATATCTAATCCTTTTGTAATAACAAAATTGATTAAAAATATGAATGTGATTGCATTCATAATAAGGAAATATGTTTCCTCATAACTACTCTTGAGTTTCTGCAGGAAACCTTGTGCGACAAATTGTACCGCACAATTTCATTTCTCATTACGCTTTTGTATAAATACTCACTTATATCTTATAGACATTGCACCATTTTCTGTTTGGACAACAGGTCCAAATACCTCTCGCTTTGCTAGCGATTTTAATTCAGTTTCAATAGCTGCTTTTCATTTTGGCCAATCATTTTTACGTCGACATTATTCGACGGTTCTTGACTTACTTTTTTCATTACTTTTGGTAATTTCAAGTGTTATCATATATGTTGTCGACAACAGTTTTATTTCTATCCATAAATTTTTCAATATTCATGAAATGTATTGAGATTTCATTGTTTCTCTCTAGGGGAAAACATTTCATGAAACACCTCTTTAGGAGGTTTGTACTCTTTAAGAGTTTCCTTTTCAGGAGGTTCCCTCTTCAGGAGGATTTATACTCTTCAGGAGTTTCCTCTTCAGGAGGTTTCCTCTTCAGGAGGATTATATTTTATACAGAAAGTACGGTCTCTTCAGGAGCACCGTTTCTTTTCTCTTTTACACCAATAGGTTTTCAACGCTTTAGGCGTATCTTAGACTCATCTATTGCTATTTTAACAACTCGTCCTTCAGGGACTTCAATTCTTGCTTAAGCATTAACAGTAGTAATATATGATTTTACAACACCTTTAGTATCAGCAAATACATTCTATAATTGATTTGCAACACTTTGTAAATATGTAATCTTTTGAATTTCATGTTCACATTCATTTATAAAACGATCAAATTTAGACAGAGTTTTATTATCCCAAATAATTTCTTGTCATGCTTCAGGCACCGACTTTTCATTATTTCAAAATATGATGAAATATTAAAATTTTTTACTATAATATGTAAATGTTCAGTATAAGTAAATCAAGTGTTTGGCCGTACAACAAGTACGTGACCAATGTTCAGTCATACCACATCTATAACAAACATCTTCATATTTCTATGAAAAATTATTCTGAGAGCTTTTACCATTCTCTGAGTTGGATCATTTTTGGTGATACAGTATATTTTATCATCTTTAGTATTGTCGTTTTTGGGACTAACACTTCTATAGTTTTTTACCACGTCTATACCCTTGATTCATTTGAAAGGATGCATCGTTTACTTTTGGAAATTGTGTAAATTCAATATCATTAATAAGACGTAACTGATAATTTATTAATAAAAACTCATTATTTAGCTCAATTACTAGAAGACAAAATAAAAATTCAGAATATTAGTTGAACTTTTGCTCTCGATATTGCTACTGTAGGAGCACATTCGAGATATGAAAAATAATATATGTCTACTTTTAAATATCATCATCAGTGACCTTCTCACTGCATAATTTTAATATTGAGCTATTTTAAAGAGTGCAGAATATTCAATACCACTTTTAAAATCTTGCAACTTCAGGTGCAATAAGTCATAATGATCTTTTGAAAGGATTACATCTTCTAATGCTCATATCTCTTTCTTAATTCATTTCACACAGTAAGATGATTTTTCACCATGAGATACACAGCACGGTCCTTTAGGGACACATGATTTTCTTCTATAATTGTATCTCCCAAGTTCATCATCATATCCAAATGGATCTCATCAAGGATTCTGGATAAATAATTTTTTCCAGAAAATTTATCCAAAAATGTCAATAGTAATAAATCTCAATATTTGACATTATATATATTTAAATCACAAAAATAAATTTATGGATTTAAGAATTATATTCACATAATCATGAGAATAAAAGTAGAATTTTATCAAGTAACATTTAGTAATATTACCATTAGTATTTATCTCGAGGACTGTAAATAATATATTGAAAAACTTACTTGAGATATAAAACTACTAGCTTCAATATCAGTAGAATCTCGTGCTGATAACGTGTTATAAAACTAAAAAGGAAACTACTACTATTTCAAGAGAGAAATATAAAGAAATTTTTTAATAATTCTTAAGAATTGAAACTTTTTTCGTTCTATATATTTTTTTATAAATTTTAGAACGAATGAATTATTTATAGATATTAAAATTATTATACAAATTAATATATGAAATTTAAAATAATAATATTAAAGTCATTTATAAAAATAATTAAAGAAAACAAAAGTCGTCCCAATAATACATAACAATCTTCAATTTTTGCTCTTACGCCATCTGTCATTTGTCAATTTCCTGGATGTCAGCCGTTCCCTATCTGCTGACATAATAAACCGATATTGAGTCAGCTACATGCACATCAAGCCGCTTATCTTCCTTGTCGAAAACCTCCAAAATCAAAATAGAACTCCTAGGTGTTTGTTGTCCCCATCAAGTACGGACCATTTATATTTTAAATGCGGCTCGACTTTTGGGTCTACGCGTCCACACGAAGAAAGAGATCACCACGCGGCAAGAAACGGCTCCGACCACCTTTGATCATTGATAAGTTCCTTCACTCGGAGTTTTCATGTTAATTAATTTGCCGAATTTCTTGCTTTTTTTTTTTCTTTTTGGGTGGAAGACTCGGACTCGTACCCCTTTCTGGGTCTTCGTCTTTTATCCTATTATTCTTGATCTGACTAAACTATATATTAATGTATTCACACACGTACTAGCCCGCATTAGACGACTAAAATTATTCCATCACGCATTTCAAATTCACGTACCTAAAACAATTGCTAAATGATATTAACCCAATTTAAAATTTGCACATCTTAAAATTATATCTTATAATATTTATTATAAGAATTATAATTATTTATAATTAGTTAATTTTAATAACATAATTATTTACAATCAAAATTAATCAAAATTAAATAATTTTTTCATCACAAATAATTGATCCCATAAACTTATTTTTTAATTGTAATTATTTTAAATAGAACGAGTTTATTGGATTGAAGGTTTTTTTGAAAAATAATTATTATAGGTCATGACTATATATTGATGAGAAAATATATGATCCTTTATGTCATCGTGTGATTCATCATGTCATTCTTTATGTAGTTTTAGGTACTCCTTCCATTGATATTCATGGTCATATTTATCAGTCAGCAGGAACTTAGACTACGATCGAGTACTACTGAGAGTACATACTTCATTCAGGGTTAAAAAAGTAGGGCCGTAAAAAGATCGAATTGGACCGGTTGTCCCAGACCGAAACCGAGACTGGACTGGACCGATTCAAATTTTACATGGACCAATTAATTCTGGTCCGGTCCGGACCGAACCTCACATATATATATTTATATATATATAAATAGTATATAAATTATAATATTAATATTAATATAAATTAATATATTAATATATTAATATATAATATATATTAACATATAATATATAATATATATACTCTTATAATATTAACATATTATAATTTATTGGTTGACTAGTTGTAATATAAAAATATAAATTATAATATATCTATATAGAATATTAGTAATAACTTATAAATAATAAGTGTATTATTATTATTTAATATATTATTACTAATTTATCACTATTTACTAACACATAAATATATATACACTAATGTAGTAGTATTATTAGTTATAATTTACTAACATACTTAATATATAATATATACTAACCTATTAATATATAATATATACTCTTATATTATAAACATATTATAATTCATAGTAGTTAAATTTAAGTCAAAAAAATATTTGATCATTGTAAAATTTTAGATTAAATTTAATCCATTAAATTATATGGAGCACCCCTAGACCGGACCGGATCGGACCGTTTCTGGACCGGACCGGTATGGATCGAACTCTTGTTCGGTCCGGTCTTGAGTGAGAGAATTTTTGGACCGAATGGAATCGATCTACAAATTTTTTGGACCGAACCGAACCGGACCAGACCATTTATTCTCCTAAAAAAAAGTCAAGAACAGTACAACTTTTGACCTAATAATAATTATTCCGAGATTAAACTACATAAGATCAACCATATTGTTTGGGTCACGCATTGTGGTAGTTTAAACTCACTCATGTGTAGCATATATTAATATATCATGAACATTCATTGCATATGTACTCGAAAATGGAGAGGAGCAACAATCAACATATATAAAAAAATTGTTTATTTATGATCGATTATTTTTTACAAAAATATATATATTTTTATCACCAATAATTATTTTAACCACAATAATTTAATTAAACGGTATATGGTGTGCACTAATTGGTTGTTGCTGTTGCTTTTTGACTGTAAGTCGTGAACAACACGGAAACGCGACGACCGTATTTATATACATAGTTCTTGAGAAACATGCACATGACTGCGTGGTAACCTTTAAATCTTGCATGTTGGCCGTACGTTCATCTGCTTCGAAGCCGATTTCTAGAAACACCGGCCTAGAATTAAACGACATGAATGGTTGTTACCAAACTTATACGTACGTAAAGACCGGGCTGCCAGCCTTTTTATTTTTATTTTTAATGTCCGATGTGATATTTAAGTTCCACTTTAAGCTTCACTATAAAAAAAAAATTAGTTTGTTGTAATATTTTTATAATAATTAAATAAATTATTTAAGATATAAAAATATTATAATTATCTATTTAATAATTATAAAAATATCATAACAGTCTAATTTTTTTATAATGTATATGATAAAAAATTAAAAATTATGATTGATGATCATGATGAGAAATTATTAAGGTGTCATATTATATACTAAACATCAAGTTTCGTACCCATTTTTTTGTTGAAAATTATATAAATGAGCTTTGTAGTTATTTCAGAAGTACTTATATATAAAGCTGGTATTATTGACTAATTATTTTATAAGAATATATTTATAAGCTGCATGCTTAGTACTAAGCCAACGTTATAAATAATTAAGGTTTGAACAGGCGTACTAGTACTTGACATAATTGCTTTGAATAAAAGGTTATAAATAATTAATATCATAACCAACCTTTGAACAGGCGCATGATAAAATTATGAAAGTAATTAGTAAAACTTTTGGCTTTCACAAAATGAAGAAAAGGAGAAGAAAAAGAATTAAATAGATCAGGCCAGACATATTCATGTAGTAGATCATTATTAATGTATTTTTACAATTTAACTGACAAGTTGTTATCTTTATATTAATATTAATGGGAGAGGATCGATATATATCATATAATATATATGGATCCATCACGATTCCGGTCTATGAGTGCCCCATATGATTTAATGGGCTAAATTTAATCTAAAATTCTATAATGATCAAATATTTTTTTGACCCAAATTTAACTACTATAAATTATAATATGTTAATATTATAAGAGTATATATTATATATTAATATGTTAGTATATATTATATATTAAGTATGTTAATAAATTGTAACTAATAACACTATTACATTAATATATTATATATTTATATGTTAGTAATTGTGATAAATTAGTAATAATATATTAAATAATAATAATACACTTATTACTTAGAAGTTGTTATTAATATTTTATATAGATATATTATAATTTTTATTTTTATACTACAACTAGTCAACCAATAAATAATAATATATTAATATTATAAAAGTATATATTATATATTATATGTTAATATATATTATATATTAATGTTAATATTGTTGGAATAGGTTGTAATATGTATAAAGTTGAAGGGAAGAAATGTGTGGAAATGGTTGAGAATTGAACTTGAGGCCGAGACTTCGCTCGACACTCGCTCAATGTGTCGCTCGAGCGAGCGCAAACCCGAGACTTCGCTCGATACTCGCTCGATATACCGCTCGAGCGAGAATCAGGCAGTGATCTCGCTAGATGTTCGCTCGACTCTTCGCTCGAGCGTGAATTTGAATCAATGCGTCGTCTGAAAGACAGACGCGTCTCAACCAAAGAGGTATGTGAAGTTACCGTTGCATTCTCGCTCGACTAGTCGCTCGAGCGAGAATCACCCCGAGATAAAAAGGTCAGGCAGTAACTTCGCTCGACCCTCGCTCGACATCTCGCTCGAGCGAGAAACGGTAAAGTCCCCACAGACGTGATTTTTCACATACACCACCTTACTCTTTATAAATATAGTCGTGAAAGACTTGTAAAAGTGACGATAAATCAATTCCCCTCTGTTTCCATCGTTTTCAATAGTAATTCTAGGAATTCTACAAAATTGCTATTTGTAGAATTCAAGACTTTGTTGTATCCTGGAGACGATTTGCTAGAAACCTATTAGCAAACTCTTTGTGAGTGGGGGCAAATATCGTCTTAAAGACAGTATTTTCATATGCCTCAAAGTCTTGAAAAATCTTTGGTTTCTCTTTCCTTTAACAAAAAATCTCCAACAATTTTAAGATGATATTTCAATGGAAGGAGGTTCAGAATCCACTACTTTCAAAGTAATGAATCAAGACTTTGTGAAGTTAGACAGATTCAATGGCTCTAACTTTACTCGTTGGCAAGACAAGATGAAATTTCTTCTGACTGCGCTGAAGATTTTCTATGTTTTGGATCCAAGTTTGGAGCCAATTCCTGAATCAACTCCAGAAGATTCTGAAACTGTCAAGGCATTGAGAAAGAAACGCGAGGAGGATGAGTT
This sequence comes from Platycarya longipes, assembly GCA_036559045.1. NCBI lineage: Eukaryota > Viridiplantae > Streptophyta > Magnoliopsida > Fagales > Juglandaceae > Platycarya > Platycarya longipes. The sequence goes on from CM071796.1 coordinate 29,887,059, forward strand.
GGTCTGCAGATGTCATATTCTTAACACTCTTTCTGATCGATTATATGATTTATTCACTGCTATGAAATCACCTCTGGAAATATGGAATGCTCTTGAAACGAAGTATAAGACAGAAAAAATGGGTACTGATAAATTTATTATTTTGAAGTACTTTGAATTTAGAATGGTGGATAATCTGTCTGTGTTGGACCAAATGCATGAGTTGCAAGTCTTGGTCAACAAACTTCGTGATTTGTCCATTGTCATTCCTGAATCATTTCAAGTGGGAGCAATTATTGCAAAACTCCCACCAAGTTGGAATAATTACAGGAAGAAGCTTCTGCATATGACAGAAGAACTTACTTTAGAACAAATTGGAAAACATCTACGAATTGAAGAGGAGAGTAGAATTCGTGATGATAGCCATTTTGATTCTAAAGTAAATGTGAACAATGTGCAAAAGGGTGAAGAAAAGAAAAAGAATTTTCTTAAGCCTAAGAAGGGAAACACCTTAAAAAAGAATTCTTCTACCGATAAAATGAAGAAAAATAGGCAATGTTTCAACTGTGGAAAGAAAGGCCATTACATTCGTGAATGCAGATTCTTGAAAAACAAGAAGAAAGATGATGGCAGCAGTTCAAATGTTGCAAATGCAATTGAGGAAATTATTGCAATGGTAGAAGGAATAGAAATTGGCATGATAACAGAAGTGCATCTTGCTTCGACTGCAAATAATTCTGATTGGTGGTTTGATTCCGGTGCTACAGTGCATGTGTGTAATGATAAAGCACAATTCAAGAATTATGTTGAGACTACTGAGAGTGAACAAGTTATTGTGGGGAATCACAATGCAGTCAAAGTTCATGGAAAAGGAAATGTAGAGATGCAACTTACTTCTGGAAAGAAACTTATACTCACTAACGTTTATCATGTTCCAGAAATTAAGAAGAACCTTTTGTCTGCCAATTTACTATGTAAAAAGGGCATAAAGGCTGTCCTTGAGTCTGACAAATTAATTTTGTCTAAGAATGGTGTATTCATAGGCAAAGGATATTCTTGTGATGGGATGTTCAAACTTAGTATTATTATTAATAAAGAAGTTACAAATTCTGCTTATATGCTTGATTCCTTTTCTGTGTGGCATGGTCCTTTAGCACATTTGAATTTTAAATACATGAAATACATGTTAAAGCATGGCTTGATAGATTACAAGAATGTAGTTGATTCGAAATGTGAAATTTGTATTCAAGCAAAAATGACCAAGAAACCTTTTCCTACTGCTAACAGAAATTCACAAATATTAGAACTTATTCATTCTGATATTTGTGAGTTAAATGGTATTTTAACTAGAGGAGGAAGAAGATATTTTATTACATTCATAGATGACTTCTCTAGATATACCGTTGTGTATTTAATGAGGAGTAAGGATGAGGCCTATAACATGTTCATTCGGTATAAATCAGAAGTAGAAAATCAAAATAAAAAGAAGATTAAAATTCTTAGAACAGATAGAGGTGGAGAATATTTCTCACATGAATTTTCTAGATTCTGTGAAGAGCATGGAATTATACATGAAATGACCTCACCTTACACACCACAACAAAATGGTTTGGCAGAACGAAAAAATAGGACTATTGTAGATATGGTGAATGCTATGATTCTAAGTGCAAAATTGCCTTTTAATTTGTGGGGAGAGGCATTATTAACAGCATGCCATATACATAATAGAATACCATCAAAGAAACTACAAGTTTCACCTTATGAACTCTGGAATGGAAGAAAACCAAACTTAAGTTATCTTAAAGTGTGGGGGTGTCTAGCTTTCTACAGAGTTACAGATCCAAAGAGGACTAAATTAGGACCAAGAGCATTAAAAAGTGTGTTTGTTGGATATGCTGAAAATTCCAAGGCATATAGGTTGTTGGACTTAAGTTCAAATATTATAGTAGAATCAAGAGATGTTGAATTTATTGAAAATAAATTTAAAAGTGATTCTGAATTAATATTAGAACCCAATCAAACTAAAAGTTCTAACTCTGACTTGAATAAATCTCTTGATAAAATTAAGAGAAAGTCTTTGGACTTGCCAAAAGAGCAAAGGAAAAGTCAGAGAATTAGAAAAGAAAAGAATTTTGGTCCTGACTTTATATCAACTCTTGCCCTAGTTTTCCTTGTAGAATGAGACTTAAACACAGTTCTTAACAAAATACCCATTGTCCTAAATATGGAGGATGATCCAAAAGGTTTTAAAGAAGCTTTGACTTCTAGAGATGCAGCATTTTGGAAGGAAGCAATAAATGATGAGATGGACTCAATATTAGCTAATAATACTTGGGTACTAGTAGACTTACCTCCAAACTCAAAGGCTATTGGCTGCAAATAGGTATTAAGAAGGAAGTACAATATTGATGGTACTGTTCATACCTTTAAGGCAAGATTGGTTGCCAAAGGTTTTAGTCAAAAACAAGGTATAGACTATTTTGACACCTATGCTCCAGTGGCGAGAATAACATCAATTCGTGTACTTATTGCTCTTGCATCTATATATGATCTACTTGTGCATCAAATGGATGTAACAACTGCATTTTTAAATGGTGAACTTGACGAGGAAGTTTACATGGAACAACCTGAGGGTTTTGTTCTACCAGGAAATGAAAAGAAAGTATGTAAATTAGTTAAGTCATTATATGGACTAAAACAAGCACCTAAACAATGGCATGAAAAGTTTGATACCGTTATATTGGCTGATGGTTTCAAACACAATAGTGCTGACAAGTGCATTTATTCAAAGTTCACTGGAAAATATGGTGTTATTGTTTGTCTTTATGTTGATGACATGCTAATTTTTGGTACTAATTTGGAAGGCATTTGTGAAACAAAGAAGTACTTGACTTCAAAGTTCAAAATGAAAGATCTTAATGAAGCAAATACCATTTTAGGTATTAAAGTGAAGAAGCATAGCGGTGGTTATGCGTTGTGTCAATCTCACTACATTGAGAAAGTGCTTCTTAAGTTCAATCATTTAGAAATAAAAGAAGCAAATACACCTTTTGACTCTAGTGTCAAATTGGATAAGAATAATGGAAGAGCAGTTGCACAACTGGAGTTTGCTAGTGCAATTGGTAGTATGATGTATGCTATGCATTGTACTAGACCAGATATTGCTTTTGCTGTGTGCAAACTTTCAAGATATACTAGTTGTCTTGGTGTAACCCACTGGAAAGCAATTGGTAGAGTTCTTGGATATTTAAAAAGGACAATTGGGTTATGACTCTTTTATTCGAAATTTCCAGCAGTTCTTGAAGGATATTCTGATGCTAGTTGGATCACTAGCATTAGTAATAATAAATCCACGACAGGTTGGATATTTACCCTTGGTGGGGGTGCTGTTTCTTGGGCATCTAAGAAACAGACATGTATCTCTCATTCCACAATGGAATCAGAGTTTATAGCCTTAGCAGCAGCAGGGAAAGAAGCGGAATGGCTTAGGAATATGTTATTAGAAATAGAGTTGTGGCCACAACCTATGCCAGCTATTTCTCTGCATTGTGATAGTGAAGCTACTATGTCTAGAGCATACAATAAAGTGTATAATGGAAAGTCTAGACATATAAGTCTGAGACATGATTATGTTAGACAATTAGTAGTTGATGGGATCATAACGATTGTTTATGTGAGGTCAAGTTGTAACTTGGCAGATCCTTTTACTAAAAGTTTATCGCGAGAACAAGTAATGATCACATCCATTGGTATGGGACTAAATCCATTTTAATAGAATCACCAGTAATGGTAACCCAACTCTTAAGATTTACTTAAAAGAGTTTAATGGGTAAAAACAAGTTACTGATTTGTGATTAGTAAAGCACTGCATTATCAAAGTCTCATTCAGGATGGAAAGTGCTTGACTGTTACGTTGAAGAGGATGAGTTATACTCTTAACGAAGTTCAAATTTAAAAGTGTCTTAGTAACAGAGACTTATGAGGAACTTCGCCTATATGAATATAGAAGTGGTGCCGCTTTGACAAGAGATTGGGATTTGTCTCTTGTAAATGTTCATTAAACCAGGATGTAGCACAAGGCCATAATCGTGCTAAAATAAAAAATTGTGAAATTCTATTGGAAAAGAATCTTTTGTGTTTTGGTTCCAATTCTGAACGAAAGAGTATTGGTTTAAGCCTAGGCCACCAATTACTTTTCATAATCTTGAACCAATTACACTAAGGGAATGTTTAAATCGAAAGATACATTCTTTTATGAGAGATAATATCAATAGTGAAACAGAACTTTAATTATATTACAACCTAGTGGGGGATTGTTGGAATAGGTTGTAATATGTATAAAGTTGAAGGGAAGAAATGTGTGGAAATGGTTGAGAATTGAACTTGAGGCCGAGACTTCGCTCGACACTCGCTTAATATGTCGCTCGAGCGAGCGCAAACCCGAGACTTCGCTCGATACTCGCTCAATATACCGCTCGAGCGAGAATCAGGCAGTGATCTCGCTAGATGTTCGCTCGACTCTTCGCTCGAGCGTGAATTTGAATCAATGCGTCGTCTGAAAGACAGACGCGTCTCAACCAAAGAGGTATGTGAAGTTACCGTTGCATTCTTGCTCGACTAGTCGCTCGAGCGAGAATCAACCCGAGATAAAAAGGTCAGGCAGTAACTTCGCTCGACCCTCGCTCGACATCTCGCTCGAGCGAGAAACGGTAAAATCCCCACAGACGTGATTTTTCACATACACCACCTTACTCTTTATAAATATAGTCGTGAAAGACTTGTAAAAGTGACGAAAAATCAATTCCCCTCTGTTTCCATTATTTTCAATAGTAATTCTAGGAATTCTACAAAATTGCTATTTGTAGAATTCAAGACTTTGTTGTATCCTGGAGACGATTTGCTAGAAACCTATTAGCAAACTCTTTGTGAGTGGGGGCAAATATCGTCTTAAAGACAGTATTTTCATATGCCTCAAAGTCTTGAAAAATCTTTGGTTTCTCTTTCCTTTAACAAAAAATCTCCAACAAATATTAATATTAATATTATATATTATTTTTATATATACATATATAAATATATATATATATACGGGGTTCGGTCTGGTTCAGGGAGAGAAATCTTTTAGATTGGGACCGGACCGAAATTAATCGGTCTATATAAAATTTGGACTGGATCAGACCAAATTTCGATTTGAAACAATCAATTTGGTCCGGTCTACAATCCAATCTGATATTTTTACAGTCCTAGATAGCTCTATCTAATATGTGTGATCATTTTCGAAATGCAGGCCGGATTAATATACGAGAACGTACATATACGCGCGCGTACGTACTTCACCGGCCAAGGCCAAGCACAAGCACGTATGCCCCCACCATCGCTGAGAATGGCCCGCCCGTACGTACATGTTAGTAGTGAGAAAACGCGTTTGGTCCAGTTGACTTGGGATCAAGTACTAAACCACGTACTTGCATTGGCAAACATCAATCAATATTTGGCAAACCGGCCTAGCTCCTCCTGATTATCGTCGTGCTTCACGTGCATGCCGCCCTACATCTTCTGATCAGATCTCTCCCCCAAGCGACGGCAACATGAGGAAAAGGATGCTAATTAATTATACTACAAGAAATTCAACTTTTTGAGACCAAAAATATTCTATCGGTCAATAATGTATCACTACAAATAATTTATTGCGTCTTCAAAATCAATATCGCAAATAACCATATTTTTTAGTCAAATATAGCACATGAACAATTAATATATATATTTAATCCCGTCACTTTATAACTACTTGCATTATTTTTCTGGTGCTACAAAAAATACTTTTTTTGAACTCACAATTTTGTGTCATTATTGCATGGTCGAAAGGATGAAGTCTTTATATTGCAACGTATAAAAATTCTTTTGTATTGAAATTATTGATGCAATAGAATTTCTATATATACCAAAGAAAATTACATTTGCATCATTATTAAATGGTCTCTAATTTTTTACCCAACTGGAATCAAAAGATCTAAATATAAATTATATATTTTGGCGCCACGGTTAATTTTCTGTATCCTTAATTTCAATTTTCTCCATATTTTCTTTTCTTCTCTCTCTCTCCCCCTTCTCCATGCCGTCACTCTTCCTCCTTCCCTTTCTTTTCTGCCTACGCCATCTCCCACCCTTGAGTCTCCAGCGTACCTTCCAGCGAGCCAACTCCACTGCCATCAGCAGCACCACCTCCACGAGCACGCTGTCCCCGTCTTACCATCCCCTCCTATCTCTCGACTCCATCCTCACTCGTATTTCTCGGTATCTCCCTCTCCTCCTCTCCATTTCTCCCCCTTTCTCTGTTCTCTCACGTCGGCCACCTCTCTCCGCCATGAGAGGTCGATGCACAACCTCAGATCTCCGCGATATGCAACTCAAATCTGCCACTTGTGTGATTTGGGTAAACTCTTTACCATATATTTATTTTGTGCAATTACCTTCATCTGACTCAAAATCAGTGATTGAATTTAATTTATGCAGATTTTTGTTATATACAATTGCCTGATTTTTAGTTTATACTTGCTTGATATACTGGAAATTATTTATTACTTTCTTTTTTTATAAAAAAGATTGGTAGGGCTTCTTCAAACTTTGTGGGTGAGGTGATCATCTTCAAACTCAAATTGGAAACCATTGTTCTTCTCTATTTCTAGGGCTGAGGCATACATTCGTTATTTTCTATGCGTTTACTTCATTTGTTTTTATCTATAAGGTTTATGTTATGGTTGGTTACAAAATTACGAATGTTTTGTTTCTTAATTATGGATTGCTTTCCTTGCTTTCTTTTACTCTAAGTTGAGCATGCTCTACTTTTTGCCTTACTAACCATCAATTTGATTGTCATTTTCTGTTAAAAGGATAATTGGTAAACTATATTTCTTATTTCTCATTGATTTGTATTCAAGTATATATGATATACATGAATGTGCTTTACATGAAAATAGAATAAAAAAGATCTATACAAATTGATTCTGATTCTCTGTAACCATTGATTAGCAAGAATAGTGGAATTGCTAAAATAATGGTAGCCAAAAATCATGGGATTTTGATGTGCAGTAATACTCCCCCTCAAGTTGGTGCATGGAGGTCTGTAATGCCCAACTTGCGAGATAAGTGATGAAAGAGATCAGAACCTAGAGCTTTGGTGAAAATATCAGCAATTTGCTCGGAAGATGGGAGATGAGTGGTGATGAAAAGACCATAGCGAAGTTTATCACGAACAATGTGGCAGTCAATTTCAATATATTTTGTTCGCTCATGAAAAATTGGATTTTGAGCAATGTGAAGGGCGGACTGATTGTCACAATAGAGGGTCATGGGACTTTTGTGTGAGATGCTGAGATCAAGAAGAAGTTGTTGTAACCAAACAAGTTCACAGGTTGTAACCACCACGACATGATATTCTGCTTCTGTAGAAGAACGAGCGACTGTAGTCTGTTTCTTAGTGCGCCATGAGATGGGACTAGAACCAAGAGTGACAAAGAAGCCAGTGGTGGAATGCCTGGTGGCGGGGCAGCTGGCCCAATTAGAGTCTTTGTAAGCATGAATATGAAGGTTATTGGAAGAGGAGAAAAAAATGTCTTGACATGGTGTGCCTTTAATGTAGCGGAGGACACGAGTGACGACTGTCATGTGAGGAAGTCTGGGGGAATGCATGAATTGGCTGAGGATGTTGACTGCAAAGACAATGTCGGGTCGAGTGATGGTAAATAAGTCGTCCAACTAATCGTCGATAGGGAGCCGGATCTAAAATTAAGTCACCATCAGTGTCGTTGAGTTTGAGATTCTGTTCCATGGGAAAAGAAGCAGTGTGGGAACCAAGTTGACCACTATTGGCAAGGATGTCCAATGCATATTTTCTTTGATTAAGAAAAATGCCCAAAGGTGAACGAGCGACTTCAAGACCAAGAAAGTATTTGAGAAGTCCAAGATCCTTGGTTTTGAAGTGATTGGAAATAGTCGTCTTAAAGAAGTTGACTTGAGAGAGATTATTGCCGGCGACTAGAATGTCGTCAATGTATATTAGAATGATGGTGACAGTGGTGGCGGTGAGTAAGGTAAAAAGTGAGTGATCTGCCTGAGACTGAGTAAAACCTGCACTAAGAAGAATATAAGTTAGTTTAAAAAACCAGTTCCGGGATGCTTGCTTGAGGCCATAGAGTCATTTTCGAATACGGCAGACGCGTGTCTCCTCCTGAATGCAGTACCCCGGTGGGGGTTGTATGTAAATTTCTTCATCGAGTTCACCATGCAAGAAGGCATTATGAACATCCATTTGATGAATGACCTAATTTTTTATGGCGGCAACAGCTAGAACACATCATACGGTTGTCATTTTGGCCACTGGAGCAAAGGTTTCATGGTAGTCTATACCTTCCACCTGAGTGTAGCCTTTGGCTACAAGTCGGGCCTTGTAGCGCTCAACGGTGCCATCTGCTTAGAGTTTGGGTTTGAAGACCCATTTGCAGCCAATGGATTTTTTTCTTGGAGGAAGAGGTTCAAGTGTCCATATGGAGTTTTCATCAAGGGCACGGAGTTTGGAGGCCATAGCTTCACGCTAGTGCGAATGGCATTTGGCTTCAGAATAGCAATTAGGCTCAACGAAAGCAATAAGAGCAGTTAGGAAAGATAGATGAGCATGTGAAAAACGAGAGTATGAAAGGAAAGTAGATAAGGGGTGAGAAGTACCTGAGCACTGTGCAGCGGATGTAGATGCAGTGGATTTCGTGGGAATAGTTGGGCAAACATAATCAAGGAGATGAATAGGATGAGTAATGGTGCGACAAGGACGAGAGGGAATAGGAGAATGAGGTGGCGAGTCGATGTGTGTGGTCTGGGTTGGGGGAGAAGAACAGGTATTTTCTGGGATAGGGAGGGCTGAAATGGTGGAGTCACTGGGATGGAGATTGGCAGTTTGTTGGAAAGGAAATTGATTTTCGTAGAAAGTAACATCACGTAAATAGAAAACTGCTTTGTTTTCAAAATTGTATAGTTTGTAAGCTTTACGGTTACTAGGATAACCAATAAAGATGCAGCGGGATGCACGAGGAGAGAATTTGTCACGATGAGAAGTGAGAGTTTGGGCATAACAAAGACAGCCAAATACACGAAGATGGGTGTATGTGGGTGCGATTTTGAGAAGAGTTTGAAAAGGGATTAAATTTTGAAGAGACCGACTAGGTGTCCTAATTATGAGATAGGCAGCAGTGAGAATGCATTCACCCCAAAATTTAAGGGGTAAATTTGCCTGAAAGCGAAGATTGCGAGCGACATTCAAGAGGTATCTATGTTTACGCTCCGCAACTCCATTTTGTTGAGTAGTTTCGACACAGGTACGTTCATGAATGATGCCGTGAGTGTGTAGAAAATTTTGAAAATTTTTTGAAAGAAATTCTTGACCATTATCTGTGCGAATAACTTTGATAGTATAGTTATATTGTTTTTGGACAAGGGCGAAAAAATTCATTAAGTGACTAAAAGTCTCTGATTTGAAATGCATTAAATAAATCCATGTGGTGCGTGAAAAATCATCAACAATAGTAAAAAAATAATGAGCTTCACAAATTGAGGATGGCATCTAGGTTTGCCGTGGTTCGCGTCCGGGAGGATAACTGATTATCCTTCAACAACGGTGATGAGGGTGGCCTTCTTTGCCACATTCTGAGCGTTTGGTGGGTTGTTTTTGGGAATGAGGGGCTCAGGCAGCAAGGGCAACACTTTCGAGTGTATGGGTCATATAAAGGAGTCGTTGTTTTTCTTCTTGGAAGAGGATGGCGAAGACTTTGTTGAGGGGTGGGAGATGATCGGTAGCAAGTATTTGAGTGCGAAGGGCAGAAAACGAATCATTGAGTCCCAGTAGAAACTGGAAAACACGTTCGTCTTCTGTCCTTTTCTCCAATGTGGTGGCATCGGTGGTGGGTTGTAGATTTCCCAATTCATCCCAAAGTTGTTTTATGCTGTTATAGTAATCGGGTATGGAGAGTTGATTTTGATGGAGGTTGGAGATTTCTCCTTTAAGGTGGAAGAGACGAGCATTATTTCCATGGCGAAAACGAGATTCGAGATCAAGCCAAATATCTCGAGGATCATCGCGATAGTCCAATGAGTTGGCTAGGGAAGGGGTTATGGTGTTGAGAATCCAAGTTAGGACTATGTCTTTGCTCCTACTCCATTGAGCATATTCGGTTGATGTGGGGGCAGGGGCTCTGAGTGTGCCATCTACGAAGCAAAGCCTGTTCTTGGCATTGAGGGCGCGGCGAAGAGCACATTGCCACTTGGGAACGTTGTCGCTAATAAGGATGCCGGAGACAAGAATAAGGCTTGGGGAATCGGATGGGTGGAGGAGGAATGTAGAGCTTGGAAGAATCAGATTGGGTTGCCATTGGCAAGGAAGAACAGAGGTATGTTTTAGGATCTTATTTGGGCTGATACCATGTTAAAAGGATAATTGATAAACTATATTTCTTATTTCTCATTGATTTGTATATATGCTATACATGAATGTGCTTTACATGGAAATAGAATAAAAAAGATCTATATAAATTGATTCTGATTCTCTGTAATCGTTGATTAGCAAGAATAGTGGAATTGCTAAAACAATGGTAGCCAAAAATCATGGGATTTTGATGTGCTGTAATATTTTCAACTTTCCATTTCAAAAGTTGGTGTAACATTAACTTGATGGTGAAAAACAATCTTGAATGAGATTTACTCTATAAATAATTGTATGTGTGCTTGGTTTGGAATGCACATAGAAATGAAACTCTTTAGCAGATGATATTAGACGTGATCCATACTCAATTTATTAGAAGACACTTTCCATTACATGTTGGGTATGATTGAAACTAAGTTTTTCACTTAAATTAAATGGTGAATATTTAGAAAGGTTCAATATTTTTTTATAGAATTTGTTGTGTTTGCATGTAAATAACATTTTCTCAATGTTGATGACTTGGAGTTCCTCATCTTTGAAGAAAATCATAGCTATGGAGAAGATTTGTTGTTGTTCAGTATTTAGTTATGCGTAGAGATGTCCATCCTAGTTGCTTTTATTGGTTTTATTATTTGCATGGATTTTCAGGTTTCGGCTTTTTTGCCTCTATTTTTGCATATAATTTTATCTTGTTCAAGTTGGCATTGATCTTATGAGGTCATAAAAAAAAATTGGTACAGAAATTTAGCTTCCCGCAGCTGCTCAATCTACTATTAATAGATTTTTAAATTACTATGTGAGGTTTTGAAAAGGAACTAAAACATCACTATTGCCTTTGGCTGCATGTTGAAAAACCTTTGGATTATGTAGTTTTGCTTTATTTTCGTGATGGAATTTGATTTAGATGGATACCATGTAATATTGGATTATATCTTAAAATTAATTGCTTTATCTTCTATTCAATTTCACATAAAAAAGTATTGATAAAGTCTGTTATACTTTTTAGAGTTTGTCAACAAGAGAATGAATAAATTCTTATAGATCTCGGCTAACACACTTGGAAACACATGTATGATATAAATTTGTGTAAAACCAAGTTACTAGAACATGGGAGTTGTGGTAAGCAGCATGTGCTATTTTGGTGGATACAGTTACAAAGGATTTTGACCCTTGAGTCTTTATTTCATTTAGTACAATTAAATAGCAGTATATGCTATTTATTTCATTTAGTTGCATTAACATTTTATCTAAATATTAATTAGTTATGGCTTGTATGAGTTTAGATGTTCAGTTTGGCCCTCGAGTCTTTATTTGTCAGGATTCATACTTTTTTTTTTAATCTTGAATTAGTCTCTAATAAATCCTGTTTCGAGGTAAAGTCTGAGCTTAAGTTTTTTCGTGAAATTGAATCTATATATTGTGGTCTTTGTAACAATCACAAATGATCTTGTACTTTGATGTGCATTGTAAGAGGTTTTCATTATTTGCTTTTCCTCTTGAAATGATCTTTGTAGGCAAAGAAGGTTTTCAATCAAGGCCTTTATTTTCAATCAGCAATATTCACTTTTAAATGTTATTTTTCAATAATATATTTTGTTGTTAGTTATATTCACTTTTTGGATGAATGAAATTAAATGGAACTTGATTTCGTGTTAAATTAGTTTTGGATTGGATTTGATTGTGAATGGATGAAGGGTAATGTAATTGTAGTTGGATTTCATAGTGAAGCTTGTGTTATTTGTTTGTTATTTACTCAAATCAAGCGAGATTTAATTGAAGGTTACAACTACGGATGTCGATTGATTTTTATACTTGCTTACAAGCAGCCCTTACTTTTGCTAATAGTTAAAGTTAGAACTTATAGGTATTGCGTGGTATGCATTTGTTGGATCTTCTCTTCTCTTGCTGTGTTTGAAATGGTAGATAAAGATCAAGAAATGATAGATGCAGTCGTAGATTTACAAGCGGCGTACAGTGGTTTTGAAAAAAAAAATATATATATATATATATATAGGATCCACTTGAAAAAAGTTAACTTTTTAAATAGTAAATCCTACTTTTTTCCAAAGCGATTGTACACTGCTTACAATTCAATGACTATATATAACATTACTCTTAAAAATCAAAACAAATGTCGGAGCACACAAGGGGAAATGAAGTGTTTAATACGGCCCTTTTTTTTTTTTATTTTAAGAACACGAGATCCAAATTTTATAATTGATATCCTTACTCACGAACTAAGTTTGGTTTTGTTTTTCTTTTTATAAATAATTTCATTTCATCTCATTATTATTATTTTTCAAATTCTCCTATAAAATAAAAATAAATAATTCAATTTTTTCGAATCCCAAAATAATTTTTTTAAATTTTTAAATAAAATTAATATTAAAAAATATATTATAACAATATTTTTCTTTAATTTTTAATTTTTATTTCATCTTATTTATGAAAACAAATTAGGCTGACAACCAAAATATAAGAGATAAAAATAATAAAACTAAAGCCCCTAATCATGATTAACTATATATATTCATAAAAATAAAATTGTGTTTTTCCAAAATGCGAGAGAAAAGATGATCGATCGAGACGGTGCCAGGCGGATATCTGGCTATGTGTAGGGGATGACGCATGCATATCACATATGTATACTTTAATATATACATACATATATAAATCTACATACATACATACACATACTTACCTACATAAATATATATATATATATATATATATATATATATATATATATAAATTGAAGCGTACGTTGGGTACTGCGTGCATGCAACACGAGTCTATATAATAATATATCTTTAGTCAAGCAATATAGAAAAAATTTAAATTATTTTAAAGATGCCTAATTTAATGTAGACTCTTTTTTATACAGATCATCCAAAGTTTGAACATCCTTCTTAAAATTTAGGCAAGCCAAATTCCAATGAAGATGCTGCTAAAGCAAAGAACCAACCAAATAGAAGAACTTAAAAGCTGTATCATTATTCACAACTTATTTATCTCTATATAACTTTTGTTGTATTTTTATTTTTTGGTGAGATGATCATTAATTTCTCAATATATATGCATGGCCATTTCTGATCTTTAAATTAAGAGAGTAAATGCATGATCTATATGAAAAAATAATTTTTTTAATAAAAGAATCTATTATATTTTAAATTGATTGTATAATATTTACGCATTTCATAACTATAAATAACATTATCCTTAAATTAATTAGTTTTATTATATATTTGGAATGCGGGACAGATTTGTGACGTTTGACCTACTCTATAAACCATAATGAATTAACTGGCTTTAAATCATCATCAAGTTCACCTTCAATAATTTAAGCCCTTCAATAATTTAAGCAAAGTATTATTCTTCTTTAAATGGGGGTAATCATGACATGATGCACTAACCAGAGAGATATGCAAGAATCAGTAGAATAATAACATATCAATTAAATTATACTTATGGAGCCTGCAGGGTACTTAATCCCCTGGGTACGTTCCAAATTAGCTGAACACAATACCTCATTGGTCAACGTCAGCGAAAGATTTGAGGCGTTTCTGTGACAATGAGATCTTATTGGAAGCTTCAAGTTGGTCAGACAAATTATCGTGAGGAATTAAGAATTTGTTTCTCTTGATCACATATTAATATATATATATATATATATATATATAATGTAGCTATCTGCCAAAAAGTATAGATTTAATAATTCTGTTAAATTTCAAGAACTTTCTAATAATTTTATCCAACGGTGCTGTTAAACATTTAATTCCTACGTCCATTGTTACCTAATGCATTTTGGGGGGTGTGCTTGCTTTCTAAAACGTCACTTTAAATGCCCTCAATTCGAATTCTTAATAACGAACGCTCTCACACTGGTTCGTAGTCCTTCATCCAGAGGGTTGGGGAGAATGTGTTCCATAAAACAGGGGGTTCGGAGAGAGGATTCCCCGGTAAACAAGAAATTAGAATAACAAAAATTATATTTATAGAAAAATATACTATTAATATGTGACTTAACAATTAGAAAGTGAAGTGACTTCCGACGCCCCTTTAATATTTAATACCTCCATTGGCATTGATCATTAAAATATTTAATTTTATTGCCCAGCTTTACGTCTATTTAAGTCTGTATTCAAGCAATTTAATGAAAATAAATGATCCATTAAGCCCATTCCATTACAATTTAAGTCCGAATTCTCCTCTTTAGACAAAAAAAAAAAAAAAAAAGTCTGGATTCTCCTCAACGTTCATTGGGAAATGTTAATAGAGACATGCATGCATGAAATAATAGGGGCAGCCCATCCTCATTCCTCCTCCCAACAGTCTGCCCAGAAACATGTATGGTCATCTCGATTCCTCGAATCCCTTCCCACCATGACGTCCAAGCATGCTTGGAAATAAAATCATTTAAGTCCATTCATGCCCTGCAGGCAATAAATATTCCACAAGCAATAAATAAACATTCTGAAACCGTTCATATTCACAGATTTTGAACGTGAAACTCAATTCCAAAGTCGATGACGTAAATTCTACATTTACTCCCATCCCCATCCCCATCCCCATCGACAATTTGTAAACCCCCACCCATTAGTACCTCCTTTTTTATTTTGTATGGTCCTGTTTTATATTTTTTCAAATATGGTATTTTCTTTTCTGTTTATTAATTTTTTTGTTTATTTTATCTTCTGTTTTGTTATGCAAATCTTATACTACGAATAACATAAAAAAAAAAATAGAATACAAAGTGAAATCAGATTATTATAATGTTTTATTATTTTGATATTTTCTTCTGTTTTGTTTTGTTCATTAATTTTTGGTAATGTTTTATTATTTGGTATTCAAATAGCTTATCTGGTATTCAAATAACAAAACAGATTTTATATGTTCTTTTGTTTTCTCATTTATCTGATATGTTTTGTTTTTTCCTGTAGGACAATGCACTAAAAAGGGTGTCATCATGTTATTCTTTGGTGATTTCTTTCAGAGTTGCATTTATAAACATATTTTATTATTTGGTTGTGATATATTGTTTTGTTCTTGGTGTTATTATTGGGTTTGTAAGTTTTTTTTTTCCATTTTCAGATTTTATATGTTCTTCTGTTTTGTTATTTCTTCAAATCTGGTTTTTTGTTTTGTACTTAATCTTCTATTTTATTATTTGGGTTTGTAAATTTTTTCTTCTGTTTTCAGATTTTGTGTATTCTTTTGTTATGTTATTTCTTCAAAACTGGTTTCTTTCTTGACAACAAATAAACAACTTCTATTTGAGAAAACGTGCTTCTTATGGATTATTCTAATGTTTGCACGTTGTTAAAACATTATTTACTTCAAATCTGGTCTATCTGAGGCAATATTTTATCATATTTGCCACTATATATTATGAAACAACACTATATCTATCATTCTGTGTCGTTTTATTTATGTTTTAATGCAGCTTTTTATGTTTTCTAATTTTTGTTGACTGCATCTTTTGGTGTTCAAAATAATAACTCAAAACTTTATTTTGTATTTTCAAAATCCAAACTGACCCACAAAGAGAATGATTTAAAAAAAATGAAATTTAAAACAAATACTTGGAGCAATCGAGTGATTACCACTGAAATCGAAGATTTTAGACATGGGTGGGGTTGAAAAAATCTGTTCCGTTTTCTACCACAAAACCCTCGAAACAAAACAAGCACAGAATAAGTGGTCATGTATCCGTTTTTCACGAAACAAATAAAACTTTATACTAACAAACACAGAATAAAAAAGAATAAAAATATACATCACTGATCTAGAACTATACCAGCCAAACAAACACAGAATCAGAAATTCCTAACAGACCCACAAAGAGAATGATTGTAAAAAAATGAGATTTCAAACAAATACATGGAGAAATCGAGTGCTTACCACTGAAACCGAAGATTTTAGACATGGGCACGTCTGAAAAAACCTCGGGAGATCGAATCCCAACACATCTTCGCTTGAAATGAAGTGAAGTCGGAAGAAGAATCGAGATGTGAAGAGAAAACGCTCGAAGTGGTTTTAGGTTTCGATGGAAAGAGGGAAATCTGAAGATGGATCGAGAAAGGGCTTCGATCTGAAGAAGAAGTGGGTTTTGGGTATATAAATGATGTCTATACGATGTCGTTGGGTGTATAAATGGGTTTTTGGGTTTATAAATAGGACCCGGTTTATCATATGATGGGATCCGGTATATAAATGGGATCCGTTTATCATACAAATGAGATCCGGTTTTTGGTTTTTTTTTTCAATTATTTTGATGTATGTTAAGATCTAAGATATTGAAGATGGATAAATATTGTAAATATTAAAATATATGATAAAATTGAAAATTTATTTAAAATAAAATAAAATAAAATAAAAATATTTAAATGATATAGAAAAAAATAGATTACCGATAGATAACATAATGACGTTGAGAGAGAGAGAGAGAGAGAGAAAGGAGATTCAAGAAGAAACAAAGTGAGAACAACCTCAATAGAGCAGGTAAATTAGTCATTCCGTTAAAATATAGATAAAATCCACCAAAAGCATGCTCCAATAGATCATGTAAATTAGTCATCCTCTAAACTTTGTTTATTCATCTTCATTTCATAAAATTATGGATTATGTTTATGACGAGATAATCTATTATTTCAACTAATACTTTTGTTTTATAATATATGAAAGCGTGTAATTATATATCATCTACTTAATTATAATTGATCGTCAAATTTTTATTAGAAATTCTTTATTTTTAACCAAAAAGCATTACATTATTTATTAAAATTTATTTCTTAATAAAAATAATATTTTTCTTAAAAATAATCACATAATTAAATTAGGCAAACGTTTGCATGTTACTTCTACCTAGTATATATATATATATATATATATATATATATATATATATTTGCAAGATTGTTCTCTGTTTGCATTGGTTTGGACGGTTTAGCTGAAAAGAATATTGTTGCGGGCCAATAATATTCGGTCTGCAATGGCCGGTGGATTCTATATGAACTTTAGTCCAAAAGTCCCCAAGGCCCAAACCCATTGTTGTCCACCGAATAGTAGGGTGGCAATTTTAAGAAATGCTAAACTCACTCCTCCATAATCCCACACACTGTTCTCGACTGATTATTTTTAAAAATATTAAAAAAAAAACTCAATTACACTTGGCAAAATCCCAATCAAGACTCCAATTGTGGGTGTAGAAGTTAGATTACTAAATCCTTTGTAGTCCATCGATGAATGATTGAAAACTGTAATCATGTCATTGAGTGAAACTGTTTTGGAAGGAATATCGGGTCGGAATATATTTCAAAGCAAAAATTTTTATTTCTAAGCGATCTCATATACACATATCCTTTATCGAAGTATCACATACATCAGTTTTAGAAACCATGACCAAGAATCTACATTATATGGGGAAGATTTTCTTAAGCCTCTCATCTACCGCACGAATTCATATTTTGTTAACTGTTGATTATAATGATGCTCCCCTATGATGCTATTTCGGGTATCTAGAAATTTTTATTTATTTTTGTTGAGAAACAGCTTTGTGCATGGGTTTTGGAAAATTTCTGGATGACAAGTTTGAGGTATGAACTTCCAGCTAATCTCATTACAACGAAACACTGCAGAGGACGAGAACAATTAAAAGCAGTCTGCAGGAATAGAAAAACTTTTAAGAGTGTAATCGAGCTTTTGATGATGGGATATTGATACCTTCTATGCATTTTTAACTGAGATAAGATTGCATCGATTTTGTTCTGGTTTACTGGTGATAGAAACAATATATAATGCAGAGCTTCTTCCTTGCAGAAAGACTAGATTATTACTAGAAAAATATTTACAATTAATTAATTTCAGAAAAATGACTATTTATAGTCAAAATTATTAGTTACAAATAATTTTTTTACTGCAATTAATTGGTCACAAAACCTCACTTTTCTAGTTAATTATATTAATTAATTAATCAGTTTGTTTCTATCACATATATAAGCTATAGGAGCGAATTTGATCCAATATTTTCTATTACAGTTGAAAACTTAAGTTTTGTTTGTTTTTGTAGATCATATGAGATAAGTTAAGAAGAAAGTTGAAAATTGAATAAAATATGAAAAATGATAATATGTCCATTATTTTTTACACATATTTTTGACACCTCATGCATTTTTTTTTACTTAATAGTTAAAGAAGTGATTATTAGTATATTGATATTTTTATCATATTTTTTAAAAATATTTTAAAATGATAAAAATAAATAAATATATAAAAATAAAAATAAAACTTTTGGTCATGTGCTACGCTACAGCTGTACGCTATAGCAGGTCGAGTAGCACGACCCATAAAATAGTTTAAGAACATATTTTTTAATATTATTTTTGTTTTGAGATTTGCAGATTTTGAATTATATGTTTTATTTTATTTGAAAATTTATGAAATTTGTAACGATTAAATGAAATGAGTTGAGAAAATTAGTTATAGAAACAAATGTAACTAGTTTCCAGAACTAATTCGAGAATGCCAAACCACCAAAAATAATTGGGTCACAGTGGCCAATGGCTCTTCTTTACAAATGTTTTCTACTAAATGTATTCAATTTCAAGTGAAATGAAAATTATGATTATTGTCCTGTTTTCTTTAGAACTTTATTATATTTGCTGATGGTCCTGAGTAAGTGAGTTGTTTGGCCTGGGTTTCATGAAGTATAAGAGAGTGGATCTGTACTTTAGTTGGCAAGAGATGTTTGGTTAGCCTAAAAGGAACTTCATTCGAAAGGCCCTTGGCTTGAGTGGAAACTTGGAGAGAACATAACTCCATTTTTTATGGTGTTATAAGTATGGTATGCAGTCATTGGATGGGTTTTTGTTCCATCTTTTGTTGAATATCCATATTACATAAATTTTGTATAGCATTCATCCTTGTTTCTTCTCTCAAATCAACACAATTTCAATTAATTATTGAAAAAAAAAATTGTGGGCAATGGTATCACATGTAAAAGTATCAATCAGATCTATGTTTGTTTGGAATGAAGTGACATGGCATGGGAACTTGCAAGCATTTATGAACAAACAAAGGTTGTGATTGGATGTTCTTTCATTTTAACACAGAAAAAGGTAGTCAAATCCAAGACAGTGGAGGAACAAAAGAGATAAGAAAAAAAGTGGAATTCACAATCTCAACCTAACAGACATTCCTTCAACCCTACCAGAAAAGGAATAAACAAAGTTAAAAGCAAGCTCATATCCCCACCACCTCAGCTGCAATGATGCCTGGGGGAGTGGTAGTGGGGTCTTAAAAGCTTAAAACCCACAATGAGTACCAAAAAGGAGATAATTTCTCTACTTCTTGAAATTCTCATGCCAAATACAAGTAAAAATATATTTCAAGTCGTCCTCAATCATGTATTCAAAAATGATGAATGGGATACATGGAATCTAGAGCTATCGGATCTATTTACAGAAGTGATGGATTTTGGACTGGCAAAAAGAATCCATGTTGGAGCTTAAAAAGATGAGCCACAAAAAGAAAGAGAATGAAAGAGATGGTTGAGTTTTTGTTTGTGTATGCGGGTGTCAGCTTGGAAGGGCATGCGTTATTCAAACTTCCAAGGGACTTGAATATTGTAGCATCAGACAGACACCAAGGAATTTCATGGCATCGGGTTCCTTCCCCTTTGGCGTTTTCCCACGTGCTCTTGTATTCTCAAGTTTTGCTTATAATTCATTTGTAAAGGACCTCCATTTTTTTTCATAAAACTTGCATACCTAAGTTTGTAATTATCATTAGAATTTGTTTGGATGGTGAGATAAGATTAGTTAAGTTGACATAATTTGTAAATAAGAATGATTTTATTAATTGAAATGAGATGACATCATCTCACTTTTGTATCTAAATGAATCCTATTTTTCAAAGACGCAGAAAGAGTAATACATTTCAGAGAACAAAAATATTTAAGTGCTATTGCATCTTTAATATATATATGGGGGCATCATTATGAATCAGATTACATCGTAAACAAGTTTCATTAATGAATAAATTTAAAAGGTGCAAAAGCTAAAAGGTGAAGAAAACTTTTGACCATAACAGTGGTACTGTGTACACTTGGTACAACTTTTAAACTCTACATTAATAATGTGACTTCCAAAGCTTTTTCCTCAAAAGTTATTGCAAATGTGGAAGTACTCATGGTAGCTCTCCAACATGCAAAGAGGTCTCTCCTCTATCTGTTTTAAAGTCCTCAAGGAATAATAATATTTTCCTCTGTTATTAATGTCTCACCTTGTTAATCCTTTTCACTCGTAAAATCATGTACATTAAAACAGGACGGGGGATCACTTTGTTATATATGTAGAGGAAAAGTATGATAACTTCTTATAAAGATTAAGATAAATTTGTTTTTAAATCGTGCAAAACTTCTCAACACGTCCTCTCATGCAGGGGCGGACCCACTTGGAAGGTTGGGGGGCTTGTAGCCCCTCAAAATTCTTCAAAAAATTGATATATAATATATAAGTATATATATTTACATATATATAATATTAAATTATCTCTTAAATTATAAAAAAATTAAAAATTGCCCTCCCAAATGTCAATATACATATAATTTTATTCTAACTTTTAATTTTATTGAAATTCAAATTTCAACTCAGCTAGTCTCATAATTACTTTAACAGTCTAATTCTAAAAAAAATATGGTTATAAATTTATATGATTGTCAAAATTGATTAATTATACTTACTTATACAGTTTCACTCTAACTTAATTATATGATTATGAGATATGGTTCGTTAAAAATCTAACATCGGTATATCAGTAGTTATTAGAAATTTTTTATGTTTATTCTTTATCTATAATTTTTTTTAAATCAAAAAATAAAATGAGAAAGTAAAAAAATTGATTTTTTTTAAAATGACGTAGATAATTCGAAGAGTAATACATTTAGAGAGTTCGACAACGAAAAAATGTGATACTTCTATCATATCCTTTTAAAATTTATATATAACACACATTTTATCGATCGGCCCCCAAATTCAAAATCCTAGTTCCGCCCCTGCTCTTATGTGGGACGGTATTTTCGATACCATCATTGTGGGTAGGTCGCAAAAGCCTATCATCAATGATAGGTTAACCTATCTTTGATATCATAGAAAAAATACTAATTTCTTCTCTTAAAATGTCTAATAGGAGAAATGTGATAAATTCTAATAATTATAAAAATAAAGATGAGTTTATTTTTAAGTCGCAGTGGACTTATAGATCCAACCGAGATTGAAACTAGGTTGATGTAAAATTCATAGGATCTTTTCAGGTTTGCTTAAATATTTCATTTCCTGTCTGTCTCTATTGCTTCCTCTTTTACGTAATTCGTTGCAGTCTCTATTCCTTTCACGTTCTTAGATTGAGAAGAAAGAAAGTTTGCCATGATGTGCCTAGCTACTAAGGCTGTTGGAGCAAAAACAACTGGCATATCACGTGCGGAATCATGTCGTTTCTTTATTTTTGGTCAGATATACTGCATGCATTTTCGAAACCATATCAAAGGTAGTGGTGCAGAAGCAACGAAAGCATCAACTTACACTTCAATTCATAACATGGTTCTTAATCTTTTGACTGGGTATTGCATGCGAGACAATCACTCTTACGGTTTGAAGGGTCTATTTTGAACCCAACACAATACTGATCAGCAGCTAGCAGTCAGGGTTTAATTTGTTTGTTTCGACTTTCAGCATATATAGCCGGTAATAGCTGCCTTTGTTTGTTTCTCAAATGCTATGCTGCTTCTCTCTGTCAAAAACCCAGAGTTATTATAGAGGGTAAAGCCTAGCTTCTGTGACCATCAATAATACCAAGCTTAGTGTGAGCTTTTTGTCCATCAATTATCAGCTAGCTGCATATCCGAACATAGACAAATTAACATGATCGTGACCATTTTTGTGTTATAAATAATATGCTTCCTTTTCCGTCGTGATCAGAATATATATAACAGGAAGAAAACGATTGACTGAAAAGGAATAAAACAGGCATCAAGATCAGAAGGACAATAATTGAAATAAAAAAAGCCAGGACAAAGTACATTAAACTGTTAACTTTTTTCATTGATATATATGTACTCTACCTATAAAAACAGCCATTTATTTATAACTCAAACTATGATCATTTTCTTCTTGATCAATTCAATCTTATCATCTTCAAAAACTTTGTCATAAATATGCCATATTGTTCATCATTATTTAATATTAGATCATGGTGAGTGTACAAATTGTTGTGAAAAAAACCCTACATCCACACACAATGATAATTGGACAAACAGACGTAGAATAAATGCAAAAATACAAGAATCAAGCACATGCAAGTCACAAAATTTGATGTGGTTTGAAAACGTGACTACGTCCATAGAGCCGTAAGAGATTATAATCACACATGATAGTGAGTGAGTATTAAGAGTTTCACTCCACTCACACAAATCTCTGCTGGTCTCTCTAGAGTCTTTTCTCTCTCAGGAGTACTGCTTTACACCATTTGCCTCTCATGATATATCTCAAACAAATAACATAACATATATATAGTGTAGGGGTCAGAAATCTTAAGGCAGCAAAATAGGGTTATTTGCTAAAGCAAAATGTGCACGAGCACGTCTTGAGTGAACAACCCATGTAGCTTTGGCTTGAGCGGCAAACGAGAGACACTCCAGTACTGAAGTTTAGGGTTGAGCTTCGCTCTAGTCCACCATTGCACATGCTGCGAGTATATAATCTGTCTAAATTTTACTCAAGCTAATTATCGAGCACACCTTAAACCCACATCTCAAACGATTAATTCTCTATCTAGGTTTTGCTCAAAGGCAATGTTAAGCGAGAGTCTAACAAACTCTCACTTGACATCTTGTCGACTCAAAATAACTAGACTCTAATATAATCCAACACAAATAATTATCAAAACAAGCAGTTTGGTATGCAAATTAAAAAAAAAAAAAATTGTAATAATTTGGAGTGCAAAATGTATCGTTCCTTATTGAAAGACGTAAAAGGGCAAAAAAAAAAAAAAAAAAAAAGAAAGACGTAAAAGGAGAGCAATACATGATGCCACGTGGTATAGAGTCTATAGGATGCATCGTATAGTACCATGTCACATTAATATTGATTACATGTGGTACATTAATTACTTATCATTATAATATATTATATAAGAAACTACTTATTTATTATATTTTTATTAATTATTAATAATTTATTTTAATTGTTAATAGTCTATTTTAATCATTAATAATTTTTTTTTATTAATATTAAATTTTTTTTATTTATTTTTTGATATGTTAATATTACAGCTAGCAATGATCCTGTATATATAAAAATATATTGTTGTTTTAGATGATATTACGTCATCAATAAAACACTAGTACTGTACGTACCCTACCCATTAAAGATGGAAAATCTTGCACCCTAATTACATTCCATCGCAGTGAACTTTTTCCCCTCCGTACAAATCATGATAGCGGCTAGCTAGTCTCTGGTTATTTATTATTGCTGGAGCTTCAGGCTGATCAGCACTTGTATACATTAATGACCAACTTTTAAACTTCTTAAAAGTGAAAATTTAACTTAATTAAGGTCTCCTAAGTATCGAAAAAATACTAATTAATTGAAATAAAGGGAATAGCGCCTAGCCCTCGCTAGCTATTCAATTATTGTAATATATGTATATATATATATATATATACTAGGTGAAAATAACATACAAAGTACGTTTGGTTCATTTATTTCAACTAATTTTTTTAATTATTTCTTTTAGATTCTTTTTCTTATTGTTTGTTTAATTTATGTTTAATTTTTTATTTTTTTGGTTTTAAAATATAATATGGTTTTTATAAAAAATAGATTTCAATAATTAATTTAATATATAGAGTAAATAATGTAAATTCTAACAAATAATTAACAAGTAATAGTAATTAATAGTTAAATAGAGAATAATAATTACATTCTTTAATAAATTGTTAGACAAAAATATTAGTTAAAACACTAAAATAGTCTCATAGAAAGTCATGATATTTATAGCTTTAGTAAAATTGATTGAGATAAGTTTAATATAAGTTTAACAAAAAGATTAATTCAAAACTATATGATTTCTTTGATAATTCTAGGATGATTATTTTCTATAAAAATGAATACATTCTTATCCTTAGGAGTCATTTTTATATCAAATAATTATTTACAAACGCTATCTTGTTTATATTTTTGAGAATAAACTAATGTTGCAACTTATTAAATTATCTTGTTCTACTGCTTGCTTACCTTCAGAAGGTCATCTTATAAACAATAATTTGTTAATTATTCATAATTAAGTAAATGATAAATAATTACATAATTTTCATATATTATAAAAAAATAGCATTAATAAAAATAATAAGGTGGTCTTATAAATAATATAGCCCATAGTTTTATCAAACTTGTTTAAGATTATTTTGATTGAAGCATTAAAAAAATGTTAGTTCAGAATATGATTTTTACGAAGAAATAAATTATATAATTTATAATTTATATAAAAGAATGTTATATTATAATTTGTAACATGAAAATTCTTAAATATGCAAATTTATTTGATTATATATATTTTAATTAAATATCAAACATATATAATATATTAATTATATTTATTGCCTATTATTATTAATTTAATATAATTATAGTTAATTGTATATATCTTATATTTATCATCTTCAAAAATAAATAATGCATTAATTTTAAAATTAAAAATAATTTTTAAAAAATTAAACTATTAATTATATAACAGAAATAAAATTTTGAAATTAAACTCTATAAGATATAACTTAACATCTAGGATTATGTTTATATATAATTATCAATGGTTTGTTTTTATATATATTATTATATTTATATATACTATTATTGGATCATTTTACATGAAATAAAAATGTCAAAAGCCCTTCTCATCGTCATCTACCCCCCCCTCTTTCTCTTTCACGTCGTTTAACAACCCCCCCTTTCTTCTCTCTCTCGCCTTCTTCCCCTCCCCCCCCTCTCTTTCTCCACCACCCAGACATCTCTCTCTCTCTTTCTCTCTCGCTTTCTCTTTCTCTCTCCAAAAATCTTAGCATCCCTCAACGATCTAGTCTCTCCTAGATTTGGGTTTACTGTTTTTCCTTTATAATCAAACCCTAGATTCCTAATCAAACCCTAGATTCCTGGTCATTAGTCCATGACCATCATCGCCGACCTCATCTTCGATTTCTTGTAGTTGCGGCCATTCCTATGGTCTTGAGGAAGTACCCCGAGGAAGTACCCCTATGACTCTTGCTTTGCTTAAGAAAAGGTGCCGCCTTTTTTCAAGTCTTTTTTTTTTCCTTTTGGTTTGGATCTGGGTTTTTTATTTTTCATAATCTCTAGTTTATTTTCAGCTTTTTTCTTGCTATTTAGGATGTTGTATATCAAGAATTGTGTTTCTATTTCTCTACTGCGTTTTTTTCCTACTGTTTGGTTTGGATTTGGTCCATCTAGTTTTGGTTTGATTTGCTCTTCTCTAATCTAAGTTTGTTCTGAATTTTTATCTTGATATTAATTTCTCTAGACGTGGTGACAAAAACATATTTTTAAAATAAAAATAAATAAAAAATAGAAAAAAACATAGATAAGCTATATTAAAACATAGATTCAAAAATTAAGAAAATACTTATCTAAAGAGAATGCATACAACAAAAACCTAAATGAAATGCTAAAATCTAATAATATGTTGTAGGCTTAGCATAGTATGGATTGACAATGAAAATACTTGAATATCAATTGATTATTCACAAAAAAATAGATTAAGAAAATAAAATAATAATCCGAAAGAGATTATTCACAAAAACTGATTAAAAAATAAAAATTTGATAATTTTTTTGTCACAAATAATAAACACTGTGAATAAACAGATTATTCACAAAAAATAGTCAACATTGTGATTAATCTCTTTTTGGAAATAAACAGATTATAAAAATTTATAGTTAAAAAATAAATTATAACAGGAAATTTTATTTGAAGAATTTAGAACATCAAACAACATACCCAAAAAAAGTAAAGAGATCTATTCATTGATAAGAAAAAGAAAAAATATGAACGGTGATTGGATTGATGATAAAACATATACTTACAAAGTTGAACTAAAGAATTGATAAGCTCCAAATACACAACACCAGCACCTGAAAAGAAAACAACTAAAAACAGAAGATGAACAACTAAATAAAAGGACATGCAAAACAAAACAATAAAAGAAAGATCGAACAGTGGAAAAATGGAAAAAACTTACAAACTCAAATGATGATGAAGAACCAAAAAAAAAAAAAAAAAAGATGATGGCAA
The DNA here is from genome assembly GCA_036559045.1 of Platycarya longipes. Taxonomy (NCBI): domain Eukaryota; kingdom Viridiplantae; phylum Streptophyta; class Magnoliopsida; order Fagales; family Juglandaceae; genus Platycarya; species Platycarya longipes. The sequence continues at coordinate 29,913,858 of CM071796.1, forward strand.
CCTCGTAATGAACTGTCCTGCAGAAAGAAATTAAATATCAAATAAATAACAATACAGAAACATACAATGTATGTTTTGAAAGTATGTTCTCAAATAACAAAACTGAAAGAAATATCAAAACAGAACATGAATTTAAAAAGAAATTAACAAAACAGGAAAAAAACATGATTTGAAGAAATAACCAAACAAAAGAACATAGAAAAAAAAAGAGGGTACGTTGAGAATATATAATAGGAATGAGATTGGGAATGAGGAATGGGGATAAATATAGAATTTATGTTCTTTTTAACTTTCAAATGAGTTTTATGTTAACATTATATGAATATGAACGGATTGAATTAAATATTGTCATTTATTGATAAACATAACTGAGTATTGATTGTTGTTGCAGGGTATGAATAGAGATTGCAAGATGAAGCGGTGGGATTAAATTTAATGGCAGGAATGTATTATTTGGTGAATGGGCTTAAAGGAATTTAAATTATTGTGTTTAAATTATTGATTTTAATTGGATGCGGTAGAAAGTTGATGCGGTAGAAAGTTGATGCGGTTTAATTAATTTTAATGGCAGAAGCATTATTTTGGCTAATGGGCTTAATGGATTGAGTATTGAGTAGCGTTTCCGTATTAAATAGTGACTAAATAGACATTAAATGAGTTTTAATGGCTAAAGCATTATGTCGATAAATTAGCTTAATGAAATATCTATATTTTCATAAATTTTCTGTTTACAAACGGACGTTTATATACAATACAAATGACTTAACAGTTTTTGTTAAACCAACAACTTTGGATCTGTTAAAACAAGAATTTCTGTTAGATAGGCTCTTTATATATATATGTATATGGTATAAAGATGTTCATGAACCTCCAAGGAGCTGAGCTTATTTCTACAGAATTCTTAATTTCTTTGGAACCCTTTTTTTTTTTTTTCTGAGAAGAGAGTTTTATTTATATTCTTTTTCAAAGTGGTGGTTCTTATAAAGTTGGAAAAGAGAATCATGCTCATGGGGATTAGAGAACGAAGACAGTGGCAGTAATGATGGGTTAGGTTGTCACCATTTTGCATGTAATAGGAAAGAGCGAAAGAAGGAACACATATATACTTTCGCACCTTTTTCTTTTTCCTGTTTCTTTCACTTAGTTTTGCTTTGCGGTGACCACTTTAATCACACTCTTAGATTTCAGTAACAAAAGCTCCCCACCGCCTTCTTTTTCCTTTACTACCTTTACACTGTCATTTGATCTGTCTACCACCGTTTATACTGCATATATATTCCAAGCATGCATTAATCAAGATTTTGACTGGACTAGAGAAATATTTTACATATATATATAATCAAGAAAAAGGAACTACACGAATTGGAAACACGAAACTGTTAATTCCCTCTTATTCTTTACTCTATCTTAGTTTGTTTATACATCGATTTATTTGTATCTAGGCTTGTGATCACTAGGAAATGATTCAAAGTAAATTTGCAGGCATGGAAGGCAAGCAATTTGGATGAAGTCTGATTCTTTTCGATGCATGCATGCCAGGCTGATTATTTCAACGCCCCCACATGATCACAATAAAGAATGAGTGTAATCCAATCATTTAGACAAGGGAAAAGGTTAGAATAAATATTGCACAACCCCACAGGCAACTATGCAATAAAATCTTATCGATCATCGATGTTATATATAATGTTAGAAATAAGTCTTAAAACGAATGGTAAATTCGAAGTATTGTAGCAGAAATAAAAATGATAAAATAAAATTAACAATCACATATAAAACACATATATTTAAATACTTCGGCTCATTGTGAGCCTATGTTCACTTTTAAATTCGATCGGAATGAATTCACTATCAATGCAGATGGAGTGCAAGAGATTAATCACAAATCCTCACAATCTCAAAACCTAATTACACCTAATGAATTCTCAAGACTGTTTATAAGAGGATCCTCTATCTTCCAAGTATTTGGTTGCTGATCTTAAAATTGTCTCTCTCACTTTACAAAATACATAACATATGCTTATATGGTAAATTGCGCACAACTCTAGAAGACTACAACTCGCTCAAACAACTATTAGAGTTTACGTCTCACTTGAACTGGAAGTCAAGTGAACATTTTGTGCAAATCCTACTCGAGCTAGATGTCGAGTGAGGGATGAGGGAACCTCTCAGACCTAGACTCGCTCGAATTGGATGTCGAGTGAGTGTCAAGCGTAGTCTCTGATTGTGGCACTCATTCAACCATATTCAAACCACACTCAACTTATAATGATCATTTCATTTTGGAACAAACTTTTCTGAATATATATTGTATTGCTTATGCAGAAAGAAAACGAAAACTAGTTAGGCAGATATCCCATGTTTTCAACTAAGTGCACAGCACGCTCAGGGGAAACCCCGGTGAAGAAACCGAGCATATTACCATGCAAGTTGCAGAAGAAAAAGAAGGAAATGGCAGTCCCCGAGGGAGGGGAAAGACTTGGAATTTTTATGTGAGAAGGTTAAAAAAGAATATTGGGGAATTGGATTTGGGAAAAGAAAAGGCAGCCAAAAAGAAAACATGTCATATGAAAGGATGCGTGTCTGGGGACATTTATTGTATAAAGTTGCACGCTATGCTTTCTTTTCAACTCCCCAAAACAAAAATCTGTTTGTTCCTCATCCCACTTTTTTTTAGTCGGGTGTGACTGTGTATTTTTGAAGACCAGAGAGCAGACGATAGATCGAGGGATTTTAGATGGAATTTCGCATGAACTCATGGCCTGGGACCCCACCTGCGCCCATTGTCCTTGTCAACGTAGGACCCATGCATATTGCAACCTTTGCTAATTTCTCTTTTCCTCGCATTCCCACCCTCCAAAAGGTAAGAGCTTCAACTTTTGATAATCATGCATTTGATTCATTCTCTGCGGAATGATCTTTGAAAACATGATTGTTGCTTACATCAAGCTAGCCCTAGAGAATTTCTCACTTTCCCACTTTGTTGAAAATTTGTTAGGCAAAATGTAAACTAAGTCATTCACTTGGCGGAGAGATGCTGCATGACGCGTTCATTCTTTACAATATTAATGAATCTGCACGATCTGATCATGCAGAGATTAATTCATAAAGGAATCATATGTACTTAACTTCTAAGTAGAGAAACCCTAATCTCTTGTTGCTAACTTTTTGAACTTTTGAAATATAATAATGTGCCAATGATTTGGGCACGTTTCGAATAAACAACATTGAAAGGGTGCCCAACTCACCCAGAACTCGAGCCCACAAGGTTATCAGGCCCAAGGCCCGTTATCCGCACCCATCACAACGCAGTGTTCGAATTCAACTAGGGAGACCGAAACCGGGGATTAGCCAAGTCCCTGGTTATCCCGACCTGAGCAGGAGATGGTTAAACCAGCTTCGAGAACGCGCTAAGGACAGAACGACGGCTCACGTACTGATATATCTCCTGGACCCATCTCCCATCATGATCACTCTTACATTTATGAACGACAGACAGCCGCCGGTCTACAGACCCCCCCTTTAATGCGGAGCCGCTACAAACATACGCCATTAATTGCTAAATTGACAAAAGATGCAGCGGCATTTAATGCCCCTGTCCAAAAGGGTCTAATTGAGCATTAATTGGAGGGATACTCAATTAATGCGATGAGACCGACCAAATCAGACCAGGTTTCCTTATCAAGGATGACGGTCGAGTGATGTCCCGATTTCCGGTACTTTCGTCACACAGACCCTCCTCCCAAGGGGACACCTATAAATAACACCAAACCAATGACGAAAGGACGGCACGCTCACAGATTCTCTTACTCCCTCTATCATATATTTCCTCCCCTACACTAACTTGATCGTCGGAGCGGTCCCGGACCCCGACCCCCCTTGTTCTTGTTTTGCAGGTTACTATCGTACGGGATGCGGTAAACAAGAGTGCAGAATACGTCCTTAACAGTGGCGCCGTATGTGGGATCCGCCTCGGAATCCCGCGGGGTCGGTCTACCCACCCACGCGACGCATCCGCCTCGGAGTCCCGTGGGGTCGGTCTACCCACCCACGCGACGCATCCGCCTCGGAGTCCCACGGGGTCGGTCTACCCACGCGAAGCGATTCGCAACTCCTAAACATCCCCGATCCTAAGCACATCGACCCAGTACGCTCGGGAAAATTTTTCTTAAGTTTACACTTAACCAAAAAATTTCGCGGAGTAAAGACAGAATGAACAAAGCATCTAAAGGAAAATTAAATTGTACAGTCGGTCATAGACAGAATAAAGGAAGATTAAATTCAAAATTCATATATATAGTCGGTCATACAAACTCGCTCGAATCAAGCCCGAATGTCATGATCAATTACAAAAAAAAAAAAAAAAACTTTTACATCGACCAGGTCAAGCCTCAGGAGGGGTCGGAGGAGGATTCAGGTCGTCAAAGGGAGGGTAGCCACGCTTCCCGATCTTCTTGACGAATCTCTTCGCTGCCCGGTCTGGACCAAGAGACTTCACACTTATCCTCCAAGGATCGAGCTGAGGATCCACCAGGAGCTGGGACCCTATTCGGCGGAGGCCCTCGGCATAACCGTGCCCCCAGGCGGAGTTGCAAATTGCCACCACCCGAGATATCTGCTGCTCGAGGCCAGCGATCCTCGAATGGGCCTCTTCTAGAGCACTCCTAGCCCCCACGAGATCGGACTCCCGAGCAGCCCGGATTTCCTCAGACCACGCCAGCTCCGCTTCCAGAATCTCTCGGGCGCGCCTCGAACCGGCCAGTTCCTCCTCCCGAGCAATCCGAGCCTGCTCGGAAATGGCTAACTCTTCTTCCCTCAGTGATAGAATCTGGGAAGAAGCAGCTAACTCTGCTGTCCGAGCGGTTAGCTCGGACTGAAGGAGGATCTTGTCCTGCTCAGTGGCCGATCTCGCGTCCACGAGGCGGGCATTCCTCCGATGGGCTACCGCCAGTGATTCCCGGGCCGCCTCCAATTCGGCCCGAAGAGAAGAGTTGGCTCTCTCCAGCCTGCTCTTTTCTACCCCCAACTCCTCAACCGATTTGATCAGCCCCCTGCAGGTTTCCTGCGACTGCTCGAACTGGTCCCGTGCCTGCTGTAGCTTGTAAAGCCCGAACTTGCAGACGGTTCCGAGCTCACTGTTGAATTCAGCGAGCTCAGCCAGCTCGGACCCCACTGTCCGGGATATCTCCTTGGCGACCTAAAACACCGAACACAAAAAAAAAAAAAAAAAAAACAAAGAGAAGGAAAAACTTAGCAACTCGAAAAGAGGAAACCGTCCGAAATTCAACAAAGCCTACCGAACAAACCTGAGTCAGCAGAGGCTCCAGCATCGAGGCCACTCGGGCGGAAGCATCTGCCTTTGCTTGTTCGAATCAGGAAGGCCGCTCTGAACCGGCTTCACCGGCCTGATGACTTCCTTCCTCCGAATTCGACCCGAAGAGCTGACCGAGCACCGCGACCCCACTTCGAAGTCGAAAAGGAGAGGGGGGAGCTTCCGAGCCCGGGGATGGGCATGCGTCCTCAAAGTGAACCCCCGAGGTCGACCCCCTCTCGAAAGTCGGGGGTGGGCGTTCAGGAGACTCATCGGACTCAGCGGCCGGTCGACCGCTCTCGTCTGCGACCTCCATATGGCTCCCTTCCGCTGGATGGTCGGACCCGCTCGACCTCTCAGGGGTGGCCTCGTCCCGATTTTCTTGGTCCAGAGCCCCTTGCTGCTCGAGTCCCTCGCAGACACCCTCGGAATTGGCCTCCTCGCCAAATACTTCATCTTTCCCCTCGGAGGCATCTGAGTGGCGCTCGGAAGATGAAGGGGGAGGGGTGGGCAACTGATTCGCCCTAGCAGCTTGCTCCTCCGACTCCTGTCGGAAGACCTGCGCGAATGGCATGGCCCCCGGAGTCAAATCGGCGGCATGATCCAGAGCCTCCTGGAAGGCGCGCTCTATCTCCTCTCCGTCTGAGGAGTCGACCCCGGCCAGGTCGGTCGCCTCGATCTGGGCTTCCATGACCATCCTCCCTGCCTCAGCCCTTATTCCCTCGGTCTGCAAGAACCGGAGCCCGTCCGAGGACGACGACGAGGAAGCCGGCTCGGGACGTCGTGCGAGAGAGTCTGTGGGGGGAACACCTCCGTCCGGACCCTCGGCCCGTGGACCCTTCCCCTTCTTCTGCTTCTTGAGGCGGGCACCACGGCTCGAAATAACTTCGCCGGCCCGACTCTTGGTGCGCCTCTCTTATTCTACCTCCCAATCAGAGGCCCGCTTGCGAGAGGAGGTAGGAGGCTCTTCCGGGACAGTGAAGAAGTTTTGACCCTCGGCGTAGGACCGGTCTGGTCGGGTCAAAAACTCCTTGATGTTCTCCTCGGTGAGGAGATTGTCGGACCATAGCCGATCGGGATCCTCTGCCCCCCAGGAGAGGATCGCCTTCACCCTCTCAGCCTCTTGGGCCGAGAGGGTAACCTCCATATGTGTCTGGGAGGGGAGGAAGCCCCAGTCTTTCTGAACGGAAAAATCGCTCCCCTCTCCCTCCGGGAACTCCCACTCCCTGCCCGAGACAAAGAAGAACCGTTTGTGGTAGTCTCGGGCACTCGAATGCCTCTCTTCCATTCTGATCAGCCTACATTTCGGCTTTATCTGGAAGCCGGCAACATTCCCGTCCCGACGGAGGAGCCGGTACAGCGAAAAGAATTCCCGAGCGGTCAAGTCGGGGTAGGGATCGTTCTTCCCAGACAGAACAATCTTAAACGCCACGCAAGTGGCCAACAGGATACGCCACCCGTTCGGCATGAGTTGGGCGGGGGCCAGACCCAAGAAGTGTAGGACTTTCCGAACGGGCCGAATGAAGGGAAGGCGTAAGCCCTTCGAAAGCATAAGGGAGAAGAGCACGACCTTCTGAGCCCTCCCATCACGCTCACAGGCCCTAACTCCATCCCCCGGGGCCTCCAAGGTGTGCCGCCAGGAAACGCGGTGTTTCTTCCTAAGCGTGTCCACATCGGAGGACTGCATTGTGGACGTCCAACCATTGCCGGCGAAGAAAGGGCATGGGTCAGAAGAAGCCATGGGGGCAAGTGGGAAGAAAGAACAGAGAAAGCAGCGAAAGGACGGAGAAGGCAGCGAAGAGCGAAGGCGAAGAAGAAGGGCAACAGAATGGCAAGGAAGCAAACAGCGGAGCAAGGACAGTGACAAGACTTCTGGGTATTTTATACCCAGAAGCGAAAATTTAAGCGAGCGGGAAACGAGGCTACGCCGAAACCGTCACCTCAGACGTGGCCCTTGGGAACAGAAAGCACGCCCTGAACTGACCAATCAGAGGTGAGAAGCGTGCGCCGAAATGACAAGTCAGTTAATGATGGTCATGCGCGTGCGTCTCACCATTTAATAACGGACTACTGACGGTTCGAGAATCGGAACGGCGGCACAATTAAATTTCGAACTGCATTAAATGCCTGACACGGAATATGACAGGTCACGATTCGGCATTAATTGATCAGAATTCAAATCGTCCCTCTGAAGTCCGGTCGGTAAATGAAACGACATGCCAGCTGGAACCCCCGAACACATCCAACCCTGTGTTCCCGCTCGGAAGGGGGAATTAAAAGAACACTGCCCAGTATTGAAGGACAGTGCAAGCAAAGGAAAGGAAGACCCTAGCTCTAAAAACGTTGGGAATTTTCATCGAAGTGCCTTCGATAAAAACTCGCGGGGTACTGAAAGGGTGCCCAACTCACCCAGAACCCGAGCCCACAAGGTTATCAGGCCCAAGGCCCGTTATCCGCACCCATCACAACGCAGTGTTCGAATTCAACTAGGGAGACCGAAACCGGAGATGAGCCAAATCCCTGGTTATCCCGACCTGAGCAGGAGATGGTTAAACCGGCTTCGAGAACACGCTAAGGACAGAACGACGGCTCACGTACTGATATATCTCCTGGACCCATCTCCCATCATGATCACTCCTACATTTATGAACGACAGACAGTCGCCGGTCTACAGACCCCCCCTTTAATGAGGAGCCGCTACAAACATACGCCATTAATTGCTAAATTGACAAAAGATGCAGCGGCATTTAATGCCCCTGTCCAAAAGGGTCTAATTGAGCATTAATTGGAAGGATACTCAATTAATGCGATGAGACCGACCAAATCAGACCAGGTTTCCTTATCAAGGATGACGGTCGAGTGATGTCCCGATTTCCGGTACTTTCGTCACACAGACCCTCCTCCCAAGGGGACACCTATAAATAACACCAAACCGATGACGAAAGAACGGTACGCTCACAGATTCTCTTACTCCCTCTATCATATATTTCCTCCCCTACACTAACTTGATCGTCGGAGCGGTCTCGGACCCCGACCTCCCTTGTTCTTGTTTTGCAGGTTACTATCGTACGGGATGCGGTAAACAAGAGTGTAGAATACGTCCTTAACAAACATCATGCATGTCGTTTAAGCTTGATCAGGAAGTGATCCACTCGTATAAAATAAGGGGCGCTGAGAGATAAAGCAAATAAAACTGCCCCCATGCACCTTATGATCATAGGAGTATGATCATGTTACTTATAGTAGTAGTAGTACTACACTACTACTGTTTTTGCTTTTTATCCTTTTCATCAGATGATATGATGTGTAAACAACCGACTTTGAAGCTTTCCTACAATCAGAAGAATACTAGATAAAAGGAATCATTAAATAAACTAGCAAGTAATTTAATATCTATCACAGTAAAAGTCTTGATTTTGCACTAGTACTATACGTGATGAGAGTCTTAAAACATAAATATAATATTATTAAATAATTTGCTTTTTAAAATTATGAAGCACTTAAGCTAGCTAGCTTTTGGATATATAATTAATGCGCGCCATATATAGCACTTTAGAGTGGATTCGTGGATATATATATTAGGGTAATGCTACATATAGTTGTAGAGTTGCAAACGACGTGCAGTCATTTTAGAAAAAAATTAATTTTTTTTACATGGGTCCCATATATATTCACTTTTTTTCAAAGTGACTGCACGCCGCATGCAACTTCATGACTACATCTATCATTTCTCTATATATTATAGAGTAGTCTTAATGATCAGTTTTTGTCTAGCTAGCTAGCTAGCTTGATGGCAATTAAATTCTATCAATTAGTCTAATTAATTATAAGATCCACCCCAATGAACTCTCCATTATCTCTAAAATCAAGAAATTTTCCATAGAGAATCTTTATCACACGGAAATATTTAACCCGTACTGTTTCACATGAGGCAGAATTTCCTAGCCTTATAAAACAAAATATGTTGGGGCTGAGATTCTGAGAAGGTATAAACGGCAAGAAGCAAAGACAAAATAAAGGCAAGTACGTACTGAACAATGGGGACTGCATAGTTAACGTCCAGTTAAGGAGTTTAAAAAAAGTTACAGCTTGCTCATGATGCCCTTACTAGTCGGCTCATGTACGTACGTACGTAGGTAGATCGACCATGTTTCTTGGTCTACTAAAAATATTGAATTATGGCGTGCATGATACATATATATTCATTATAAAAAAATAAATATTTATGATTAATTATTTATAGTAAATGAATATTTATAATTAATTTTAAGTATAAAAAATTATTTTATTAAAATTAACTGACCATAAATAAATAATTTTTAAACTTACAGGAAAAGTTAGGCAAACGCAATCCTCGCACGTAATAGCTAGCTAGCTAGATTTTTACTTAATTTAATGCCTTTATTAGTAACAAAAGATCATTATAAGTTATAATTAAGTGGTTGGTTGGAATGAGATGGCATCATAAGATGAAAGCTAGATCAATATTGCAGTTTCCCCGTCTCTGTGTAATATATATATATATAGAGAGAGAGAGAGAGAGAGCGCGCGCGCCAATAATGCTATGCAGGATATAGCAGACAGACGGTTGCTTTTTGGTACTTTGCGAATAAAATTCTGTCTCTCTACAAGGATTGGCGTGAAGAGAGAGGCTCTTTTTTTTAATCCCTTGACAACGAGCCAATAATATTGTACATGAATATATAAATATTATATATATAAAGGAACAAATTATGATAAACATATATATATATAAAGAAGTGTTATAAAACTAAAAAGAAAACTACTACTATTGCAAGAGAAATATAAAAGAAACTCTTAAGAACTGAAACTTTCTTTCTCTCTCTATATTTTCTTATGAATTTCATTACAACTGAAGCCCATATTTATAGGCGTTGAAGTTACTATGCAAGTTACTATGCAAGTCACTATGCAAGTCACTATGCAGATTTTAAAATAATAGTGGTAGGGTCATTCACATAATTTAGTGGTGGGACAGGGGGCGGCGCCGTTTCGTTCGTTCATTTACAATTCATAACACTCCCCCTTGAATGACCAGCCATAAAGAATCTGCCTCGTTAAAACCTTGCCAAGGAAAAACCCAGTGGGAAGAAAAACCAATGGCGAAGGAAAAATAGTACAGTCTTCTTATGTATCCACAAGTGCTTTAAGATTGCCTCATTAAAACCTTGCGAAGGAAAACCCAATGGGATAAAACCTTAGCGAAAGAAAAAGAGTACAATCAACACAAGTCTTCAGGACTTTTACTCCCCCTGGAAAGTGCATGACGATAGATTTTGAGTCTTCACATTTTAATATTCTGCACAATTTTCTTGAATGTCGCAGTTGGTGATGCCTTTGTGAATAAATCTGCCAGATTATCACTTGATCGTATCTTTGATATATCCTCCTTTGATTTGAGTGATACAAGCAGCGAGCTATCAAAATACCACACTTTTCTTGGATATGTTGAGTCATTGATCTCAGCCAAATATACTCTCGACTTGTTTCATGAATTGCAATAATCTCTGAGTGATTTGAAGATGAAAAATAATATCTGGTTGACAAACTTAATAGAAATCTGATACCTGCAGTAATACTTAAACTCCCCCTGATAATATGCGTTAGTGTTTCAAGTAATAAGCAAATATGATTTCGGTATATATAACAAGCTAAGAATTCAAACACGATCTCCAACTAAATAATGCATTAGAGAGAGTATGATAATATTTTCATCTAAAATTTTCTCCCCCTCATTCGGCGTTATTAGGGAGAATTTGTTTATATACGGTGGAAATAACATTGGAAACCATCTATGTATGCTAAAAGCTGTAAAAGCTTTGAGATTTAATATTATCGGTTCGGCGGAAAATCAAATCCGCTTGACATTGTGGACAAACGAGATCTTGAAGAGATTTGAAGGCTTCGGGTTGTTGTTTTAAATATAACCAATTTTATCATTGGTTTACTCCAGCAAAAAGATTTCACATTCCTCATAGATTCAGTTGTTGTTCATCCAGAACGATATTATGTCTGATAGAAATTCTAATGTCCCAGATTTAAACCATGAACCTTTTATACCTCAACCACTTATATTTTCTCCTGAGGCTGTAAACGCCATGATAGGAGCAGAGATATATCTATCTAGTAAATCTGATCCTGAAATTGTTGCAGCATCAAGAACCCTCAGTGCTCAATATGCTGCATCTCTTACAACCATGTCTCAGAGGCTACTGGCGAGAACGAGTGAGGTTGATCATCTTAAAACTCAAATATCTGAGTTGCATCAAACGCTTGCAACTAAAGATAGTAAAAATAAAGATTTAAAACAAGAAAACAAGGAGCTGAAGAAACTTGTAGACTGGTATTCTCGTGACCTGAAAACACGAGTAGAAGAGCTGGAACGAGAAAGAGCACAGATACAAAGTCAACAACAGCAGCTAACGGCAGAGGTTCAGCGTAGGGATAGCTGTAATTAATCTCGCTGGCTTTTGAAATTATGCATCCAGCATATCTTGTAAAGTGAGATTTGAAGAGATGATGGTTTGTCTTGTTCTTATTTCCATTTCTATAAGAACCGTCTTTAGTTTCATTTAGTACGCATCAAATCTTCTTCTCATATCTATAATTCATCTGTATTTGTATTCTTATTCTACAAATTTCCAATGGCTCATCAATTTCCTTTTACTATTTCTCACAATCAACATATGAGGTATCCTTCACCTCAATTACAAGTTGATCCTGCATCTTCCGCAGGTGCAATGTTGCAGCAAGCAAATGATCTGGCTAATAAGTCAGATCGTGAAGCTGTTTATGAGCTGGTGACTCTCGGCACCCGATACTCTTCCTCTATTGTTGGATTTTCCAGCCGATTACAATCCAAAAATCGTGAGATTGAGGAGCTTAACGAGAAGGTTTCTGTACTTCAACGACTCGTTCAAGAGTCTAACAGAAAAATTACAGACTTAAAGCAAGAGAATAAGGATTTAAAATCCTTACTTGCCTCTTCATTTCGACTGCCTAATCCTTTAGATAAGGATGGTATGTTGCTTTATGAAGAGCAAATGCATTTGAGAGATGAGACTAGAAGTCTCAAATTCTTGTAACTCATCTATGAATTGAATAATAAGATCTTTCCTTTTCAAATGCATTCCTTGAATTTATAGCAACCCTTGTAATCTTTTCAAGAGTTCTAACAAGGTAAATCATCAACGTAAACTGCAATAATGATGAATCCGGATTCTGATAAAACACATGAACATATAGGATTATTCTTAAATCCTTCTTTCAATAGATACTTGTTGATTCAATTATACAACATGTGTCCGGATTGCTTTAACCCATATAAAGATCTTTGAAACTTTATAAAGTACATACTCCTAAATGTACTTGGATTAGATGCTTCAAGTATCGTAAATCTTTATATATGTAATGATCTAATGATCCGGACCACATTCATTAACTGCATATCTAATCCTTTTGTAATAACCAAATCGATTAAAAATATGAATGTGATTGCATTCATAACAAGGAAATATGTTTCCTCATAACTGTTCTCGGGTTTCTACAGGAAACCTTGTGCGACAAATTATACCGCACAATTTCATTTCGCATTACGCTTTCGTATAAATACTCATTTATATCTAACAAATATTACACCCTTTGGTGTTTGGACAACAGGTCCAAATGCATCTCGCTTCACTAGCGAGTTTAATTCAGTTTTAATAACTGCTTTCAATTTTGGCCAATCATTTCTACATCGACATTCTTCGACGATTTTTGGCTCACTTTCTTCATTACTTCTGGTAATATCAAGTGTTATCATATATGTTGTCGATAACAGTTTTATTTCTATCCATAAATTTTCCAGTACTCATGAAATGTATTGAGATCTCATTGTTCCTCTCCAGGGGAAAACATTTCATGAAACACCTCTACAGGAGGTTCCTCTTCAGGAGGTTTATACTCTTCAGGAGTTTTCTCTTCAGGAGTTATACTCTTCAGGAGTTATACTCTTCAGGAGTTTTCTCTTCAGTAGTTACACTCTTCAGGAGTTACCTTTTCAGGAGGATTATATTTTATACAGAAAATACGGTCTCTTCATGAGCACCGATTTTTATTTTTCTTGTGCACCAATAGGTCTTCAACGCTTCAGGTGTATCTTAGACTCATTTATTGCTGTTTTAACAACTCGTCCTTCAGGGACTTCAATTCTTGCTTAAGCATTAACAGCAGTAATATATGATTTTACAACACCTTTAGTGTCAGTAAATACATCATGTAATTGATTTGCAACACTTTGCAGATAAATAATCCTCTGAACTTCTGGTTCACATTTATTTGTAAGAGGATCAAATTTAAACAGGACTTTATTATCCCAAGTAATTTCTTGTCGTGCTTCAGGCACCGATATTTCATTATTTCAAAACATGATGAAATATTAATAAGCTTATATATAAAAACTTAGTATAAATAAATCAAGTGCTTGGCCGTACAACAGGTACGTGACTACTGTTTAGTCATATTACATCTATGACAAACATCTTCATCTTTTTATGAAGAATTATTCTGAGGGCCTTTACCCTTCTCTGAGTTTGATCACTTCTGGTGATATGATATATTTTTATCATCTTTAGTGTTGTCGCTTTTGGGACCAACACTTCTATAATTTTTCTACCACGTCTACGCCCTTAGTTTCCGTTCACTTCTGGGAATTGTGTAAATTCGATATCATTAATAGGACGTAACTGGTGTAACAAAAACTCATTATTTAGCTCAATCACTGGAAGACAAAACAAAAGTTCAGAATATTTGTTGAACTTTCACTCTCGATATTGCTACTGCAGGAGCACATTCGAGGTATGAAAAATAATGTCTTCTTTTATATATCATTATCAGTGACATTTTCACTGTATAATTTTAATATTGAGCTGATTTTAAAGAGTGTAGAATATTCAATACCACTCTTAAAATCTTGTAACTTCAGGTGCAATAAATCATAATGATCTTTTGAGAGGATTACATCTTCTGGTGCTTATATCACTCTCTTAATTCATTTCACATAGTAAGATGATTTTTCATCATAAGATACACAGCACGGTCCTTCAGGGACACATGGTTTTCTTCTATGATTGTATCTTTCAAGTTCATCATCATATCCAAATAGATCTCATCAAGGATCCTGGATAAATAACATTTTTCAGAAATGTCAATAGTAATAAATCTCAATATTTGACATTATATTACAAAAATAAATCTGTGAATTTAAGAAATATATTCACATTATCATGAGAATAAAAATAAAATTTTATCAAGTAATATTCAGCAATATTACCTTTAATATTTATCTCAAGGACTGCAAATAATATATTGAAAAACTTACTTGAAGTAGAAGACCACTAGCTTCAGTATCGGTAGAACCTCGTGCTGATAACGTGTTATAAAACTAAAAAGAAAACTACTACTATTGCAAGAGAAATATAAAAGAAACTCTTAAGAACTGAAACTTTCTTTCTCTCTCTATATTTTCTTATGAATTTCATTACAACTGAAGCCCATATTTATAGGCGTTGAAGTTACTATGCAAGTTACTATGCAAGTCACTATGCAAGTCACTATGCAGATTTTAAAATAATAGTGGTAGGGTCATTCACATAATTTAGTGGTGGGACAGGGGGCGGCGCCGTTTCGTTCGTTCATTTACAATTCATAACAAGAAGGAAATTGTTAAAAGAAAATAAACATTTTTTCTCTCATCATACTGTCACACAACTGGTTATTTCTACCTTTTCCCTTTAATTATACTTTTTTTGAAATTCTGCTTGCCTTGTCTTGTGATATATTCAAAGGTTGATGTGGAAAAGGAGGGACGCGCTCTGGGGGGCTGAATGAAACTATTTTGAAGTCAGGGTCCCATTGGTGGACATCTACCATGTAAATCCATTTGCATAAAAAATAAATATCGGGTTTGGTCATCTTAAAAAATAGGAATAGATCAAAATCTTCTTTTTCAGCTTTTCATCATCATGGTGAAAAATTTATCTGATAGGTGCATCATGACATCGTCGAAGTTCTACTATATAATATTGGTTTTTGCAAGTCCCAAAAATATGGAAAATGATTATTAAAAGTAATTACCTTTATTAATTTTAATTGTCATCAAGCCAAAAACCACATGAAAGTACATGAAAGTACTTTTCAATAGAATAACGTCATTAGTTTCATTTATAACAAGAAAGCTAGAGACGAGTTGTAGTTGAAGCTAGCCCGATAAATTAATTTACAAGTACGTACCAAGTATTTGAGGATCGATTACCTCCCCTCCTATATATGAGAAGGATTATTTGAAGATTTATAAGTTTTATAAGTTGTGTTTTGGATATTGTTTTTGAACTGAATTGAATTGAGTTATTTATAAATAATAGTGAGTTGAAATGGTAAAATTATAAATTTTATAAGATTAATCTAAGATGAGTTTAATAATTTAAGAGTTAAATATTTGAACGAGAGACTTAGTTTAAAATTAGATTAAATTGAGTTGAACTCACGTGAGTGTAACAGCCAAATGGGAAGTGTATAAATGAAAAGAGAAAAATAATCAAATCTAAATGAATAAATAGAATCAAAGTAGAGATTTTGTATAAAGTAGGTAGTTTGTTAGGTCAGTCTAATTTTCTTAAAGTCGGGTTAAGCTCCTAAAACTCTCTAGGCACTTCTTTCAAAAAACTGATCACTATTCATTTCTTGGTGTTATAAGGTAGTGTGATATCATTCAAGCTAGTCTTGAATCCTAGGTGATTAGTTTTTTTATTCCTTTAAGCACAAGAGAGGAAGGAAACCTTGCTCTTTATTTCTGAAAAGTGTTTCGGATTAGAGTGAGCAGGGAAGGGGTGGTGTGAGGGAGGAAATTAAGAAGACCAGAAAAGAAGGAAGAAGAAGAAGTCTAGTTCGAACAGAAAGAGGTCTCAACAATTAGGGGGTGCTTGGGGGGGTTGGTTTTGGTCAAGTGATGCGCTCAGGAGCTTGTGCAGCGCCGCAGACCCTCACAGCAGAGGCTGCTTCGGTCTTGAAACACTCTCTCAGCTTGGCAAGGAGAAGAGGCCATGCGCAGGTGACTCCTCTCCATGTGGCTGCCACTTTACTGAGTTCTAGGGCCAGTCTTTTAAGAAGGGCTTGTCTCAAATCTCAGCCACGCCATTCATCACATCCTCTTCAATGCAGAGCTCTTGAGCTCTGCTTCAACGTGGCTCTCAATAGACAGCCAACCACGCCTCCTCCACTGCTACATGGCCAGCCATCTCTATCCAATGCTCTCATTGCCGCACTCAAAAGAGCTCAGGCACACCAAAGAAGGGGTTGCATTGAACAACAGCAACAACAACCACCACTTATAGCCATAAAGGTTGAGTTAGAACAGCTTATCTTATCCATCTTAGATGACCCTAGCGTTAGCAGGGTTATGAGAGAGGCTGGGTTCTATAGCGCTGCTGTAAAAAATAACATAGATCAGGACTCCTCAGCCACTTCTGTGTTTCAGTCATGTTACAATAGTTCCGGTGGGGTTTTCTCTTTACCTTGTTCACCTTCTCCAACTGATGAAACCCAGAGAGATATCGTCAACCCTAGCTCTTTCTGGCAAACCCATTTCTTGAATTGCTCTTCTGAACAAAACCCAGGTCTCTTCTCCCCTCAAATGAAAGCTCCAACCAACCCCATCACAGGTACTTCAGCCTCTTCCAAACAAGATATCAAGTTGGTTTTTGAGGTCCTTTTGGGGAAGAATAAGAGAAAGAACACCGTGATAGTTGGTGATTCAGCGCCTATAACTGAAGGCCTAGTGTTGGAGTTAATGTCAAGGCTTGAAAGAGGAGAGGTTCCTGGAGAGCTGAAGTCAACCCATTTCATCAAATTTCAGTTTGCACCAGTTACACTAAGATTCATGAAGAAGGAAGATGTGGAGATGAACCTTTCAGAACTGAAAAGGAAGCTTGTTTCTCTTGCAGCAGGAGGAGGTGGAGCGATTGTTTACACTGGTGACCTGAAATGGACATTTGGGACAACTTTTAATGAAAGAGAGGGAGGATTCTCTTGTGGAGAAATCATGTCAGGTTATAACCCAGTTGATCATCTTGTTGCCGAAATAGGGAGGTTATTCTCTGATAATGGTAGCCCAAAGACAAAGATATGGCTATTGGCAACTGCGAGTTATCAAACATACATGAGGTGCCAAATAAGGAAACCCCCTCTTGAGATACAATGGGCTCTTCAAGCCGTTAATATTCCATCAAGCGGACTTGGTTTAAGTCTCCAGGGTTACAGGTTATGTCTTGCTCCATACTGAATCTTAATGCCTTCATCCATTAACAGTATATACACATATAATTCATCCTCCATAGATGATCCACTCTTGATCAAGCTTTGTGTTTTGAATAGTTTAGGCTGGATTCAGTCAGTGTTAGCCTTTAGCCAGAACCACTGAGAAAAATATGGTTGGTGAGACAGACATGAACTACTGTCCTGTTTTTCTTTGTTTTGTCAGCACGTAGCCACGGGATTTCAACAGAATCCGGATTCACAGCTATTAAAAAAAGGACAAAATATATATATATCTAAGATAGGTTTTTTTTGTTTTCTTTTTGTTTTGAGGGCTTTTCTTATTAAGAAAAATAAATTCTATTCATAACTCTTTAATCATGCCTTTTTTTTATTAAGAATTTATTCATTATTATTTTTTATTTATCAATCATTTAATAGCACACTAAAAAAAATATTCATCTACAAATATCCATCTATATATATGGTTTAACATTAAGGTTTATAATGAATTCCTTTGATTAATGTATCTTCACAAATTTTTAATTATTGGTTATCGCTAAATTCCTCCGTAAAATATGTTTTATTTTCTCCAAAATTATGTCATTTACTATTACTTCAGTATGTACGGTGATTTAAACCATGTTATATATATTTTAATTAAAAGTTTATTAGTGTGTTTACTGATTTACAATTTGTCATGAATGGTTGTAGTGTGCTTGATTCAAAGATGACAATTTCCCAGAACCCATATGATCAGTTGCTGGAATTAAAGCCATTTAGTTGCAAGGAGGAACAAGATAGGCTCGCATGCTGTGCAGAATGTGCATCCAATTATGAAAAAGAAGCCAACTTGTTCAAATCCAGACAGCAAAAGCTCTTGCCTCCTTGGCTGCAACCTCGTGGAGATGAAGCCCGCCAAAAGGTAACAAAAGTTCAGTTTGGCCTTCCATCTGTGTTGGGTTTAGATCAGATAAACTGAAAGTTGCTAGTTTAAGGGCAGTTTCATGGAGGTCTGGTCTCATCTGCTTGGAATATTCGATTTTATGCGCGAGAATTACATTTTGGCATGAAGATATAAAATATATAATAAAATTTATTTCTTTTAATCAGTTTAAATTTTGAAATAAATAATAATTTTATATAATATTAAAATAGAGTTTATGAGTTCAAATTTTGATTTTATAATCTATTTTATTTAATTAAATATTTCACGTATTAAACTATTTATTAAAAAAATCTATCTATACATGAGAAAAAATATTCAGATATAAAATATATAATAAAATTTTTATCTTTCTATCAACTTTTGGGATAAGTGTAGCATTGATGATAGGAAATTTTTTACTGATCTGCCCAATCATATGCGCAGGATGAACTGGGGAAGTTGAAGAGAAAGTGGAACAGAATGTGCCAGAGCGGTCAGCACCAGGTCAGGCAGAATCAAAGCTTGATGGGGAAGAGCTGCTCCGATTCTTCATCCTACCCATGGTGGCCAAGTCAGAACAGCCTCTTCCCCGACTCGATTTCCTTTGCTAATTCAACTTTGAAGTCCCCTAACAACACCAATCACGTGCCTCGATTCAGACGACAACAGTCTTGCACCATTGAATTCAATTTCAATGGCGGTACCGAGAAACAGCAATCAGCGGAACCGAGCTTGCACTCTCTAATTAAAGACAACGATGGGAAGGAATTGAAGATTACCCAACTCGCTCTAGGCAATTCTCTGTTCTTTGATTCCACAAAATTGGTGGAGCAGAAAAGTGAACGAACAATGCAACGAGCTGACACGTGTAAGCTGCTACAGGAGGTTGTGCCATGGCAATCCGAAACCATTCCTTCAATAGCAGAGGCCTTGATCGACTCCAAGCTGGCAAAGCAGGAGACGTGGTTCCTGGTTCAAGGACGTGACTCCATAGGAAAAAGAAGGTTGGCACGAGCAGTTGCAGAATCCATTTTCGGGTCTGCTGATTTGCTCCTCCACATGAACATGGCAAAGAGAGAGAATGAATTGACCCCAGGTACTGAAATCCTTGCGAAAACTTTGAAAAACCACGGAAAGCTTGTCGTCTTGGTGGAAGATGTTGATCTGGCTGATACCCATTTGATGCAATTCCTAGCTGAAAGATATGAAACTGGAAAAGTCGGAGAATCAAGCAAAAGGGAGGCAAGTGTGGGCCAGACAATATTCATCCTGACTAATGGTGGTTCCACGAGCTATGAAGATAAGAAAAACCAAGAATTTGTTATCAAGCTGAACCTGAAAATTAATGAAAGAAAACCTATTTTGGCGACTCCTAATGTAGATAGAAAGCGCAAGGCCGAATGGGATTTGTCAAACTTTGGAAAGGACTTGTCGAGGCAATCGAGCTTCAATACGCTTGATCTGAACATAAGAGCTGAGGAGAACGATGAAAGCGAGAACAAACAAGGGGAGCATAGCCCCGTTTCGAGCGATTTGACTCGGGAAACCCCAAACGATTCCCGAAACGGGCCGCATGGATTTCTTAAGTTGATCGAGAATCGGTTTGTTTTCGACCGTAGCCCCGCTAGGGATAGAGAGATGATGGAGCTTTTCTTGTCCAAGATCAAAGGGTCGTTCGGGGAGGTTTGTGGGAAGCAAAATGTGGAAAGTTTCAGCGTAGAGGAGAGGGTGTTAGAGGAGGTTTTAGTCGGCTCTGCTTCTTTTCCCAACAGTTTGTTTGAGAAATGGCTGAAAGACATTTTCCAAACGAGCTTACAAACGGTCAAATTTGGCGGGAAGAATGGTATGGGCGTTAGGCTGTGTTTGGATGGCAAAGGAGAGGGGATTTTGGAAGATGGCTTCTTGGGTTCACGTCTACCGAAGACAATTCAAGTTTCTTACTAATTAATTTAATTTGGGGTGGGTTTTTTTCTTTTTAATATGTGAAGTCTTTCACAAATGGAAAATAGCCAGAGTATCCTTAATATTACTGCTCATTTTCCTAATAGGATCATGTGTTTTTTCCCTCTCTGTTTTCTAGTGCCATGCCATCATGATTTGAATTACTTTTTATTCCACGTAGGACTCTCCGGGTAAACGTTACCCCATTAATCTAAATTAAGCTTTCTATCTCCAAGGATTTCAAACCCTAGAAACAAAAATAAGATGTTTTTTCTAAAACTGGTAGAAAACCTGACAACCTTAGCATTATTCGGCTGATTATTGCTAACAATCAATCCATGATAATGATGATGATAGATAACAGCATGCACATAGGATCGATGATCAAGATAAGACATCGGTTTCATAACTAGTATATATATCTCCCTACATAAAGGGTCTCAATATTCAATTTTTATGTAATTTTCTTATGATCATGAACTTAGTGTCATGGCATCCAATTATATTTTAAGTCATCATTTCATTTGAATGTTAAGATAAATTGAATTCTTTATAAATAATAGTAAGTTAAAATAGTAAAATGAATTTTTGTGAAATTTAACTAAAATTAGTTGATATGTTTGGATGTCAAAATGAGTTTAGATATATTTATAAAAAATTAAAAAAAAGATATAAATCACATGTGATAAAAAGGTCTTGAATTGAAAAAGATTGTGAAATTCATTCCTCACAAAAGGTTTTTAAGAAACTTTTTTTTTTTTTAACGAATTAACGTTATTTCCCATTGTTTATCCTCTAATTGGTCACTTTTGACTGCAATCAAATGCCATAAATATATGGGTCTCTATAACCAAGAAAAAATACCGATGTCTATAATTGTACTGCTCAGCCTATTCCCCTTTTTTATTCAGTTTTATTTTATTTATTTATTTTTGTTCTGTATGATTATTTTGACCCTATAGATGTGATATTAGCAGAAGATATAATAATACACGGCTGTCTTCCCATGGTAGAACACTCGTGATTTTCCATTTTTGTGCCTTATTTTTCATGTGACTCCTATTTTTTTATTAGGAATAAGTTTAGAGTTGGAGCTGGCGATGTGGGCTTGACCTTGGGCTGGAGCTGATTACTGATTAGGATAGAACTGGCCCAGACCAAGTGTTTTTTAAATGACATGTCAATAGAACCACATGAATAAAATAATGATATGAGAAAATTATGTCTATAATATTTACAATTATGAAATATATAAATATCGTATAATTATTTTAAAAAAAGTGAATAAATGTGGATCTCTTATGATTAAAAAAATTAATAATAGACCTCACTCTTTTCAAAATGATTATGCTTGGCTCGGCATTAATTTTTGTGATCGTTAGGAAGATAAAGGAGTTCGTCAAAAATCTGGGCAGTTGGAGACTCGGATGCACCGACTAGAGAATTCTGCATAGGAGACTCAGATGCACCGACTAGAGAATTCTGCATAGGACTTCTAAATTTGTTTAATCATAAGAAGTTGTAGCAGACGAAGAAGACGAGAGAAACAAAGAAAGTATTAAGGCCCCGCTTGGATTCGGAGATGAGATGAGTTGAGATGAGTTGAGATGAGTTTAGTTTATTTTTTAATATTATTATTATTTTGGGATTTGAAAAAGGTGTGTTGGAATTTGAAAAAGGTGTATTGGGATTTGAAAAAGGTGTATAGGAATTTGTGTTTTGTATAAAAAATTATAAAAATATAATGATGAAATGGAAGTGAGTTGAGATGAGCTCAACCCACTTCCGAA
The DNA here is from genome assembly GCA_036559045.1 of Platycarya longipes. Classification (NCBI taxonomy): domain Eukaryota; kingdom Viridiplantae; phylum Streptophyta; class Magnoliopsida; order Fagales; family Juglandaceae; genus Platycarya; species Platycarya longipes. The sequence continues at coordinate 29,936,140 of CM071796.1, forward strand.
TCCAAGCAGGGCCTAAGATTGTATATGTTCCATACTTATCTGTTTTTCATCTTTACACGTGTCCATATATAGAAAGTTTAGTTACCTTTATATTTAAAGTCCTAGTTAGCTTAGGTGCTTAGTTATCTATTTTAGTATAAAAATTTACATTGTACCCTGAAAGCATTGTAACTCTCATTAATTCGATTGAAATAATTCTTCTCTAGAAATTGGAAATTCTTGATATGGTATCAGATGACATTAAGGTTTTACTTTGATTTCCTCTTTCGATCATGGCTGATCACACTTCCTCTTCTACTGATAATATTGAATCAAATCTCCATAGCCCACACTTTCTCACAAATGCCAATCAGCCTAACATTCTCTTAGTTAGTGAGAAACTCATCTCCAACAACTATCATTCATAGTCGCGATCCATGTTTCTTTCTTTGAAGGCTTGAAAGAAGCTAGCCTTTTATTGATAGCTCTATCTCAATTCCAAATTCGACTGCTCCTCTTGGAGCAAGTGTGACACAATCATTCTCTCTTGGTTTCTCAATTCGTTATGTTCAAAGTTTGCTCAGAGTGTTATCTACATTGATTATTCTCATGCTATGTGGCTTGAGTTGAAGAAAATGTTCTCTCAAGGTAATGGACTTCGCACTTTTGAACTACATGTGGCAATTTCTGCTTTACGTCAAGGTCAAAACGATATTAGCACTTATTTCACTAATTTAAAGGCACTTTGGGATGAATTACTAAATTATCAATCACTACCTGTTTGTATGTGTCAAGATTGTAAATGTAATACTTCGAAAACCTTGGATGTTTATCATTATCAAAACTATGTAATGACATTCTTAATAGATCTCACTGATGCATTTGACGTTGTGAGAGGTTAGATTTTGATGATGGACCCCTTACCATCAATTAACAAAGTCTTTTTATCTTGTTATATAAGAGGAACATCAAAGGCTTGTTAGCCAAAGACATACTCATGTTGTCTCTGTTGAGTCAGTAGCCGTAGCTGCCAAACCAAATAATTCTGTGAAGAATTTTAAAGCTTCACCTTGCTTACAATCACTATGGCCTTGTTGGATACACAATTGACAAGTATTACAAACTTCATGGTTATTCTCTTAACTATAAATTTTGAGATAAGTCAAAACCTGTTAATGTATTTGTTCATGCAGTTCAGCCTTTAGAGAATTCAACTACTCTGTCTCTAACTGTGGATTAATGTCATCAATTATTGGCCTTGCTAAAACCAGCCTTTCTAATGTCACTCTTCAATTAACATGGCACTGGTTCCCAATTTTTAAGTAATCACCAACCTATGTATCTTGCTACTAGTTCAAATATTTTGACATCATGGATTATTGATAGTAGAGCTTCAGTTCATATGGTTAATTCTCTAAGCTTTTATACTAGCATCCCCACTGTCATTTCTAGTTTAGTTAAGCTGCCAAATGATACATATGCAGAGGTTACACACATTGGTGACATCATTCCAACTCATTCTCACTCTCATCAATGTATTATGTATACCTAGTTTTTTTTTTTTTTAATTTGCTTTCAGCCAGCAAATTAACACAAATACTTGATTGTTGTTTCATTATCAAAACTGATAAATGTTTTTTGCAAAACCTAACAATTTGAAAGATGATTGGGATGGGTGAATTGTAAGATGGTGTCTCTACAAGTTGTCTATCCCACCTTCTCTACCTCTTAGAGAATCTTCTATCCTACTTGTTTTTCTGTTCAATCTGAAGCAGCCTTATGGCACTTTAGATTAGAACATCATTCTTTTTCTAGATTAAAACTTTTACATAAATACATTCCTATTTTCAATTCCAAGTTTAATTCTTATACCACATGTCCTTTTACTAAACAAAAATATTTACTATTTCCTATTGGTACTCATAAATGCATTGCTTCATTTGATTTGATGCATTGTGATATATGTGGTTCTATGGCAACCCCTACCCATGATGGTTTTATATATTTTCTCTCAATAGTTGATAATTTCTTTCGGGCTACTTGGGTCTACCTCATGAGAAATAAATTTGAAACTACTCATCTATTGTACTCTTTCTTTGTTCATATTGAGACAGCTTAATGTCATAATTAAAGCATTCCGATCTGATAATGGACCTAGATTTGCTTGAAAAACTTTTTAAACTTCTAAATGAGTATCATTAATTGAGTTGTGTTGTCACTCCATAACAAAATTCTGTTATAGAGCATAAACATCAACACATTCTCAATGTGGCAAAGGCACTCCTTTTTCATGCTAAATTTCCAGTTTGTTATTGGGGTAACAGTATCCTTACTTCTGTTTACGTCATTAATCGAACTCCAAGTCTTTTGGATAAAACTCCTTTTAAGCTTTTATATCATAAAGTACCTTTTTTTTCTCACATCTAAAATTGTTTGACTATCTATATTTTGGTTTAACATTCTCTCATACTCATTCCAAATTTTCTTTAAGAGCTATAAACTCTGTTTTTCCAGGCTACCCCTTTGGTGTTAAGGGTTAGAAGTTACTTAACTTAGAAACTCAGACTTGCTATACCTCTAAAGATATAGTATTTCATGGAAATATTTTTCTATTTGATACTTCTTCTTCAACACCAATGTCTATCCAAGATCCTTTATTTTTTCTTTTCAAGACCAATTCTCTTAATTGTTCTCTTCCAAATCTTGCTCCTAACTTTGATATTTCATTTCTACACTTGTTTCAGTTTCAGACATTACTCCTAATAGTGAACTTTCTTCATCTTTTTGTCAAGATATTCCTCTAAGAAGATCCACTAGACTTAGACATTCACCTTCCTATCTTCAATCTTATCACTGTTAGAAGGCCACTTTAGATTCATCACATCTCTCTTATTAGCAAGTTGAAGGTTCTTCTCCTTCAAGTACTTCACACTCAATCAGCAAGTATTTGACCTATAACATATTGTCACATTCTCATAAGGTTTTTGTTCTTGCTACTTCTACTCTTATTGAACCTAAGACCTATTCCCAAGCAATTTTATATTCTGAATGGAGGGATGCCATGAAAGCTAAGATATCTGCTTTAGAGAGAATAGGATATGGGAATTGATCCTTTTACCTGGTGGTAAACATCCAGTGGGTTGTAAATGGGTATACAAGTTGAAACTTAAGTCTGATGACAGTGTAGAAAGATGTAAGGCTTGGCCATTGCTAAAGGGTATACTCAATTGGAGGGATTTGATTACTATGAGACCTTTAGTCCAGTAATCAAGCTCACCTCAATGTGGATAATTCCTTCTTGAATGGTTATCTTCAAGAAGAGGTGTACGTAACTTTGCCCTTTGATTTTGAGAGCAAGGGGGAGACACAATTAGTTTGCAAATTTAAGAAGTATTTGTATGGCTTCAAGCAAGCCTCAAGAAAATGGTTTACATAATCTTCCTCAACATTGTTGGCTAATGGATTTACTCAATCCAAGCCTGACTATTCCATTTTCAGCAAGCATGAAGGTACTTCAATTATTATTTTTTAGTCTATGTTAATGACATTTTAATGTCAAGTAATGATACAGCAGCCATAGACTCAATTAAAGCATTTCTAAATACTCAATTCAAGTTAAAGGATTTAGGTCCTTGGAAGTACTTCTTAGGTCTGGAGGTAGTTAGATCCTCTAAAGTGATTCATCTTTGGTAAAAAAAAAAAAATACTCCTTAGACATCATAGATGACTGTTGTTTAACTGGTTGTAAACCAGCAAGCTCACCAATGAAGCAAAATTTACATCTTAGTGTAGACAGAGGTGATGAATTAAAGGATACCTCTCAATATAGAAAATTAGTTTGTAGATTGATATATCTAACCATAACTAGACCAAATATTGCCTTTTTTGTGCAGTCATTTCATGCACAAACCAAGGCAGCCATATATGGCAATTGCCCTTAAAGTGGTTCAGTACATTAAAACCACGATTGGTTTGGGTCTATTTTTCTCTTCCTCTTCAGTTGGTTTTTAGCTTAAGATTTACACTGATTCTGATTAGACAGCCTGCTTAAATACTTGAAGATCTATAACTTGGTTCGTTATTTTTTAGGTGACAATTTAGTTAGCTAGAAATCAAAGAAACATCATACTATATCTAGGTCTTCTACTAAGTCAAAATATAGGGTTATGGCTATTAAGGTTTGTGAGATGATTTGGTTACAAACCTATTAGTAGATTTTGTAATTGTGCATTCTCAAGCTACCCTTATGTATTATGATTCTCAAGCTGCCATACATATATATATTTCAATCTAATATATCATGAAAAATAAAATATTTTGAGATAGATTGTAACATAGTGAGGGAAAGATTACAAGTTGGAGACATCAAATTATTTCATGTGAAGTCTGGAAACCAAATAGTAGATATTGACTAAAATACTTGATTTATATCAATTCAACTATCTCGAGATGAGATTGAAAAATATGAAAAAATTTAAATAATTTTTTATTATTTACATAATTTATATATATTATATTTTTATACTTATCAAATTTTTAATATATAAATAATGATTAAAAAAATTAAATTAGTTTAAAAAGAATAAATTTTAAATAAAAATTTTAAAAAATTAAAAAATAATAATATATAAAAAGTTAAAGATTGTATAGAAGTTTCCAAAAAACATATATACTCCATCAACACCAGGATCCAAATCAAATATGGCGGCAAAACGATTCATCATGATTACTTGAGACCGAAAAAAAAAAGAGAGAGACTTTGCCAGGTCATAATTTGTCAGGTACGCCACCTAATAAAGAAAAAGTTAACAGATAATACACCGAATTATTCTTCATCATGAAAAAAAAAAAAAGAATTCTTGGGAGCCCCCCAGGATCTTAATTTCTTCTTATTACTTTTTTATTTTTTATAAATTAATATATTGTTTTTCCTCATTTCAAGTACCATTAACATGAGAAAAAACATGGGCATGTAATTAAGGGCCTGGTTTGGATAATACAATAAAATAAAATAATTTTAGATAAAAATTAAAAATTAATTAAATATTATTTTTTAATATTATTATTATTTTAAAATTTTAAAAAATTAAATTATTTATTATATTTTACTTATAAGTTTGAGAAAATTATAAATATAAAATAAAATAAAATAAAATTATTTCTATATTCAAATTAGACTTAAGTCATCTTATATTAAAGAGCGCTGCCATTACAAGGAAATCAGTTTTTTATAACGCCATATTTTATTGTAAAAGGTAAAAAAGAATGTTATAAAAAATTATTTTAATAAAAATAATTATTTAATTATAATTAAAATATCACAAATAATTTTTTTTTTTATAGTATGCTACACCTAGGAAGACTTTTACATATTATTTTTTACGTACTGCCGTGGCACACAGCCATTTGCAGCAGAGGCCTAATTTTTCTTTCCAACTTCATCCCATTTTCTTTCTAACAAATCAGATCTCTCCAATATAATAAATCTTTTATTTATTTTTTAATTTCTCAGCTTATATAATTTTTTTAATAATAATATATACAGTTTTAAAATGTACTGTAAATTATATTTCTTTTAAAAAATAAGTTGAGTCTCTTTTTAAAATTAATTTGCCATATAGATTTCAAATTTATTCTTTTTTTAAAAAGAGTGCATAAGATTTATATCATATATCTTTAAGACTACAAATATAATTTTTTAATTCATTATAAATTGCATGTGTGATAATTATTATTTTATTTTGTACTGATCACAAGATTCTCACATTAACAATTTAAATTATATCTAATATTATTTTGTACATTTTAAAATTATATTAATATTACTATAGAAATTGAGAGGGCAAAATCACTCTCATTGAAGGTCTGGACGCTTATTTTGAAAAAATGATCATGAGTGCGTAAGAATCTCCGCGTAAAACTCTTCGTACGTTTAGAATTTTTCTATATTGAAGTTTGAAAAAGCGAAAACTTATGTTTCCATTTAGCTAATAAATTTTGGGAAAAGAAATCACGAACAAATGAGTATGGGGTTCAACAACAATCTCGAGAGGGTCAAAAGTTCAAAACTCAAAAGGCTGCTGATTTCTTTTAAAATAAAAAATCAGCATGCTTTTCACGATTGAAACTGCGGCCAAAAACCTCACAATCCATATTCATTTCCTTTTCAACAAACATGAAACAAAATAATTTACACGTGGTTATGGGCATGCATGCATGCATGTTCTGATGATTCCGACAACCGCGTCGTTGTTTAAGATACGTGGTCAATACGATGATCTTGTCAAATTATAAGGATGTTAATTAATGTTAACACAAATTAATCAGTTATGAGTCTGATGGATCGTGAAGGTCAAAATTTTCTTGTCAGTGATTTCTAAAGATCGTTCATTAATTTAGTCCCATGATCAATATGCATGATTTCATTTTTATCATACTAATCCCCAAATTTAGCCACGTACTTCATCAAGGATAGTCATTTCAAACATGACGTCATATTATCAAGCGAATTATAAAATTAATTAAAACAAGTTAAATTTTGTTTTATTAATTATAACAAATTATTAATCATCCTTTGTTGCACCTATTAGGGATGATGTTTCCATGCACCTTGAAAGCCTCACCGGCCAGGGAAACCATGCCACCCGGCCTAGTGGGTGCATGAAACCTGAAAGGGACTCCCTGATCATCTCTGCATCTAGATTAATCCAAAGATGCGAAGATGGGTTTTTGTAAGACGAGGGAGGCAGGGCTGAGGGGTCTCTATTCCGCCTATTATCTGGCAGCATGGAATGATTCCGCCTAGTTTAAACTTTTTAAAAACTTCAAGAAAATTCTTTTTCAAAGTTTTATGATGTACGTAGTTAATTTTATTTTTTAACAAATTTTGAGTAGTTCTTTTTTAATTTTTACACGTGGCGTGCCAAACAATTTAACACATATATACCAAATGATTATTGAAGTAATTAGTGATCACTTAGATTAAAACTCAAAGTTAATGGGTTAACGTGACCAAATTATTAATATCCCCAAGGAGCATTAATATACCTATAAAAAGAAATAAAAATCCCCAAGGACTAGCATTATGTCTTAAAAACAAAACTATATGAACTATATTTTTATAAGATAATAAAAAGACTACCAACTGAATGTAGCTTTTTTTTTTTTAGAAATGCATGTAGTTTTCATTTCATGTGTAGGTGATTAACTAAATGTGTGCTAGTTATTAAAATATAGCTGAACTGCGAAGAGGAGATAGAGATCGTTTGGAAGAAAAATATCTGTTTTTATTGTAATTATGTTCCTAAACGAAAACTATATGGTATAATCATTTATATTTTAGACGTTGTTGACAAGATTTTGATTAATTTCCATCACAGGATTAAAAAAATATTGAAACGGTCATTTTAGACCCTGTTTGGAATTTTATATTTGGAATTTTAACATCTAAACACTTAACTTTCAAATTATTAAATTTATCTCTTCAAAATTTCTAATTTATAGGAGAGACCATTAATATTTTTTAATTTATCATAAATATATCTAAATTTATCTTAATATCTAAATATATTTTAACTCATTAAATCTCATCTTAATTCACTATCATTCATAAATAAATTTAAGTCATCTTAACTTATATCATCCTTTAAAATAAGTTTAATGTGTGGGAAAGCGTTAATGTGTGGGCCGGAAAAATAAGTATGGTTCTTAAATGTCAATGTTTTCAAACCAGGGGATGGCAGAGTCGTTTCCATTCAAGCAGACGTGTATGCAGATAGAGAGGATACACACAATATTTTATATAATAACTTACGCAACACATATATAAAGGTGAAAATATTTTTATAAACTGTTAATGTGTGTATATATTTTTTATATATAGATTGGTAACTTTTCGTGCTTTGACCGATCTTTGGAATTGCCGGTTAGGCATCAGTCAAAGTGTAAAATAATAATATTAATAATATTAATAAAAGAAAAACTTTAAACAAAAATCTGCACACCCATTTAGCTGGGAGTTGGTGTATGACCCAGAATAGATCATAGTGCATGCAAGCGTATGACATGCCGAGCCACGACCACAAAAAACTACGTCGGAGTCAGTGTCGACGCATATGGATTGTAATCATAATTTTTAATTTCGCAACTTATCCAATGCAGAAGAAATAATATTTCGTATCGATAGATATTTTGATGGTAGGAATAATTTGAGGATTGGATCGTTCGATCTTTCATAAAAAATGGTCATCGGTAATTTTGATGGCCGTGGATAGATTTGAAATAGATTTAAAACTTCGGGAAGCACGTCGAAAATTGTTGTGAGTCACCGTCATAAAGATAGGATCGTCGGAAATCGACGATCACGATGATGTAGGCGGTGTCACCCACGGCTACCGGCGTCGGCGACATTTGGGCTGAGGCCGAATATCTTTTAAAATCATCTTCATTTTATTTTTGTATTATATTTTTTATTATATTTTATTTTATTTTATTGTGTTTTTTATTGTATTTTCTAAATTATACTTTTTTATTATATTTTTTAGTATATTTTTATTGGAGGCTGTTTTTAACAAGGATCGGTCATCTCCCTTGATAGTATTAGTCGATATTTTAGCTCTATCGACTAATATTTTGATTTGTGTTTTGGTCCTATCACATTTTGCTTTTTAATTTTTAATTTTTAATTTTTAATTTTTAATTTTTAATTTTTAATTTTTATTATTTTTTAATTTTAATTTAAATTAGACTATTTATGTATATAATTTATTTATATATTAATTATTATTTTAAAATATAATTTATTATAATATATAATTTATTGATATATAAATTATTTTAAAATAATATTAATATCAAAATATTTTATTCTAATACTTTCATTATACGCCAGTCATTACTATATTTTAAATCATTCGTCGTAACCGTGTCATTGCTCGCATAAATAAACTTGTTTAAACCATTGTTTTAAATACCGTGCCGTACTGGCCGATTTGGTCGAAATTTTCCATACCTGCCGGTCGGCCGGTACAAAAAAGTTGGTATTTTGTTTCGGCCGATTTTTCAGCCGTACCGGCCGGTACGGCCAAAATCGGCCGAAAAATGTCCGGTACGGCCGGTACCGAATTTCGGCTTTCCAAGTTTTTTTTTTTTTTTTTATGTTTTAACCTCAATTTAGACTAAATTAATTATATATATATATTTATCTATATAATTTATTTATAGATTGACTATTATTTTGAAATATAATTTATAATTGTATTTATATATATAATTTATTTATGTATAAATTATTTCGAAATAGTACACAAAACAGTACCAGTACTGAAATATTTTATTTCAGTGACTTGACCGATACCGATACCGATACGGTATTCAAAACGTTGGTTTAAACTCTTTGAGACCTGATGTCATGTCCGGGAATCTACGCGCTTTGGTAGTCTATGGGCGTGCGCTGAAGCCGGGCATGGATAGAGAAAACTGAAAAGTATCACGGCCCATTGTATCTGGACCCAAGATGGCGACGTGGCCGTCGAGGTTTTGCTTTTAATGTTTTTTTCCCCTGAGGAGGCATTAATATAATAATAATATATAGACATGAGGATTGGTTTTTGGTCGTTCCAGCTGTTGTTTGCCAGTAATATGCCATTAAACGTGCCGTAAATGCATTCCTCCTCTTCGTCCTTTTCAGCTTCTTTTTCTTTATGTATTCAGTTCTTGGCAAACCAGCCTACCTCCATCACGTTTGCAACACCTTTTTTACTTCTCAAAAAAGATAAATAATAATAATAATAATAATAAAACTTTGGTTTGACCAAGTTGAACAAAAGTGATATAATATATTAAACTCTGATCTTATTTTTATTTTATTATATAAAATATGATAATTTTCACTTTTGAATGAGTATAATTTATAATTAGATATAGATCTAGATTATACAAGTTTTGTACAATATTTTTAAAAAATAATAAAATTTATTATAAAAAATTATGATATAACCCTTTTATAAAAAAAAACCTAAAATAGTGACTGCATTAAGAGAGGTTTAAATAGTGCATGAATTGAGTTTTTTCTTTATTTTTTTGTTCAGAAATATGAGCTGAATTAAGATTAAAGGAAAGTTAAATAAAATATTATTTTATTTTAAAATGTTGAAACTTTGGTGAGTAAAAAAGTAAAAAAGATTACTTGTCCAGGAATTAAATTATTCCGAACTAATCACATGCACTACCCTCCCTCTATATATAGACCCCGCCACCATTACAAATTTACAAGGCTTCATTTTAACAAAACTCACTATCCAACTTCGCTTCTTAAATCTAAATCTCAGATCCAAGGCAAGCAATTAGGAGGTACCCCCCCCCCCCCCCACCGGCGGTCTGGCCAACGCACCAAAGAAGGCTGCAGAGAGCCACAGTAGCACTGAAACAAAGAGAAGGGCGCCAATTATTAATTAAGGATCAAAATGTGGTTTCTGTTCGTGTGTGATGACGAAGACAGGGAGTTGGGGACGCAGAAAGCTCCTGGATCATGCCCTTCCTGTGGAGGTAAAGTCCAAGCCATAGACATTGAGAAGCAGTGGAAGTTCTGTTTTCTTCCCATCTGTTTCAAGATCAAGAGGAAGTTCTTCTGTACTTTGTGTGCTAGGCGTTTGGAATTAATGTATTACTAAATAACTTCTTCAGGATCAACATAACATTATTTCTGGCGGCAAAACCAAGAAAAGTACTCTTTGTTCATGTTGTTGTTGATGATGATAATCATGATTTGGTCAATGCTATATATTTAGCATCTTTGCCCAAAACAATTGGGGGGTGTTTGTGTATAGGGTTTGTGTTAAACTTAATTTAATTTCTTGCTTTTCTTGAAGGTTGATCAGATGCTTTAATCTGCCATATTTCTATGAAATGCAGATAAAGATGACCCTGGGTTTTTGGGTTTGAGAGAGAAACAAAGCCAGGTTTGGAAACATCCGAACCTGATTGATTGTATCGTCTAAGGGCGGCATTTGCAACTAGTTAATTCTAAATAAAATGATTATATTTTATATTTAAAATTAATTATAAATAATTTTTTCGTCATAATTAATTGATTATAAAATTCATTTATTCTAATAATAACTTATTTCCTCTCACCACTGGATGTCTTGAGAGATTTTAAACAACTATATATTAGAATTCATGAAGTGTGGAAAACATTAGCAAAAGCTAGCTAGCTTTTAATGCAGAAGACTTGGAACATTTTTTCTTTCTGTAGTTTTGAAATAAGTGGAAGGAAACCGAAGATCTCTACCTCATTTCCGACATCTTCGAACCAGTGGTTAAGCATTACAGACTTGCACTCCCGCTTGTCTTTTATCTCATCTTCACATCCTTTTCATGGCTCTTTAATTTCTTTCGAAGTTTTTTTTTTGTCTTTTTGCGTAAATTACTTATCAATAAAACTTGTTTGACTAAATAATTTTCGTTCTTTATTTTTCAATATATAAATAATCTATAATGCAGCATTCTTGATCTCTTACTCGGTATATTAATTATAATTGGATTCCCCCGATTTCTCTCTTTCTTACATATATCGGTCATGACATGATCAGATCGTATAATTTCAATCTCCTCTTTGTTAGAACAGTACTTGCCGATTGAGGAAGAAGAAACCAACAGTGAGTTGACACGTAGATTGCATTAAATGTAAGATTTCAGATCATAGGACCCACGACTGTCATGCCATGTGCCTCAAATCACCAAAGCTCGTTCTTTCTTGAGCGGTGCTAGTTGGTCCCCCATAAGAGAAACATATATATATATTTTAAATTTTTAAATTTATTTGTTAATTTTTTTAAAAAATTATAATATCATTAAAAATTTATTTTTTAATTACTAAATTAAAAAAATTAAAAATTAAAATATATATATCAAAATATCTCAAAACAAAACAATTGACATAAGTAGATTTTTTTTTTTTTTATTAAGAGAACTATGATCACTTCGTCTTTCTCATTTTATTTATTTTCATAAATAAGGTCAGGTAAAATGAGATAAAAATTAAAAAAATATTTTTATAAAATATTTTTTAATATTAGTTTTGTTTTAATATTTAAAAATGTTGACTTATTTATTTTATTTTATATGAAATTTTGAAAAAATATAATAATAAATTTGAGATGAGATGAGATAAGATGATGTGATTTATAAAAACAAAGTAGACAGTTAATTTCAAACTTGTCCAAGGAAAGAAAAACAGGAAAATTTTCAAAGTTTGGCACAGAAAAAAACAAACTACTCCATTAATTAAATAGTCAACTAGTAATTATCACCTTAAAAAATAAGAATGAACCCTTACTTTTTAAATTATTTATAGAATAATTTAGTTTCAAATTTTGTCAACTTAAATTTTCAATTAAAGCATATAATTATTATAATTATTTTATTATCAGTCTACTATGTAGAGTATATTATTTCTATTGCTTAAATGATAAATTTTGATTTGTAAGATTTAAAATTTAAAAACAATCTAATAAATCAAATTATGTCACATTAGTCGTATAGATATCTTAAAATAGCATTACATTTAATATTAAACCATAAGAGACAACTATATATAGAGAAAGTAGTTTTTTAATTATAGCTGTTCTTAAGCTCTATTTATTACAATAATAATAGAAGTACGGGATAAATTATAAATACGAATAATTTTTGCAAGTCATTAATATTCTCTCTCCTATTTTCCTATTCTCTCTCTATAATTTTCGGCAATAAAATAAAATAAATATAAAAAACCTAGGATTTTTCCTCCTCTCTTTCGATGTATATTTTCCACTTTTCTATTCTGTTTGTTTGATTTGTGTCTCCGTTAGGTTTATTTCAGTGTGTCTGAACCGGTTTTGGCCATTCTTCTGCATATCGGCAACTTAAGATCAACATGAGCCTCCTTCTCATCCATCTTAGACGCAGATCTTCAAGTTTGGAAGGAGTACTTTGTATTTTTGTCTTGCGCGTATGTCGTATGCGATGCTTTAGTCGCGGTGTCGCTCACGCAATGGTGTTTAATTAGAGTTATTTCAGAGGCTACGCTCTTTGCGGTCTCAAATTTTTCAGATCTGGCCACTTATGCTTCTTTACCAATATACGCGCAACTATTGCTGTTGATCCCTCGCCGATGATTCGGTCAGGAGTCCGACTTATTTATGTTATTATTTTTCCTAACTAGTGTTCTTGAGAAAGAGATCATAGATTTCTTTTACAAGTATTTTCAGTCAACAAATAAAAGTGCACTCGCCTTCCACTCCACTTCGTTCGACGAATCCACCAATTTTAATGGTGGTTTCGTAATTCGTTTTTACGTAAATATTTTAATTCAGTCTATATGTAAAACGACATCCTTTAATAAAACATGGTAGGGACCAAGCTATTGGTCCCAAAAAAATCTTTTTTTTTTTTTCCTACCTCTTATGCATTATAGTTTATTACTTTGGGATAATTATTGGGGATCTCAATCTCTCTTCTTCTTGTATCACTTTCTTTAGTTTAATGTATTTCACTTCAAAAAAAAATCGCACGTGCTAATGTGGTACCCACACATGTAAACGTAAGAAGAATATCTATTTTTATCTAGAACATGAGCAATTATACACATCACTAATTTACAACAATTTATTACTCACTAGTGTATTTGAATTTTTTATTTTTTATTATTTTATTTTAAGTATTTTTTTAACATTCTTAGTTATTAAGAAAAAATTTAAAAGAATAGAATTTTATTAACATTTACATTCTTAATCATTAAATAAAATCAAAAATTATAAAAAATTAAATATAAAAAAATTATAAAAAAATTATAAAATGATTTTATAATTATATAATTATATCATTTCTCTCCGAACATACCAAATTACCAATTACCATGCACGGAGAAACAGAGAGAGATAGAGAGTAGTGCCAACTGCCAAATCTCAGGACAGATGGGCAATGATGTACGGCTTGTCTGCACCTCTATTTATTAATTGAGAAATGCTACACATGCTATCGATTGGAAATCTCGACAGTGAGAATTTAAGTTTATTTTTTTATTTGATAACGAAGGATGTATTTTTTTAGGTAAATTCAGGAGTTCGGATTCGATCGAACATTTTCATTTTGTAGTCTTCATCATTTTCGGTGGCGGTAGGCGATACCGCCCAACTCATCGGGTCCGGAGGGAGCCAGCGACCCCACCCTTACGACGACGAGTCCCGACGACCTTAAACCCGTTTCGAACCCGATATCCTGTCCAGTTGGGCTGGGCGATATCGTCCACTGCCGCCGGCGCCGGCTGGATGAGGTCGAATTTACTATAAAAATTCATCTTCATTTTATTTTTTATTATATTTTTATTATGTTTTTTATTATATTTTTTTTATTTTTTTATTTTATAGTATTTTTTATTGTATTTTTTAATTTTTATTATTTTTATTGTATTTTTTATTATATATTTTAATATATTTTATTATGTTTTATTGTGTTTTTGTAGTGAATTAAGAGAGAGGGAGAGGGGCTGTAAAGGCGCTGGAGTGCAGCCCAACCGCACCCTAGCGTCACCCATTTTTTTAATACTATTATATTTTTAAAAATATATAAAAATATATATAATTATTAAAAATATATGAAAAAAATTAGACACATTCTCATTTATGGTTGTAGAGCCAATCTAATTAATTTAGGTAGTGGGATTTCTCTTTCCATTTAATTACAAGGGGCACATTCAAACTTATCTTTTTAAACATAATGTACAAGAAAAATTCAGTAAATAAGTTAATTAAATTTTATTAGGATACAACTTTTAACTTTTTTTAAACACAATATTTGAGAGACTACTTTCTTTTTAATAAGCAGAGAACTATTATTTATTCTCCAAAAAAAAAGAGTACTAAAACTATTAATCTAAATTTTAAAGACTATTTCTCTTTTTTTTTACAAATTTTTTATACAAACAAAACGGAACCAAAAAATAACATAAAGTAGCAATCCAAAGGCCATTTATGGTAGTGTATGAACACCACACGCCACATTAAGAATGGACAATTACAAGACAGAGGAGCATAAATATTCCAAATTTACTCTAAATCACCACCGACGAGAAAAATTCATTAGAAGTGAGACAGCTTTATTAAAAGGTCGGGAATAAGAATATTTATGCAGGTTTTTACATTTAAGAAAATTTGAGATATTAGTTATTTACGCAGAGTTAGGGCTGGTTTGAATTTGTAAACGAGACGAACTTATCTTAATTTATTTCAAATTTATCATTATATTTTTTTAAATTTTCATATAAAACATGAATCTCAATACAATTTCTTCAAATTTTAATATATATTTTTTAAATCTTAATTCAATTTTTTAAATTTTAAAATAATAATAATATTAAAAAATAAATTAAATTTATATTAATCCATCTCATCTTTTAATTATTTTAGTCCTTAATATTCGAATGCAGCAGTACTGCTGATTGATGCCAAAAATATTGTCAGTTTATCATTTTTCTAACATATATGTTTTCCTTGAACATTGCAATAATTTTCGTGTCTGTTTTTATTTTGTTATTTCTAGTTGCATGTGCTGTACTGCAACATAAGTACATCAGTTTAGGGGTTCAAATGCCAACGCTGCCACGATCCAGTACTGATAGTGATGGAGGCTCGAACTCGAAACGACGTTGGGACCCCCAAAGCAAAGGACGTAGACTGTAGTACCATTTCTGTTCATGAATTCTCAGTAGCTCGAGTTGTTCCACGTATTTATGGTCAAAAATCACGACATAATAAATTGAAAAACTGCAGTTTCCTTTTATCTTCCTTTTAATATTTTTTATTATCAACCTTATAATAAAGCTGCAATTGTACCACTTGCCTTTCCTCACACAAATGCTTCAAAATTATTTACTCTGCGTCGGCTGTCACATGACACTAACAGTCTAATAAGTTAATAACTCTTACCACTGCATGTGGTATCGCACAGATGGGATTCTGGGAATCAGATTGCAGCACCCTTCTGGAAATCCACATTACATATATCAATATTAAAATATAGATTAGATTTATAATTTAATCGTACTGTATTTAATTACATTAATTTATAAATTTAGTTTTATAAAATCTTTTTATAGTTAAAATATTCATCTCATCTCTAACAAAAAATAGTATACGTATAATATTATAAACTGATCATCGGTACTCATTCAATCTTTGAGAACTTTATGTCTTTATGAGATGAGATGAAATGAGATTAATGTATTAGTATAATATTATTGGTGCGTAGAATTAAACTTGATTTAAAAGAAATTATAATTATTTATCTAATAAAACTTGTTACAAAGTACCGTTTAATTAATAAAACAATTTTCATATAAACATAATGTTTTTCTAGTTTCTTAACTCCAAAGCCTATTAAAAGTTACAAATGAAGGCCAACCCTAACATGCAGTACTCATATCGAGAGGTTGAGAGTACGTTTCCGTAATGAGGGTTTTTTCTGTCCTTTGATCTCTTTGCTGTCTTGTAGAAATGGGATTATTTATTTAAATTTATAAATAAAAGTGATTATAACTTATTCATAAATCACTTATAAATAAGTTATAAACGATTAATAAATAAATAAATAAATTATGGGAATGAAATTATTTTGTTTCAAATTAATAACGGCCAATTAAAAGGGTCCATTTTGTCGACGTACTAGATTATATTCATCAAGATCATACCATATAGCCATTAATAATATATGCATTTGCGCGAAAATTATATCATATGCATGCATGTAGGAAGATATTTAAATGTACTGGACATTTAGACACTGATCAGTGATCTCCTTAACTTGTTTTTCCGCCGGCAAAACAGCATTGCCAGAAGCCACTGGAAGTAGGCGGCCAGACGACTAATTATGACCTAATTTAGCTTTTATTAACGTACGGACATGATTTCCACCATTACAATATTTAATCATGTACGTAGCAACAAAACCACGTACGCATGCCCACACATGATCTTGCTGGACAATATGCTTTTTTTAGTTCTAAACGGATAATGGAACTCATCATTTTATGGCCACGAATTGCTTGAAAAACAATTTAATATCATCAAAACGTACAGCTTTTCCTTTTAAATTATATATCCAAAGCTTATCTGATGATCTGCAATTGTATGCATGAACAATAATTGCATCTTATCTTCTCATATTATATATTTATGTTGTGGATCAAACGTTCTCTTTTCCCAATTCTATAGCATGATCTGTACGTTGGGGATCGACTCAAGTCTTTTAACGAATCAATCAATCCAAATTGTCAGGACGTCGATCGCTAGAATTAATGTTTACCTTATAATTCTATTTCTGGGACTCGACTGGTTGTGAAGTCCCTTAAATTATACTTTTTCTTGTCGATTCTTATCGAGGCAGGCACGCTTGATTTCTTTGGTTTTTGTTTGGGGAGGATTCTATTTCTGGGACTCGACTGGTTGTGAAGTCCCTTAAATTATACTTTGATTGTTTATTTTCTTGTCGATTCTTATCGAGGCAGGCACGCTTGATTTCTTTGGTTTATGTTTTGGTGGGTGGGGGTTGTGGGGGGCGTGTGTTGGAATACAAGTCATGGGAACTTCTATTGATTACATTAATTTTGGATTTCTTTAAGAACTATAACGGAGGCCGGACAAAAATTCTCTCACGTGAAGTGGGCCAAATCTCACACCTTAGAGACCCATTAGCCCAGAATCGCAAGCTCGCCTAACCATCATTAATAGTGGATTAATAATATAAAGATAAAGATTAACACAAACGATCTGATCTAATGAGATAATTGTCCGGAAGAAGTCTCACATGGCTTAAGACTAAATTCATCCGAATCTTTATAAAGAATTATCTCACTTCTCCTATTAAACCTTTAAAAAAATGATAATTGAAATACTAATTAAATATTTAGGCATCGTCGAAACCCTATGATCTTCTCGATGCAGGTTAGCTAATATATTCCATTAATCCTACTTTCCTAAATTTGTCCCAACATATATATGTGCCATTGATCAGGCCTGCATTTGTGGGGCTTTATATTTTATTCGAATTGAATTTGAGAATGGAGCGCATAAAGTTTGTTAGTGTATATATATATATTGTAATTATTATGGATAATATTATAACTATTTTTTATTAAGGTTTGGCCTTATTCCATCATATTATACAGACATCTTTTTTATATTTGACATACAAGTAGAAATACACAATTATATGACTTTCTAGAATTCTCTATGTTGAACCCAAGGTTTCAAGCTTCATGTAATTATAAATCTACACATGGATTTTGATGATAACAAATGAATTCAAAGAATAAAGGAATCTCAAGCTCAAGTTGTCCACACAATAGAATCAAGCACATCAAGGAACCAAGCATGAGCAAGAAGGGAACAAGTTCATATTAAAATCATAGAGTAATGTTGTAAATCTCTTAAAAATTTGAAATTAGAATTAAGGCTCAAAACTTTAGAAAAGAGAGAATGAGAGCTTTGAAAGAATGATGCAAAATTTAGCAATAGATGTGTAAGCTCTTGTTATTATTTTTGCAAAACTCAAGTGAGCTATTTATAGGCAAATGAGTCTTCAATTTCAAATTTGAAAAGATTCCCATGTCCAAGACATCATCATTCACTTTTCAAAAATTTCAAATCAAATCTTTTTACTTTTTGCATGTGACAAAAGGAGCACACTTTACTTTTCAAAAATTTCAAACCTAATATTTTACTTTTTGCATATGACAAAAAGAGCACACTTTACTTTTCAAAAATTTCAAATAAAGACATCTATCTTTTGCATAAGTCAAGAAAAGCATCCACCACTTTTGAAAATATTCAAATAAAACATGCACATGTGAAAGATGACAATCAATCATCTTAATATTTTCAAAGTTCAAACCTTTAATCATGTCATGCACATGTGAAAGATGACAATCAATCATCTTTCAAAATTTTCAAATTTAATTTTCAAAATATTCATGCACATGTGGAAAATGTATTTTAATGCTTTATGATAAAATATTAATTTTGAGCCTTAATCCTAATTTCGAATTTTTAAGAGATTTACAACATTACTCTATGATTTTAATATGAACTTGTTCCCTTCTTGCTCATGCTTGGTTCCTTGATGTGCTTGATTCTATTGTGTGGACAACTTGAGCTTGAGATTCCTTTATTCTTTGAATTCATTTGTTATCATCAAAATCCATGTGTAGATTTATAATTACATGAAGCTTGAAACCTTGGGTTCAACAATCTTCCCCTTTTTGATGATGACAAATACTTGATAGAACCTGAAACTTGTATTAATACTTAAGCTCCCCCTGAGAATGTGCGTTAGTTTTTCAAGCAAAAATATAAATATAATTCCAAGCATATATAACAAGTTTAGCAAATTAAACAATGTTAATGTTCTAGTCTAAAACTTCTCCCCCTTTTGGCATCATTAAAAAGGATCGGCAGCAAGTAAATAGACTGAAGAAAACGGTGCATTAATAGATACTGTAGATAGTTGAAAAAAAAAAAAAAAAGGGAGCCGTCCATGACCTGACGAGTGCTGCAAAGCCTCGAGACCTAACTCTATGAAATTAGTGCAGCTAAAGATTCAAACAATCGCCTGATGTTGTTGACCCTGTAAGGAGCCGTTCGTGACCCGACAAGTGCTGCAAAGCTTCGAGGCCTAACTCTATGAATTTAGTGCGGCTGAAGATTTAAACAATCGCCTGATGTTGTTGACAAACGGGATTGAAGGCTCTGAGTTTCTATAAAAAAATGATCATTTTCACCTATCGGATACAAAAAAAATCGCTTCTTGACCTAAATTCTGTTTTTCCATAACGATAGAATGGCCGAACAATTCTCTTCCACTAATGTTCCAGACTTGAATCAGGAACCCTTGACGCATCAACCATCAATCTTCTCTCCTGAGGCCATCAATGCCATGATAGGAGCAGAGAACCGTTTTTCTAGTAAGAAAACTTTTGACAATGTGTGTCCAGCAAATCTTGTATTTCTTTTGACTAAATAAGATTTTGAAGAGACAATAGTTTGTCTTGTTCTTTATGCAATCTCTATAAAATCGGTTTTAAAGCTCATCCGATTTGCATCAAATCTTATTCTCATCTCTATAACTCATCTGCATTCTTTCAACATTCTCGCTTTAAGTTTTCAATTCTTTTCTCAATGGCTCATTCTTCTAACATTCCTCTAGATCCATCCATGAGGTGTTCTACACCTCAATCTCATGTCCTTTCTGCAGCTACCATTGGCGCTATGTTGCAGCAAGAGAATAATAGTTTGGCTAATAAGTCAGACTCCGATGCTATCTACGACTTGGTGAGTCTCGGGACTCGCTACTCATCCTCTATTGTTGCTTTTTCCCAGCGGCTACAAGTCAAAAACCAAGAGGTTGAAAAGCTTAAAGAACAAATTGTTGTACTTCAACGAATTGTTCAAGAGTCTCACATAAGGGAAGGAATCGTTCGACAGAAGAATAAACGGTTGAAATCTCTATTGGATTCTTCATTCCGCTTGCCAGTTCCCATGGATAGGGAGGACATGATTTTGTATGAAGAGAATGAGCGTCTCAAACATGAGGCTAAGAATCTCAAGTTTATGTAAAAGTATTTAAAAAAATCTCTCTATTTTTATGAACTCTGATCTATCTTTTAAGAGATATTCGTAGCATGCATCATACCTATTTCTCTTCTAATCATACATAATCTATCTTCTGGTAGGGGTTTTGTGAAAATGTCTGCCAATTGATCATGTGTACTAGTGAATTCTAATACAATATCGCCCTTCTGCACATGATCTCTAAGAAAATGATATCTAATTTCAATATGTTTGGTCCGAGAATGTTGTATTGGATTCTTTGAAAGATTTATAGCACTTGTATTATCACATTTGATTGGAATGTGATTGTACATAAGTTTAAAATCCTCAAGTTGTTGCTTCATGTAAAGAACTTGAGCACAACAACTACCCGCAGCAACATATTCTGCCTCAGCAGTATATAGTGCAACAGAATTTTGTTTTTTACTAAACCAGGAAACTAGTGCATGACCTAAGAAGTGACATGCTCCACTAGTGCTTTTTCGATCTATTTTACAACCAGCATAATCTGCATCTGTGTAGCTAATTAGATCGAAAGATGTGTGCTTAGGGTACCATAACCCTAAGTTAATTGTACCACTAAGATATCTAAGAATGCGCTTAACTGCAATTAAATGTGATTCTTTTGGAGATGATTGAAAGCGTGCACATAAGCACACACTAAACATAATATCTGGTCTACTGGCTGTCAAATATAATAAGCTACTAATCATACCTCGATATACCTTCGAGTCAACTGATTTACCGGATTCATCTTTATCAAGTTTAGTGGATGGGCTCATTGGTGTTCCAGTTTCCTTAGCACCTTCCATCCCAAACTTTTTCAGCAATTCCTTAATATATTTTGATTGATTGATGAATGTCCCACTTTTTGCTTGCTTAATTTGCAATCCGAGAAAGAATGTAAGCTCTCCCATCATGCTCATTTCAAATTCTTCCTGCATAGTCTTAGCAAAAACTTGGCACATATTTTCATTAGTAGCACCGAATATTATATCATCAACATAAATCTGAATCAAAAGAATATCATCATTTTCGTATTTAATGAAAAGAGTTGTATCAATTTTTCCTCTTGAAAAGCCTTTTTCAATCAAGAAACCACTGAGTCTCTCGTACCACGCTCTAGGAGCTTGTTTGAGTCCATAGAGTGCTTTTGTGAGTTTAAAAACATGATTTGGATAAATATGATTTTCAAAACCTGGAGGTTGCTCAACATATACCTCTTCATTTATAAAACCGTTTAAGAAAGCACTTTTAACATCCATTTGAAAAAGTTTGAAATCTTTATAACAAGCATATGCAAGTAGCATTCGAATAGCTTCTAATCTTGCGACTGGTGCATATGTCTCATCATAATCGATTCCTTCTTCTTGATTGAAACATTGGGCTACAAGACGAGCCTTATTTCTAGTAATGACTCCGGACTCATCTTTCTTGTTTCTAAAAACCCATTTTGTTCCAATAATAGTATGATTTTTGGGTCTAGGAACAAGTGTCCAAACATCATTTCTTTCAAATTGATTAAGCTCTTCTTGTATAGCTAGAATCCAAGATTCATCAAGAAGTGCTTCATCAATATTTTTAGGTTCAATCTGAGATAGAAAAGCAGTATGATTGCAAATATTTCTAAGAGATGATCGAGTGCTTACACCTCGTGAAGGTTCTCCCAGAATTTGTTCCACTGGATGATCTTTCACAAATTTCTACTGTTTGGTTACATCTTGTATTAAATTTTGATGATCGTTCCTGATGTCTCCATGTTGGACTTCCTCTATTGTGTTCTCTTTGTTGAGATTGAGACTTTCCGTATTATTTATACCTCCTGTTTCTTCATCAATGGATTTCTTGGAGAGTAGAGAATTAGATTCATCAAATACTACATGCATAGATTCTTGTACAGTCAAAATCTTTTTATTAAATACTCTATAAGCTTTACTATTAGTAGAATATCCGAGAAAGATACCTTCATCAGATTTTGCATCAAACTTGCCTAAATTATCCCTGTCATTTAAAATAAAACATTTGCATCCAAATACATGAAAGTAACCAATGTTGGACTTTTTCTCATTCCAAAGCTCATAGGGGGTTTTATCTAATTTGGACCTTAGCATAACTCTATTTATAACATAACATGCAGTACTTACCGCTTCGGCCCAAAAATAACTAGGCAAGTTGTTCTCATTGAGCATTGTTCTTGCCATCTCTTGAAGAGATCTATTTTTCCTCTCTACTACCCCATTTTGTTGAGGAGTTCGAGGAGCAGAAAAATTATGTACAAAACCATTTTCATCACAAAATGTTTCAATATTTTTATTAACAAACTCTTTTCCCCTATCACTTCGGATACTTGAAATAGTATAACCCTTTTCATTTTGAATTCTCTTGCATAACTTGGTAAATGCATTATGTGCCTCATCTTTATGAGCAAGAAAGATGACCCAAGTATATCTAGAGAAATCATCAACAATAACAAATGCATAATATTTTCCTCCTAAACTTGCAACTCTATTTGGTCCAAAAAGATCCATGTGTATCAGTTGCAGTGGTCTAGTAGTGGAAATATGTTTCTTGGTTTTAAAAGAAGTTTTTGTTTGTTTACCAAATTGGCATGCATCACAAATTTTGTCTTTAAGAAAATTTGCCTTTGGTAAACCTCTCACAAGATCATTTTTTGAAAGTTTGGAAATAAATTCCATGTTGGCATGACCTAGTCTTCTATGCCATAACCAATTAGTTTCATTTTGAGCTGAAAAACAAATAGCATCTTGTGAGATAATTTCTTCAAAATCAATTGTATAAACATTGTTGCTTCTTAAAGCAATAAAACAAATATTACAATCATGATCATTTAAAATAATGCACTTATCCATTTTGAAAGTAACTGTAAATTCTTTATCACATAATTGACTTATACTCAAAAGATTATGTTTTAGACCTTCAACAAGTAGAACATCTTCAATTATGAGAGAAGACTCATTACCAATTTTACCTATTCCCACGATCTTCCCTTTTGAGTTGTCTCCAAATGTCACGTGTCCTTCTTCTTTAGATCTAAGATCAAAGAACTTAGTCTTGTCTCCCGTCATGTGTCTTGAACATCCACTATCTAAAAACCATTTATTTTTGTTTGTGGAGGACTTCATGCACACCTATAAAAACAATTAAAATGATTTTTCTTGGTACCCAAGTTCTTTGGGTCCTTTATTTATTAGTATTAGAATAAATAAGATTTTTAGGTACCCATATGGCCCTAATAGTCATTGTATGTTTTCTTCTAATAGGACAAGCAAGATAATTATGACCATTTCTATTACAAAAACTACAAATAGCATGTGACATATATGAAGAACTTGAGTGATTATAATAGTATCCTTTTTTAACAAAATTATTTTTATGAAAAGAATTTTGAATATTGGACTTTGATGTAGAAGGATTATCAAAAAAGTTTTTATAAGGTTTGTATTTTTGTTTTGGCATATATCCCAAGCCTGCCTTGTCAAAAACACATCTTTGACTACCAAGAAGTTTTTCAAAATTTCTTTTTCTATTCGTAAAGTTTTCAATAATATTTTCTAAATCAGTTTTCTTTTTCTTCAACTCAAGATTTTCATCTTTCAAAACAATACTTTCTTTTCTTAAAATATCAATTTCGTTTGTTAAAGAAGAATTTTTCTTTTTCAAAGTAGTATACTTGATACCCAATTTTTCAAATTCTTCATATACCTCTTCTAAAACATTTTGCAATTCTTCATATGAAGGATCTTCAATATTATCAAGATTTGTTACCTCAATGTCATCTTTAGCCATAAGACAAAGATTTGCTGATTCTCCATTACTTGCTTCACTATCTGAGCTACTTGAATTATCATCCCATGTAGCTTTCATTGCTTTTTTGCCTTTGTTTCGATCTTTCTTTAGCAAAGGACAATCTGACTTGATATGACCTGGCTTATTGCATTTATAACAAATTAAAGTGTCATTTTTACCTGAATCTTTCTTGGAAAACTTTTTGAAGGATTTCCTTGGAGGAGTTTTATTTTTCTTTAAGAACCTCTGAATTCTTCTTGTTATCATCGCAAGTTCTTCATCTTTATCGTCATTTTCCTCATCTTCATCACTTTCACTTTCACATGGAACAGCTTTAAGTGCCATGCTCTTCTTTGGCTTTCCTTCTTCTTCTCCTCTTTTCAATGTGTACTCATGGGTGATAAGTGACCCGATGAGTTCATTCACTTCGAGCTTCTTGAGGTCTCTAGCTTCAAGAATCGCTGTCACTTTTGATTCCCAACGTTTTGGTAGAGAGTTGAGAATTTTTCTTACTATCTCCACTTTGGAATAAACTTTGCCAAGAGCTGTCAAGTTGTTTATGATATTAGTAAAACGAGTGTGCATACTAGAAATAGATTCATCATCATTCATCTTAAACATTTCATATTCATGAGTAAGGATATAAATTTTTGATTCCTTGACTTGAGAAGTTCCTTCATAAGTAACTTCCAAGTTATCCCAAATTTCCTTTGCTGTAGCGCAAGTCATTACTCTATTAAATTCATTACCATTGAGAGCATTATATAATAAATTCATAGCAGTTAAATTCAAAGTATAAAGTCTATCGTCTTCACGATCAAACTCTTCTTCTTCCTTTTTGACCTTTACTCCATCAACCACTTTTGTTGGAATATAAGGTCCATTTACAATGCATTTCCAGATTTCTCGACCTTGAGCCTGAAGGAATATTCTCATTCTAACTTTCCAGAATGAGTAATTGTCTCCGCAAAAGAGTGGAGGCCGACTGCTAGATTGACCTTCACCAAATGAAGCTGCAATGTTAGCCATAAGATCTTAACTCAAAAGATAGTTAATCTTATAATAGAGTTCTAGCTCTGATACCAATTGTTGCCCAGATGACTAACACAAGAGGGGGGGTGAATTGGGTTATATTAAAAAATTAATACTTATAAACTAAATATACAATATAAAATATAACCAAAATATAAAGCAGTAGGAAATATAAAGAGTAGGGTAAGAGAAAGCAAACTCAGTATTTTTACGAGGTTCAGCCCCACTGCCTACGTCCTCGCCTCAAGCTACCCCTTGAGGATTCCCAAATCCACTATTCAATCTCCTTTAGGTGGAGATAGAAACCTATTACACCTTTGAGCAGCACCGCTCCAAAGAATCCGTGTAGAACACCCTCTACACTTCCAATCACCTCACACTTGGTGATTCAACTATTCCCTGTGTAGAACACCTTCTACACACACAAGGGTTATACGCACCCTCTTACTTCCAATCACCTCACACTTGGTGATTTAACTATTCCCCGTGTAGAACACCTTCTACACACACAAGGGTTATACACACTAAAATATAACCAAAATATAAAGCAGTAGGAAATATAAAGAGTAGGGTAAGAGAAAGCAAACTCAGTATTTTTACGAGGTTCAGCCCCACTGCCTACGTCCTCGCCTCAAGCTACCCCTTGAGGATTCCCAAATCCACTATTCAATCTCCTTTAGGTGGAGATAGAAACCTATTACACCTTTGAGCAGCACCGCTCCAAAGAATCCGTGTAGAACACCCTCTACACTTCCAATCACCTCACACTTGGTGATTCAACTATTCCCTGTGTAGAACACCTTCTACACACACAAGGGTTATACGCACCCTCTTACTTCCAATCACCTCACACTTGGTCATTTAACTATTCCCCGTGTAGAACACCTTCTACACACACAAGGGTTATACACACTCTCTTACTGATACAAGAATTGATAGTGGGTAGGCTATCAGAAAACACTCCTCAATGAGTGAAATAAGAACAATACAGCACAAACTATATCTCTCTCAACAAGAACAAGAATTAAGGCTCAAAACTTTAGAAAAGAGAGAATGAGAGCTTTGAAAGGTGATGTCAATTTCCTCTCATTCTCTCAAGGGTGACGGTTGTTTATTTCTCTGTTTACAAAATTTGTTAATTGAGAGGGTATAAAGATCATTAGATAATATCCATCACAAATAAATTTATGTGTAGGAGAATCCCAAATAGTTTAGTAGTTTCACTTGTAATTTAGAATTTTTTTGATTTTATCAGATTACAGTTGTAATCTCGATTTATTGAAATAAAATGATGTCTTTCCTATTAAAAAAAAATGGCTATCATGGAGTGAACAACAATTTAGAGCATTAGCATTGGTCTCATCAAAATAAATCATCAAAATTTGATTAAAAATACAAGTTTGCACATACATAAAAAAAATTTCGTTATATTTGATCAAAAATGAGGAAAAGAAAGTGGAGAAAATAGCATAAAAGTACTTTTTACTTAACTTTTAAATAGTAACTCATCAGTGCAAACGTGTCCTTTTATCAAATTTTGATAATTTATTTTGATGAGACCAATGTTAATACTCTTATCATATGCAAATTCTGTTTCCATTTTGCCCCAACTTTATCATGAAATTGCTTTCTCCGTTCTAAGTTCTCGATCGTTCTACTAACATCTATAACTTGGTTTTACGGCCTTTTCAAATGTCTCTTTACGCCGTCTCATTCATCCTCTCTCTGTTTTCATCCTTCACTTGGCTTTCACCATACCTTAACTTCGAGTTTTCCTCCTCGTCATCGCAACGGTATGCTTCTTCCTCTTGGCTATAACATCTATTCCTCAGATGATTACCAAAAAAAAATAAAAAATATTGCCTATGACTCTCGCTTATGCCTTTGAGAAACATAAATTAATAAAAAAAAAGTTCTAGAATTTCAACACAATCAAAAAAATTCATAAAACACAATCGAATAAATTTACAAACTAAATTATGCCTTTGAGAAACATCTCCAATCCAAAACACTTGAAAAAAAAAAAAAACAAACTAAACGAAATAATAACAACTTCTGGAATTCCTACACAATCAGACAGATTCATAAAACACAATCCAACAAATTTATAAACTAAATTATGTCTTTGACAAACATACCCAATCCAACAGGGTTGGGGAAAAAAATTGTTGTAGGATTTCTACACAATGAAACAGATTTGGCAACGAAATTATACCTCTTGAACACAAACGAAGTTATTAATAGACCAAAAATTACAAACCCACCCTAAATTTGTTGAACCCTAGCAACGAGGTACGTAGGAATCTCATATAAGTGGGCCGGGTTTATGGGGCCTCTACTTGTTAGCATCCTTTTGTGTTAGTTGTTAGTTGCCTATGGACTTAATTAAAGTTTAGATAGAGGGGCCCATGGCCTTACTGGTGTGTTGTCGGTTTAGGGAGGTCAGTGAGTATATGTAGGGGGAATATGAATCCTTTCATTTCATCTAAAATCTGGTTTATTTTCAGAGATAAAATGAGATTTTTTTATATATGTTTGAATAGTATAGGAATATGTTGAGATAAAATAAAAAAAATTAGATAAAATGGTTTTGTGTTTGTTTTAATAGGTAAGATGAGATTTTTTTTTATCATGTTTACTGTGATGGGCCCCACGGAGTTGAATAACATGTTTATATATTATTTTTCCACATTTGTTACTGTTGGACAACAATGCCTGGCTTTCAAAATACACCTCACGGAAGGCGTTTGTTTGCTGGTTGAAGTACACGATGCCCAAGTCATAAGTGGAAGTGCAGAAAAGAAAACGCGCTGCGACTGGATCTAGGAAAGAGAGGAATTTGTACCAACGTGCTCTGAGCCAAGTAATGCTTTTTCAGCCTGCCGTGTTGTCATATCCATGGAACAGTGAAGATTTTTGAATTGAAATGCACAATAATGAGATACGTTGAGATTGACTGGCCCCGCTTGAATTTAGAGATGAGATGAGTTGAGATGAGTTTGGTTTATTTTTTAATATTATTATTATTTTGGGATTTGAAAAAGGTGCATTGAAATTTGAAAAAGGTGTATTGGAATTTGAAAAATGTGTATTGGGATTTGAAAAAGGTGTATAGAAATTTATGTTTTGTATAAAAAAATTATAAAAATATAATGATAAAATAGAAGTGAGTTGAGATGAGCTCAACCCATTTCCCAATCCAAGCAGCCCCTGAGATGAAAAACCCAAACTTAAAATAAGTGTTCGTTTTCAAAGACAACTATGGCCGTACGAAAATTGTTTCTGGTTTTCAAAGTTTTTGGTCTTGTCTTTGAAAACAAATCAGCCCTTAGAATATTTTGTAAGATTCCTATTTTGGAGGAAGAGATCCCTCCAAAGAGTCTTTGCGTGACTCACTTATTATCCATCATTATTATTCATTTTTCTGCATTTATCTTCTTTAGTATTCTATCCATTGTTCATTCATCTATTTTACTTTCTATTTCACTCGTGGATTTATTGGTACATAACAAGGTATACCCAATCTGAGAGATTTGGAGAAAAAAATCTGCCTTTCAGTTTGAACTACTCGCCATGGTTGAACCCTAGCCACGAGTATGCTCGCCAGAACAAAGTATTCGTCGGGATTGAATCCTAGCCACTACCCGATTGTTAATGACGGTGAAATCCATGCTTAAGAGAGAGAGAGAGAGAGAGAGAGAGAGATGGGCGCAAAGTGTGGTCATTACTTTGTGCGGCGCAAAGTGTGATGAAAGGAGAGGAAATAGGGTTCTTACCCTTAGGGCCGAATGTCTTCTAACTAGAGGAGGGTTGCTTTTCTTTGGGCTGGTCTATAGAGGTAGATGAGACTAAGATCTTGGTCTGGGATGAGACTAACGGGTTGAAGATAAATTTTAAGACTTTGTTTTCTTATGAAGATAAATTACTTTCTAATATATTATATTCTAATTTATATTATAAAACTCATAATTAAATAATACGAAATATTTTTTAACCATATATAAATAAATAATATAAAATATTTTTAAATAAGTAATAAATAAAAATAAAAATAAAAATAAAAAACTAAAGTAAAATAAATATTTATAATTAATAAGCTACTAAGAGATTAAAACATAACAGGATTCTTAACATATATTTTTCGTGTCTTATTATTTTTTCGTGTGTTTGATGGAATTAATAAGGTGCTAACAATATTTTATATTCTAATTTATATTAAAAAAGTCATAATTAAATAATATGAAATATTTCTTAACCATATATAAATAAATAATATTAAAGGTTTTTAAATAGGTAATAAATAAAAAAATTAAAATTAAAATTAAAAACTAAAGTAAAAAAGAAATATTTCTAATTAATAAGCTACTAAAAGATTAAAACAAAACAGGATTCTTAACATTTGTTTCTCATGTGTTATTTAGTTTCTCATGTGTTTGCGTGACATTACATAAATAATTTTAGATATGTTTGGAAATTAGTGTACATTCAGGTATTCACTACTTTTTGAATTGTTCAGTGTGAACAATTTGTGATTATATTATTTGTATTTGCACATTTTCACTACTTATACTTCACACATTTATTAAGAAATTTTGGCGCCTTCCTCTTTGGTTCTTCGGATATATTATTCATAGGGTGACAACACATCTCTTGAACATATACACTTCAAAGAACTTTAAGAAGTCCTGACAAAATTTCTACAAATGTGGAAAGTGATAAAGTGACAAAATTTGTGGAATATAGATTATATAATTTCGAATGAGATAGGACTGACTACCTTTATATAAAGAGTTATGAGAATTATAATATGTTATGCATATGAAATTTATTATAGTAATTGATAAATCTTTTTGCTAATTGAGAAAACTAAATAGATCTTCCTATATATTCTTTATTCCAATTTACTAATTTTGTCCTTTTAAATCTACTAAGTTCAAATATCAGCCCTAGGTTTCAAAAACTAAACTATCTGTTTCTAAATTATTGAAAACTATTCATATAATTGTTGAGAATCATTATAATTTCTTTCAGGTCATACTCAAATTATTGCACATACAATCTCTATTGCAGAAGAAAATTCAAGTTTGGTATATTTTTCCCTTCTTAAAATACCCATCGTGATTATATATATCTATATTCTACCATAAATATGTTTGTTATATTTACATGTTCTTGTTTCTTATATTGCTTTTACTTTTCTCTTCTAGGTATATATGTTTCGCTTTGTATATTTTTCTTACACTACAAGAAAAATAAGTTTTTATGATCATTTAATTGCAATCAAATGATTATTTATAGCCAATTTTAGTTCCAAATAATCATAAGGTCGTAATTAAATGATCACAAATAAGTAGTTTTCTTGTAGTGTTATTTCTTCTTTATGTTATTCTAATTCTATATTTTTATGAACATGTTTTAATATTTTATAAATATTTCTAGATACAAATATTACCTTCAGTTGATGTTCATCATTCTTTTCGACTCTGCTTCTTCATTATTCTATCCAATTATTGAAGACTTTTCCTCTTCAATAATGCAATGACAACTGGTAAGGCATATTAATATATAAAACAAAAAATTTGAAGGTGGTGAGAAACGATTAGGAAAAAGAATTTCTTATGCTACGCTACCACAAGACAAAAAAATGAGATATGTCGTAAAATAATGGAAAGCTATACTCAACAGAGAGATCGTTTATTGATCAAATATTACTCAAAAATGTTATCCAAAAAAAGATGGCACATTTTTTCTATTGATGAAGAGAACGATGAAATAATTTCAGTGCAAGAAATTGGATCTTCCAATAGTAATATTCCTATAGTGAGTGACGATATCAGTGCATTTGTACTCTTGCCAACCATTTCTTTAAACTTCAACGGTTTTACAGATTATTTACCAGTTGAAACAGGAGCATCAATATCTTCTTGAAGTAATGAACAAATTTAAAAATACGTTATACTTTCGCTTCATTTTTCCTCTATGTTTCATTCCATCTTATTTGATCCTTTCTTTAATATTGGTTTCCATCAATCTTTTATGCCACAAAGAAAACAATATCAACGAACCACTACTTTTAGACAAATACTACAAAATATACTATTTGAAGCAAATTTGTTACCATCTATTCCATTTTGCAAGTATTGTCATGCTAAAAGATTTTCTCACGAGACCGTTGGTCTCTGTTGTGCTGATGAGACAATTTCGTTAACTTCTAATAATACTTCTAATCAATTTTTTCAACTATTTACTTCCAACTCAACTGAATTCATTGAGTTCTTGACTTATGTGTGCATAGATAATAACAAATTTATTTTCACATCATTTGGAGTTACATTTGATCGTGATCTATGTAGAAAGAACAGAGAAATCTACACATTTCAACTTCAAAGACAAATCTATCATTACACCAATGATTTACTTCCTCTTGATAGACATCTTTCTTATTTACAACTCTATGTCTTCGATACTAAATATGAGCTACAAAGTCGTGTTTATGATTTTGGAAGATTGGATATGTCGATTATCGCAAGACCTATAAACATACTTCACGTTAATCCATATTCTAATTTCTTTCGAGCTCTTGGCAATGTACCCAATTTGAAAAATCACAAGATTCATATTAGACCAGGTGTTGGTTTAAATCAACGTGTCTACAATGCTCCATCAGCTTCACAGGTAGCGATTCTTTGGATTGAAAATGAAGATTTTAGAACTTTAAAAGGTTGAGATATTGTGGTCTTCAACCAGGCAGGTCAAAGCCATATAGTTCAATATTATTTTGGTTGCTATGATCCACTACAATATCTATTATTATTTCCTTTTGGTGATACCCATTGGCATCAAGGCATACAAAAAGTAAGAAAATGGACAATATTGTCAAATGCTGAAAGAAGAATTATAATTTATCCTAAACAAATGATGTCATCAGATGATCTACTTACAAGAGAAGAAGAATGTTTATTTCAAATACTACTACTATACATTTTCCATTCTATCCTCAACTTTTACATCTTTCTAATATTTTATCTTCAACTTCTTATAATCTTGAGCAGAAAAATAAAGGAACAAATTGTTTCATGTCGTGAATATTACTACTACAAGTTAAAAATTAGGAAGAATAACAAATGTATCTTATTGATGTCTGTTCGTCTATAACAACAATTTGCAGTTGATATGTACGTTAAAATTGAGATATCTAGATCAAATTACTTTTGTAATAAGTAACAACATATTCAATTAAAAGTATATCAAGATATTGTTGATAGTATCTCATTTGGATAAACTAATGCTTCTAAAGTTGGCAAGTATATTTTTTTGCCTTCATCGTTTATTGGAAGGCCAAAAGATATGCATAAAAGATATATGGAAACAATGGCTTTGATCCAACACTTTGAAAAGCCTGATATTTTCTTAACCATGATATGCAATCCAAGTTGGAAAAAAATCTTAGTTGAGTTAAGGCCACAGGGAGAAGCTCAAAATCGTCCAAACTTAATTGCACGCATCTTTAGAGCCAAGTAGACAAGTTAAAACCTGATTTGTTCAAGCAACAGGTATTAGAAAGGTTGCTGGATATGTCTATATAATTGAATATAAAAAATGAGGTCTTCCACATGTTCATTTTCTAAGCATACTACAAAAACATTGGAAAATATATGCTCCAAAATCTTTTAACCAAGTCATATCAATAGAATTACCTGAAAAAAATGAGAACTTGCATTTGTACAAAACAGTTGTAAAACATATGATGCATGGTTCTTGTGAAATTCTAAATCCAACTAATATATGCATGAAGAAAGATGGAAATTGCAAGAATCAGTATCCAAAGTGCTTCATATATGTCACTGTTGTTGGAAGTGATTGTTTTCCGTGTTATAGGTGATGTGATTAATGTTTTGAATACCGCACCGGTAAGCGTACCAGTCAAAGCACTGAAACGAAATATTTCAATACTAGTACCGTTTAGTGTACCGTTTCAAAATAATCTGTACATAAAAAAAATTATATATATAAATATATATATATAAATTATATTTCAAAGTAATAGTCAATATATAAATAAATTATATATATATATGTAAATAATCTAGTCTAAATTAGGATTAAAAAAATAGCAAAAAATGAAAAAAAAAAAAAAAAGTGAAATCCCGAAATCCGGTACAGGCCGATACGGTCGAAATCTGGGCCGGTATGAAACAGACTCAATTTCTATACTGGTCACTGCTTCGGTACGGTACATACCAGCCGGCACGGTACAAAATTCAAAACTATGGCTGTGATACTAGGATAATTGCCAAAGTTAGAGAATTTTTTTTAGATAATCATTGGGTTCTTCCACATAATCAATATCTTGTTTCAAAATTTGATTGTTACATCAATGTATAAATTTGTTCCACAATCAAGACTGTTAAGTATCGTTACAAGTGTAATTATAAAGGTCACAATTGTATTGCTTTCAATATTATTTCTGAACAAGGTAATAAAAAAATTGATAAAATTCAACAATTCCAATCAACTAGATGGATTGCTCTACATGAAACCATGTGGAGGATTTATGGTTTTACTCTTAATGAAATATATCCGTCAGTCTACAGTTTACATTTATATCTTGAAGATCAACACATGATAGCTTTCCGTGCACATAAGAACCTGGCCACTGTTGTAAGTTCTAATTTTTCAGCAAAATTAATGTTAACTAAATTTTTTGCAACAAATCGAGTTGATAAAAACGCACGCAATCTGTTAAACAAAGAATTTCCAAAAACTTTTGTTGGGAATCAACAACAGAAAATACGAACTCCGAAAAAGAAAAAGAGTGTAATAGGGTAGATTGTTATGACAAATCCATTTGAAGGCAAAAGATATTATTTACAGATATTGTTGAATTACATTAGAGACATTTTATCATTTTATCATAACAAGACAGTTGATGGTATCATTGCACCAACATTTCACGAGGCCACAACTTTGAAGATTGTTTACAAGAACCCTCTTTGTATCAAATGTCATATAGTTTAATACGATTATTTGCAACAATCTTGACATATTGTAATCCTGCAATCCTGAAACAAATTTGGGAATGTTTTCAAAAGGATATGTCAATTGATTTTCAAGTAACTAATGCAATAGAAATGGATGTAATAACAAGGATTTTGCGAAGTATTTCTTTTATAATGCTTGAATCAATAGAAAAAGACATTAACATGTTTCATCTTGAAGATTGTGATGTTTGTTTTGATGAAGACCAATCTCAATGTAAAAAAATCAATGATGGATTAGCACTTGTAATTCTAGAAAATGATCTTCTAGCATCAGCGATGCTTAATTATGAACAACTACGTGCATACAATGAAATCCTAAAAAAAGTTATCCCAAATAATCCTGCTATCTTCTTTATCGATTGTTTTAGTAACACTGGAAAGACATTCTTATATAAAGCAATACTTGCTAAAATAATATCTAAACAATTAATTGCACTTGCAACTGCATCTTCTGGTATTGCTGCATCTATTTTATTTGGAGGTCGAATAACAAATTCATAGTTCAAGATTCCATTAAATGTTGAAAATAATAGCACATGCAGTGTTAGTAAACGGGGAGCTCTTGCCAAATTGTTACATGTTTCAAAATTGATTATATGGGATGAAACACCTATATTTAGAAAAGAATCTATAGAAGCATTTGACAAAATATTATGAGATATAAATGATTCCGATATACCATTTTGTGGTAAAATTGTTGTCTTCGGTGAAGATTTCCGTCAGGTTCTACCATTAGTTTGTAAAGGCACAAGAGAGGAACAGATTAATGTCAGCCTAGCTACATCTTATATTTGACCTACATTCAAGAGAATTAGCTTAAGCAGAAATATATGGGGAAGATTGGATCCAAAATTTTCAAGATATTTGTTACAGCAATGGAACAACACCATTTACTATTGAAGAAAAGATCAAGATTCTCGATAAAATACTTATTCCTCTAATGATTTTGAATCTTAGGATTGTTTTATCGATGCTATTTTTCAATATATAATTAGTTATTCAAATAGCATGTTCCAGATGATCAATAGAGCTATATTAACACTAAAAAATAGTTATGTCGACCAGAGTAATGCCTTGCTTATCGAAAGATTTCCTGGTGAGGTAAGAGCATTAGCAATGGTCTAGCTATTACTAAGTCCTAATTGAAGGTTAAATTCACTCTCTTGGCTATAATGCATATGGTTTTAGCCAAATATTCCACCTTGATCTAGCTAAATCAAGATCTAAATAATAATATAATATTATATATTTTAATTGAAAAAAATTAATTTTTTTCGCAAATAAACTTAATATATTAAATTTTAATTTTAGTAAATCATTTTTTTTTTTAATTTTGCAAATAATAGTCAATTCGAGATATTAAATATTAATTTTATATACTTAATATATTAATTAATAATAAACTTGCCAAAAAATAATTTTTAGCAAGTCTTAGTGATTTTAATATTTTAAACATATTTAATTTTAATATGTTAAATATTAAAGTAGAATAAAATATTAAGATGGAGAGTGGATAGTAACTCTCTATATGTGGCAAGTTTGATTGATTTACTATTCATCAAAGCCAAATAATTTTGGATTTGGCAAGTCTGATGTGGAACTTATTTGATCATTTTACCTTCATTTTGGCTTTGTAATGGACTTTAGCAAGACCATTGCTAGTGCTCTAATATGTTATTATAGTTTTGATAAAATAATAGATTCATATGAACAGGGCATCATGGAAGACTTCTTAAATACATTAACATCGAATAGACTTTCACCTCACGAATTGTTGTTTAAGAAGAACTGCCACATTATGTTGCTTAGAAATATTAATCCTTCTAAAGGCCTATGTAATGGAACACGTCTAATATGTCTCATTTTTAATTGCAATGTCATTGATGTAGAAAATGCAATTAGTCACTATAGTGGGAAAAGAGTATTTATTTCAAAAATTCCATTCATCTCAAATATATATGAAAATAGCATATTTCATTCAAAAGAACACAATTCCTATTAGATTAAGCTTTACAATGACAACAAACAAATCACAAGGGCAGACGTTAGATTTTGTTAGAATCTACTTGTCTTGGCCAATTTTTTCTCATGGCCAGTTATATGTGGCATTATCAAAAGCGAGAAATTCTGCCTCAATAAAAGTTCTCATAAGGCCAATATCAAATGATGAATCTTGGAACAACTACAAGAAAAATATTGTTTACAAAAATTTATTAAAATTAGCATATTTGACATGAGCTTATGTAAGTAATACATTTTCAATATCTGTTTATTATTATTACTTTATTTAAATACAATTTATAAAATTGTTGCACTAATATATTACTTTCTCTTACACACAAGTAGCTATCAAAGTGCAGATTCTATACAAATCAACCAAGGATATTACACCAAGCACAAGAAACTGGAAAATTAAAATGATTGTATCTGAGAAATCGCCAAAACGTACTGTGCAAAGCTCAACAACCTATCAGAAGTTGACTTTAATTGACCCCAAGGTACTACAGTGTTATTTCTACAATATAGTTCTGATCTAAACTATATTCTACAAATATTCAAGTTCACTCAACTTGAACATATATTATTTTTATACAAAAATCAGGTATAGGCAACTATGTTTGGCAGAGATAGAGATTTGCGTGCTGACACTTTGCTTATCTTTCATTCCTATTATATTAGCAATACATATGTGAAATTGTTGTATCCAAAATATAAAATTGATTCGCAAGAATATCAATAGATTTTGAATTCTAAGACAATATTTGAAGATATAGCAGACGAGGAATTATTGCAACCACCCAAATATAATTTTATCTCAGTCATTGACTTGAGTACAAAGATACAGATGTTGACATAGGTATTTCTTACATCTTTATTAAATTTCTATCATTATTTATTTCATTTGTAAATAACAGAATTTAAATATTTCTGATCAAATCTTTTAGTTGTTGCAATACATAGTAAGCCACTCAAAAGAATAATTATGGGATATGGACCAACACTAATTCAAGAAATATACATCATCGAGTAAAAGTAAAATCATTTTACAATATTTTTAACATTTTCGTCCATTCCTTCAAATATTATTTATCAAATATCAACTTCTTATATATATATATATATTAATCTTATAGTGTTAGACCTGTTTGCCTTACAATGTGGGGCCAATTTGTCCATAATAAATGTTAGACAATTCAAATATCATCACATCTAAGTCAGTGATTCTTGCCAAGTATATAAAAGTAGGCTCTTTCAATAGTATATTCGTTAAACTGTAATTTCTCTATTTCTCATATATTATATTTCATTGTATGATTACTATTATATCATTATAATACAGGACTTTCTCTTTCGTCACAACTTAAAAGTATCTTCCTGATCGAACCTCTGATCCTTAAAGCAATACATCCTTACGTCAATGATAATCTGATAACATATATTCATTATATGTGCTATAATAACAATATTTACTTGCTAATAAATATTTTCCTTATAATGTATATACAAATTTTAAGGTCAACACTTAATGTTCCACTATTTAAAGAAATTGTTCAAAAAGCTTACATGATCTAGCCGCATCAGCCTCGACTGTTAATATTTGTTCCATAATTAAAATTTTTAATGTGGACAACTTCTTCATCATTTTACACCCCACAACAATAAGATTTTATTTCTCTTATAATTCCTAGTCATTTTCTAAGTTTCTCATCCATCGTACACATATTTATTTCTATTTTTATAGAGAAAGCTAAATTTTGGATTCAAAGGAAAATCGTCGTGGTTGATCTTCAATAGAGCTTCTTTTATGTCTTGTAATGACTATAACAGCATAATAGATTATGAATATAATTACAAACTTTATATGTTATAATTGCAAAAATCTAAGTATTTTATCGTCATTTTATATATATTTTGTTCTTATTTTTATTCTATAGTTTCTAATAACATAATTTTACCATATTAATCATTTATATAACTCATATCTACATTTTTTATTACTTTCATTTCTCGAATCGATGTTGATATACATGATGATACTGGATGCTTCACAGTTGTTTTAATTGGACTAATAGCATGATTATAATGAATATACTATTGAAAGAACCAACTTCCATATGCGTGGCAAAAATCACTGGCTTAAATGTAATGGTGTTTGAAACTGTCTGACATTCACTATAGACAAATCGGCCCCACATTTTAAGGCAAACAGGTCTAACACTATAAGATTAAAATATATATATATATGTGTAAGAAATTGATATTGATAAATAATATTTAAAGGATCAAACTAAAATTTAAAAATATTGTAAAATAATTTTACCTTTGATCGATAATGTATATTTCTTGAATTAGTGTTGGTCCATATGCCATATTTATTTCTCTGGGTGACTTAGTATGTATTGCAATAGCTAAAAGATCTGATCATAAATGTTTAAATTTTGTCATTTACAAATGCAATAAATAATGATAGAAATTGAAAAAAAGATGTAAGAAATACCTATGTCAGCATTTGTATCTCTATACTCGTATAAGTCGATGAATGAGATAAGATTATATTTGGGTAGCTACAATAATTCTTCCTCATCTGCTATATCTTCAATAATAATAATTCTTCCTCATCTACTATATCTTTAATAATTGTCTTAGAATTTAAAATCTATTCATATTCTTGCGAATCAATTTTATATTTTGAATCCAGCAATTTCATATATGCATTGCTAATATGGTAGGAATGAAAGAAAAGCAATATATCAGCATGCAAATCTATATATTTGCCAAATATGGTTGTTTGTAGCTGATTTTCCTATGAAAATAATATATATTAGAGTTGAGTAAACTTGAATATTTGTAGAATATTGAGAAATAACAATGTAGTTAAATCAATTAAAGTCAACTTTTGATAAGTGGTTGTTAAACTCTGCGCAGTACCCTTTGGCAATTTTTCAGATACAATTATTTTAATTATCTACTTTCTTGTATTTTGTGTAATACTTTGATTGATTTATACAGAGTCCGCATTTTGATTGCTACCTGCGTAAGAAAAAGTAACATATTAGTGGAACAATATTATAAGTTGTATTTAAATAAAGTAATTTTTTTTTTCTTTGATGGGAAATAAAGTAAAATATTTAAATAAACAATACATGTATGTACACTAACAAAGTTTATGGGCTAGCTATATCCTCTATGAATTGGTACAAACTACGAAGTGAACGATTTTTTTTTTTTTTATAGGTACAAAGTGAACGGATATATTTGTGGAGAGACAATGCCAGGATTAACTTTTAACCAAAAAACAGAGACCTAATTTGTGGCGTTATTAAAAAACCCTAGATGCATGGGAATTCCCCGACTTAGAACATGATCTGCATGACGTTTATAAGAAACAAGATTTTCCTTTTGGGAGGAAAAAAGTAGTTGGATATGCGAGACCAAACATAGGAAGTGATTTAGGAAGTACTTTGTGGTTAACAATTTTGTTTTTAACAGAATACTGATCAACAAATGGGCTAAGGATGTAGGGAAAGACGTACGTAGAGGGAATCCATTAGAATGTCCTGAGAGGACCAAATTAGTACCTTGAGTCTTTATATCGCATATTTAAATTTGATTATAAAACACACATAAAAGAAAATGAAAGTCGAAGCCATAGCAATCTCCATCAATTAAGTGGATTAATATTACTCAAACGTCAGACAGACATGGTTTTACATTAATCATTCGAGCGAGGAGTCGATTTTGTGAACAGAACGGGAGAAGGCAAGCACATCGTCAGGAGCTTCTGCACCATCATCATCACCTTCATCTCCACCACTGTCAGTAACGATGGTTTTACGAATCAATGTCTTTGTCATTGGGTCGAACCCCATACTGCTTTGCGTTGTTGTGTTTTGATCAAGAACATTGTTGTTAATGTTATCGTTGATCTTCGTCTTCTCTCCTTCATCTCTGGTGATCTCAGCTTCCTGCTTCTTGATCTCTAACTGCTCCCTTTTCTCTTTATTCGCCTCCATCTTTGTTAATCTTTTGAATCTTTCGCTTGTGTATATGCGTGTGCTGCAGAGATTAGACTTTAGAGACGAGCCTTTTCATGGGAAGGGATTCGTCCCCAGCCTAGAAAAATATGTCAGGAGGTATACGCGTCCGTTGTCGGAACTCTTACGTGGATTCTCACGCATGCATAAAGCAATGGAGCTACACGTGTCATGTAAAAGTTTTTTATTTTATCTAACATTCTCTTAGGTCACTCTAGAATAATTAAAATAAAACTTTACGTAAAATAAATAGAAAAAAGGTCAAAATCATACTTCAATCAAATAAGTAAAAGGAGTAGTTGAAATGATATTGCTACAGTAATAAAGAGCGAACTCATTACATGTACTATTTACGACTAAAAAACATTTTATTATTTTTTGAGTCGTCTTCTTCTTCAGACTCTTCGTTCGACTATGCAACCCGTAAATGCCATGGATGACCAACCAATTTCTCGGGCAACCACTAGAGACACCACATGTCTCACTTGCACCCTTCCATGTCGGCAACCAACTTTCGGCGATCCCAACTCCGACAACTCGGCTTGCATCTCCCACACGAGCTCCAACCTGATCCCAATTTCGAATTATTAACAGCCCTCAACCCAGTCACTGTCTGCCACCATTGGTCACGTTGCCACACTAGAAACCACCCAATATTCCAATGAGCACCTCCAACCACCAAATCCAGCCTCCCTCATCTCCTCTTGGCCGGATCTTCAAACCCTAGAAATGGTTTCAATCTAGCATATGTGTTTCGGGTTTTATTTAAATTAGTTAAATAAATATAATTAAAATAAAATATGAATATTTTAAAAGATATAGAGAAAAAAATAGAGACGTTGATGGATGGTAAAATGTAAAAATGAATAGGTAAAATAAAATAAAAAATGAATTTTTGGTCCTCTATTTTAAAGAAAAATAGCTACTCTATTAGAAATGCTCTTAGCGTCGAAAACTAGATACTAAGACGGATGGAAATTGGGATACGAGATGAGACCAAAAACTTGTGGATAATAATTAAATGAGAAAGTGTGCTAAAAAATAAAAAATAAAGTGTGCTAAAAAATAATTAAATGAGAAAGAAAAAAAAATTAAAAAGTTGGATCAAAATATTATAAAATTAAAATTATATTATATTATAAATTTTTTAAAATAATTTTTTTTTATTTTTAATAATTATTTTGTATAGTTTGTTTGAAAGTTTAATATTATAAGGATTAAATAATAATAACTACATAAAAAAAAAAAAAAAAAAAGTTAAAAATTGAAAGTAGTGTTTTTGATGTTTTGTTATTGAAAAAAAAGTGTTTGCAATGTTTGGATGTTTTTATTTTTTTTCAAAAACGATGTTTGGATGTTGAAAGAGATGGAATTAAATGAGACTTTTGCAATCCAAATGGGGCCTAATGACCCAAAAAATTAAAAATGTGCTACAAAGTTTACCATTTTTTTCCATCCAAATTGATATTTATTTATCTTTTTTATCCACATCTATATTGGTATGGTATTATAGCACTTGCATCCATTATTAAATAGACATATGGTCGGTCCACTTGACATTAATTATGGTCAAACCTTAAGATAACAAGAATCAGAAGAGCCGATACAAAAGGAAGATAAAACAAGCCGGAAATAAAAAGTTAAAAACCTGCTACATGCTATGACTTCAGCTATGGCTTGGGGCATAAGCGCGCGCCATTCCAAGCCCAAGCCTGCCATGTTAGACTAAATAATTAACTGAGAAAAGAGAAACCAGACCTTAATATGAAAATACGAAAGTACATTTGAGGCAAAGTGAATTTTCAATAAAAGAAAATCCAAAACCCATGCAAAACTAACAAACGGCAATGTGCACTTGAGAACGATAATGCCCTCTAGTTGACTATAAGAGAGTTAAGCCTCTAACAACTTCGAAGAACAATAACATGCAAGGTAGAATCTCAAAATTTTAAGGGCAAAAAGACCTAATTCATCCTCCGGATAAGCTCATTGATGTAATCTTCGCGATTTCCAGCATCACCTCCTTCAACATAGTGATTCCTCTTCTTCTTCAAACCACCAAGGGGGGCCTTGAGCTTGAATGGCCATAAGAAATTGTTTGCCTCCTTGAAGTGGGGTCCAACAGTCAAAATCTCGTGGATTAGATCTTCCGTGCAAATAATTCCATGCTTACCCAAAGCCTGTGATTGCATGTCACGTTAGTGTAAAACATGGTGTATATCCCAAGTATTTCCTGTGACCATAAAACATAAAACGCCACAAACCTGTTCGACGATGGAATTGTCAGTCAAAGCAATTCTCTGCTTGTTGAGTTTCCCATATCCCCTTTTGTAAATCAATTCTTTGACACTCTTCAAATTTGGATACCTGAAATCATCTACTCTCCATCAACAAGTCATTTGAACAAACTACTCACCAAAGATAAAACACATTTGGAACATAAGATAAGCAAAGATATAAACAGAAATGAACAAGGACAACTGCATACCCATAGGTCACATAAGGCTCAACTCTGTGCAGCATATTCACTGTCGCTTTGTTTACTTTCAGAAAAACACCATTGAATATCTGCAACCACAAAAGGTAGGTGTTTATCATGTAACATTCTACCATTGCCTTTTTGTTTGTTTGTTTGAGACAACAAGGGGACCAAACAAGAAGAAAGATTCCTACAGTATGAAAAGAGGATAATAATAAAAAATCAAGACCATAACAAGGCCAACTCCCATATATGAAGAGCATTACTTAATATTCCATACAAGATCATAATATATTGCACAAAAACTCCAAATTCGGAGTCTGCAGACCAGAGAAAATATATGGGTCAACACAACCCAGGTTCCTCAAAAAGCAAAATCTCATTCTTACCAAATAGTATAACAGAAATAATAGCTTTTAACAACCTGAGGGCAGCGATAAATCCACCAATGAAGAAGTTCCTCTCCAAGGCCATCATTAATTAGATAATTTCAGGCTAATTTGCTAAAAAATTATTAATCCATTTGTGTGGTGCTATGAAGTTTGAGTACTTGGAACATTGCATCAAAACCTATAAATTAGAGATCATCTACCTAGATATCAGAATAAAAGATACTCGATGTATGCATTTGAAATATTTACTAATTCAACCTCCCGTCTTTTGCTTTTTTTTCTCAAATAATATACAACATAACAGTTTGCCAAATAACCATAGCTCAACCAGAAAGCAATATGAATTACGTTGAATATAAAAAACATAGCTCAATTTATTTTACAAAGGTCACTAATTCTTCAAACAACTCCCATGTTGTGTTCCTACCCTTCTTCGAATTGTTCAACAAAATCAAAGATTAAAGATACAAACAACTATTACTGGGCTTAAACCCAGAAATGTTTCTTAGCTATGGGCAAAGAATTCAAGACAGAATTCACTAGTGGGTGGCCCCCTTTT
Organism: Platycarya longipes; assembly: GCA_036559045.1. Lineage (NCBI taxonomy): Eukaryota > Viridiplantae > Streptophyta > Magnoliopsida > Fagales > Juglandaceae > Platycarya > Platycarya longipes. The sequence continues at coordinate 29,980,106 of CM071796.1, forward strand.
TCATACTCTAGATGCTTCAACGCAGAAGTATAGTTATTAAAGAATACGTTATAAGTTTCCTATTTGGATTATTTAATGGGAATTTAACATTTCGCAGAACTATGTATATTCAGCAATGCTACAAAATTATTCTGTTGATCGCATGCCATATATTAAATTTCTGACACAAGTAATAGTAATTTGAGTTGTAGTGTTACCTGTCTCAATCGCAGAAGCTGCAAAATCTTCCTTGTCTTTGGGTGCATAGCATTGATACTGAAAGTTTCAAATTTTCCCATAAATCAGAACCAAGATTCTGGAATGAGCAAGTACAACTGAAGTAAAAGACATACCCACGGATCCGGATAATGAACAACAGCTTAGCTTGTGGGTCAACATAAAAACCTCCCTTAAGTTTTGCCTCACGCTTCAATCGAATCAGCTCTTTTTGCTGATCCAAAAACGGTTAGAGAAGAATTTCAGCAAGCTAAACACAAAAACAGAAATTCAATCAAATACCAAGAACTAATGCCTATCACTTCCTATACCTGCTCATCATACTCTTTTGCATAGAGTTTGGCTCTGCTATAAATCAGCTTACGGTTTTCAGACCTTTTCTTCTTCTCTGATTCAAGCTCCTGCTTCTTTGCCAAGGCCCATTCCTCATTCCTTTTCTGCTTCTTCAAAACTGACTCCGGAACTACTGGTCCTCCCTTGACTTCCTCTCCCCCCATCTTTTTCTGTACCCAAGAACCTCAACTTTATAACAACCCATTGATACTAGCATACCGGTATTTACCACAGCCCCCTTCTTTAGAATTTGAAAGCAAGTTCTTCCCCAAAAAATCTCTGCTAAAGCTGTCTCTATTTTATCTACGTTAACAATTTACCATGAAATAAAAATGGCAAAAAGTGTCGAAGAAAAACAAACCAGGCTCCAGTTGTCAAGAAAAGCGAAGTGAAGCTGTTTGGTTCCAAAAATATGTTCTTGGCTATATTAATTCGCGCATTTTTAAGCCAAGTTCATGGACACTTTTCTTCAATTGAAAACTCAAAAAGCCATCAGCATCTTTGAAGTTTCAGATGATTTCATTTCAATTCCTAATCCCAATTCAGAAATACAGAGACGAGACTGATATTTCCGAAAGATATTTTCATGAAATTATTTTCCAGAGAAACAAGTAAGATACCGCAAAATTACACAGTGATCTGTATCTGTCAGTTATCTCCTAAACAACAAAGTGAGACGTGCCGAGCGGTTTGAAAGATCAGTTGGTTATGCAGATAACTAAATGTAAACGAATCTCTTAAGATCAAAACATCCATCTTTACTGAATAAAAATCAAAATCAAAAACTCGAGTGCAACAGTGAACTCACGCGAAACCTCGAAGAACTTTTTGTATATCTGTGACACGATGGAGCTCTTCCGCCGTTGGAGGCTACAAGGACGTCGCCAAGGGAAGAGAGGGGGCTATGGGTCGGGACTGCGGAGAAAAGGGAAGTGATTCGGCGAACCCTAATCCGAAGTGATTAAGTGGTGTTGCTGGGCCGACAGGGTCATGGGGCGGAAGTAATGGGCCTGTCTTATTTTAGCTGCTTTGTAGTGGGTCTGTTTTGTTTTAGTTAACATGCTTTCATTCATGTGGCTTAGGCCCACGAGTGGAGTTTGGCTTAGGCTTAATACACTTCATTTTAGACTATTTCAATCTTTCGAAATTTCGAACGTCTCCATTAAACTGTTTTTAATGAAAATCAAGTGAGTTTGCGGATCTCACACTTTTTTTTTTCTCTATTTTTGGCTGAACTGACTGAACACCTCTCTCTCTATCTAACAACTCGCTCTCCTCTCTCTTATTTGGCTGACTTTTCTCTCTCCTCTCTTTATGTCAAATCTCTCTTTTCGGTCATTATTTTTACCCCTCTCAATCCGTGTCAATAGTGGGGCGTAATTCAAAAATACTCGTTAGTGGTCTGCTGTTTAACAGTGTGGGACAGTTATTTCATGAACAGTAAATTCTACATTTATCTTCTCGTAAATATATTTAAATTCATCTAAATATTTAAACATATTTTATGCTTATTTAAGTAAATCCCACAAACTCGCTCAATTGTTTCAAATCACTAATATTATAGAATTCGAACCAACTCAGTTCTTCTCAACATTCAAACGTGACTTGGGTTGGGTTTGACAACCAAGCCCAGCTACGTGCCATGCATGTAACATCACCTGCTGAGCTTGTTATGTCAAGGATACAAAAAAATTGTAGGGGGAGGTCATTCGCTCGTACAGAAAAGGAGCTCATCCTCGAAGTAGGTGTTTTCGCATCACGATTCCCAGGCGTGTTACAATAGCAAAAGAATTTAAAATTAAAAAGTACTTGTGATGTTTCGACGTCGAAATGAGATAAATTGAAAAGAGACCGCCTTGCAATCCAAACGGGTCAACATAACCCAATAAATGCTAAAAGTATCACAAAATTTACTATTTTTTTTCATCCAAATTGATAATAATTTATTTTTATCCACATCCAAAATGGTATGGTATTCTAAAACTTGCATCGATTATTAAAAAGACGTATGCTCGGTCCACTTGACATTAATTATGGTCAAATTTTAGATAAAAAGATTCAGAAGAGCCAATACATCAGGAAGATATACCAAGCCCGAAATAAAAACCTGCTACATGCCATGATTTTCAGCTATGGCTTGGGGCATACGCGCAAGCCAGTACATGCCCAAGCCTGCCATGTTAGACGAAATAATTAACTGAGAAAAGAAAAACCAGACCTTAATATGAAAATACGAAAGTACATTTAAGGCAAAGTGAATTTTCAATAAAAGAAAATCTGAAACCCATGGAAAACTAACAAACTGCAATGTGCTGTTGAGAACAATAATGCCCTCCAGTTGACTATAAGAGAGGGGAGATAAATCTCTGACAACTTCGAAGAACAATAACATGCAAGGTAGAATATCAAAATTTTAAAGGGCAAAAAGACCTAATTCATCCTCCGGATGAGCTCATTGATGTAATCTTCGCGATTTCCAGCATCACCTCCTTCAACATAGTGATTCCTCTTCTTCTTCAAACCACCAAGGGGGGCCTTGAGCTTGAATGGCCATAAGAAATTGTTTGCCTCCTTGAAGTGGGGTCCAACAGTCAAAATCTCGTGGATAAGATCTTCCGTGCAAATAATTCCATGCTTACCCAAAGCCTGTGATTGCATGTCACTTAGTGTAAAACATGGTGTATATCTCAAGTATTTCCTCTAACCATAAAAGGCCACAAACCTGTTCGACGATGGAATTGTCAGTCAAAGCAATTCTCTGCTTGTTAAGTTTCCCATAACCCCTTTTGTAAATCAATTCTTTGACACTTTTCAAATTTGGATACCTGTAATTATTATGTAATCTCCATCAACAAGACATTTGAGCAAACTACTCATCAAAGAAAAAACACATTTGAGCATAAGATAAGCACTGATATAAAACAAAAATGAACAAAGAAAGCTGCATACCCGTAGGTCACGTAAGGCTCAACTCTGTGCAGCATATTCACTGTTGCTTTGTTTACTTTCAGAAAGACACCATTGAATATCTGCAACCACAAAAGGTAGATCTATATCATGCAACCATTCTATCACTGCCTTTTGTTTGTTTGAGACAACAAGGGGACCAAACAAGGAAAAAGATTCCAACCATATGAAAAGAGGATAATAAAAATGAAATCAAGACCATAACAAGGCCAACTCCAATACATGAGCAGCATTACTTAATATTCCATACAAGATCATAATATATTGCACAAAAACTCCAAATTCGGAGTCTGCCGAGCAAAGAAAATATATGGGTCAACACAACCCAGGTTCCTCAAAAAGCAAAATCTCATTCTTACCAAATAGTAGAACAGAAATAATAGCTTTGGACGACCTGAGGGCAGCAATTAATCCATCAATGAAGAAGTTCCCCTCCAAGGCCATCATTAATTAGATGATTTCAGGCTATTTTGCTAAAAAATTATTAATCCATTTGTGTGGTCCTATGAAGTTTGAGTACTTGGAACATTGCATCAAAACCTTTAAATTATAGATCATCTACCAAGATATCAGAATAAAAGATACTCAATGTATGCATTTGAAATATTTACTGATTCAAATTCCTCGTCTTTTGCTTTTTGTCTCCATTAATATACAACTCAACTGTTTACCCAACAACCATAGCTCAACCAGAAAGCAATATGAGTTACGTTGGATATAAAAAAACATAGCTCAATTAATTTTACAAAGGTCGCTCATTCTTCGAACAACTCCATGTTGTCTTTCTATCCCTTCTTCAAATTGTTCGACAAAATAAAAAATTAAAGAAACAAAACAACGGTTACTGGGACTTAAACCCAGAAATGTTTCTTGGCTATGGGCATAGAATTCAAGACAGAATTAACTAGTGGGTGACCCACTTTTTCTTACTCTAGATGCTTCAAAGCGGAAGTATAGCTATTAAAGGATGCGTTATAAGTTGCCTGCATGGATTATTTAAGGTGAATTTAACATTTCACAAAACTATGTACATTCCGGCAATGCTACCTAATTATTCTGTTGATCACATGCCATGTATTAAATTTCTGACACAAGTTATAGTAATTTGAGTTGTAGTGTTACCTGTCTCAATCGCAGAAGCTGCAAAATCTTCCTTGTCTTTGGGTGCATGGCATTGATACTGAAAGTTTCAAAATTTCCAATAAATCAGAACCAACATTCTGGAATGAGCAAGTACAACCGAAGTAAAAGACATACCCACGGATCCGGATAATGAACAACAGCTTAGCTTGTGGGTCAACATAAAAACCTCCTTTAAGTTTTGCCTCACGCTTCAATTGAATCAGCTCTTTTTGCTGATGAAAAACAGATAGAGAAGAATTTCAGCAAGCTAAACACAAAAACAGAAATTCAATCAGATACCAAGAACTAATGCCTATCACTTCCTATACCTGCTCATCATACTCCTTTGCATAGAGTTTGGCTCTGCTATAAATCAGCTTACGGTTTTCAGCCCTTTTCTTCTTCTCTGATTCAAGATCCTGCTTCTTTGCCAAGGCCCATTCCTCATTCCTTTTCTGCTTCTTCAAAACTGACTCTGGAACTACTGGTCCTCCCTTGACTTCCCCTTCCCCCATCTTTCTCTGTAGCCAAATAGAGACACAGCACAAAAATTGTAATGAGCCGAACACCCAAGAACCTCAACTTCATAAAAACCCATTGATATTAGTATACCGGTATTTACCCCAGCCCCCCACTTAAGAATTTGAAAGCAAATTCTACCCTGAAAATTCTCTGGTATAGCTGTCTCTATTTTATCTACGTTAACAATTTACCATGAAAATAAAATGGTAAAAAGTGTCGAGAAAAACCAAACCAGGCTCCAGTTGTCAAGAAAAGCGAAGTGAAGCTGTTTGGTTCCAAAAAAGTGTTCTTGCTCTATATTAGTTCACGCATTTTTAAGGTAAGTCCATTTGTACTTTTCTTCAATTGAAAACTCAAAAAGCCATCAGCATCTTTGAAGTCTCAGAATATTTCATTTCAATTCCTAATCCCAATGCAGAAATACAGAGACAAGACAGATATTTTTGTGAAATCATTTTCCAGAGAAACAAGAAACCGCAAAAATACGCGAGGATCTGTATCTGTCAGATATCTCCTAAACAACAAAGTGAGACGAGTGATTTCATTTCACATAAAAGATCAGTTTGGTTATGCAGATAACTAAATGTACACGAATCCCGTAAGATCAAAATATCCATCTGAACTGAATGAAAAATCAAAATAAAAAACTCGAGTGCAAAAGTGAACTCACGCGAAACCTTGAATGACTATCTGTGACACGATAGAGCTCTTCCGCCTTTGGAGGCTACCAGGGCGTCGCCAAGGGAAGTGAGGGGGCTATGGATCGGGAATGGAGAAAAGGGAAGTGATTTGGCGAACCCTAATTCGGAGTGATGAAGTGGTGTTGCTGGGTCGACAGGGTCATGGGGCGGAAGTAATGGGCCTGTCTTATTTTAGTTGTTTGTAGTGGGTCTGTTTTATTTTAGTTAACAAATGTGGGGCTTGGGCCCACGAGTGGAGTATGGGTGCAGCAGCCCAGTCAGTTATGAGCCAGGCTAGGTTTACCGATGGCAAGTCGGGGATTTCTCTTTGGGCTCGTTCGCGTATGGCTGGAGTCTTTGTCACCCAGCAGTTTAGAACTTAGGTATGAATCATATGGTGCATGCGAGTTCAAAAACTAATTTGGGAGAGTGACTACGTAGCACGTAGGGATTAGCTGGCTATAAGTTTAGATTTTAAAGAAGAAAGCATATGTTTACTGAGAATATCTTAGAGCCGATAAGGATTATTTCCCCTTGAAAACAACCCACCAATAATGTGAAGGAGTTTGAAACTTTGGCGAATGGGGTCTGTATGAGTGCAGCAGCCCAGTCAGTTATGACCAAGGCTAGGTACACTGATGACAAGTCAGGGATTTCTTTTTGGGCTCGTTCACGTATAATTAGAGTCTTTGGAACCCAGAAGTTTAGAACTTAGGCACGAATCATATGGTGCATGCAGGTTCAAAAACTAATTTGGGAGAATGGCTACGTGGCATGTAAGGATTGGCTGACTATAAGTTTGGATTTTAAATAAGAGAGCATATGTTTATTGAGAATATCTTAGAGCCGATAAGGCGTACTTCCCCTTGAAAATAGTCCACCAATAATGTGAAGGAGTTTGAAACTTTGGCGAATGAGGTCTTTTGTTTCCGTGTAAGGGAGTTCTCGAGATTTCTGAAAGGGAGGAGAGGGGAAGGGTAAGCCTTTTTCCATCGTGAAAATATGTTGTTTAACGGCGTCGAGGTAAGCGTCAGACTATGCTTCATTGAGCTTCGAAAGGGGTATGATAGTTGCTGACGTAGATACTAATTATACATGGGCGTATGTATTGTTTTTTATGTGTAATATCTGGTGTGGCGCCTCTTGAGTGGGGGGCTTTTTTATGAGCTTATAAGCTGGACTAGTTATAAGCGTTTATCATGTTTACTTTGGTTCCAATTCAACCACACGCACTTAGAAAGTGCATAGAAGATTTTAGAATAAGAACAAACCAAAGGAACTGAGAGTGAAAAGAGAGTTACTTTGGGATCACTAGTGCTTGAGCTCTTTGGAGAGATGATGGGTTTCACCACACGAAAAAGCTGGAGAAGAGGGTTTGTTATAGACTGTGAACTGAGCTTACTTTAGACGAGTTGATACCATCGGCAGTCCAAAGTTGGCTGAGATTGTAAAAAGAATCACAGTCGTTCACGTGAATGAAATGACAAGGTTAACCTTGTATTGGCTATTATGTTTCGATGTTGCGGAGAGATTGATACTTAGGCCTAAGAACCACAACTTAGGGTCTAGATGACCAGACCCACTGTTAATCCTTCACCTCAGTAGTGCTTCTTAGGACTCGTTTGGAAAAGTTGCATCTCAAAATTCCGATCACATCTCATCCAAGTGTTAAACATCACTCAAACACAAATACTTATAAACTAAACGCAAATTCAATTTTTAATCATTACAACTTTTACAAACTAAATTGTAAAGGAATTATTTCCTCCCGCATAGGACCGTAAGATACCCACGAAAGGCTAGTGGATTGTGAAACTCCTTGACTAGGCCCAATCGAGCCCATAAAAAATCTCCGAACGAGATTGGTGGGACTTCACAAAATACCTAGCTTATAGATTAAACTTGCTCATAAAGTAATACACACAAAATGTGAACAAGTATCAAGGACTGATGGCAGGAGCCGACCTAGCACCTTCCCGCGACACCCCACTCTTAAAGTGCCTTTGCGGAAAACTCTTAAATACACTCCAAGAGTTAGTTGGAACACTGTTCCCTGACACCACGTGGCAATAAAAAAAGTAATCTCAATTTCAATTTATAGGAAAATATAATGCCAAAAAAAAAAACGATGCATATACCATTTCCATATTAAGAAATTTACAGAGCACAAACAAGTCAACAGTTAGTTGCCTATTTACATCTGGTCTCATTTTATTCTTTGTCGGGCGTCTTCCTATATTTAATGGCTGTCAAAGGTCTTTTCTACAATATAGTTGAGCTTTTGTCTATTCTTATAATCAATAACATTTTGTTTACCGATAAAGAAAAATATATTTTCTGCATATTCAACTAGTTTTAGAAGTCTTAGAGATATAGGTTTCGTGCACTATAGCTAAGTTTGGGGAAAATGGTTGGAGGGCATCACTGAAAGTAAGTTGGGGGCACATTTTGTCGGATTTTGTGATGATGATGTTGTTCTTGAGGCACTTTTTTTTTTTTTCCTTTTTGCATGATTGAAGTTGTTGCTCCTATTGGTTGTTGCTTGCTAGGATTGATGATGTGGTTTTGTAGATAAATGTGATTCATCAGTGTCATTTCCGTTGTTTATGTTGATGTTAGCATATTTCTATATTTTATATGTTTATGGATTCTAATATTGCAGCCAAAGACATGGAATGCATTCCAGCGGGTAAAATCTGATGGGTTAGTATTTCCTTACGAGAGGTTTAAAGATAATTCTTACCCGGCAAAAGCGTAGAAATCAAGCTTTTGATCATTGATTGATTCTCTGCAAGATGGTGCAGAAAGTGGCTATGGTGCGAAAGCACAATAAATTATTGGACAAGTTAGGGGACGTCAGGGGACGGTAGGGACGGTATGCTTGTTGTATGACATGTACATATATATAAATGTTAGTTGGAAACGTTGATATTCGTTCAATCATTTAGGTAAAAACTAGTCTTAAAGCTGTTCCACTCTTATGATTGTTAGAAACCAAAACTTACCAAAAAAAGTTGTTAGACATTCCAATTTGAAGAAAGCCATTAATCGTGTCCAATTGGACCTAGCTCAGTTGACAGTTTACTTTGACTCTTTCCCTTTATTACACTTTTTTTTTAACTAATAGTTTTCCGTATGTATTGGTATGTGCCAAATGACCTCGTGTATAGAAAGCTAGAGCTGGTGACTTCGTAAGATGGTAAGCAAGGATAGACAATTTTACAAGTGCGAGGCTAGCAACTTTGCCGAGGAGCTTGCCTTTTGCATCACCTCTTATGCCTCGTTTGGTTATTAAGAATGTTTCCAAATAACTGTAAATAGTTGTAAAATAATTTGTAAATAATAGTACAAAGTTTTAGTTGGATTTTAAAAATTAAGAGAATAAATAGAATAAAAATATTATATATTTATATATATATATATATATATATATATATATTGATAGGAAAGACTATTTCATTCCAATAAATTGAGATTACAACTCTGATCTGATAAAATATGACGATCCCAAATTACAAGTTAAAACTAATTAAATTGACTGAAGCACCCCTACACACAAATATATTTGTGACGAATATTGTCTAAACCTTTATATACTCTCAAGTGATAAAATTATCAGAGATTTTCATCTTAGTTTGTCGAAGAGTATGAGACTCTGTAAAAACAGAGTATAAACCAAATCTCAACTACTACTATCTTCCAAAAAAGGAGTGGGAATCAACCTCATCATCCTTTAAAAGATGAGTGGAAATCAACCCCACTATTCTTTAAATGAGAATTGTATCAATCAAATAAAATTATCATTTCCTTTTTATTTGTACTGACTAAAACATTCAACAAACAAACATCCACGAAATGAAAATAAAAAATAAAAAATCTTAATACAATAACACAAAAACACTGAATCACCATACAAGGCACAACTGTAGTGACGTGTGTGGCATACGCACCACACTAGGCGAGGTCAGACGGAGGACCATGAAATTGCTGAAATCGCGGTGCTCGAAAAAGCTACTCGTGGCAACAGTAAGAGCGTATGGGAGGAGGCACGTAGATCACACACATACTACTACATCCCGCACGTGCATGGCACGCTCCGCTGCTTATGGTAAGTCTTTCAATCAGTTGGTGGATTGGCGGTAAACAAAGCTTCCGATGGAACGCGTAGTCAATTTAAGCTACCGAAAAATACCACAACTTGCCCCTGCCTAAAAAAACTAAAAAACAACCCACACACACGGGGAGGGAGGAAGGGGGCAAGTTTGAATATTATAAAATTAATTGTTTAAATATAATTTTTATTTGTAAGTTTGAAAATGTTAATATGATTTTGTGTTTTGTTTGGGATTTCAAAAAAGTTATAATAATTAGATAAAAATTAAATATTTGAAATTAAAAATTATTTAATGTTTGACCGATTTTAGACGTAATGAAATATCTGATAAGGTGCAGAGAAGCATCGTAACTCTTCCCTTTTGTCCTCGCATGGATTTTCGGCATGAAAATACCAAGAAGAAGAGTGGGACTTACAGAGGAGGCCAGATCGATAATTTGCAATCACACTCCATTAATAGGCTCAATTATTCGTGACCAGAAATATTTCTTTGCTAGATAGGTCCCTGCTTTTGATTCTTTCCATTGCTATTGATCGTATAAAAGGAACCCTGGTTTCTTTCCCAATGGACTATGATAATTTTATATCGTTTGGTTCTTTGTGGGCTTTTGGATGTTTCGGCCTAAAGATACTTTTGCAAATCACCTAACGTATATTATGAGGTTATATTTGGGTAATGAGAATGGGGTTATGTTTGGATAATGAGAAGTGTTGTAAATAATAATAAAAAATAATAATAATACAATAGTAAAATATTAAATAATAATAAAAAATAATAAATAATAGTAAAAAGTATGTAAAAAGTATTTATAAAATAATAAATAGTAGTAAAAAGAATATGAAAAATAATAATAATATAATTAATAATAGTGAAATATTTAAAACATTCCCGTTGCCAAACGTAGATTGTAGTTGAGTAGATCAGACTCAAATGGTATAACCCATATGTATTTAAAGTTTAAACTTCAAGATAAATAATCCAAATAAGCCTATCTGACAATCCAATTAATGACTTCATCGAATTGGTCGGTCCGATTCGGTTTAAATCCTGAAGCCTACCCAAATCGAATGTAAAATACTTCTATAAAGCAAAGTAAAATATAGTATAATATGTTAAAAGCATGTAGTCGGATTGGTATAACTTCCAGTCTTCAAATTAGAGGTTTGAAATTCGAAATTTCCCTCCCTCAAATATATAAAAAAATACAATATGTTATATATTTGATGTCATAAGCTAATTATGCACAACCCAGCCCAATGTCTTTGCAAGTTTTGGTGAGCAGAAAATTGAAAGAAATACAGAGATCAAAATGATATCACTGGATATGTGCCCCACTGCTCTTCCTCATACCTATCCAAGACCACATATATATGTTGCAAAGAAGTTCAGGGTATGGATAAGAGAAGTGATATATACATAATATATTTTATAATATTTGCACAATATAAGTTATAAAGTAAAAATATATTTATAAACTGTTTTATAAAATTAACATTATTTTATAAAAATATTCCTATTTAATAACAGATGTTAGGTAATATATTATATAAATTGTTTTGAATTTATCATTTTCTATAAATAAATGGTAATTAAATATTTTATTTTTCAAGTATTGAAACGTCGTGATTTATTTGGCATTAGCTAAAGCAACCAAAAGTAAGATCCGAGAGACAAGAGTGATAATAGATGTACAATGTCTTTTATAATATTTTTATAATTTATAGAGTATTTGAGTGTTTTTATTATTTTTATAAGTATTTTTTAATATTTTTAATCATTAAAAAATAATAATAATTTTATTAATATTCATATTCTTAATCATTAAATAAAATTAAATATAAAAAATTTATAAAATAATTATAAATTTGTTGTAAGTGTATTATTCTAGAGAGACATACCAACCGAGCAGTCAAATCACACCAGCAGAAAACTTAAGACCGCTGCAGGCTAGCAGCCAAGAATGCGCCTAGAAAACCACCATACCGGATTGCAGCTGATCTTATTTCTCTTCCTTTTTCAAACTCTAATTATATTCACCCACATTCATAAAATAAAATAAAAATAAAAAAGTTAATCTAATTATTCACACACATCCATCAAAAAAAAAAAAAAATCTATTCACACATCTATAAACGAGATCTTAATGCCGTTTGCGTATTTATAATATCTTAGTATACTTATAAAATTTTAAATAATTTTAGAACTAATAAAGGGACACGATATAAACAGTTAAAATCTAAGAATCCTTAGAAATATATGTTGTTTTCTTTTCATAACTTTAATTCATCTTAAAATTTATATAAAAAAAAAATCATATATATAATATATATACATATGTATTTGTGTCCATGTAGCACGTATTGGAGCGTAGTGCATGCTGGATGGATCGATAATTGATGGTGACTACGCGTGCATTCGAAGTTTCGAGGAAATTTCGTGAGTCAGTCATCAATTATCCTAGCCATAGGCCCATAATGAATTATGCTGCGGTTTGAATTCAAATTTTTTTAAATTTATTTTTATTTATTTTTATTTTATTATTATATTTTTTAAATTTTTTATTTAAAATATAAATTTCTATACATATTTTTTAAATTTTAATATCTATTTTTTAAATCTCAATTTAATTTTTTAAAATTTTAAAATAATAATAATATTAAAAAATAAATTAAATTCATATTATTTTTAAATTCAAATGAGACGTTAATCGAACTGGACATGGACATGTCCATGACATGTTTGCAATCGGTGTCAGTGCTCATGATGTGCATGCCTGTCACCTATATTAATTCTTGCATGGATAAATCGGAGCTCAACATGTGCAAGGGAAAGTAATTATATAGAAAAATGCTTTGGCCATATAGGTTCTCAATTGTATATGATAAATATATATGATCTTCAAATCTTGTTTAAATTGAATTTTAATTTTAAAAGTTGAATAAAATTATTCAATACCTATTTCGTGCCCCAACCCTTCAAGGTGACCTAGTCGACTCTAACTTGCAAGTTGGGAGAGAAAGTGGGGTCGGGTCCAGGATTTCTCTGATGCCAAAATTAGTTTTTGGGGTGATAGCTTTAAACAAAAGTATAAAAATAAGAGAGTACAGAGAAAAAAGATGTCACATGTGTTATGACAAGTCAGATGTTATTTATAATTGTTTTCACATTGAACTTACGAATGGAAATGATTGATGACGTGTGATGACATCAGTCGATTGTCACGGCCTGGTTAATAATGACCTGATTCCTTTTGTCATATCTCAGCCGTATTAATTCTCCTTATCAATGACTGATAAGGCTGGATCTTGGATAGCAATTAATATAGCACACTCAGTCCTGTCTTGACAATTAATGTGACACACCGAGGTTGACCTCGTATTCAATAAGGCACTTCGCTAGGTGAAATTATGTTCTATTGTCATTGATGCAATGGTAGAAGTGGTGAAAAAAGGTATAGGCTGGACGCCCTGACACTATTTCGAATTCTACGGACGTTCGAGATTATCTGGACTCATCTTCTCAGTCGAAGGGATGATCAGGATCCTCTTGGCTCTTTCCCCCAATTTTTTCCTGGACTTGGACTTGAGTCGACTATAAGGATTATGGGCTTTATATAATGTGTGGGCCAGGCCCATTCGGGATTTCTTTCTCAACAATATTCTTATAATATTATTATTGTTTTCAAATATGAAAAAGTTGAATTAAGTTTTGAAAAAATTATATTGTGATTTGAAATATTAAATTGAGACTTAAAATGTAATAATAAGATTAAAATAAGATAAGTTAAAATCATCGAGATGATCTCAATTCTCAATCCAAACTAGACCTAAAATATTATAGATAAGTGAAGTTTCCTTTTTTTTATTTAATGGAACAGATCAATGAAGTTAATTCGTAATAATTCGTAATATTGCAACTGAAATGTATGCGCGTGTTGACGCAAATTATAATTTAATGCTGTTTTTCTAGCCATATATTGATAAGCATGCAACTACTACAAAATAATTGTTTATTTATAATTATTTATTAGTTCTAAATAATTTATTTGGCCGGTTTGTTTTGTGAGACGAAACTATAAACTTTAAATTTATCTCAAATTTATCATTTTTTCAAAATCTCATATAAAATATAATAAAAAATTATATTTTTTCAAATTCTAAAATTACTTTTTTAAATTCTCATATAAAATTAATATTAAAAATATATATTACAATAATATTTTATTCTTTTTTTAACTTTTATCTCATCTCATATCCGAAAACAAACAGTGCCTAGTCGCAAATAATATTTTTGTCGCAAATGTTTAATTACAAATATCTATTTTTCTTGTAGTAAATTCAAGTGCTTTGCTTATCATGATCTTGTTCTTCATCGTCGTCGTCATCGTGATTTTAACAGCATCTCTATCCAAGCAGCTGCTCTCCGTCAAAATTACAGGCATCGTCATGATTTAATTAATGGTGTTTTTCTAGCGGCCATATATTGATCAGCATACAATTCAAGCACTTTGCTTATCATGGTCTTATTCTTCATCATGATCATCGTGATTTTAACGGCTAGAACTCGCGCGAGATCTTTATCCAAGTAGGTGCTATCCGCCGAAATTACAAGCATCATTATGATTTTATTAATGGTGTTTTTCTAGCAGCCATATACTGATCATCATGCAAATTAAGCACTTTGCTTATCATGATCTTGTTCTTCATCATCATCGTTGTCATCGTGATTTTAATAGCTAGAAGCCTAGAACTCGAGATTTTTATCCAAGCAGATGCTCTCCGCCAAAATTACAAGCACCATCATGATTTAATTAATGGTGTTTTTCTAGCCATATAGTGATCATGAGCATGCGATTCAAACACTTTGCTCATCATGATCTTGTTCTTCATTGTGGTCGTCTTCATCACGATTTTAATGGTTACATTCGAGATTTTTATCCAAGCAAGCGTCTCCGCCAAAATTATTAGTATCATCGTGGTTTTAGTTAATGGTGTTTTTCTAGCCATATATTGATCGGCATTAAATTCAAGCACTTGGCTTATTATGATCTTATTCTTCATCATGGTCGTCATCATCATAATTTTAAATTTTTAACGTTACAGCTCAAGATTTTTATCCAAACGGTGCTCTCCGTTAAAATAACAAGCATATTGGCAGCCTGGCCTGTTTATTGTGATGAAATCAAAATTTTAAAATATATTTTAAATTTATTATTATATTTTTTAAAATTTTTATAAAAAAAATTTAACTTTTTCAAATTTTAAAACATATTTTTTAAATCTTAAAACAAAATTAATATTAAAAATAATATTACAATAATATTTTATATTTTTTAACTATTATCTTATCTTATTTTAATTCATTTTTAAAAACAATCCAGGTGTAACATTAATGACTAAAACTGGAGATTTTTATCCAAGTAGGTGCTCTCTCACATATCCGGGGGGCAGATCAGCTGATATGATTAAGTCGGTCGATCGGATAAAGTAGTACTGAAGATCGAGTTGGTGTCATCTCACTTCAAAAAATTAATGTTTAGTACTGAAGATCGAGTTGGTGTCATCTCCCTTTAAAGAAATAATGTTTCATATAATCGTAAAATTATAAATAATGTACAGTCACTTTAACTTTTTTAACAATAAATTTCATCTTTTTTTTAAATTACTATACACTATTTACAATTCTACAACTACATTTATCATTTCATTTCTTTACTTTAAAAGATGTCTCGCATCCTCTAGCTTTGATTCTCAAATCTCATCAGCATCTATCACACCGACGAAAAATTAATTAAAAAAAGTATCCTAATAGTACATATGGTTGTTATTTGCTTTCTAGTTTCTCCCCAGCAATCCCTCTTCCATCCTTAACTTTGGGGATTAATGAATAATGATAATTAATTGGTTTCTGATTTTTATAAAATTGATCTCCATAAATTTCTAATTAATTATTTTGCGATTTATCCTCTTTGATAAATTTAATTACAATTAAACTCTTCTATATATATATATATATCACTGTATCAGTCTATTCCCATTCTCTTTTTAATGGCACATTTTTCACGAGCCGACAAGATCAAATGCATGCAACATTTTAGCCAGCCATAATCCAACATGCACGTAACATTTATATCAAGCCGCCCAGCTAGCTATTGATCCAATAAAAATAAAATTAATTTATAAATTCTCTCCAAAATAAATAAAAATAATAAAAGCCATGAAAAATAATAAAGAAAACAAAAATTGAAATATAATAACACTATAATTAAATTTGAAAAAATAAAGTACGTCTTCCTACATGAGGAGGGATATACATTGTTTTTTTGTTCGTTTTAATTTTATGTTAAACATTTAATGGGATTTTTATAATCCTTTTATTATTAATAACTACATGGCGCGGCATTGAAATAAAATGATATGGATTAGCCCTCTCTCTACATCCCCCCTTGCATGGGACGGGCTGCGGGAATCCCACATCCCACCCCACATTCGCTTTAATAATAGAATACAATTCATTAAGGTCAAGAATTATTCTTAATTTCAAAAGTGATCAACCACATTTTTAGACTTAATTTATATATTTAAATTTGTACATATAAATATAATTTAATAATTATATAATTTTTAAATTTACTAATACATATTAATTTGTATAAATTATAATATAATAAGATGGATCTTTTTATAAATTGTCTTCACAATATAAGTCTCACACTTAAACAATGTGAAACTAGTCTTAATATATATTAATATATATTTATATATAGCGAAAATACTAAATACTATAAATATATAAGTGTGTATAATTTAAATATGTATTTCTATATTTATATTAAAAAAAATTGGATGTTGGGCGTAGGACTATTTTCGTCGAAATAATTATTTTTGTTGTAATTAAAGTGTCATAAATATTCATTTTTCTTGTAATGAGGATACAGGACGAAACCCTATTGGAGTCATACTGTCCCTCACCCCGCCCCTATCTTGTTATTCTGGATAGGGCAATAAGATACGAGGCTCCGCTGCCCCCCCGCACGTACGCGCGCGCACACACACACATATATATATATATAATGAAGTTTTTCAATATTTTAAACTTTATTTTATCTATAGAGAGTGATTCTCTAAATAGAAACACGAGACGTTTAATTTTATTTACAAAAACTTGAAAATCTAGGAAGTGATTGACATTAATCCATTTTCTTGTCAAAATTTATAGGAAAGGTATACAAACTTTAAACTTTACAATAGCTTATTTATTGACTCTTTTGCACAGTAAATTCTTTTCTAATTGATGTATGTAGTTTGAGAAATGGTAGTGATATGTTTATTACATCCTTAATTATTAAGAAAAAATTAAAAAAATATATAATTTTATTAATAATCACTTTCTTAATCATTAAATAAAAAAAATTAAAAAAAAAACAATTGAACATGAACCCGCCATCCAAAAATAATAAGAGGAGCTAAGGTCTAGTTTGCTTATGGGATGAAATTAAAAACTCAAAATGTATATTAAATGCTTTAGTATATTTTTTCAAATTCTTGTATAAAATATAATAAAAAATTCAACTATTCTAAATTCTAAAATACATTTTTCAAATCTTATTTTCTTATTTTTTTAACTTTTATCTTATTTCATCTCATCTCATATCTGAAAACAAACCGGACTTAAAAATAATACTGGCATTAAGACCATTCATAATGGATTCAATAAATCTATTGCTTAGTCAAATAATAGTTAAGAGACATTAAAATAAGGCTGCAACAATCTCAACAAGTGGCTCGCTAAAATAACTCTCTCTCTTGGCTCAATAAATATAGCGGCCAGTGATTGAGTGTTAGTCAAATTATTTTTTTGGAATTAAAATATTCATCATTCCAATTTGTTTACTCTCTCGCGCTAGATTTTTGTTTTTTATTTTCATTTTCGTTTTCCTATTCGGCTAGATTTGCACAAAACATCATTCCAGTTCAACATAATTCAACTGAATCCATTTTCATAAAAATATAACCATTGGAAAAATATAACCATTAAAAATATTACCGTTAAAAAATTTTATCCCTTAGGAATAATTTTAACATTAAAAAACTAATGTGTATTTTATAATAACAAATTAATATTCAAACTATAATTGGAATTAAAATAAATAAAAAGTTAAAAAGTAATATTTTAATAAAATAACTTTTGATTTGTTGAATCTGTTGTTGGGTATAGTAAAAAGTGATTAGCCAAAATTTGTCAAAATAAAATTTTTAACCAAATTTAGCTAAACAATAATTGAACTATTGTAAATATTCCAACCATGCATTCGCTAAAAGTTAATAAAATATATGGTACTGATATTGTCACAAAGTAAAATGATAGTTGTAATAGTGAGTACGCAAAAGTCACATAATTACTTTAAAAAATAAATAATTACAAAATTTATATAAAAAATTAATTTTTTAATAAAAAATCACCACCCTCTTTTTCAAAGAAATTACAGAGTACTTACGTGTTTAATAACTATATATAATATTACTCCATCGCCTACCGGCCAACTAAATGTTGTTATCATTCATGTTTGTTAGTTCACGTTCTTTCCATTAATTAGCCGTACCTAATAATGTTAGGTAAAACAACTAAAGAAAATATAAAATTAAAAAAAAAAAAAAGGTTTTTGGTGGGTGTGAAAGGCATATAAACCTTATCAATGGGACACAAATAAAAGTACACATTATTGAAAAGCATTGGCCATGGTTGCGGCGCGCGCTAATCTTCTTCAAAGGCAAAATTAACAAAGTATATTCTTAGTGGATTATAAAATTTTCTCACTAATTTGTCGTGTGAGGGACTCTTAACATATAATTAGTGAAGAAAGATACTTTATCCACCATATAAATGATTTTAGGAAAACCATCTTTTTTTCATGACACCCTGTGGTTGTCATTTAGTATTTTTTCTTCGTAGCAAATAAGGTCTCATTTAGTGAGAAACAATATCATTCTCCACCATAAGTGATTGTGGCAAAAAAATCTTTATCCATGACATATTTACGGGAAAAAGTCGTCTAATAATATTTTTCTCATGCACAATATGCATGGAAATAATTTTTTTTACCACATTAATAAATTTTGGTGGAAATTAGTATTTCATGCCAAATAATATTTGTGGGAGATAATCACTTTCGGCAAAAATAAATAAAGTATTTATCACGAGTTACGTTCACAACAAATGCTAATTAGAGATTTCAAAAAAAAAATTATATAAAAAAACAAGATTAGAATAAAATAAAATCATAACAAATCGTCTAATATAAGTTAAAATAAATAAATCTGAATATCGGAAATCAAAATTTACTTATAATATTTTTAAAAAATATTATAAAGTTCATATAATTTATTCTTACATGCTTCACTTATATCTAATATATTCAAGTTTTAGAAAACCAACATCATTATCATACTTTACACACTCACTATAATTCCATCACTTATATTACAATATTTCAAAACAATCCATCTTTATACCAACTAGTTAGTATGGAGATGTATTGTTTTGAAGTGTTGTGAAAAGGTGTTTGGTTGGTATAACCGTTTTCAAAGTTTGGGAAAAAATGTAGATGTACACATTTACTGAATTTTGAGAAAGTATCTAAACAAAATGGGGAATAGTTTGAATGATATCTTTTAAAATGGCATTGCAACAAATACGACTTTTTGCCATTAATTTTTTTCCAATATATCCCACCGTGAAAATAATTAACTGATCACACAAAAACTAACGGTGGAAATAAAAAAAAAAAGAAAAAAAAAAAGAAAGAAAGAAAGAAAGAAAGAAGTCTATTGTCACATGAAGATAACGCCACCTAGTAAAGCTTTGTGGAAAAAAACCTATTGGGGGCGAAAATCAACGTTTTTTTCGGTGACTTTTGTCACGGGATCTGAACTTTTTTGTTTTGTTTTTTTTTTGTTTTTTACCTCAGCTCACAGATCTGAACTTACAGCAATACTCTTCGTGGTACATAACTTGGAAATTAATTATATAAATTGAATAGCTAGTAGATTGTAGTTGGTCATGATGCGTCATACATAGAGTACTTATGTTCATAACTTTATTAACCAACTTAATTCTATTCAAAGAGAAATGTTTATTCTTTAAATAAATTCTATAATAATATAGTTATAACTTTTTTTAAAAATTTATTATAAAATAGATCTGAGTTGTGACAAACAAAGAAATTACTGCGAAACATTCTATATATGACATATATATATCAAAGTGAAGTCAATGGTCAGTTCGCGCGACACCATGGTGATCAGGTGTCGTTAGTGGCAGAGCCACGTTGGGGTAGGGAGGCCATAGCCCCTCTCTACGGACTCCACTGCTACTCTTAAAAAAAAAAATCATGTTTATTTTTTTTATGATTTTATAAAATAATATTAATTTTATTTTATATTGGTTATCTCTCTAAAAATTATCTTAGTCTCCCTCTATAAAATTAATCTAATTTAAAAATAAAATATATTTTATATAAAATAAAATGATATAATAATATGATGACATATTTTTATTATAGATAAAAATAAAAATAAAAAGAAGTTGAATGATTATATTTTTAATATATTTTATTATGATGACATGTTTTTATCATATTATATATTTTTTTAATACATAAATTGTATTAAACATATTTTATTTTTATTATAAATTTTACTATCAAATTATTTTATATTCATATAAAAAATTATATATAAATAAAATAAAAAAATATTTTATATATTTTATTTTAACTTGACCTCTATTAATCTAAATTTCTGCTTCGTTACAAAGTGCCGTCATCATGATGATGACCTGCTGGCCTGCGCGCGTGCTATATGGTTTAGAATTTTTTTTATATAAATTACAATTTTCTTTCTGAGGGGGAGACTGCAAAAAGTACGTACACATGAATTACTTGCATCCGAAATTTTCAGCTGCTTGTTTTTGGAGGAAGTATGGCATCAGGTTTGGAATTGCATTTGACTTAGAATTGGAGCACGACAATGATATCATTCGTTTTTGCTTTTTTGCTAATTCATGCCGGCATATGCTATTCATTTCAACGACTTGAGAATCATAAATGAGGGCCATCCAATGTGGATGATCCATGGAATGAAGCTCTTTATATTGGTGATTTATGCGTAATCTAATCCCGTATCTTTGTTCTTCATGTTTATTGCCTTTTGACAAAAATAATGCCTGATTTTGACAGACTTTCGTAGTACTCTATTCAACTAGTATTATTCAACTAATAGATCTATCTTTTCTCCACGATCCGGGGGGACAACTTTAGGAGGAGATAGATTCGAGTACTTTCTAATTTAATCAATTGGCCGACAAGTGTAGAGGCGATCGATCAGCTTCGTCGTTCCTGGGGGCTGCTTCCTCGCATCTAGATCATCGGCCGGCCGTCGGTTTTAACCAGGTACGTATCTTCTTCATTATTCTAATGTATAATATATAATCCTTTGTTCGATACCATCCGGTTTCTTGTTCGAATATTATTAATGTCACTTCACATTCAAAGTCGACGTCCTAGCTTTCCGGCCCACTCAAAATGCACGGTGGCTGAAAAACGAATCATATATATATATATATATATATATATATATTCGCTGCTCATCATAAACAAGCTGCTTCACATCCTGATCATCTTTTGACAATTAATCTGAGAATCGCCGCCTTAAAAAGGGGGGCGGGATCAGATATAGATAGAATCTAGATGGATAGATAATCAGGAATATGATTCTGGGCGTGGTCGGTTTATAAGATATCATATAATAAATATTAATACCGCCGGAAATAAATGAAAGGAAACTTCAAAGAAATCCTCGTGCAATTAATTGATCACATACACGTACAACTGCTAGATAGAAATAAATTAATTGACACATGGGCGGGGCTCATGTGTTTCTCACAGAATATTAATTTCCCATCAATATGTATATATATATATATATGCATGTATGTATGACTGACATGATAGAAATAAAGTTCAAGTTCAAATGAATGCACATGCAAAAGAACGTACTAAATGAAATTATCATATTAAAAACAGAGACTTTCGGTTTCCACTTTTCCTTTTTTACTGCATTTGACAAATCAGAAATCCTCAATCTCAAGTAAGTTGCTACGAACATCACATATGGACTAGGCAGTACTGACTGTGCATGTGCAGTTCTGAGTCATGAATGACATTGACCAGGCACACTGTCCGAAATACCGTGTGCCATGGGTTAGAATATTTACATCAGACTATTTTATTATTCTTCATAAACAGTTTACTATAAACAGTTTACTATTATTTAAAAATTTTTTTATTAATATTTACCAAAAATCATTTTAGCATCCCAATGAAGTCTAATTTACTTATAAAACTACTTAAATTTGATACAACGAAGATGATAAAAGTCGATAAAATGCTATCGATATATATAAATAGATTATATAAAAATAAATTTATAAATTGACATAATTTGATTATAATATAATAGATTATAAATTTATTTTTAATATAAAATCGATTTAATATACCAAAGTAAAGCCATATTAATTTATGAAAATATTTAAACTTGACCACACATTCTATATCCCCTTGTGCTTCTCGAGAGCCAAGCTCTATCTACATGAGTGGCAGGATTCATGCCATTCAATTTAGCTAGCTTTACCTAGTGGCTTCTACAAAAACAAATTATTAGTCACATGAACTGTTTTGGTAGGATCCATCCATGCCATTCAATATTGTGGTACTGTTTTGTTCCTTCGGAAGATGAATTATCTTAGCGTATCCCTTCATATATAATATTTACTTATTTGCTTTTTGTTGATACGTTTTAAAATTCTATCTCAACATCATGACCTCCACGTATACGAATTATAAAATAACGATCATGATCATTGATCGGTTCTAATTAATTAACCTATAATCCTTGATCATGAGCCAAGATAGTTAGGTCCAACTTCCAAACCAATATTCACAATTTCTACGACGTACCACTCAACACGACTCTATCTTTCCAAGAAAAGTCACGATAGAATATTTACTTTGATGACTACGGGTTGTTCAAAGTCATGCTGTACTTCAGTTATTATATATATATATATATATATATATATATATAACAATTCTATATATGCGCAGGAAGAATTTGATAAAGTTGCATGTTAAAATTCATGATATGTGCGTGCTGGCTAAGCAACAACGGCCTGCATGACACCGAATAAAATGCACTTACTATAAGAAAATTGATCTATTGTGATATTTTTATAATAGTCAGATAGATTATTTGAGACAAAAAAATATCACAACTATCTATTTAATTGCCATAAAAATATGACATCAGCCCAATTTTTTTTTAGTGACTAACGTCAATCAATCTATGCTCTCAACATATAAGCGATATTATATATTTATATGCACACATCTATATATTTATTGGTTATCTTAATATATTTTTTTTATTTTAAATATAAATATTTTATTAAAATCCAGCTTTTTATTTTAATATTGTTAGGTGTGCAATATTTGTTGTAATTAGAATTTCGCCTCTTTTCCAAAAAGATAGTACAACAATATTACTTATAAACTTCCTCATTTTGGGTAGTTCAAATAGAGGTCTACACAATTTTATCTTTAATTTTATTCTTAAAATTATAAAAAAAAGGTAATAATAAGCTTACTACCACTTTAATTACCACTTATTTATCCCTCATAATGTTTTTTTTTTGTATTTTCTTTTAAATATTTTTAACATCCTTAATCATTAAGAAAAAAAATTTTAAAATATATAATTTTATTAATAATTACTTCTTTATTTATTAAGATAAATATATTTTTTTAAGAAATTAAAAAATGAAAAGCGTGATAGAAGAGTGGTAAAAGGCCATCCTAAAAGGCAATGTTACGTACACTTATTTGGGGACTGTAATGCAGACCTAACAATTTTATATTTAAAATTACAAAAATATCATTTTTTAAATGATATATTTTTTTATTTAATAAAAGGTTTGCACATGCCGTCCTTGAGTGAATAGTGCAATTAGAATTTTTATTTTTGACAAATATATTAATCATTCTTTAAAACTATATCTTTTTTTACAAAAAAAAAAGATAATTGCATGCAGAATAAGATATCAAATTAATTAATTAGGTGGAATTTGAATAATGACTTTAGATGAATTGAAATAAAAGTTAAAAATTGAATAAAATATTATTTTTTAAATATTATTATTATTTTAAGATTTAAAAAAGTTGAATTTTTTATTATGTTTTATTTAAAAATTAAAAAAATTATAATGATTAAATTAAATAAGATGAAGACCAAAGCAAACACTTATTTCGCTCCAGAGGACGATTTTTGACGTTCCCAATCTTCCAGCTACTTCCATGGGCGGAGGTGCTCGACCATCCTCCTCCCTTTTTCCTTTAATTTTCTTCTTGTTATTTTCCCAATTTTCTTTTGTTTTTTAAAATTAGCGTCGGCCACCTCTGATTTGTTGACTTTTGACCACCTTCGACCGTCACGCGCACCTTCATCCACCTCTGCCTCTGTCGATCGACATACGGGCAAAGGGGGATCTCCATTTTGTTCGGTGCGTTGGCCGCACGCGCGGCCACACGATTCCGCAATTGATTGAGTTCTTTGAAATTACTCGCCTCTCTATTGTGTTCGAAGACTTCTGATCTGTCGGTCCTCACCTTGCTCGATCTTCCAAGGTGGCGCGTGGGCGCTGCTTGGGTCTCACTCGTCATTACCGCTGTTGTGAGCTGCCTGTCGAAGTATTGGACCTGGTTGCTGCTTCTCCTATCTTTCCACTTTTAATAACCAAAAATTAAGAGAAAGTAGATGTGAAAGTTCTTGACAATCAACCTAAACTAACACGGTGTAACACAAATTTCACTATTGTGGTTTTACACCGCAACGTAAAATCATTTTTTAGCGGTCCTTCTCTTGTTTAGGAATTGGGTAGATTTAAGCAGTTTTGTATTTATTATTATTTTTAAATTACAATAATAATTTTTTTAAATTATGTGTTTTTTTTTCATAATTTAATAAAACACATCAATGAATTTGCATATGCCGTCTCCACTTAGAGATTGCAAATTGAATTTCTTATTTATTAAACATTCAATAAACTTTTAGAAAATAAAGCAAATATCATAATTATTATAATATCTAATTTATTTCACTTTTTTAAAGAGTGACATTAGCTAGGTATTTGTTCTAAGAAACACTCTATCATCACCCCCACATACTTATTTATTTTTTCTTCATTTTTTCTATAACAATATCATGTGTAGTGTGGAATGAGTAGCATTCTTTTTGTTTTTTTTTTTATGCATTTTTTTTATAAAGATCTTATATGTAGAATTTGTATATTGATATTTGGATTTAAAGATGAAATGATTTTAAATGAAAGATAAAAATGAAATAAAATATTATTAGAATATTATTTTTTAATATTATTATTATTTTGAGATTTAAAAAAGTTAAATTCTTTGTTATATTTTATGTAAGATTCTTAAAAATTAAAATAATGATATAAGATAAAATAAGATAAAAGTTTTTCAAATGCAAACAAGGACTATTTTTTTTTTGAGACTTTTTTTTTTTTTTTTTTTGTCTAAGCAAGCTTCATATATAAAGTATAAATTATTGTAAAATCAAGGAGGGTCCTTGCCACTATCCAAGAAAATAATATATCTAAAAGAAGGATGAGTAGGTATGCTACCAAACACTAAATTTGTTGTTGTCCATTACGCTACAGAATTGCACACACCAATTTACAATTCGGTGAATTTTGTCAAAACTCCACCTCGCATGAGAGGAGGTTAGGATCTGGATATCTTAGGTGTTACCGGCTAAACAACATACTCTAATAACATCTTGCTACGTAGGCCATCCACTTTTTTCAGTAATAATTCTATGTAATCCATCTCATTCCTTTAACTTATAATTGACTGACATGGCAATTTTAGATTGGTGGGTGTTATATCACCCAGCCTGTTCCAAGTGGAACTGATCGAAACAGAATCCACCAAAAACTTGTAAGATACGTAAAGGGGCCGGCCGGCTTACTTTCCTTCCTTCCTTTTTTCTTCCTTTTGGACGGGTACTGGGTATATGAGAAAGTAACGTCGTTTGCTTATATTTTTTCTGGAGACAGCGTTGATCAGGCCGAACAATCTGACTAATTAACTCAGTCCAAGAGTAATCTCTCTCTCGCTCTCTGCTAGCAAACTGATTTTTACGCGTGAAGCTTTTAACAAGCTGTCCATCCAAGACGGGAATTATTGTCGGCCTGCACGTAGGCCTCATTTTCTCCGTGAAAAGGTTAGCAAATGGATAAATATTACAGTTATATTGCTGTTGTTTTCATTTTCAATATTATTCCTTTTCTGTATTTCTTGATCCCCTTCGCCACATGAATCGGAACTGGAACTTGGACGAATGGAGTCCATTCTTTATAAGAGTGCGTAACCTTACATGGACTCTATTCTAACATACTCACAATTATAACTATCATTCATCTCATTATAAACACGTTATACTCATAGAAACCATATGATTGTACGTGCATGCAAGATGCCACTTAATTAATTAATCGTTCCCTTTTTCATTCTCGTCATGAGTTCAAGCGATCATCATTTTATCTTATTAATCCTGCTAGCTAGCTAGTTACTTCATTAATTTAGAGAACATACTAACTTTCATAACGTAGTGTTAAAAAATAAATCCGAGATATATATTCATGGCCAGCTGGTAGATCAGGATCATGTACTGATCACAACTAATTTAAAGGTTAATTAATATATTAGCACATATTAATTATTAATTTTCTTTGATATTTTTCCCATAAACGTCTATGCAGTAGTACTCCTCCCCATTACCTGTATGTTGCCACTTGCCATTAATTAGTTGGAAAAGCTTAGTACGTTGTCATCCTTTAGAATTAACTAGAGCTCACGAACCTGTGACTTCATGCATGCATGCCATTAGAGCCTCAAAAAGAAAGAAAAAGAAAGTTGTAGATAACATTATCTTGTGAAATATTCATACATATCTTCTTCTGATCTTTGACTGTGAGAGTCGCCGCAGCAGTTTGCCACGTACCCTTAGCTTAGAAAAATTTGCCCATACTTGTTAGACATGCAACCACGTCATATGACTTTTAGTGATGCTTTGCGGCCTGCCTGAAGTGCCTGCATGGCACTGCCAAACATTGCCACCAGGACATCTTCATCGTTGTGCTGTAAATGACCTTGTTCATTTGACCGTCTTTTATAAAAAGTACGGAAGACAGAAATCTAGATTGCACACTACAAAAAGAAAAGAAAAGATATTTATAATATTTTAATTGTAATAAAAAAAAATTATTTATGACTAAAACATGTTAATGAACATTTCTATTTTTGTAATTGATGTACGGCCCCGCCTGGACCCAGTACCCACCGACTACCATAAAAAAGGCTAGAAAGTTTGAAGTTACTTCAAGATAAAGACTCTGGATTAATCCAGAAGTACTTATGGCTGTAACTCACTCTTGGAAGTTATGATGCACATCATGATTTCTTCTTTTTATAATATATATAGTATTAAGAGATATTCATTCTTTAATTAGTTTCAATTAAGATTTTTATAAAGTTTTAAAAAATGAGATAATTCAAAGAGATCAAATATTGTTTGAATATATAAATATAAATATTTGTTTTTGGATTTGCTTTATTTATTTATTTATTTTTGTTTTATTTAGAAGTTTGAGAAAAATATGACAATTAAATAATAATGATATAAAATAAATTAAAAATTTGAAATTAAATTATATCTAAATAGTATTTAAATATTGAAATGAGACAAAACTAAATGAGATCATGATCTGTGAAACCAAACAGGGGCTAAGGCTTTTTTTGACTACACAAACCATGATCTCATCTCATATTATCTAGATTTAATCATTTATGGGCAATCTGCATATATTTATAATTTTACTTATAACACTTTTATTTATTTGACTCATTTTGTTAGTCTTTTCAGAAATTTAAATTTTATTATTTTCAAGTACATATCAATAGTTAATATATGAAGAATAAGTTTTTGTGTAAATTTTTTTTAAGTACACCTAACATTTTTCATCATTCATACAAATTTTGCAAACTTCCATTTAAAATATAATAAACAATTTAATTTAATTTCTAAATTTTATAATAAAAGTAATTTAAAAAAATTATATTATAATAATATTTTATTCAATTTATAATATTTTATGTCATCTTATTTTATCTATATAATAAAAAAAAAAATCTTAAATTTTTTATATTATATAAAACTATCTCAGATTATGAATTTATATTTATAGGATTTCTTTATAAGCTGTATCACTTTTTTAAAGTTAAAGGAAATTACGAGTAAAAGAACAGGAAAGTTCGCAGAAGCTGATCAAGCATGGAGTATGCGTTGAAACCTTTTAACGAGGATCCGTAGTGGGAGATCCATGACTAGTTTCAAGATCGGTGGGATGTGATTTTGAATGAATCAATACTTGACGTGTTGACGATCATGATCGGCAATCACTCAGGAGGAAAAGTAAAAAACGCGTCAAACTGATCGTGTCATTAAAAAATAATAACGCGTGTCATTAATTTCTCCTTCCTGAGCACAAGAAAATAACGTTTTGCGAAAACATTTTGTTTTTTTTTCCTTTTTGAATTACTTACCATTAATAGGTTGATACTGATCATTATTATTTTTGTGAAATCCTAACCTTCCGATTCACCATGTTTATCGGAGAAGCTAAGGTTTTGCAACATAAGAAGAAAGACAAGGAATTCAAAAGAAGACGTCGACGCAGGGAGTTTGAGGCTGCTCTTCAAGGAAAAGGAGTAAATTTGATTTTACTCCACTAGGTTTAACAGAATCGTTCCCCAGGTAAGCTTCTCATAAAAAAAAAAAAAAAATACTGCACATTCTTTAGACTTTTTTTTTTAAATTCTTTTTTTGTTGGGAAAGTTTATAATAAAGTTTGATTTATTATTATTATTATTATTATAATTATTAACTTTATACTATACGAAATGAATGAAATCCTAATGTCAAAGAAACGAATAATTATAAGAGAATCGATTTTAGTGAGCCAACTTTAGTTTAATTTAGTTTTAATTTTTAATTTTTAACTTTATTTTTATGAATTTAATAAATTTTATTAATTTGTTTTTAGTATAAAAATTGAAACTACGATTGAAAATAATAATTTTTTTTTAATTTTTAATTTTGTTTTCAATATTTTTTTCTTCATCCTTAATTTTAATTTATTTTAATTTATTTTCAATTTTATTTTCATAAATCTAATAAATTATATTAATTTGTTTTCAATAAAAAAATTAAAAAAAAATTAAAAATAAGAATTAAAAAAAAAATAAATTCGACTCTGCGATCACCTAAAACTGATTTTCCCTAAAATTACTCAAACTGGCCACTGTTATGGGATTAGAAATAGAAATAGTTGCCCGCAATTAGGTCATGACTGACGAAAAAATTTATACAACTTTGTACTATTTATATAATTTTTATATATTATATTATATTTATTTTATTTTATTTTAATTAAAATTTTAATATATAAATAACAATTAAAAAATTAAAATAGTTAAAAATAAATTAAATTTAAAATAAAAGTATTAAAATATTAAAAAAATTAATAAAAAATTAAAAAATAATAATATGCAAGATTGTAGAGCCTTTTATGTCAACCAGAAAACACAAGCCTGTCACTTTTGGAACCCTCAAGAATCGAAAAAGGAAGTATGGGAGTGCTAGAGGACCAGTGGTGCTGAAGTGTGTTGTTCTTGATCTTTGTTAAGAATCGGTGCCATCTCTTTTTTTGATCGGTATAACGGTGCCATCTCTCCTGCGACAGAAATGAATTTCCTCAAGGGCTCACCCCGCCGCCGGCGTGATAACGATTTGGAGGCCAGGGGAAGCCCCTCCCGAGGCGAACTAATCGACGAAGATGAGTCGTCTTCCGATCCTTTCGATATTTCCAGCACTAAGAATGCCTCAATCGAGCGTCTCCGCCGCTGGAGGGTACGTTTCGCTTTTCAGTCCTCTCTCTTTCTGCGTATTTAGAATTTAGTTTATTCTGATTTGTCATTTTCATGAGGATGTTTTCCAAATGGTTTGTGATTGGGTGGGTTCTTGATTGATTCCGTGTTTCTAAGTTCGCTATCAGGCGTGTTTTATCATGCTTCTTTAGGAAATAAAAAGAACATGGTCTAGGAAATAAAATGAACATGGTCTAACTGGTCAGAATACACAAGCGGATGAAATGAATTTTTATTGCTTTCGTTATATGGATATGTGTGCTGCAAAATATAGAGGATGCGTGGCCCTTGCTAGTGAAAACTTTCTCAGGGTTGCTCGATTTACTTCGTTGTATTTTGAAGACAATGTTGCATAGAACTTTTGGGCTAAACTCCACTTTTTCATCTGTAGCAAGCGGCACTTGTGCTGAATGCTTCTCGTCGATTTCGTTATACCCTGGACTTGAAGAGGGAAGCAGAGAGGAAGCAACGGATAAGGACTGTTAGAGCACATGTTCAAGCCATACGAGTAATATAATTCCTTAGGCCTTATTTTACTTGTGCTCTTCGTAGCTGGAATATGTCTTTGAATTTATGAAATTGGTTATATTAGGCTGCTCAAATATTCAAGGCGGGCGTGCCTCCAGAAAATGGTACCTCTACATCTTTACTTTTTTGTGCTTTGTTAGTGTACACACTTTCAGTTCTGGTTGAAGTTTTAATTTGTTACAAGTTCTTTGTGAGATTATATGTTGTTTAAAGATCAATTATGTGACATTTTGGTTCCCAATTATTTAGAACAATTACGTTTTGCTGTCCTTTCGTCAGCAGATTTGTCCTTGTGTTTGCTGGAGTCTTTTATATATTTTTTGTTTTTGAAATTTTATATATTTATGTAATAGGTGTTAGTAAGTTTCTTAGTATTAGTAAGGGGAGGTTTACATGACAAGTTGGGATGAGATGAGTAGAGATGAAAATTGAATAAAATATTGTTAGAATATTATTATTATTATTATTGTTTTGAAATTTGAAAATATTAAATTGTTTATTATATTTTATGTGAAAATTTGAGTAAAGTGTAGTGATTAAATAAAATGAATTGAAATGAGTTGGGAGACTTTGTATCCAAACTGAGCCTATGGGTGTAATCTTTTAAAGATGGGCCTAGCAAAACTGATTCTCCTTGAATATAAAAAATTCTGAATTATTGATGGACGGTGGTTGATGGGTAAGCATTGTAGAGAGAGGCAGAAAGGTGGTGAAAGAACTAGTATTGGGCACATTTACTATGATATGGATACTAAAGAGCCTAGAGGAGTGCTCCCGGTCAGATGCCAAAAAGTTTATCAGAATTTCTCGCGACGAAAGTAAATCTTTCATAGCTCAATGCAACTCCAATGATTTTTTTTTTTGTAAGTACACAAAAATGTTATTAATCTACATAAATAGGCAAGGCCCGAGTACACAAGAAGTATACAGAAAAGTCTAATTACAAGCTAAGTGCTGTGATCTAATGATGACACTGGATCGATACAATAAATTACAGGGGGTTGTGGGTCGATAATACCTTATAGAAGGATCGGCCTGAGAAGTTTTTGTTCCCTGTAGATGTCCATTGCAACTCCAACGATTACGACATATATTTGGCACGGAAGTTTAATGACTTTTATGCTACTTTTTGTAGCGAGTAGTTTGTAATTAGGCTATTTCTTGTATACTTCTTGTGTATTTAGACATTGCCTATTTACGTGGATTAATAAAACTTCTGACTTATAAAAAAAGTATTATGGTGGTGGGAGAAGAGGCATCCTTATCTTTTGGAAGAAGTGGAAGGGAAGGGGTGGAGATAGTTGATTTTGGAGTTGAGGTAGCTTTGCGACAGAGCACCTAACATTGTTATGAAAATTTTCGGTGTGCCAAAATTAGTAGTAGTAGGAAAAGATGGAAGAGCATTACATTTAAGCGAAGGGAGGTAAAGATGGAACAACATGGTTGAGCATGGTGGCTGAAAGATCATACAAGGCGGTGTTGGAAGGTTCGTCTGTGGCGCAATGTCAAAACATGTGCAGAAACGGAAATATGGGGAGTGGTTTTGTATTTGTTGGAGCAACAAAACCAAAAGAGGACGCACTTTGAATCATCCGTGGTTCATAGCTCCAAGGAAAACACGAAATGAGCAAATTTTAGCGACTCAGCTGTGTAGGTTTCTTGACCAGGGACTTCAACTCTCTAAAAAAGCAACCGCTGGAGTGAGAGATGTAGTGAACCGGCTTTTCAGGAGAGTGGATGAAGAAATCGGCCTTAGCATGAACCTAGGCCAAGAGCACACTGGACTCTTTAAAGATTTTAATCTTTCACAAGCTGAGAAAAGGAAGTTGAGTTGGCTGCACCTTTCGCGGTCTGTGGATAGTGTTGTATTCGAGCCGGGATTTGCGAGCTTAAGTTTGTTGAGCTCGGCTTGTTTAGCTAGTAATGGGCCTGGGCTCAGCTTGATTATAAGCCGAGCCCATAATTGTCTGAGCTTGGCTCATTTAAATGAAGATTGAGACTGAGCTCTGCCCGAATCTTGAGTTGAACTCCTCGGGATGTTGAATTTTTTTAATTGCAATTTTCGTAGTATGAGTTTATTAATTATTAACAATGCATATGATTACAAAATATGCATATTATTTATTTAAGATACTATTGACAATACTTGATAAGTGATAACTATGGGTAAGCATAAATACTATTATACTACTGTGTTTATATGTAAGCATATTCTTGTATGACATTTGATAAGTTATAGCTAATATTGTATACACATATAGCATACATACATAACATATGTATTCTTCATTACTTTTGTATGATGTGTATATATATATAGTATATGTAGTGGACTATATACATATATAATATAATGTATATATAGTCTTGTATATTTGTATAAACATATACGAGTCGAACTGACGAGTCTAGTCAAGTTTTATACAAGTTTATTCATGAACATCCATTGAGTCGGATGAGTTTTGTACAAGTTTGTATCATTTAATAATCAAGTACAATTCTTTATTCGTGAGTTTGCTACGTTTAATAATTGAGTTGAATTGAGTCTAGTTTGAGCTGCTTGTCGAGTAGCCTTGTTCATCAGCAACCTTAGCTGAGAAAGGGAAACCAGGTGGGCTGCATTGCCAAGAAAGGGAGAAATAAAGCCCTTCAACCCACAGGCAGCCCGATGACTCTCGAGGAAGGGACTGCACAGAAAACCTTGCCAAAAAGTAGTGAGCAGGTGGCCGGCATCCCGATGAAGGTTACGATGATGATAACATCAGCAACGTGTTTTGGTTGTAAAACATGCTTCCAATGTGGAAAAGACACTTGGACAATGGAAATTGAAGGAAATGGCAACAAAAAGACACTTGAGACACCTTTTGAAGAATCAAAACACACTGAAGGAGGGTTGAGTTTGACTAGGGCTCGGGTAGAGGAAGGGCATTGCGAAACACGTGTAGTAGGGCATAACATGTACCAGAAATGTTAGGGGCTATTATGGTGTATGATTATGGGTGTAACTGGTCCGATTCGATCTAGTTTTGGACAAAATTTAGAACTAAACTGATACCACCGATTTTGCATTTTTTAAAACTGATTACGCACCGTCTACCCCTCAAAATCGGTAGCCTTGGTTTCACCCATTTTGGTTCATCTTTCTAGTTTTAAATTAGTATGTATTAGTCTATTAGACTATTAGTATATATATTAGTATTTTCTTTTTGATAAGTAAACAGTTGTATTGATAGAATAGGTAAAGTTCAAGTACACAAGATGGTATACATCAAATAAGACCTATCTAGGTCGTAGTTGGATTGTAAGAAACAAAAAAATCATGAAGATGGAGACCATTGAAATTTACAGCTATGGCCCATAATAATAAAGTATGAAAAAAGAAAGAATGAAATTCCTCTAGTATCTGTTCCTTGTCTACTAAGGTTAGATCATTTTGCTCTTGCCATATGCATTACATAATGCAAATGGAAAATGCTAGGGGACCTGTTTTAGGTCCCCTTATTGCGTCCTGCTCTTCGTGGAAGTCCACGTTTAAGTTTTTTTTGTTCCAAATCATCTAGCTTCCCCTATCTAAAATACCTACCCATTTCTAGTTCCCTCCATATTCTTCAATTACTACCGCAGACAGAAAGGCCGAGCAACACTTCGGACATCACCTTCGACAGAGACGCTCGATGAGTTCGAAACGCCCTCAGATGTCCAGACCTCTCCAAACTCCCAGATGAGCTCCTCTTTTACTAGAACCTTGCTGATACCAAATTCGAAGAGGTTTATTTTCTCCCTTTAATCATGCCTCTTATTTCTTTTGTTTTTTGTTCCATTTGGGTTTCTATTTCTTTTTTATTGTCAAGTCAATTATATATATATGACTGCAGTTTTTTCCAAGTTTCCGAACACAAGCTTCATGGATTTCTTTATTTTAACCACTATTTTCATGTTGCCCCAAGTGATTTTTCATGAAAAGTAGTATGTTATAAGACCTCACTCTCTCTTTTGTGAGCTACATTTCATTTCAGTTCATATTCATCTTGGAGATAACAAATATACTCATTCGAATTATCTACGTCATCCATTGCAATGTTTGAATTATCTACGAAGATACAACATGTGAAACATGAATGACATCCCTCTAAAATTTTATCCTCGATCCCTCACCCAGTACAAGTTTGGTAAGATGAGAGAAAACCTCCCAACCTTGTCTAATGTGTTTCCACAATCCCACTCCATGCGCTTTATTTACTTTTCTAGTGCACCATCCTCCCCACAAGCCTCCATGTTTGCAATCTACCACCATTTTTCATAGAGCGTCCGATTCCAAATTATACCTCTATAGCCATTAACCAAAGTAGTGCTCAGTTGAAGAGTCTAATGTTTTTAAAACCCAAACCACTTGATTCTCCATCTTCACTAGGCTTGAAATTGCATGGGTTATGCCAAGGCGAGTACTGGATCTATTGTCATGTTGGAGAGGGATCAAGGGTCATCCCCATATTGTTGCTGTTTGGAAGATGGTATCACTATGCTTAATGTGGTGCGTTTGGCTTGAAAGGAATGGTCGTTGTTTTGAAAACAGGAAACGCTCTTCGAATGGTTTTAGGGCTTTCTTCTACCATATTTTGTTGCTTTGGGCCTCTTCTATTATATTAAATGGGACATCTTTTAGTGACTTTTATGCTACCTTCCATAGCACGTAGCTTCTAACTAGGCTTATTTCTTGTATACTTCCTATGTACTCGGGTTTTGCTTATATATGAGATCAATAAACTTCTTACTTATAAAAAAAGAAGATAGTGGCCTACACACCGTTTCCCACTTGATTAGATGGAACTTGAATTCATCCTCCATCTCGCTCCATAACAAGTTGCGGTGAAGTTTTTCAGTCCTTTTTGCTATGGAAGCAGGAATAGGAAATAAAGACAAAAAAATATGTAGGTAAGTTGGAAAAGGTACTCTTGATCAGAGTCATCTGACTTCCTTTAGAAAGGTACAATCTCTTCCATCCTGTCAGTTTTCTTTCTATTTTCTCAATTATTGTATCCCAAATTGATAAAGCTCACGACGCTGCCCCTAAAGGCAACCCCAAATATTTCATAGGAAGAGAAGCAACTTTACACTCAAGAGTGGTGGCCAAAAGCTGAGGCCTGGTGACATTCCCAATTGGCACTAGTTCGGATTTATCAAAATTGATTCTCAAGCCTGAAGCAGCCTCGAAACATAATAAGAGGGCCTTCAGCACCTTGAGTTGGTTTTGATCAGCCTCACAAAAAATTAATATATCATTTGCAAATAATAAGTGAAAGATAGAAATAGTGCCTCTGATGGGATTGTCGACAGAAAATTTTGCCATAAAATCGTCTTGGACCACAGCCGACAGCATCCTAGCGATTAGAATAATTATATATTAGTATTTGTTATAGTAAATTTAATTTTTTATAATTATATCATTGATAGTAATAGTATTAGTATTAATATAGTATTAACATTACTATATCATTATTTTATGTATAATTATTTAGTATAATAATTTATATATAGACTTAAAGTATGTTACTAATAGTAATATAGTATTAGACTATTAGTATTAAGCCATAAAATGTAAATTGTAATTATTTCAACTTATATACTAATGTATAAAATATTATATATAATATAAAAAATATTATTTTATATTCATATAATATTAAAAATATATATTATATTGAATCAGTCCAGTCCGGTTCTAAAAAGTTTAGAATTGGAACCGGACTGGTATTGACCGGTTTTGACATTACGATTGACTCAAAATCGGACTGATTCCACCGGTTTGAACCGGACCAGTCCGATCCGGTTTTTCGATTTTTTTTTTACATCCCTATGTACGATATTGATGGGGTTGTGGAGAACACTGTCAAGGTAGAGATATGACATGGAGAAGGCACCTAGATGAGCTTCACACACAATGAAGGAGAAACTTGGGAGGAAGTCCATCCACAGAATTTTGTGCATACAGTTATCCATTGTGTAGGGATCATCATTGATGGCTTTGAGGACCAAGTCATGGCCCTTCTTACTGCCAAGAAGGTGGGTCAAATTAACTCAAAAGCTGAGTACAGTTCAGTAAAGAAATGAGCTAGAGAACTGAAAAGGACTAACCTTTGAGCAATTGCTTTTGGAAGAAGTTTATTAAAAGTCAAAATTAAGGCCTGGTTTGTTTTTCTAAATCATCTCATCTCATCATTATTATCCTAAATTTTCATACAAAATAAAATAAACAATTCAACATTTTTAAATCCCAAAATAACTTTTTCAAATCTCAAAACAAAACTTATATTAAAAAAATATTATAATAATATTTTATTTAATATTTAACTTTGATCTCATCTTATCTATAAAAACAAATTAGG
Organism: Platycarya longipes; assembly: GCA_036559045.1. Classification (NCBI taxonomy): domain Eukaryota; kingdom Viridiplantae; phylum Streptophyta; class Magnoliopsida; order Fagales; family Juglandaceae; genus Platycarya; species Platycarya longipes. The sequence goes on from CM071796.1 coordinate 30,017,094, forward strand.
CTTAAAAGAACTAACCTTTGATGCTCTCGAGTCACAAGAAGTGGCACGACTTGAGCAACCCTTTGAAGAGATGGAAATCTGGAAAGTAGTAAAAAGTATGGTGGGTGACAAAGCTCCAAGTCCATATGGCTTTTGTATGTCTTTTATTCAAACTTGTTGGTAGGGCTATAGTTGAGCCGAGCTGAGCTTGGGCTTGTCGAGCTCGGCTCGACTCAAAATACCCGAGCTCGAGTTTTTATTTATTTTTTGTTCTTTGTTCGAGTACGACTCGATAAACTAAACTCTCAACTCAAGCTCGAGTTCAAGCTCGTCTCACAAACGAGCTCGAGTTTAGTCAAGTCAAACTTGAGTTCGAATTTTTAAATTTTTTTTAAAAAAAATTTAATAACTAATAAATTAGATTAATTAAAAATATAAAAATTTAGTATTGAATTTGTACAATTAACAAGTAGAACTTCTATTGAATTATAAGATTTTAAAATTTTATAAGTAATTAATATCTAATTAGTTGATATTTATTCATATAACTATATATTATATGCCTGCATATATTATTAATATATAGAAATAATATGCTAGCATGTATCTTTTTCATATGTAGTTCTCATATATTAATATATGAAATTATGAAATTTTATCGACTAATTATTGTACAAATTAGAAAATATACTTATGAAGTATATTTAATATATAGACATAAATAATTAAGTTACATATTATATATTTAATCATAAAAATGGTATGTTTATATTATTAGATAATACATATGTGTGTGTGTGTATATTTATCCATATATGAATGAGTTTTAATCGAGTCGAGCTAACGAGTCGACTTGAGCATAAACGAGCGGGCCTTAACGAGTTTTAATCGAATCGAGTCGAGTCGAGTTTTGTCGAGTATGTGTCATCTATTAATCAAACGGGTATCTGCTTTCACGAATGAGTTTTTTTTTTTTTTTTCACTAGTCAAGTTCGATTTGAGTTTAACTAAGTGAGTACCGAGCGGGCTATCGAGTAGCCTGATTAATTTACAACCTTACTTGCTGGGAAGTGATCAAAGATGACATTGTGGGCATCTTTCATGAATATTATGAAAATGGCAGGTTTGAAAAGAGCCTCAATGCAACTTGCCAACTTTTATTGCTCTCATTTCTAAAAGCACGGGTAAAGGTAAAAGATTCTTGACCCATTAGCTTGGCGAGTGGGATGTACAAGATCATATCAAAGGTGTTTGTCAAGGTATTAGGAATTTGCAGGTTTACATGCTCAAATGATGTGGCTTTGTTTTGAAATGGTGTTCATGGATTACTCATTGCATCTCAGTTGCTTATTTCTCTATGTTGGTGAATTGTACCCTCATGGGATTTTTAAAAGCTCATGGGGGTTAGGACAAGGTGATCCTCTTTCTTTGCTACTATTTGTTTTTGTAATGGAAGCCATTAGCAATATGATCTTAGGAGTTGTAGATGGTGGTTTCCTTTATTGATTTTCAATGGGGGAGGCAAATATATATCACCTATTATTTGTCGACGATGCTAATATTTTGGGATTGAAGGTGAACTTAACCAAATTAGAAATAGTTTTAGTACAAGAGGTCACTAATGTGGAGGGCATAGCTTCTATCTTAGGATGCAAGATATCTCATTTGTCGAGGAAATATCTTGGCCTCCCCTTGGGTGCACCATTTAAATCTAAATTAATTTGGGATGTTTAGAGAAAATGGAGTGAAAACTAGCTAGTTGGAAGAGGATGATACCTATCCAAGGGTGGTAGGGTTACTCTAATTCAAAGTACTCTATCCAACCTGTCGACTTATTTCCTATTACTATTTCTGATTCCTACCTAGTTGGCCCAACACATGGAGAAAATTCAGTGAGATTTATTATTGGGTAGGGTAAATTATGAGTTTTAGTTCCATTTGGTAGCGTGGGCTACTGTATAACCCCCTTTCTCAGAAGGTGGTCAAGGTATTAGGAATTTGCAGGTTTTTAATAATGCTTTGTTGGATAAATGATTGTGGAGATACCATCAAGAATGGAGTACCTTGTGGAGAAATATAATAGGATCGAAGAATGGTGAAGCATGGGGAGGTTGGTGTTCAAATTAGTAAGTGGGCCATATGGCATGGGGCTTTGGAAGCACGTAAGAAGAGGATGAGATGCATACTTTAGAAATACTTGGTTTAAGGTGGGTGACGGACTCAAAATCAAATTTTGGCATGACATATGGTATGACGACATGACACTTAAGGAAGCTTATCTAGAAGTCTATAGTATAGCAAGAAGGAAAGATGCCTTGATTGTAGACCTTCAAGTGTCAAATGGTGCTTCTTAATGGAATGTCACTTTCTTTAGAGATGCACATGATTGGGAAGACACAATGTTGATGTTTTTTGATCTCATATATTCCACTTGCATGAGGAGGAAAGTCGATGAGAAGATTTTCTGGTGTCACTTCAAGAAAGAGAAGTTCACCGTTTGCTCCTTCTAGCAAGCAATGATCACACATGCAACAAACTCATTCCTATGAAAGAGTATTTGGAATACAGACACTATTAAAAGCACTCTCTTTTGTTTGGACAGCTTCACTGGGAAGATACTCGAGCCTATGAAAGAGATGAGATAAGATGAAAGTTAAATATAATTTTGTATTATACTTTTTGTTTTGAGATTTGAAAAGTTGAATTATTTATTGTATTTTGTGTCGGAGTTTGAGAAAGTTGTAACGATTATGTAAGATGAGATGATCTCATGTCATCTACCCAAGCAAACAGGCCTCACACTTGACAATATATGAAAACATTGATTCATTGTAATGGAGGCATGTGCAAAAAGAACGGGGAGTTAGTTGATCATTTATTACTTCATTGTGAGGTTGCCATGACCTTGTGGAATGACTTCTTCAATTGGGTAGGACTCACTTGGGTGATGCCGAGAATGGTATGCCTTTAGGGTAACTCTCATATTGCAGCAATATGGAAGATGGTCCCAATATGCTTATGGTGGTGCATTTGGAGGGAAAGGAACAATGGAAGCTTTGAAGATCGAGACCGATCAATGGAAGACTGTAGGAAATTGTTTTTCAATACTTCACTCCATTGGTTAGTTATAATTGATTTCAATGAGTTCCATGAATTTCTTGTATCATTGAATTACCACACTCAGGCGATGCTCTTGTATATGTCCGATATACATGGGCTTTTGCATATTCTTATGATCAATAAAATTTTGGTTACCTGAGGAAAAAAAATATTTATCTCACATACTACTGTGTTTTTTTTTCCTATAGCCAGTTAATTCTTCTTCCTCGACTCATATCCTACTACTCGCAAGCATTGTTAAATCTTCTTTGCCACTGTACTTGTCCCAGTTTAATATTATTACTAGGACACTTTTTTTTTTTTTGCTTTAGCATTGTTGTTTCTTTACAAAGTTATGAAAATAGACTGGCCAGCGGTTTCATGAAGAGAACCAGTATAGTCTGGTTTATGTTTTAGTTACTCAATGCTTTAGCCCAATGCTTCCTCTATCATATGCCAGTTTGAGATGTTCTACTTGCAGCCAGATCATATGCTGTATGAGGATCCAAGTTTATGTTTAAATACCTGCTATATTAGAATTTGCCTTTGAACGTTTGAGCATGTGTCTTATACCATGATGCTGTTTTATCATTTGTATACTGTGATTTGTGGTACATTGCAGCTCTTTAATTGCATTATTGTGGTGTGGATCATTTGTTTAAAAATGTTATATATACTGTTTATATGTATGATAATTTACTTACTGGATTCAACTGTCAGGAACGGTTAAACCACCTCCAACCCCTAGTGGCGATTTTGCAATTGGACAAGAACATCTAGCTGTAATGTCAAGGGATCACAATGTTTCATCTTTGCAGGAATATGGGGGGGCAAGTTTTCCACCAAACTGTCTTTTATTGTATTACGGATATTTTGTACATGCAATTTATACATGTTATTTGCTTCCACACCTTTACACAGGTTAAAGGGCTATCAGAGTTAGTAAAAACAAACTTAGAGAAGGGGATTCTAGGAGATGAGTCTGATTTGCAGAAGAGAAAGAATGCATTTGGATCAAACACTTATCCTCGAAAAAAAGGGAGGAGTTTTTGGGTAAACCTCATTATGAATAAGATATTTCTTAATTCATTTTGTTTTTGTCAGTAGAATTACCTTTCTTTGTTGAAGAAGAGAATGTGAGCTATTTTTAAACTGTTTCTCGTAGATGTTTCTTTGGGAAGCTTGGCAAGACCTCACTTTAATCATTTTGATGGTAGCTGCGGTGGCCTCTTTGATACTGGGTATAAAGACTGAGGTGAGCTTGGATAGGGAACAGTTATGCTTCTGGGTTTTGTGTTGCAGGTCTCGGGGAGGGTCTTGAGCATTAATTTCAGCAACGTTTAGTGTTCCTCTTTCTTTGCAAGAAAATTGTCATTGCTTTTATGAAAGACATCTTTTAGCTTGAGCTACATCGTTTTTTCTCTCTATGTTTGAATGCCAATGCACAATAATTTCCGATCCTATAGCTTTCTAGATTTCATGGAGTCTTCTTCTTTTCTTATCCCCCAAGTTAGGTCGGGGCACTTTGGATAATATTCTCTTACAAAAAAAGGTTATATGATAAAAGCAGCAGAGAGTTAGCTGTGAATTTGTCAACTTGGTAAACAATAGAATCCTTGTGCTATGTGTGTATAACATGTGTAAGACATTAAATTTCGACGTTGTCCTTCACCATGCATATGAGCTTGGAACTTTTGAAGGTTTTAGATCATAATTATGCATGGCATTTAGAGTTCTAAACCATAGAAAATAAACAGCAATGTTTTTTCCTGTGTGTGCGCCTCTGATGACCAAATAGAGTTTCTGGCCAGCATTCCTTTCTTATCTCCGAGGAATCAACTAAACAGGGCATTGGTTATCTGTGGTAGGCTTACATTGAAGTAAGAGTTTTTAGTTGTTTGTTGGAGAAGGGGTTTCGGTGTTATGCATATTGTAAAGAAGGAGAGGACTTGTTTGAATTGAACAATGGGAAAAGTAATTGAAGTGTGGCTAGTGCTCTGCTTCAAATGGAGACCTGTTGTGAATACTTGAAAAAAATCTTAGGTGGGTAACTTTTCATACATAGCCATGTTGTAGGTACACAATATTAGTGCAGTATGCTGTATGGTGGTGGTCTCAAAGGGCTCATTATCATCTTGGGAAAGCTGGACATGGGTGGTTATAGTTCACACTCGAGCTTGGAAGGGTCTCGGATTTTTTTAGGCTTGTTTTGGGGATGGGTTGGCCAATGTTCACAATTAAACTCTGAAGCCTGGAGGATGATTCCCTTGTGCTAAGTGTGGTGCATTTAACAGAAATGTAATTTTAGAACCTTTGAGGATGGTGAGAGATGGTGTTGGAGTTGATTGCCATTATGCTCAAATATCGTCATAATTGGATGGTTGGTGACAGATTTCTCAAATTTATTTGTTGATGAGTAACATTTCTCTTTGCTAGCTTTTATGTGGTTTAGTTCTTTATTCATAAAAAAATATGCTTTTGTTCCTCTCCATCTTTAGTTAGTAGGGTGTATTTCTCTCATATACTTTCTGTGTGCACGGGTTTGTACCCTCTATGCCATTAAACAGATTGATGTATTTGCAAAAAAAGAAATTTCTAAACTGAGTTCAGCAAGTAATGCAGAAGCCACTGCAGATGTGAGTGTATGGTTATAGATTTAGGTTGCAATCTTCTTCTGTCACAAGGGTCTTGAAAAGTCAATATAAATTCGTACAAAAATTTGTATATGTAGATATGAATGAATAGGTGCACATGTACATTTATAGAAACTTTTGAGAGATCTAGAGGAAGAGATGGTTCCTAAGTTTTAGGTGGGATGTCATTGTGTGTGAGATTTTGTTTCGATCATGAGAGGCATTGAAGCAGAAAAGTATTGCTGAAAGCTATCCTGTTGTCTGCTGTTATTCTATATTTCCCCCTGTACACATGGGTGGTTTGGCCCCTTTGCTATTTTTAGTATGTATGGTTCTTGGAAAGTATGAATAGATTAACGTTCATTTTTACAATTATCGATGGTTTTCTTTGTTGTGCTTTTGATTGCTGTTTGTTTGTGAGATGCACTTTGGTTTTATTTTCTTGCAGATTGGCTTTTATTTTCCCTAATGGATATCTAAGACATGTATCTTTACTCATTCAAGAATACATTGTTTTTCGTTCTTCTGTTATAGGGTATTAAGGAAGGGTGGTATGATGGTGGGAGTATTGCTTTTGCAGTTATTCTTGTCATTGTTGTTACAGGTATGGAACTGAATTTTTCATTAAAAGTACTCATTTTCTTGAAGTTTTGTTCCATTTTCAGTAGATAACAATTGCTATTGGATTGATGCACCTGTATTTTACTTTGAACTCTAAGGTTGCTCAAATGTAGTGGGTTTTTATTTCTTGTTTATTTTTTTTAGACACTTCCTTCTTTTGGACATTTTCTTGGGGTAGACATGTGAACAAGTGGACTTGGAAGTATTGTAATTATCTTTGGATTCATGGGTTTAAGATAAAATTGTATGGAGCTTTATTCTTTCCATTTCCTTTTTAAATGTGTTGGCCAAAAAACTGGTCAATATTTAAGAAGTACTTGTTGAAAATTGTAGTTACCTGCTAGTGTATAATTTATTTAAGAGCTTTGTATTTTATGGCAGGTTATAAAATTTCCTGTGTGCATGCTTGCTCCATTTATAATCTTTGGATTAAAAACTCTAGTCCGAATGTCTTGTCCCTATAGATTTAGTTTTTCAATTTAGTCTCTTTTACTCGGATGTTTGGCGTCTGAAATTCTCTCTGAGTCTTGGGCATGTTTGGTAACTGTATTTTGGATTGGTCTGAAGGCCTTGGTCTTGGTGGTAATGCTGTCTCCAGGTCCAAGGTTTGAATACTTTTTGGTGCAAACAATTTCTAAGGGCCATCAGATTGGGGAAACTTTCCCTTGAATTTCCCAAGGTGCACTTATGAGAAACGCCTTGCCAAGTGCCTATGGGATTAGTCGAGACTTTGTTTTCAGACACCCAGTGCCTAAAAAATAATTATAAGTGTAGCCAATTGTCCTCAGATATGCAGTAAAATCTTGTCCGAAAAAGTTCAAAATAAAAAGACCCATAGGGGTGCAATAACACTTGCTATCTTTCTGCACGGGGGGATGCCCCCTTCCCCCGTCACAAGGGATCATCCCTCTCTTATGATGGGGTGACGCTGGGGATCACTCTCTTTGTGCCCACTTTACCTGGAGTGATTGGTGGAGGGCTGGATGTCCCCTGCAGGCTGCAAACCACATTTTTAATTGTCAGGATTGGTTTCAAAAGATGTTCTAAACAAATTTTGTAACACTTGCTGTCAAAAGTCCTTTGTAGAGATTGGTTACCCAACATTACCTTTAATTCTCAACCTTCTTGTTATATACCTTGTTATATATCATTTCTTTATTCTCTACAACGTGGAGGGATTTAAGAGTTATGTCATAGCGGCTGCCTAACCCTTTACACTCACTTCTTAGTATTTATGTTTTTGGCCCTTTATTTATAAATTATTCTTTCCACAGCTGTAAGTGATTACAAACAATCTCTTCAGTTCCAAAATTTAAATGAGGAGAAGCGAAATATCCATATGGAGGTATGTATATATATATTTTTTAGCTTTATGTCTATGCATTTCTTTTTTCATTTATATTTTTCTTGATTCTTTTTTTTACAAGTAAGAAGTAATTGTATTAGAAATAAATGTATAGGCGACAGCCCATGTACACAAGTAGGACACAAAAGAAAGCACCTAAATGCATTCTAAGAAACTGAAAGCAACAACAGAAAATCATGAGCAGATGCTTCTTTAATCACTTAAATAGAGAACCAAAGCAATAAAGAGTTCACAAAAAAGTTCTGGATTTTCTCCAAAGTATGTACCTTTCCATCCAAAATGCACCACATTAGGCAAAAGGAACCATCCATAAAGCTCATTTCAACACGCAAGAAGATCAACCACTCTCAAAGGCATTACCCAAGCCAAACTGTTTCTACAAAAAATGCTATCCCACAAAGCCCTAGCCACCTCACAATACAAAAGTAAATGATCCACGGTTGCCCCATGTTTCTTAGATATGAAACACCAATCTATAATCCAACGTCAAAATTTTCCCAAGAGAGTCGGTTTGTATGAAAAAAGCAACTTTGGAAGACACATGAGACCTCCAAATACACTTCCAAGGAAAAGGAGAACGATTCTGAAAAGTCAACAATTTATAACACGATTGAACAGTAAACTGTTTACACCTGTTGAACTTCCAAGACATCCAATCCCCATCATTACCACCAAGCCTCAAAAAGGATTAAAGGCTGAAGAGACCTGAAACTTCATCAATTTCCCAATCTTGAACAACTCTAGTGAAGCAAACTTCCCACTGAAAGGAGCCATTAGAACAAACAAGCAGATAATATATAATAGCATATAGCTAGTTGGCTTCTTGGCTCTTCCCATCTCTCTCTCTCTTTCTCTCTCATGTCCTTTCTCTCTCATGTCCTTTCGTCTTCCCATCTCTGGCACTTCTTGCCGGAGATAATTCTCTCTTCTAGTTCTTTCAAGATTTCCCTTGCTTTCTTTTTCATATTCTTATTCCTTGCATTTCCTCCTATTTTGTTTTTTTCTCTCTTTTTGCTGGAAAAATGGAGCTTAGTGTTTGGATTGAAGCCAAGCAGTTCGTATTAAGTACCTGGGGCGGGGCGGGGCGGGGCGGGGCGGGGCGGGGCGGGGGGGGGGGGGCTCTTTTTGTCTTGTTGAAAGATGCAAAAAGTTCTCGAAGGCTTTTTCATTAGTAGTGGATGATATGGGAAATGGTTGGGTTAGTTTTGTGAAGATGTGCAGAAATTTCATTGGCTCTAGCTCCTCTGTTCCTATGTCTGAAAATAAAGATGTTTCTTCCAACTTTGCCACCCTTAATGGCCCTAATGGCTTTGGTCCGAAACAGTCCAACCTTTCAAATGGGGCGTCTTGCGCTCGAGATGTCTCTTATTCGTCTGCCCTCAAGACTCTTGCGGCAATCAATTCCATTAGTTTTTCTTTTGTTCATCCTTCATGCAAGCAGCAAGAGATTTCTTTAGCAAAGGCTTATCAAAATAACTAGTCGGGGACGAACTCTCAATTGCCTGAGTCTGGGGTTGTTGGTTTGTCTCCCCAAAAGTTGCAGACCTTAGGTGAAGTTGTAGGGACTCTATGGCACGTGCAAGTTGAGTTGCAGAGGTGGAAGATGAGGTTGATCTTGTTGATGTGGGTGGTTGATGATGGGCTAAAAGTTATTACGGGCCTTGGCCCTTTTTCATCTTTAAGTGGTTCTGAGGGTTTTTATAAAGACAAAGTTAGTGGGCCTGCTGGCGGCCCACTAGTTAGGTCTGCTATCAAATCGGACCTTCTAATCCCTCTAAACACATCTCGAACCCGAGATTGCTCAGACTAAATCAGAAACGGGTCAAGTTCCACCCAATGTCATTGTGGCTCCGATGACTGCTTCGACCACACAAAGGGCGTCGATTGATAGAGGCGAATTTTCTGGTGGCTCTTCGGTGTTGCGTGGTGGTTCTTCTCCCACGAAGAAAGGGACTCTCTCCTTGGCGACACCCATCCCGTCTTCGTCTCCTCCTGAATAGTTGTCGGCGATGGATCTTTCCATACAAACAAGACTGATTGGTGAGGGTGATACCATGGTTGGTGTTTCGAAGGTAGCCTTGATTCATGGGTCTCTATCTTCAAACCTTCCTCCCTTGCAGAACTCTGAGCAACCTATAGGGGATCCTTTGATTCTGATTAGGATATGGGTGTCTGATTTGGTTAGGTTGGATGATCTAGTAAATGGTGAAGATATAACGGGAGTTGAGAAGTCAGTGTCTTTGGTCCCTTGTCCTCAACACAATAGTGATGCTCTGTTGTTAATTGGTGGAACTGTTGATTCAATTTTTGGCGATTTAGTGGATTCTGTTGAAGAGGACGACCAAGATATAACCCCTTTGTGCACTATGAATTTTGGGATTGATTGGACTTTTAACTCTTTGGATTGGGTCTTGAGAAAAGTTGAAGTTCTTAAAATTTGCCTGGGGATTTCTGTTGATGGTTATGAGGAGCAATTTAGAGCCTTACTCACTGCCTTAGAGGCTAATAAACCAATGTTGTCCAGATCTTCATCCAAGAAAGAGAGGGAATTGAAAAGATTGGAATGCACCATCAGCTATAGCTCCAGACATAGAAACTCCTGCAGTTATAAAGGTAAGGAGAGGGCTGAAAGTTGTTCTCAATGAAGCTAAAGATCATGTCTTGGAATGTTAGGGGACTAAATGACTAAAAAAAACATGTGCGAAAAACATGGTGCGTCAATGGAAGACTGGTGTTGTTTGTTTCCAGAAAACGAAATTGAAGATTATTAATCACTTAAATGTTTAATAGTCTTTGGAGCTTTAGGTGGTATTATTATCATGTGGGACAAAAGAGCAGTGGAATTGATTAATCAATACGTGGGAAATTACTTAGTGGCTTGCCACTTTAAAGATGTGGATGATGGGTTAGAATGGGCCTTCGCTGGTGTTTATGGGCCAAATTTAGATTCTTGTAGAAGACTATTGTGGGATGAGATGGCTAGTCTTTATAGTTGGTGGGATCTTCCTTGGTGTTTTGGAGGTGATTTTAATGTCACTAGTTTTCTTATGAGCGAGGTGGTGTCCCTTAGATTTCTAAAACTATGTCTGATTTTTCAGACCTTATTTCAGATCATCATTTGGTTGATTTACCCATGATGGGGGGACTTCACATGGTCAAATGGTACAACTTGTTTACGGCTTGACTGATTCTTGATTTCACCTTCCTGGGAGGCCTTACTTTCGGAGTCGAGGCAAAAAAGACAGCAAAATCTGTTTCGGATTACTACCCAATCCTCTTATATTGTGGTGGAATTATCAGAGGCAAAAGCTACTTTAAATTCGAAAATGTAGTTGAAAGAAGAGAGTTTTGTTGAGAGGGTTAAGAGATGGTGGGTATCTTATAATTTTTTGGTACCCTAAGTTTTGTATTTGCTTACAAACTTATGGCGCTGAAAAAAGATCTAAAAAGTTGGAATGTGGAAACTTTTGGCAATGTTTCAAATAGAAAAAAATAGTTTTTAGATGAGTTTCAACTATTGGAAGGAAAAGAGACTGCAGTCATTATATCTTCAGAGGAATCAACTTAAAAAAGAGAGATTTATGCATAAATTGAGAAGCTATTGCTTATGGAGGAAATCTCATGGAGGCAAAAGTCACAAATTCTTTGGATGAAAGAAGGCGATAATTGCACGAAATTTTACTACAAGATGGCAAATTCTCATCGTAGAAACCATATAATTGAAGTTATAAAAGATGGTGAAATTGTTCTCTCCTAGATTGGGAAAATCGAAGATCACATAGTGAGTATCTACGAGAAACTTTTTAGGGAAGAATACTATTGGAGATCAAAGTTGGATGGGTTACCATTTGAATCTATTGATCAGTTGAGTGCTGATTGGTTGGAGAGACCTCTTGAAATTGATGAGGTTCTTGATGTGGTTAGAGGTATGACCAAGGATAAGGCTTCGGCTCCGGATGGCTTCACAATGGCCTTTTTCCAAGCTTGTTGGTACATTGTGAAGGAAGATTTCATGAAAGTTTTCAGTGAATTTCGCTCTTTTCTGAAATTTGAGAAATGTATTAAAACGACTTTCATTGCTCTCATTCCTAAAACGGCGGGTGTAGAGGAATTGAGGGACAATTGTCCCATTAGTTTGGTGAATGGGGTTTATAAAATTATAGCCAAGGTATTAGTAAGATTATGGATAAGATTATTTCAAAGTCTCAAAATGTCTTGGTTAGAGCTAGACAAATTCTTGACTCGGTTTTAATTGCAAATAAATGCTTGGAAAGTCGATTAAGAATGAGAAAAGTTGGAAAGTTTGTTAAACTAGACATGGAAAAAGCCTTTGATCATGTCAACTGGAATTTTCTACTTTACATCCTTGGGAGATTCGGCTTCGGAGAAAAGTGGTATTTTTGGATCAAATTTGGTATTTTTTCGGCCAGATTTTCTATTTTTTGTTAATGACAATCTAGTTGGGTTTTTTAATAGCTCTCGTGGCTTAGACAAGGAGATTCTTTGTCTCCTTTCCTTTTTGTGATTGTGATGGATGCTCTTAGTCGCATGCTTGATGTGGCTGGTGGAAGTAGTTTTTTGTCGGGTTTTGTAGTGGATGATGAATTCCGAGGCATCACTACAGTTTCTCATTTGATTTTTGCTAATGGCATTTTAATATTTTGTTATGGCAATAGAGATTATCTCCGAGCTTTGAGAGCTCTTCTTCTTTGTTTCGAAGTAGTCTTGGGTTTGAGAATCAAATTTTCTAAATCTGAAATTGTTCCGGTGGGTTCAGTTAGGAACATTTCAGATCTGACCAACATTTTGGGTTGCAAGATTGTCTTGCTTCCTATGAAATATCTTGGTCTATCTTTGGGAGCTCCCCATAATCCAATTTCCATTTGGATGGAGTTATTGAAAAGATTAGAAGGAGGCTAGCAGGTTGGAAAATGTTATACTTGTCTAAAGGTGGTAGAGTTACTCTTATTAAGAGTACTTTGGCCAATCTCCCAACTTATTTTCTCTCTCTTTCTGTTACCAGCTAGGGTTGCTAAAACTATTGAGAGACTCTACAGAAATTTCCTAAGGGACGGGCCCGGAGAGGAAAAAAAGTCTTATTTGGTGAGTTGGGATAAGGTTTGTCTTCCGGTAAATCAAGGAGATTTAGGTGTGCGCAACCTAAGACTTTTCAATAAAGCTCTTCTTGGTAAATAGTTTTGGAGATACCACCTTGAGAGCAATGCTCTATAGAGAAATGTTGTGGATGTTATTCATGGAAAAATGTGGGGGAATTGGTGTTCAAAGGAAGTTAGAGGACGGGCCCTTTGGGGTAGGTCTATGGAAGTCCATTCGGTTGGAATGAGATGTTTTTGCTAAGCATGCTATCCTTAAAGTGGGGAATGGGGCAAATATTTACTTTTGGCATGATATTTGGAGTGGGGAATCTCTTCTCAAAGAAGCTTTTCTCAAAATTTTCAGGATTGCTTGAAACAAAGAGGTTTTTGTTGCTGATTCTTACTTTTTTTCCAACAATTTGATTTACTAGAATGTGGAATTTTAAAGAGAGATCCAAGATTGGGAAGCAAATGAAACAACTGATTTTCTGGAAAAGTTGTATGATAATAAGATCGTTGAGAACCAAGAGGATATTTAGCTGTGGAAACACTCTGAAAATTCTAGATTTTCAGTGAGTTCTTATTACAAGGCCCTTACAAGTCATGGAGTTAAATAATATCCGTGGAAAAGTATTTGGAGAACTAAAGTACCTAGTAAAGTTACTTTTTTTTGTTGGTTGGTATTCCTTGGAAAAATTCTGACTATTGATAATTTGAGGAAGAGAGGCATTCTGGCAATTGAATGGTGTTTTATGTGCAAGAAAGATGGCGAATTTATAGATCATCTTTTCCTGCATTATGAGGTGGCTTCAAGGTTTTGGAATGAAATTTCAGCAAGGGCTGGTTTTTCTTGGGCGACGAAAGTTTTTGATAATTGTGAACGTTAGTTTTTGCTTTCTAGCTAGGCATTGTTGGGAAAGATATAACTCCTGCTGTCATGAGGATCATTTCCTTATGTTTATTTTGGTGCTTATAGGCTGAAAAAATGGAAGATATTTTGATAATTGTGAACGTTATTTAGGAGAATTAAGGATTTTTTCATTGTACTATTTAGATTTTGGGTTACAAACCTTGTAAGGGATGAGAATGTTTGCTTTGTTTTGTCTTAATTTTCAGGTTTTAACTTGTAAATAGGCATCTCTCAATTGTATAATCTTTGTGTACTTGGGCTATGCCTATTTATTTGGAATAAAATATTTCTTATTACTTATTAAAAAAAAAGATATAATAGCATACCGATTAGAAGCCAACCAAAAGATAGCCAGAAACACTATTGAGGGCTTGATCACACACCAAGCGTCAAGCAAAAAACGGATCTTGGATCCCTATCCAACAGCATAACCAACATTGTTAGCAAAACTCTCCCAACCTTTTCTAATGAATTTCTAAAGACCCACACCATAAGCTCCCTAAACACCAACCTCTCCAAAGCAGTTTCCTTTCCAATTGATATCTTCATAACCACTTCCCCAATAAACCCTTATTAGAGCACTAGCAATGGACTTGCTATAATTTTCCTTCAAATTGTACACTTTTGCACATTTTTAAAAAAAATTTCGTCAAATTTAATTAATAGTAGAGAGGAAAAGGTAGTGGAGAATATTTTTTTACTTGTGAATAGTAATATTCCAAAACTCTTCAAATTTTGGAAAGTGTGCAAAAGTGTACAATTTAAAGGGAAATTATAGCAAGTCTATTGCTAGTGCTCTTAAAGATCCTTAACTTACAAATCCCAAACCTCCTATCGAAATAGGAGAACAGACTTTATTTCAACTAATAGCCTTATGCCCTATCGGTAGTTCAACCAGATCCCAGACCTGGTTAGTCCTTATAGATTCAAATCTCATCATTAAGTGCTTTCATCCACTCATGATGAAAGCACTTAATGTAGAAGATGAAAGAGCCTCATGAATCGTCTTAGGCTCATCATCATCATGTAAAGCTATCATAAAAGCTTTCCCTTCAATCTCAAAACGACGATGGGGAACACTTTCACACGTACTTCTACGTAGTTGAGATTGTTGTGATTGATTGACAAATGGTGTGCTTTCACTCGGATTCAAATCCTTTTTATAATTTGTAGGAGCTTGAAGAATTTTTTCCTCATTCTCAACTAAATTCCTTGGAGCACTTTTCTCTTGTTCCACAATCTCATGAAGTTCTAAAGTCCTATCAACCTCACCTCTACTTGGAAACTCATCTACAATGAAAAACACATCTTGTAACTCAATTTCAGTCATACTTCCATTAGTTTGTTCACTTATTAACACATACCCTTTAGAGTGTTCTGAGTATCTTATAAAGATACACTTCTTCCTTCAAGGGTCTAACTTCCCATATTTATGAGAAAGATTGTTAACAAAACGCGCTGAGTCCCATGGCCGCAAGTTACTCAAATTGGGTTTCTTGTTGGTTCATAGTTTATATGGGGGTGGAAGTTACTGATTTGGAGGGCACTCGGTTAAGAATTTAGGCAGCAGTCCATAATGTATTCCCCAAAAAGAAATTGGTAGGTTTGCTTGCGCCATCACTGATCATCTCAAGCAGTGTTCTATTCTCCTTTCTGCCATGCCATTTTGCTGCGGCGCACTTGGCATTGTTAACTGTTTTTTGATTCATTTTTTATTACAGAGCCTTTTAAATTGCTCAGAGAGAGATTCTCGTCTTCGGTCAATTCTTTAGAGTTTTTAAGCTCTTATCTAACTGATTCTCAACCATTATTGGATATTGCCAAAATCATTCCAATACTTCAGACTTATGGGAGATTAAGTAGACATGACCATAACATGAAAAATCATCTATAAATATAATGAAGTAGATACCTCCGTGTTTTGTCCTCACACTCATTGGACCACAAATATCTGAGTGGACTAATTGCAGTAACAAAGATGCCTTAGTGGCTTTTCCAAACGGTTTTCTTTTAACTTTTTCCATTAGACAATATTTATATGTGGGCAAGATGAACTTAGCAAGATTGCCTATCAGGCCTTCTCTAGCTAACCGAGCCATTCTGTCTTGCCCTATATGGCCAAGTTTAGCATGTCATTTATATGAATCAAAATTATCAGATGCAGAAAGAAAAAGCAATAGACTTATTCATATTTGAATAATCTAAATCCAATATCATAAAATCGTCTTGAAGAAAAGCATTACCATCAAATACATGGCCCAAATAAAAGAAAATATAATTGTTTTCAAATACAATTCGAAAACCAAGTCTTAATAGAGTAACTACAGAAAGTAAGCTTCTTCGGATATCAGGAGCGAATAGCACATTGTGGAGGAAAAGAGTGTGGCCACTCCGCAAGTCCAGCTTGTAGGTACTAAGTTCCAGCACCTCCATGCTAGCTCCATTTCCTACCTTGATATCACTGCTCCCAGCTGAAACCCGACGATATTTCACAAATCTGACTCTGTGTCGTGTTATGTGTTCAGTCACTTTTGAATCAACAGTTTACACAGGATACGAATGAGCAACCATCACATAACTAGTTACAAAAGCAATGGAAAACCAAGTCTTAATAGAGTAACTACAGAAAGTAAGCTTCTTCGGATATCAGGAGCGAATAGCACATTGTGGAGGAAAAGAGTGTGGCCACTCCGCAAGTCCAGCTTGTAGGTACTAAGTTCCAGCACCTCCATGCTAGCTCCATTTCCTACCTTGATATCACTGCTCCCAGCTGAAACCCGACGATATTTCACAAATCTGACTCTGTGTCGTGTTATGTGTTCAGTCACTTTTGAATCAACAGTTTACACAGGATACGAATGAGCAACCATCACATAACTAGTTACAAAAGCAATGCAAGAAAAGTCAGAGTGTACCTTCTTCGGCTCAGTGCAGTCACGAGTGAAGTGACATTTCTTTCCGCATTTGAAACATTAATTTTGACTTGTTCTTCCCATGCTTGCCCTTCTTGCTGCATTGAGAAGTTTTTGACACTTTCTTAACTTGTCCAGCAGTTACCCCCATTCTTGGACTTCTTGCGCGAACCAGAATCAGCCACATAGGCTGTATGATTGGGCTTAGCAATCTTTAGGCACTCAGCCTCCAATTTTAAGTGATGTTAGATATCATCAAAATTTTTGATATTTTTGTTATGCGTTAAGTTCTGGCTCATATTCTCCCAAGAATTCGGTAGTGATCTTATCACTGCCTAGACTTGCTGTTCATCAGTCAGGTTGTTTTCGGCCGACTTAAGTTCGCAGATCATGGTTGACATAACCCTAAGATGCTGCTTCATCATATGGTCAGAGCGCATTTTATAGGATTCAAACTTGATGGTTAATCCACGCAACCTAATGTCTGAAGTTCCACCAAATTTCAGCTTCAAAGCCTCTCACATGCTTTGGGCAGTGTCATAGGTCTTGAACTCATATATTAGATCATTGTGCATGCTGTTTAATATTATTATGCGCGCATACCAATTTTTCTTAGTTCATTCAATCTACGCTAATTCATTTAATTTGTGTTGTTCCAAGTCCTCTTCCTTGGGCTTAGTCAGGGAGTGTGACAAGGCCTTTACGACCTTTTGTTTATCTAAGACATACTAGATCTTGCAATGTCATATGTCATAGTTCTCCCCATCCAATTTATCTCATTTGTTTAAATTAGCAACTATACTATTGGATGCCGTTTCACTACAATACACAAAAAAGGATATTACACACATCTAAGAAATTTGTAGCGTACATCCAAGCTAGAAAAAGAATAATTTAGACATATCGCAAGATCAAAAAATCACTAAGATTCAAAATTATCTCTTGCACCACAGTATCTAATTATTAAATTTCTAACCTAATTTCTGTGCAAATTTAAAACAAATATGAGAGATTGAATCATCATAGTTCTCAAACATACTCCCACTATCTAAAGTAGTCATCTAGTCCTAGTCACATGTAAAGACATATCCTACTTAAATTGTAGTAACTTTTTGAGTCAGTCTATAAGGACAGCTACGCCAACCACAGCAGCCTGTTGGGCCAGTCTACAAAAATGGTTCATATAAGATCATAACAGTCCATTTTCTTGTTCTATCAGTGCATTTACAGTTCTTACTGGGGCTACCATGGTCTTATTGCTGTATAGTGCATTTACAGTTCTTACTGGGATCACCCCACAAGAATGCACGAAATAACTTCTCAATCCGGTTGGCCACTCCAGCAGGCAATGTAAACAACAACAGAAAGTAAGTGGGGGATTGGCTACTCTTAACTAAAAGTAGTTTTGCACTTTTAGATAAATATAACTGCTTCAACCAGCTAGCCTTTTTTACATTCTCAACGACTTCGTCCCGTGTAGCATTAGCCTTACCCCAATAGAAGGCCTAAATATTGCAAAGGTAAAGAACCAATTTTACAACCCAACAAACTTGCTAAACTATTGATGTTGCACACCACCCCTACTCGAACTATCTCTGATTTCCCAATATTCACCTTAAGACCTGAGACAACTTCAAAACAATATAACATAGCCTTTTAGGCTTGAATCTGACAACGATCTGCATCATAGAAAATATGAATGTCATCTGTAGAAAGAAGATGGGAGGTTGATGGACGCATTATTAGCGTTACCAACCGAGAAGCCTAAAAGATAATGGAAAACATGAAATAGCAGTAGAAACACAACAACGACCTCCACCATCTGACACAAAAATGAATTATGTTTTTTGTTGAGGGGCTCTTGGAAAGTTCACCACCTGTAGAACTTTCGGTCTAAGAACATGGGAATATGCTAAGTGACGGTAGGATTGTTGTTGTCAACGATGGGTTACAGAAGGGAGATTGTGATTAAATCGAAACTCTTTACGTTAGTCAAAGAAGGTAATCTTTTCAACCTCACTGAAAGGAGATGGAAGGTGATGAATAGGATGGTTTTGAGGGTTTTTTTGGTGAGGTGGTTGGCTAAAGCTTTGGAGGACTGTCAAAAAGAAGAAAAGGAAGTCTTTTACACTACAGTCAGGGAGAATAACCATAGCTTCTTAGCATAGAGAAGTGCGAATGCTAGAGGTTGATACTTGGCAATGGTGGAATATGGGGATGGTGCTAGGCGAGCTTTTTTATTCATCCCTAAAGAGCATAATGGAAATGGCTGGAAAAGGATGGGAGAAGCTTTGCAGGAGTTTATTGTAGAGGGGAGTACCAGAACAAGACCTCCGACGAAGGCTTTAATGGATACTGAGAGAGGTGGGAAGGCGGTAGCTTAGGGAGGCGTTGTCGCACGACAACGATCGTACAGGGAGGTTTTGGAAGCCCCTTGAGCCACGTGACACGCAGAAGGTGCAACTTTAGAAGAGGCATGTCTGCAGGTGGGTGAGAGAGTTGGCAGAGAGTTTGCTTGGACAAAAGAGTAAAAGATTCTGAAGGAGTTGTTCAAGATGGACAACGCGTTAAGTTTTATGGTTGAGAGAGTGAGGGCACTTATACAGTGCGTTGAGGGAGATAAGGGGGTGGGCTTGCATATTGACTAGGGCATTGTTAGTGGGCCAATTGAGCGGGCCTCTAATCAACAAGGGAAAGCGTAGATGGGCTTAGGGGATGGGCTTAAGCCCATAGATCAAGCGGCAAAGGTTTGGAGGAAAAAAAAACCTTCAGATGGCGCATCGACCAGTGGAACGACCATTGGGCCCTTGCTACCCTTGCTGGTGAAGGCTCCGGTGACCATGCCATTGGTGGTCGAAGTCTCGGTGATGGTATCGACGCTGGTAACTGAAGTTTTAAAGTTGCGATCAGAGAGTTTGCCATTCTCTGTCGTGTTTGAAGCTTGCGATATCGAGAATTATGCACAGACAAAGTCGCCGGCAAGTCATGAGAGACCGTGTCGTCGACAACCATGGTACCTGCACAGAAAACAGTTGCCGGGAAGATTGTAGAGAAGGCTATTTTATTCGTGTCCGAAGCTTGCGACACTGAGAATGCACAGACAAAGTCGCCGTCAAGTATGGAAGTGGTCGTGACGTCGACAACCATAGTACCTGGACAGAAACAGTCGCTTTGAAGAGTGCTTGCAGAGGAGTCTGGATGTGGACTGCAGTGCGGTGTCGTGGACTTTGACTCTCCTTTTTCTTTGGCTAGGCATAATCGATTTGTAGTGCTGGAGGATTTGGTCACTTAGAGTGATGTTCTAGCTTGGGAACTAGGTGGAGCTGAGGATTCCATCAGTTCAGAAGGGGTTGAATTGCAGATGGTCAGTTGTGAAAGGGTGAGCTGTGATGGGGGAGATGTAGACCCAATACGCATGCTCCCTCCAAGTCCTATTTCTGATCGGTTTACCTGTAGCTGGGTGTTCAAAAAAGTGGAGGAGTTTAAAGCAGTCTTTGGGGTGTCTTGTATCGGTTTTGAAGAACAATTCAAAACTCTTATTGTAGCTATGGAAGACAATAGATCGAAATCTGCCACTAAGAGAAATAGGGAGCTTCAAAGGCTACATTGCTCAATTAACTATGATGGTAAGGAGGGAAGTAGTGGAAGGAACAACTCAAAGAGGGATGGGGAGTCACCGTTGTCCATGACCCTTCAGATCCTCTCTTCGAACGTACGGGGGTTTAACGATCGCAATAAGCGCCTCCGTATTAAATCATTATTGCGGATGTGGAAAGTTGACGTGGTTTGTTTTCAAGAAACCACGTTGCGGGTGGTTGACAGAGGAGTTATTCACAGCTTATGGGGGTGTTCTCATGTGGGATGGTCCTATTTGGCCTCTTCTGGAGCTTCGGGATGTGTTCTTTTAATGTCGGACATAAGAGTGTAGAGGCGGAACACGAATGTGTTGAGACTTTTTCAGTTGCCAATCTTTTTAAAAATGTAGTTGATGGTTGAAGTGAGCTTATGTAGGTGTTTATGGACCTAATCTGGATAGTGAAAGGAGAAGACTTTGGGAGGAATTATCGGGTTTGTATTGTTTATGGGAGGTGCCGTGGTGTATGGGCAGGGACTTTAACATCACATGTTTCCCAGCGAACGATCAGGGAACCATTGAACCTGTTCAACGATGGAGGAGTTTGCTGAATTTATGTTTGATTTGGAGCTCATGGACCTTCCCCTTGTTGGAGGCGAGTTCACATGGTCCAATAACAGGGGTTGGTCAAGATTGGATAGATTTCTTGTTTCTCCTTTATGGGAAGCACACTTTTTAGGATTGTGTCAGAAAAGGTTGAGCTGACTTTGCTCGGATCATTTCTCCATTATGCTTGATTGTGATGGTATTCATAGGGGCCATCAATACTTTAAGTTTGAAAATATGTGGCTAGCAGTAGAGGGTTTTGTTGATAAGGTTTGGGATTGGTGGTCTTCATATCAGCTCCCAGGTACTCCTAGCTTCATTCTTGCAGGCAAGCTAAAAGCATTGAAGTAAGACCTGAAGAAGTGGAACATGGAATTTTTAGAGGTATTGACAGGCAGAAAACTACCTTATTGGAATAGTTACGAGAGTTGGAGGGAGACCCTTTAGACGAGGCGTTGGAGAGGAAGAGTGTGGTGACGACTGAATTGGAGAGGGTATTATTGATGGAAGAGACCTCGTGGAGACAAAAATCTCGGGCCTTGTGGTTAAAAGAAGGTGACAAATGTGGACAATTTTTTCACAAAGTAGCTAACTCACACAGGCGCAACAATGCCATCGAGTCGCTCACTGCAGGTACCCAAGTTCTTTCATCCCCCAAGAATTAGAGACTTATATTGTGAATTATTATGAGAAATTGCTTGAGGAGTCAACCGCTTGGAGGCCAAAGCTTGATGGGTTGTCTTATGACTCGATTGATACTCAGAGTGCAAGTTGGTTGGAAAGACTGTTTGAAGAAGAAGAGGTTTATAAGGTCATTAATAGTATGGCCAATGACAAAGCACTTGGACCGGACGATTTTTCAATGGGTTTTTTTCAACACTGTCGGGGATATCATGCAGGTTTTCTCTGAGCTATATGCTTTTGGAAAGTTTGAGAAATGCCTCAATGTGACCTTCATTGCCCTTATTCCAAAAAAACAAGGGGCGGTTGAAATTGATAATTTCCGTCCTATAAGCTTGGTATGTGGGGTTTACAAGATTATTTCAAAAGTGCTTGCCAATCGACTAAATTTGGTAATGGGAAAAATCATAACTAAACCTCAGAATGCCTTTGTTCGGGGGAGACAGATACTTGATTCAGTGCTCATAGCTAACGAGTGCTTAGATCATAGATTGAAGAAAGGTATTTTTGGCATTCTATGCAAATTGGACATGGAGAAAGCATATGAGCATGTGAATTGGGATTTTCTCTTCTACATGCTTTAGAGGGGTGGTTTTGGCGATAAGTGGATCTCGGGGATTCGACATTGCATCACCACTGTCCGTTTTTTAGTTTAAGTTAATGGAACACTGGCGGGTTTTTTCAACAATTCTCGTGGACTACGTCAAGTGGACCATTTATCTCATTTTCTTTTCGTCATTGTTATGGAAGCTCTTGGTCGGATGGTGAAGGCAATTTTTGACAGAGGTTTCCTAGCTGGATTTTCAGTGGGTAATGACACTAATGGCTCAATCATGATTTCACATTTTTTATTTGCAACTGTATCGGGGCTAAAGATAAATTTTGGTAAATCTGAGATGGTTGCAGTGGGTCAGGTGCCTAGTATCAATAACCTAGCAAATCTTATGGGTTGCGAAGTGTCCTCTTTGCCTATGAAAGACTTGGGTCTCCCATTGGGGGTAACTTTCAAAGCTAGAGCTATTTGGGATGGAATCATTGAGAAAGTGGAGAAAAGATTGGCTGGATGGAAACGGTTGTATCTTTCGAAGGGGGGGGGCGGCTCACTTTGATCAAAAGTACTTTATTTCACCTTCCGACGTATTTTCTATCCCTGTTCCCTTTGCCTGCAAGGGTGGGGTATAGGATTGAGAAGTTATTTCGGACTTTTTTATGGGGAGGCTTGGGAGAGGAAACTAAAATTCATCTCGTTAAGTGGAATAAAGCTTGTTCCCCAATATCTAGTGGAGGTTTGGGAGTGCACAATTTGAGGATATTTAATAAAGTACTAATGGGGAAATGGTTTTGGAGATACAATTTGGAGGGAAATTCGTTGTGGAAGGAAGTTATTGTTGCTAGACACAGTGAGGCATGGGGGGGTTGGTGCACTAAGGCAGTGAGGGGGGGGACATGGGGTGGGTTTGTGGAAGTATATTAGGGGTGATGACAGTGTTTCGAAAGTAATATACGTTTTGTAATGGGTGATGGCTCCAGAATTAGATTTTGGCAGGACGTGTGGTGTTGAGAGTGACCGTTGGATAGAGTCTTTCCAACTCTATATAGCATTGCTGTTAACAGGGAGGCCTCGGTGGCAGACTTGTGTGATATGGCTCATGGCATACCCCAGTGGAATATCCTCTTCACCAGAGCTAGTCATGACTGGGAATTGTCTACTGTTTCAGATTTTTTCGTCCTATTACACTCTATAAGAAGCATAACTGCACATTGAGACAGGATACAATGGCGCTCTGCACACAGTAAGAAATTCACTATTAAGGCTTACTATAAAATCTTGACTTCCCAAGGTAATGCATTTTTGTGGAAGAGCATATGGAGGACTTGTGCCCCTCCCAAAGTGGCTTTCTTTGTGTGGATTGCAGCTCTCAGGAAAATTCTCACCACGGATAACTTACGCAAGAGGGGAATAATAATGATGGATTGGTGCTTTTTATGCAAAAAGCACGGTGAATCAGTGGACCATCTATTACTATATTGTGAGGTGGCAATAATGTTGTGGAATGGGATATTCAGTAGAGTGAATGTTGCGTGGGTGGCATCGCCTAAGGTTGTGGATTTTCTAGCATGTTGGAGGGGAATTCAGGGATGCCCACAAGTAGTAGTAGCATGGAAGATGATCCCATTGTGCCTGATGTGGTGTATTTGGTCAGAAAGGAATGCGCGATGCTTTGATGATAAAGAACGAACAATGGCGGAGCTTCAGAATTATTTCCTGCATACTTTACTTCTTTGGGTTTCAGCCATTGTCCCTAATGGAAGCACTATGCATAATTTCTTTTCGTTGATGTAGAGCTCTTAGAATGTATTTAGGCATTTGCGTTGGTATACTCCCCGTGTACTTGGACTATGCCTACTTATATTCATATCAATAAAAGTTCTTATTACTTATTAAAAAAAACCATCCGACCCAACGCCTTTATGATAATGACAAAAAGGAAAGGGGACAAATGATCTGTGTGTCTCAAACCATGAGCTATGAAAAAAACTAGCAGGGTTACCATTAACCAACACTGAAAATAGGGTAGTAGAATCACGATGCCTAATCCACCACCTTTTACCAAAATCACATCTCCCATGCATGTAAAGAAGGAAATCCTAATTCATGTGATTATATGTCTTTTCCATATCAAGCTTATATAGAACACCTGGCCCAACCTCTTTCATACGACCCTCTATACATTCATTATTAGTAAGTACCGAATCAAGGATTTCTCTCCTCCGAACAAAGGCATTTCGGATCTTAGAGATAATTTGCTCCATCACCTTGTTTATACGATTAGCAAGTACCTTTAAAGTAATTTGTAAACCCTACTCAAAAGACTAATAGGACGAAAATCCTTTTAACTTTGAAGCCTCACGTTTTTTAGGAATCAGGACAATGGAAGCAGCATTTAGTGATTTTTTAAACTTTTTACAGGAAAATATCTCTTGAATACCCGCATCACATCTTCTTTTACATTAAACATCCAAATTTAGTGATTTTTCTTTTTAGAATATATATTTGAAGGTTCAATTTTATAGGTTATTAGAGGTGGTAGAAGAATTGAGATATCGATATATGACATTGTCGTTGGTGATGTGGTGCCTCTCAACATCGGTGATCAGGTACATGTCTCTTTTGTTCTTCAAGGTTTATATTACAATTGTGCTTTAGAGTTTTAGTTGAGTTGACTTAGTCAAAATCTTTCCGTAGGTCCCTGCTGATGGAGTATTAATTTCTGGTCATTCTCTCGCAGTTGATGAATCAAGTATGACTGGAGAGAGCAAGATTGTGAGCATTCGTACCCATCTTATAGAATCAATATGTACTTTATTATTTTCTTCTTCTATAAGATTTATTTTTTATGCAGGTTCACAAGGATTCTAAGGATCCTTTTCTATTGTCAGGCTGCAAAATTGCAGATGGTAGTGGCACCATGTTGGTAAAATAACATTTTCTTAGCTCTTTTCTAATCTTTTCTTCTCTTATTACCACTATTATCTTCTACTTGTGGTTTTAATCTTTATAAACAATATCTAAAATTACAACAAGCTTCTTTTGCTATGTTATGTTAGGTAACCTAATATCTATTACTACCATTATCTATTAGTACCACAAAAAAGATAGTTTTACTATGGAACATTGATGCAATCCCCAGATTAAAAATTTTCTGGGAAGATGTAGAGTTGGTTTTATTACTTTTTATTTTCTACATGCATTTTTCCGGAAAGCATACATATACATCATGCTCACACAAGATTGGGCCTCTTTTTATATCTCTATAGTTTTATGTATGATTTTTTTTTGTACTCCTTAAAAAATAACTTCCCTGTTATTTTTAAGTCAAATATCCATTTTTTTAACAGTAAACAAAATTTTATTGAGAATAGGAATAGGCAAGAACCCAAGTATATGGGACTTAAATATATGTGGTTTTATACTTGTATTGGAAACCCTTTTCAGCTTGTCATTCTCCTATCTTCTGCCAACTTGCTCTTTTGCCTTCTCACGTGAAATCTTCCTTTTCTTAGGTAACTAGTGTTGGGGTCAATACTGAATGGGGATTGCTGATGGCTAGTATTTCAGAAGACTCTGGTGAAGAGACGCCATTACAGGTCTTCTATCTGTCATCATTTTTCGTGGAATGTCATCCATTGCATGTTATGTTTACTTGCGAGGAAATTTTTATAGGTACGCCTAAATGGGGTTGCAACTTTCATTGGTATGGTTGGACTTTCAGTGGCTGTCTTGGTCTTGGTTGTCCTCTTGGTCAGGTAACTCAAATATTGGGACTGATCTCTCTCTCTCTCTCTCTCTTTGATGTTGATATTGATATTGCGGATGACCTCATAAATTTAAATTATTCAGATATTTTACTGGCCATACCAAAGAGACCAATGGAAATAAACAGTTTGAAGCTGGCAAAACAAAACTTGGGGATGCGGTAGACGGTGCCATCAAAATTCTTACTGTTGCGGTATGTTTTTTTTTTTTTCCTTTTTAAATATTTGTATATAGATATATTTTTTAAGTGTGTAGAGAAATTTATTGATCTACGACATTTTCAAATGTTAGGTCACCATTGTAGTAGTTGCAGTCCCAGAAGGGCTTCCATTAGCTGTTACTCTAACGTAAGTTTGCCTTGCCTTGTATATCAATTCGTTGATAGGGTTCTTGATGTTCTTCATTTATGTGTCACCTGACTCATTTGGGATTTGTGCTCATATTTTAGGGGGCAACATGTTTCCCTAATTGTTGTTATTTTTGTTTGGCTTTCCTTCATGCCAATCCTGCTCTTTTTTTTTCCTTAAAATCTATTTAATTTCCCTTAGTCCTTGTAATGCCTTACTTCAGATATATAACAGATTGGAAATGCCAACATCTCCATTTTTTCTTGGCTCATGCAGCTGAGATAGTCTGTATGCTTTCCTATCAACTAGCAGCAGTGCACTCAAAAATGATTTATTTGCATATATTAAAATATAATTTTTTCATTGTTTATTTTTCTTTTCCCTATATTTAGTGGCTGACTGATCGTTTTTTTGTGACCATGATACAGCCTTGCCTACTCTATGAGAAAAATGATGGCAGATAAAGCCTTGGTATGTAATGACAATTTTACTTCCTTTGTTCTTACAATAGATCATTTAAACCGAGACCCTGACACTTGCACTCGTGCACACATATTGGGTGGTTGTAAAATATATATTTTTATAACACCAGTCATGTTGCAGGTACGAAGGCTTTCTGCATGTGAGACCATGGGCTCTGCCACGACTATTTGCAGTGATAAGACTGGAACCTTAACTTTGAATCAGGTGAATTATTAAGCAGTTCTTTGATTTAGTCTTTGCTGTTCCGAAGTGCCTTTTGGTTGTAGGCTGTTTGGGTTGATGATTGATCATAGATTTTTGAGAGTGGACATCCTCGTGTGGAATTACAATGAGTTGAAATATCAAAATGAATGTGTCCAGGTCTTATATACTTAAGAGACATTAAGCATCGTAGACATTTGTTAAATACTTCTATTCAAATCCAAAAATGGAAGTGTCATAATTTTCGGTTGGGTTGGTGTGCTGGTAGGAAACTACCGTGATTTCCAGCCAGAAGTTTGGGACAAAAGTTTGCCTTATTCCCCTTCCCTCCCCCCCCCCAAAAAAACATATTACCCCCCCTCCCCCATATTACCCTCTAGGGAAGAGGTGGTTTTTTTTTTTTCCCTTTTTTCTTTTTAATTGGGAGATTTTCTTTTATTAGATGACAGTGGTTGAGTCTTATGTTGGAGGGGAAAAAGTTGATTCTCCGGAGAACAAGTCAGAGTTCTCTCCCTTGGTATCCTCTTTACTTCTTGAAGGCATTGCACAGAACACAAATGGCAGCGTGTATGTGCCTGAGGTATTTTTTTTTTCTTAGTGAATAATTCCGCTAAAGCTAAAATAGTAAAGCCGTCCACAGTATTGTAATGCTCTCGCTGGTCCCCTGCAGGGTGATGGAGATGTGGAGGTTTCTGGCTCACCAACAGAAAAGGCCATTCTTTCTTGGGGACTCAAGGTTAATATCTTCATATCATTTCCACTTTGAAGTAAATTTATATTTGAAGACAAATAAAAGTGACGGGTATGTCACTTGATGACTGTGTACGATTGTTTCAGTTTGTCTTATTTTCCATGTTTCATGGAATTATGTTCTCTTCTTCCACATAGTTGGGTGTTTCCTATTTTATACTTCCTGTGTATTTGGGAGTGCCCATCTATGCTCTAATAAGATTGCCTTACTGATTAAAAAATTAAATTGACTGGTGTCATTCTTGACAGTTGGGGATGAGTTTTGAGGCCATCAGATCTGAATCTTCAGTTATTCACGTCTTCCCCTTCAACTCAGAGAAAAAACGTGGTGGTGTTGCACTAAAACTGGTAATGTGATGCATTTGTGTATGGTCATGATAGGAGTATTGCATTGTACTCAATGGTTGGAAATTTTTGTTGGGCTATATTTCTTTTAAAGAAATGAGTAGTTTTGAGTGATTACCTCGAGAAGTTGAGGTTATGTTGTTGAGAAAATCATGACAGCAACTGGATCAAATATAACTCAATACATCTTCCATTTTCAGATCTCATTATTGTTAGAACTGCATGAAACATGCACCGCTTGTATTATTGTGTGGGTGATGTTGTATGGTAGTTATTAGAGAATATACGGTACAGGCTCCAATCAATTGGCAAGTGGGAGAAAGGATCCCATGAATTGAATATAGTTGGTCTTGCATCATGATCTTGGATTGTTGATTAGGCATTACTAACAAAAGGAACGAAAACTATGTGTGTGTGTGTGTGCACGTGTGGTTGTATCTGTTTGCAGGTTTGGAAATGTCAACAGAACAAGAGTTCCTTTGCATTCTTTCTTGTTTTTTCTATCATTAATAGACCAGTGTCATTCTCTTGGGCATCATATGTTTATTATTGATATCAAGAGATATGAACTCAGATATGGTTGATAAATATGGAATTTGAATCTCTTAGTTTTTAGAGAAAGTAAAATTTTTATTAATATTAATAATGTGAGATTCCCAATTTCAGAAAAAGTACTAGGTCTTGGTGGGAGAGCATAGAAAACAATGAGATTGTTGACAAGAGCCAGTCATAGAGAATAGGGATATGCTTCACAAACGGTGCTTTTAAATCGTTTAGTTTGGTGATCATACTCCTATAAGATTTAAGTTTGTGTCTTGTTGACTAATTTCATACTTCAAGTGGCTCCTTTATCTTACACATGGGCGATGCTCTTGTATATGTCCCGTATACTTGGGGTCTTGCCTACTCTTATAATCAGTAACATTTTTTTTACTGATAAAAAAAAAAGTGTTGATCACATTTTTTTTACTGATAAAATAAAATTGTTGATTGGCACTTGACTAGATGATAAATATCCTTGAAATTTCTTGTTACGCACCTTCAAAACAAAATTTGGATATCAGTAAATGAAAGCAGTGTCATTAGAGAAACTTATCCCAAAAAAGGAAAAAGAAAAAAGAAATAGCAGTATCATTAGCTAAAGTAATACAACTCAATAATACTAAATGTGCTTGATGCATGCCTTGTTACAGAGCCTAGGAGATTATAATAAACAATGGGGTTATGAAATAGTGTCAATCGAGGAGACTTGAAAGCTTTACTAATGCTGGATAAGAAATGTATCATGGAGGATATTAGAAGTCGCTATCCTCATACATCTCGAGGTTCTGCTTCATGAATGGATTTCTTCAATTGAACCTGCAAAATTACGTGCTTTGTCCAAAACTGATGTTTGTGCCTGGGAATCCATTTATCATTCAGTAAAAGGTCTACATATACTGTGTTTTGGATCTAGGAAATGTTGTTACATGTGATTCATCATCATTTCCTTCAGTGTATTTACTTATATAAAAAAAATTATTTCTGATATTTGCAGCCCAACGGTCAAGTTCATATTCACTGGAAAGGGGCTGCTGAAATAGTGTTAGCATCATGCACACGGTGTATTGATGCAACTGATCAGTTGGTAGCAATGGATGAAGACAAGGTTTGAGAGCTAATTGCTTTTGAAGTACAGTTTCTATTGTAGTACTCAACTGGGCTATCTCTGTCATTTCGCTTTATTTCTTTTTCCCTTTTCCCTGTTCCCTTTTCTAGCCAGGGTATCTTTGGATGGTTTGTAATGTCTAAATCTTAAAAGAAATATTGTTAAGAACTTCACCTAAGAGAACGATTTGCTTTCCTTAGCTTATAAAGTATCATATAAAATCTATGTGAGCTGGTAGTATAGGTATTTTGCATCTTGTGGCTATAACCTTGTCATTTTAGTGATACTCAATTTGGTGTGCAGGTGAATTTTTATAAGCAAGCTATTGAAAATATGGCTTCTGATAGCTTGCGTTGTGTTGCAATTGCATATCGATCCTATGAGTCGGAAGAGGTTCCATCTGATGAAGAGCAACTAGCTCATTGGTCATTACCTGAGAATGATCTTGTATTGCTGGCTATTGTAGGTATCAAGGTAAAAATTTTCGTGGAAACTTAATTTAGAAATACATTGCTGGAGCTGTATTGTCTATGTTTGGTGGCAGCTACTTGATTGTGACATCATTTCTATAGTTGTCTTGGTTACATTTTTTTTCTAAAATTTATGCCTGTATTTTTGTTCGTCTTTAAATTTTGGCTATGTATATGGCCGAGATCAGCCCCTATTTTGCCTGCCCGTTGGGTGGATGTGGGTGAATATATAGGGGCTGGGCTGGGGTGAAACTAGACCCCCACTTTTATTAGGGACGGGGGATCAAGTGCGGTGATAGTTCATCTGTATGGTGCTGGTATCACACTAGGTGTATGGGGGATGTATTCTAGATACGGACAGGCCATAGTGCTGTAATGCCCTCTTGCATGTTTTGCACTCTGCTTCAGGAGACCTGTTAAAATATCTTCCTTAAGCTTCTTATCTGAATTTCAACTCTTTCCCAAATGTAATTCATTTCAATTTTTGGATCCATTGCTTCGTTGTAGTGCTCTGGATCACAAAGTTCAACAACGATTTTGACCATTTTAAGGCATTCTATTAAAAGGGGTTGTCTTTGGGGCATCATTTAAAATATAGAAGATTTTACTCTAAAATCACCTTTGAAAGTTATTCATTTCTTAGTTTTTATTACTCATGTAGACAATGCAATGCAGGATCCTTGTCGTCCTGGTGTCAGAGATGCCGTGCAACTATGCCAAAATGCTGGTGTTAAGGTACTTTTTGTGTTAATATTTTAGTTTCTTGGTATGTTGAGAACCTGTTTCTGCAATTGTTCTTTTGGTTTACACTATTGATTTGTTGCATATAATATTCAATGCATGGCAATGACATTTTACTTCTGCTATTAATGTTTTATTGTCATTTGGGTTCCTAGTGTTCTTAAAAAATGCTTGTTTGGTAGTTTCCTTGTGATGTTGCTTGCTCGTTAAGTCTTTTTTTTTTTGGAGGGGGGGGGGGGGGTGGTATTGGTCTCCTTCCCCACTACCTAAACCCCAAAGAAACCCCCCCTTTTTTGATTGGCATTGGGTGTCCCAGTCTGATATCCCCTAGAGATTGATTGCACCCAAGGGGATTTGGACCTTAGACTTAGGAGGAGCATATGTATGGGTATAATCTCTGATGTTATCTGTACTATTGCTATTTTTATCAACCAAGGGTTTTTTTTTTGCTTCGTTCTTTTAAGATTTTCCATGTTTGGTATTTGGTCAGTGTGTTGTTCATGGTGGTATTCTGTTTGGTTAATTGTTTTTGCAACTGTGATGCAAATGAGTGAGGTATCCATTTTTTTCTGACCTATAGGTGAGGATGGTCACTGGTGACAATCTTCAAACTGCAAAAGCAATTGCTTTGGAAGCTGGAATACTGGGTTCGGCTGTAGATGCTACTGAGCCTAATCTCATTGAAGGAAAGGCATTTCGTGCCTTATCAGATACACAAAGAGAAGAAATTGCAGATAAGATATCTGTATGATCTGCTCCCTTTGCATAGTTTTTGGTTTACGTTTGTGTTTACTTTTACAAATTAAAAATTATTGTGGCCAAACTGGTAGAAATATTATATTCTTGTTACCTATCAAAAAAGAAATATTATATTCTTGTCCATTATGTAGGTGATGGGGCGGTCTTCTCCCAATGACAAGCTTTTGCTTGTTCAAGCATTGAGAAAGAAAGGGCATGTTGTTGCTGTAACTGGGGATGGCACTAATGATGCCCCTGCTCTGCATGAGGTTTTATTCTATGTTATTTTATTTTTTTGTTTCTTCCTTCTCATTTTTTTTATTTTTTTAGTGGAGTCTTAAATTTGGCCACATCCTTCTGTATGGTTGTTCCTGCTACTAGTTGTATTTTCCATAAAGTTAACATTCGAGTGGTGAATTCTTTAACAAATATATTTGATTACGTATATATATGGGTATTGTGATGAATCCACTTAAATGGTTACCAATCCTGAATATGCCTTGCTTAAATGTCATCTTCTTTGTTGAGCAAGAGAAGGGTTGGTTGTCTTGCCTGTACACTTTTGAAATTTATTAAACAAAAAATTCTTTTCATTTTCTAGAGTAACTTTTTATTTTCTTGGTCTTGATTGATGTTTAATTATTTTGGAGTTCAGGCAGACATCGGCCTGGCAATGGGTATTGCAGGTACAGAGGTTGCAAAGGAGAGCTCAGATATCATCATCTTGGATGACAATTTTGCTTCGGTCGTGAAGGTTAGTCTTGTCTTATAAGTGCCCTCTTTTTCAGGGCAAGTGATTTTTTTTTTTTTTCCAGTTTGTGCTTGTGATAATTGATTTTGCCTCGTGGTATTTTTGTCTGATTG
This sequence comes from Platycarya longipes, assembly GCA_036559045.1. Lineage (NCBI taxonomy): Eukaryota > Viridiplantae > Streptophyta > Magnoliopsida > Fagales > Juglandaceae > Platycarya > Platycarya longipes. The sequence goes on from CM071796.1 coordinate 30,049,476, forward strand.
ATCTATAAGATTCTATGGTATATGCTGTTAATAGACACAATTGATTAGAACTGGGTCCGCTAACTCATGAGCTTGTCTTTAAGATTATCCTGGCCACAATATATCAATTTAAAGTTTTTAATCTAAAAGAAAAATGGTTAATATTTTTTTCTACTATGTGTAGGTTGTCAGATGGGGCCGATCTGTATATGCAAATATTCAAAAATTCATTCAGTTCCAACTTACAGTGAATGTAGCAGCTCTGATTATAAATGTTGTGGCAGCAGTTACCTCTGGTGATGTCCCACTAAATGCTGTGCAGGTCTCTCTCTCTCTCTCTCTCTCTCTCTCTCTGTGCATGGATCTCTGTGCTCCAACTGATGTCTTGAGAGTCCTCTCTCTTGTTATAGCTTCTCTGGGTCAATCTCATCATGGATACTCTTGGAGCTCTAGCATTGGCTACAGAACCACCAACCGATCACCTGATGCACAGGCGACCAGTTGGTCGAAGGTAATAATTTTTGGATAATGGGAGCATTAATTTTATTCTGGTTCTTTTTAAACTAAATTTACCCTGTATTTTATTCCAATTACCTGTCATGGGAAAGTATTTTGAAGTTGCATTGTCATTTTATTTATGTTCTTGTTCATTTAAGAGGAAGTTCATAAATTACATTTTAATGGTGGATCAAAGTTCTCTCTTGTATACTTTCTGTATAATTGGGTTGTGAACCAAAATTATTTGGTGGCCTTGTGAACTAAAAGCTTTTCAGGACCAACCTGGAATCTTCATTCTATTCTATTCTTTCATAAGTTGTTCAGAGCCTTTTAAATTTTTGTGGGTTGGCATGTCTCCTCTATTTTGAGGTCTTATTTGAACATGAATAAATTGGTTATTGCTTCTTTGATGGTTTGGTGACCATACTGATTTATTATGCATTTCCCAGAGAACCTCTTATAACAAATATTATGTGGAGGAACTTACTCATACAGGTACATGTTTTGTCTTGTTTCTTTTGTCTCTAGTACTTCATTTATCTCACGTTAATAAATTTTGGTAAATTGCAGGCTCTATACCAAGTGACTGTCCTGCTTATTCTCCATTTCAGAGGTAGGAGTTTACTGAATTTGGAGCACGACAGCAGCGATCATGCCAACAAAGTGAAGAATACTTTAATATTCAATGCCTTTGTGCTTTGTCAGGTAACTTTTAAATAATTTATGCTTCTCTTTCTTCGAATTTTAATGTCTTAAGTATTTTGTTGGTACTCATTTATTCTATTTAGACTACTTTGCTGGAAGATCCTATAACTAGGTTTCAAGGTCTGCAATCTAGATTTTATCATGTACAATATGCAATTTTGACCGCATGACTTCCTGAATGAATTGATTTGACCTTTTGTAGGAGTGAGATGAAATGGTTTCTTTTTGACTTTATTTTACCAATGAAAAAAAGAAAAATATAACTCACTTATGTGTAGCTCTTCATCATGCATTCCTTTCTTATTGTGTTTATCTCCATCCTTGTCTCTCGGTTTTGACAAGCTAGAATTTAGAAGTTAGTGACCATTAGGGGTGAACAAAATACCCGCATACCCAACCCGACCTGTTTCGCCGAAATGTATATTCTGACCCGATTGGTAGCAGTCGGAAACGGGTATTACCCGATTAGCATCATTTCTTCTCAAGTTCTTTTACATCGAGAATCCTTCAATCCAAGATGGTTCCCACATAACCAAACAGTAAGCGACGGAAGCAACATTTCCAAACCCTAGACTGCCAGCACTTTAGGACTTCCCCTGCCGCCACGCTGCCGATGACCCCAGGTTTGTGCCCTCATCACTATAGGCTACACCCCTGTCAACACTGAACTTCTTGATCTCTTTCCTCCCCTTTGTCTCGTGGTGGGATGCAGCACTCTGGACCATTCCCGGCAGTTTGTGCTCTCACTCTCTCTCTGTTCTAATTAGTCGGAGGCAACTCTCAGGCGGATAAATATTTAGGTTTTGTCTTGATTTTTGTTAGGAGACCGGCGAGCAACTTACTAACAATTTTCGGTTATTTTGCTAGAAAGGATTTGGTTCTGTATATTTTGGTTTTGGGCTCAAATTGGACAGATCGGTGCTTGTTCCGACTGATTCTTGTGTTTTGATTCTGTTTTCTTTGGTTATGTTTTCTACCTGAGAGTTGCCTCCGATCAGCAACCAACAAGACCGGCGTATCCTGCCGGAAAACCTCGCTCGCAAAAAAAAAAAAAAAGGACTAATCGGGTAGCGGCTAATCGGAATTCCACTAATTTCGGGTCGGATCGTAAATGTGTGCTGTCGGGTTGGGTGAACAGCCCTGGGAGGGGGGGGGGAACTAATCGGGTAGCGGCTAAACGGAATTCCGCTAATTTCGGGCCGGGTCGGAAATGTGTGCTGTCGGGTTGGGTGAACAGCCCTTGTGACCATGACTACCCAGTAAGGCTTTCTGTGGTGTGTAAGAAAAGCACGGGCACGTGCATTACAGGAAAATTTTCATGGTCGCATGAAAATGTTACTTGTTTTGCAGTACACGTGTACTCCTCTTTGAAAGCTCTGTAGGGTATATGAAGGCACAGTTCTTCTGCCAACTCAAATCACAATCCAACTGAGCATTTATCAATTCACTTTGTCCATGAAATTGTCCTGACTATTTTTCATTATTATTGCTGCTAGTTTCTATTATGCGATGTATTTGTGTCCACAAAGTTCAATAGCCAAGCTGATCTCACTCGCATGGTTTAGTAAATTGCTATATTATGACGGTTAGTTTGCTAAAGATTAAGCATGTGAATGATCTGATTGGTCCAACTGCAGATTTTCAATGAATTTAATGCTCGGAAGCCAGATGAGTTTAATATATTTAAAGGAATTACTAAAAACTCTCTTTTCATGGGGATAGTGGGACTAACCATCATTCTTCAGGTGAGACTCGTATAGGCTTTGATTTACTTTTTTTCACTTTGTTATTTTGCTTGGACTAAGCATTTCTTGCTTTTGTTAAGGTTATTATCGTCGAGTTTCTTGGGAAGTTTACCTCGACAGTAAAGTTGAATTGGTCACAATGGCTGATCTCTGTCATCATTGGGTTTATGAGGTGGGTTATTAATAATATGGAAGTTCTTATATTTGGTGGTACTTCCAAGATGTTTTTGAGCATCTTGCATCTCAACCCCGTTTTTTAGGGGGGGGGTGGGAAATCTCTCCTTCGAAGTGTTTTTTTTTTTCCTTTGACGACCATTAGCAGACTTGGAAGGTCTAGCCAACTACTTTGAAAAGATTCGTCCGTGTGAAAACCACAGGCTTCTATCTTTATATGTTAACGAGTTTATTGTCCATTTATAACTAATGTCTCTCTGTGTGCATTCAGTTGGCCCCTGGCTGTCGTTGGGAAACTGATACCCGTTCCAGAAACTCCCCTTAGTAAGTTGTTCCCAAGATTCCCTCGACGACGATGAAGAACTCAAAGTGAGAAAGTGGAACTAATTATCATCTTAATGGGGTGCATTCAAAACTGTTATGGCGTTTTAAGATTTGGTTAATTTTTGTATTTCTTGTCTTACAGGTTAGTGTTAGTTGATAGAAGGCTTGGAAGAGTTACAGCAGTAGGATCGCCATCAGCCCTCTTATAGATATTTTGCGTGTTTCCTTCCCTGCAGTTAGTTGTATTGCTGAAAATAAAGCTCATATCTTTGTTTCGGATTCCTTAGTAGTGTCAAAACCACATGGCTTTCTTGGTTGGCATTGTCCGTTCTTTTTTTCTTTTTCGTTTTGATGGGGTTGGATTTTTCAGTTGCAAGCTGTTTTCTTTTTTGAGGTTGTAGTGGCGGTATACTGTTTTGTTTGTAAATTCACGCAACTCTCTCAAACGTTTTCCCCATGCTATTTGCATTCTCTCTCTCTCTCTCTCTCTCTCTCTCTCTCTCTCATCTAGACGCAATGACCTATGCAAAACCATCACAAAGACCAGGAGAGAATAGCTGGTAAATATAGGTTGAAGATCAAAGGGGCAAAAGAGACTACTAGGGTCGGTTAATGCTTTTGGGATTTTTAGACCCTTTCCCAAAAAGACAAAAGACAATTTCATTTATGTAAGTTTTTTATCAAATAGACACGGGGAGTGGTGCATGGCCTTGTCAACATTAGAAGTGGTGCATGGCCTTGTTTTTAGGGGATTAACTTTTTTTATCATATGAGATGTTTATGTAAAATGCGAAAAATATTACAAACTCATAAAGCATATATAAAAATTAAATCTCGATAATTTGTCAAATAATATAAAAATGCGATTTAGTTTAATATCTGATTCAAAGATTAATATTTATCTATTATTATTTTTGTAAATATGAAATATTTATAAATTATTATCTTTGTAGAAATTATCAAATGATCTTTTAAATTGTTATTTTCATTCTAATATTTAAGCTAGTTGATCAAGTTTAATTTAAAATTTATTTATTTTAGTGTTAGGTTAAGTATAGAATCTAAGAATACTATAAATGAGATTTTAAATACATCTTTTCTTGCTCAATGAAGTTTAGAGGATAAATTACCTTTACTAATTTTTATATAAATCATCAATCTGAAATAATTTTTATGATATTTTTATTTTGGATTCTATATTAAGAAACTCAATAGTATATAATAAGAAATTGGAGTACTAATTAATAGTTTATTGTTTAATTTAAAAGAGAGATATTTTATATATATTGAAATTTTATAAAATTTTATAAAGCATATGGAAATAGAGAAATTATAAAAAAAAATTTAGGGGGAGGGGGGGAGGTAATTTCTATATATATAAAATTATGAATAAAATTTAGGGGTTATTTTGATTTGATTTTATTTCTCTAAAAAAAATTTGGAGTGTTATTTTGAATTTTTAAAAAAAAATGGGGGTCTATGGCCTCCTTGTCCCTACATAGCTCTGTCGGCGAGTGGAAGGGCATTTGCCAATTAGATAGATATGCTGGTGACTTAAGGAAAATCTCAATGCTTGGACGGGTAAGATGATAATTAAAATTGAGCAAAAATGGCAAAGCTTGCCCTCGAATTAAATTAGTATTTCCTTGGACGCCGCATGGAGGAACTCTTTCTCAATGGCTTCAATGATAAGCAGAAATTTAAAAGGGGAAATCATTTGGACAGGTGAAAACTCTTCTACAATTCTGATAATTGCGGAAGCCCTAGCCAGCTAAATTGGCCATTCAAATGCTGGAGCACTTGAATTTTCTATCAATCTCTCTTGAAGGCGATGCTCAATTTGTAATATCTTCTATTAGGGGAGAAAATTCTGACTGGTCCATTATTGGTGACATTGCAAATAAAGCTTTGCTACATATAAGTTCACACTCCATATGCCATAATTTTTTTTAATTTTTTAATTTTTTACAATTATTTTCTGAATTTATTCTTTTTAAAATAATTGAATTTTCTACTCATTATTTATAAACTAGATATGTTCTAAAAGAAAGAAAATCAAAAATATTAAAAAAAAAACATATGGTGTGTAGTGTGTAGGCTTATATATCGACTTTTTTGTTGCAGATATTTTGAAAGCTCACAAAGGCTAACAATTTTAAAAAATAGAACGATCTTATAATCGATGTGCGCACTCGGTGACGCAATGGGCCACTACCAACTTTGTGTTTGGCAGCATATCATTAGCTAATATCCCCTTTTAGTTTTTTGTATATTGATAATGGGAAGGTCACTCTCTAGACTTTATTTGTTTATTTTTCCTTCTAATGCAAGCTTAGAAAATAAGAAAAAAGGAATGAGGTCCTTTTTAACACCTTTACATGGCACCATATCTTCCATCTTCATTTTTCAGTCAATTGCATTAAGCTAAAAAAACATTGCTTTGTTACTTTAATTTCCAAATTGATGGACTAGAAGTGGTGTTTGTACTTTTGCTTTTTCATCATCTTTCTTGGTTTATTTATAGAGATGAGGATAAATAAAGATGAGATAAAAATTAGAAAAAGAATAAAATATTATTGTAAAATATTTTTTTATATTAATTTTATTTTGAGATTTGAAAAAGTTATTTTGGGATTTGAAAAAATTAAATTATTTATTTTATTTTGTATAAAAATTTAAAAAAATATAATAATAAATTTGAAATGAGATGAGATAAGATGTGTTCTTCAATAACAAACCGGCCGCATTCTCTCTTTGTAAACTTTTGTCATCCTTAGGTGAGTGGGAAAAAGTCTAGCTCATTAGAGTACGTTTCAATTCTTTTTTGTCACTTATAATGGACCAATTATGCGAATAAAACATTTTCTTTATTAGTGCAATAATATAAAACATTGCATTTTATTTTTATTTTTATTTTTATTTGCCAGCACTTATTAAAATTCTCTATGTCCTAAATCTCGTTACATGACATCAATTGCTTTAATCAGAGAAAAGAAAAAACAAACGCACAAGAACGCAAAAATAAAACACATAGGGTTTGCCAACTTTAAGAGAGCATCAAGATATACACACAGCTTATCAATACTATAATTTGTCATCTTGCTTTTATGACTAAATAATAAGATGTGTGGTGGGCAATAAAAATTAATGTCTAATTTTCATGTACATTATTGTCGCGTGTAGACACAAACATATGAGTTCTACTACAGTTTAGGCACTCGAGTGAATTGTTGATTTTGTTTTGAGACCTTCATCAAATTGAACCCAACATGATGCTTTGTCAGGCGGTATTATCTTCCCCAAGTGGGGTCTATTAATAAAGCGGGTGATGATACATTTACTATTTGTTTATTATTTATTAATATTATTATTAGTGTATTTGTTTTTCATTTTTTTTAGCATATTTAACCATTAAAAAAAATTAAAAATATATAATTTTATTAATAATCATTTTCTCAATCATTAAATAAAAAAATTAAAAATTAAAAATTAAAAAAATAATAATAATAAAAGGATGGGAAAAAAAAGTAAGAAAACTATCATTATTCATAAAATTATGGCACATATATATATATATATATATAATAATAATAATAATAATAAATGGGTCTATCAAAATCTGACAAAACGGCATTGTGTTTCTAGAAAATAACTTAAAATAACATCATATTATAAAACTAGCTACTCTCATTTAGAACATATTTATAAAGAGAATTCCTGGACCGATCTCCTACTAAAAAACAACCTTCAATAAAATTTTTTAAAAAATATAATAAAAAATATAATAAAAGAATAAATTTCAGAAAATATAATAAAAAAATAAAATTTAAAAAACACAATAAAAAAAATAAAATATAGATGATTTCACGTGATGGGTATCCGACGTTCGACCTCAGTCCAGACGGAACTGCCGCCGGCCGCTGGGGGCGTCACTGCCCATACTATCCGGAGTGCCTCCCTTGGCGACTTCATCCTTATGATGGCGACCCCATGCAGCCACCTTTCCGATGCAGCCTTAAACTCGAAATAGCCTCCGGTGGCAGGCGGCGATTCTGTCTGAACTGAGTCTGAACGTCGGATATCCATCATGTGAAATTATCTTCATTTTATTTATTTATTATGTTTTTTTTTTGTATTTTCTGAATATTATTTTTTATTATATTTTTAGATTTTTTTTATTATATTTTTATTAAGACTACCTTTTATAAAAGGTTCGAACCGACTCCAGTGTCTCCCGGTTAATATCTCATGATAAGTAATCTGGCCACCATTAGTCGTTGGTTTGACCTTATCATTGTTGACAAATGAAAACAGGGAGCCTGTACAGAGAGAGTGTCCTTGTCAAGTGCCGTCATAATGAAACAAATCATGGGGCGGAAATGAAAGCCACTCACCCGATATATTTCAGCCTGGTTGGCTTATGAAGGTCTGTATATAAAAGTTTTTTGACTAATTTAATTTAATTATAAGGATTTTACAAATTTACATGTAAATTATTATAAATAATTTCATTTTTAAAAATTAAAAAAATATTATTATAATAATATTTTATTTCACTTTCAACTTTCATTCAAATTAATCTCATCTTATACCTTATTATTCAAACTCCTAAACTAAGTCACGGAGGCAGTCTGCCAATATATGTCGTGGTCAACATTCGACAGCAGTAAAATATGTTTTTGTAGACAATTTTTTTCAAAGAAAAAGAAAAAGAAAAAGAAATCAGTTTTTAATTAAATATTATCATTTGCCATTTTGCAATTCATAATTATAAATATATAAAAATATATTTGTATCATACTAATGGTTTTACCTTGTTAAGACATATTCAATCTACTGTAAGACAATTATATTAGTATATTGAATATATCATGTTTATCATGTATGTAAAATAAAATAAAAATAAAAATATTATAATTATAAATAAATTTTATATAAAAATAATTTATAAATTGATGTGACATGATATATATGATATATTAAAAACTTATTTTTATTATCGTAGTAATTTTAATAAATAGTAAAAAGTTGATAAATAATTGATCGTATTAACTAAAAAATCTAAGAGGCATTAATCATCGACCGCTCGATCACTATAAAGAGTAATTTTAAAGAATAACTTATTTGCAGCTAGCTATAATCATCGACCGCTCGATCGATACCTAATAATGATCAAGGATTCAAGATCACTACTGGCCTAGAGCTAGCTTTTACATTAATAAAACAATGATGACTACCGTTAATAAGTACTTGCATGCAGGCATGCACCGCAAGTATATTGTAATATATAAAATGAAAAAAAGGTATAAATTTAAATAGTATGAAAATATATAAGCGAAAAATAACTCTCAAATTAAGGTAATTTGAATTTCTGAAGGCCTAGTTGTCTAATAATTAAAGTGGTTAGGTATTGTGGGAATATTTGATCTTTGGTAAGCTGTTCAGCGAGTGGTACTTCGTACGGTGTACGAGCGCAGCCATGCTCGATCATTAAAGGATTATATAAATTGTCTTAGATAATCATGAAATAATGATAGCTTAGCTAACTTTTTAGTCAACTTCCCGCCGTCCTATTCGATTTCAATATATTCCCTTTTAATTATTTTTTATATTAATGCAAAAATCAACTTATTAACGTTGTTAATTTGTTTGCTTCATATATGGAACTGGAATATATATATATATATATATAATATTTTCTTCAGCTCATGTGTAGATGATTTTACTCCTTTCTTCACGATTTTTCTTAACTTTTTGCTAATATTTCTAGCTATTATTTGGATGTATATATAATATCTTTTTTTTTTTTTGTTAAAAACGAAGAACTACAAACGCTAATCCCCGTGAGTAATAATAGCCAAGTGATCACAAAATTTGGGTTGATTTTATATAATATATAATACATAGAAAATTTATACATTAAATTACCATATGATCATGTTAAATATTAGTTCTTGTACTAAGGCTGCAGCCGCGAAGATCACCATGAATAAATTAATTACAAAGAAAGCATCTGATCAAGTACCCGAGCTAGCTAGTTAGTTTTAATAAGCCATCTCTTCATCAATATCTCTCTTATAATCACTCTTCGAGCTGTACATTTTCAAAACTTATTTATGCTAATAATAATAAATGGAGTAATGCTAGAGAGCATCCACTATTTAAGAATATCCATCACACTCATGAGTAATATTTAAGGATAAATTAGTAAATTTATCCTAAGCATTACTTATGAGTGCAATGGATGCTCTCAATAGTGGATGCTCTAAAAATTTTTTCTAATAAATGTTATCATAATTTATACTGTTATTGTTGGTCTTATGTTTATTATTTGGTTTGGCAGTTACGTACGTTTGATAATTATTCTAATATTCATTTCAAATAATATATATTATATATATTCCATTAAAACAGTCGTTGGAGGTCGCGATGTATTTCTTCTGGTGGTATTGCAAATCTGCGGGCTAGAATGATTAATTAACCCAGCCTTTGAAACCGGCCATGTGCCATCCAGCCATATATATATATAATTAATGGAAGATTGAAGAATAATAATGAACCATCTTAAAAAGCATTAGCTAAACTATTAATTATGCAAATTTATCGGAAAGTACTGGATGCTATCGTTTATACTTTTTATGATGCCACCATTACTCATTATTCTTTTTTCTTTTCCACATGTAATAATTAATAGGCCGTGATCATATATTATTCTATCCGACGGTCCAAAATGATAAATGATCTTATTTTAAATAATTTTATAAATATATAAAATGCTAGCTAGGGATCTTGCAGCAAAATAAATATTCATCATGATGCACCAAATCACAAAATCACAAAATTTTAATTTTATTTTCTTATCCATTGTCTTATAGTCAAAAGAACAAAAAAGGGAGAAAGAAAAGAAATTAGAAAGAGTTACAAATTAAGTTAGATTTAGTCGTAAACAAAATAATTGAAGAAAGCTACATAGAAAAATGATAGACGCAAACGTGAATTTGCAAGCAACATACAATCGCTTTAAAAAAAAAATGAATATATACGAGACTCACTTAAAAAAAGTTTACTTTTTTAATAGTAGACTCTACTTTTTACTAAAGCAATTATATGTCGTTTGCCACTTTACGACTGTATATAGTATTATTCGCATAAAAAAATGATAGATAGAAACGTGGATTTGTAAGTGACATACAGTCGTTTAGAAAAAAAAATGAATATATATGAGACTCATTTAAAAAAAGTTAATTTTTTTAATAATAGATTCTATTTTTTATTAAAGTAATTATATGTAACTTGTAACTTTACGAATGTATATAATATTATTGATGTGATGATATATATTGGCCGAGATTCGCGTGCAGCCGAGAATGGGGTTTCAGCTATCAACACAAAAGGAGGGGTTGACTTGATCAAATGGGAAACATGGCCACGCAATCCCTTAGAATACGGCCTTTGTACTTCACCATCTTAATTTTTCATAAACAAAAAACGTCAAACAACAAACATCAGATGGTACGTGGTGGGTACCTAATGATCGTGACCTCATCCCGTACGTCCTTACAGTCCTTTCCTTTGAATATAATGACGGGTCTTCCTTTCCAAACACACACAAACAAGCTAGCCAGACTTTTTCTCTCGATCTCTTCCTTATTCGGTTTCTATAAAATAACGATTTGTGTCATTTTCTCTGGAAAATATCAGAAGAAGTTCTTAATTTGTGGGTTTCTAAGGATGATGTACGAACAGCATCAGCCTCAACAGCAGCTGCAGCAGACGAGGAAGAGGATGGAGACAAGGAAACCTACAGAGGAAGAGCGATTAATGGAAATAGTGGATTTGAGTGGCATGTCCTTGGAGTCTCTCCCTATTCCTTCCCTTAATTTAGGCACTATTTGTAAGTTGGACCTCTCCAACAACAATCTTCAGGTATATAACAATTAATTCAAAGCTAATATTATTTTAGCCAAAATTCAAGTACTGATCGATTTTCCTTCACCAATACCCTATTTTTCCTTCTTTATTATTTAATTACATGAGTTTACAGTAGAAGAAATATGCTTGTCATGTTCTTGAACTAAACCAGTTTTAGCAAGAAAAAGTATCCTATATTTACTCCTACGAAAAAAGTTCTCCCACACTACAAGAAAATTGGCTTTTTGTGACATTAAATTTTGTCGTAAAAAGTAAAAAAAAATGCTTCAAAAAAGTATTTGTAGCAAAAATAATCATTTTGACTACAATTAAAATGTCACAAATAGCTGTTTTTCTTGTAGTGCCGGCCGGCCATAATTATTGTACTTTATCGCTCGTATGAATTTCTCTTTTCATCTAAAGAATTAACCCCATCACCGATCAAGTTTTGATTTCAAACTTGCTTTTATTTTCACATTCCTTTGGCAATATTAGTGGGTTACTAATTCCATCTTCTCTATCTCTTTTGATCACCTTAATTTGAGAAACGGCCATGCGTTCAGCTTCATTATTATCTTCTTTCTTTCCTGTGGCATCCTGTGATCTCATTCTCTCTTTGATGCAATCTCTAAAAGGGATCAACAAAGATCGCAAGAGGAATTTTAGTTAAAGTTGAATATATAATTTATTTTACTAGATCATATTGTTCTATTGCTTGCAACATCCTCCGATCCTAAATATATAATGGCTGGCCGGCGAAGATTGATCAAATATTATATCTTGTCTATCTCTGAGTCTTCCATATATATATATATATATATATATGCTGATTATTATTTCTTGGGTTACTAAAATTGACAGAGCATACCGGAGTCCTTGATTGCAAGACTTCTCAACCTGATAGTGATGGACATGCACTCAAATCAGCTTAAATCGCTCCCAAATTCGATTGGCTGTCTGTCTAAGCTCAAGGTTCTCAACGTCTCCGGCAACCTTATCGAGTCCCTACCAAAATCCATTGAGAACTGCAGGTTTGTCCTCTCCTCGACTTGAACTTCTTACATGTGGCATGTGATCATATGTATGCTTTTAACAGTAACATCCCAATTAATCACTGCATCATGCATGTCCAGCGATTTTTTTTTTTTTCATTCATTAAAGAATAGTAAATCCTTCTAATAAAGATTAGGTTTTATCATGATTTATTAGTTCTGAGAAACTGCAATACATCGACCGTTAGATAAGAAGTAAATAATTAGGTCCGAGGATGTACAGTTTTTGTTTTGGTCGGACGACAAGCCTTTTCCCCCGGCAGCCGGACGACATGTTTAGAGGGTCCGAATACTCGTAAAATAGGGTGAGGGATCATATACTGACAATTAATGCATATCTTTACTAAATTAAAAATCTGCCTATTGACTCTTTCCTTCGTTAAAGTAACAAGCTGCGATATGATCAAAGCGTTGCACAACCAGTTAGTCTCCCTTTTGGCTTCTTATTACTGTGATCTCAGCAAGCGTAAATATCCCATATATATATATTCTTAATAAATTAAGGGGCTTTTGGATCCCTTGCTAGTCAACCGTAAGGTAGGGGGCTATGGATGAAACCAGACCTTATTTGCTTACAAGGATGATGAGACCAAAAATTTAAATACATTTCAAACTCATTATTATACTTTTTTAAATCTTTATACAAAATATAATAAAAAATTTATTTTTTTCAAATTATCATACCACTTTTTCAAATCTCCATATAAATTTAATATTAAAAAAATATCTTATAAAAATATTTTATTTTATTTTATTTTTTAACTTTTATCTCATCTCATCTCATAATCTCTAAAAACAAACAAGACCTAAATTTTGGAAAGTGGTTCGGCTAGCTTTCAAATTACTCATGCCCAAAGTAGATTATTGCTGAATTCCGACGTAAAATCATTTTTTTTTTCCGTGTGAACAACAAATATTAAGCTAGTTTGATTATAAAGATGAAATGAGAAGAAATGAGATGAAATGAAGATAAAAATTAGAAAACTAATTAAATATGATATTTTTAAAATATAATTTTTTAATATTATGTTTATTTTGTGATTTAAAAAAATTAAATTATATATTACATTTTATATGTGAGTTTCAAAAAGTTTTAATAATTATAAGAGATGGATTAGGATGTTTGGTTTTGTGTGTAAACCCTAGCATTTGCCGTTTGAAAAACTAACCATCACATTGGGTGTGAGAAATGATACTCTTGACTCTTACAAATTAGATCAATAGTATTATATAAAATAATTCATAAATAGATGTGACTTAATCTAATTTATTAAATTTATTTTATAATATAAATAATTTTATAATTTGACGAAACATATTAAGTATTTGTTTATGAGATTGTTTGTCACTTAATTTGTGGCTAGAGCATTTTGTTAAGATATATACCGGCCCGAAAAACTACAAAGAAAGTCGCAAAAATGTCCACGAGTAGAAAATCTAGGAACAGTTTGGTTCCTTTTAGATCAAGCGGATGCTTCTTTTTACTTTTTTTCATTTGTAGGTGCATGCCAAGATGCCAGAAATTTCACTGATATATATTTTCCTGTTTTATGACTCGCCGCCAGATCATTAGAGGAACTGAATGCCAACTTCAACAAGTTAATGAGACTCCCAGACACCATCGGCTTTGAGCTTACTAACCTAAAGAAGCTCTCAGTCAACTCAAACAAGCTGGTTTTCCTCCCAAACTCCACCTCCCACCTCACCTCCCTGCGTGTCTTAGACGCCCGCCTCAACTGCCTCAGATCTCTCCCCGAAGACCTCGAGAACCTCATCAACCTCGAAGTCCTCAACGTGAGCCAGAACTTTCAGTACCTCGACAGCCTCCCATATTCCATTGGCCTCCTCATCAACCTCGTCGAGCTTGACGTCAGCTACAACAAGATAACAACACTTCCCGACTCCATGGGATGTCTCAAGAAACTCCAGAAGCTTAGCGTCGACGGGAACCCGCTCAGTTCGCCTCCAATGGAGGTGGTGGAACAGGGGCTCCATGCAGTGAGGGAGTATCTGAGCGAGAAGATGATTGCAGGCCAGAAAAGTCCTCAAAAGAAGAAATCGTCATGGGTTGGAAAGTTGGTCAAGTACGGGACTTTCAATGGTATCAACACAAGACGCTCTCCTCGCGCAGAGGAACGCGACGGCTTCATCATGCCGGAGTACAGGTCCATCGACGGCCTTGCTTCGCCGAGGTATATGGGGATGTTCTCGCCGCGTCGCCTCTTCTCTCCCCGCAATTACTTCACTAGATGATCATGTAAAGGCAACATACACATATGGTCTTTGTAACAGCAAAATCCCTGTGAATTAAGTTTCGCAGTAAATCATGTTTTTGTTTTGTTTTCGAAAGTTGGCTTTGTGAATTGATCATGCATGTATACCATTAGTCGTTTTGCAGATAAATGTAAAGTACTGGGATTGTACATACGTATAAGGCCTTTCGAAAGACTTCTCGTAGTCCTAGGTATATATGGATCAGATCATGAAAGATTTGTGGGTTTTTTTTTTTTTTTAAATTTTTATCGTGTACTAAGTACGTTGCTATTTATGCAAATAGCTAGGATATTGGGTATCATGTTTTGGGATCGAGCCTAAATAAACATCACGCGTGTTTTGGAAAATTGGTTTACGTGTACCTTAAGTTTTTATAAAGGGAGCTGCTATTTGCTGATCTTTGTTTACAATCCAAATGGACTGCTTGCCTGACAGTGCCAAACTTATAATTTTATAATCACTGCTAATAATAACAAACAAAAAGAGAAATGGCTCCAAAGAGAAGATGCTTTGCATTAATTGAGAAAAAAACAGGCGTTACGTTAATTTTTTATTTAGAAAAATGCTAGTTAGCCCCTTCAAGTATACTGCTCAAAGTTAACATTAGTGTATTTAAAAAAAAAAAATATTTGACAAAATTACTATTAGTGAGTTATATTTTTTTTCCATTTTCAAATGTTTAAAAAAAATATACGGCCCCTTATCATTACCCTTTTTTTAACCAAAAAAAAGTACTCGCTAGCTCCCTGCTTCCCATTTTTAATTTTCTCCTTAATTCCCCACAAATTGCAATAAACGGATCTTCCATGCATGCATGAGCGGTGGATTACTATTATAAGGCAGAAATTGCAAACAAATGAGAGAAGCATTCAGCAATTTGGAATTTTGTATATATATATATATATATATATATATATATATATATAGAGAGAGAGAGAGAGAGAGAGAGAGAGAGAGAGAGATTTGAGTTGGCCGAATAAAAAGCTGCCTTGGAACTGGCGTATTGCATCATTTGCATGAGCGCGCAGCTCTAACAGGTCTAATGTGAGCTATAAGTTTAGTAAATTAATGATGGGAAAAGAAATTAAGCATGAAATAAGAAGTACTCATAATATCTCAAAATTAAGGGAAGCAAAAAATAAGTATGAGCAGTAATCAAGAGATGGAAGGCAAACGCACAATGTACATATGATAATTAAGCACTACGAGAATATAACACAAGTGGTTCAGTCCATGTTTAAAGGCCTACAATCAGCACGAATCATGGAAGCAATAAACGCATGAGCCCAGACATGAAAACAGTAAAGGCTTGAACTTCTCAAATTAATTTCACTTTCTAACCTTAATTTTCAATTTAAAAACAAGTGCCTAAAATCCTTCAGTTTTAAACCCAAACAAAACAATTATGCTTAATATTAGCTCCAATAATTCAAGTTGTAAAACTCTCCAAAACATTTCTGACATCCCTATATGTTTGGATGAAGAAGAGCGTACAGTACTGCAGCTAGTTATAGCCTTCCTTTTGTGCTGCTTTCATATTGGTCCTGATCACCCCAACTATTCACCAGTCGCCACTTCAATCAAAACCCACGTTATACCTACGACCAGTACACTTCCATTACAATTTACAAAGACACAGATTATGAATTAAACCTTCAACGAGTTGGATCCCAACATATTCACCTACCGTCTTGGTTTAATCTGTTTCCGATAGTATAGAGTCTCGAGTGCGCTTCAATCTATTGTTTGTCTTGCATGAGCGACTTGTTGGCCCCAAGGGGCTACTGGCAGCATCCATCCTAACAAATCTAACATATATATATATATAATACTCAAACTAGCTACTCATAGGCCAAAAAAGACAAACAAAAAAAAGATGCATGATATCTAATGCTCAAAACTTCATATTCTATTTAAATCTCAAGGTTCAGAGAATACTAACTCCATCACAACAAACACACACACACACAAATTAAAGCAGATTTTTCCGGTCGATTTTTCCAGACCGGATATGCAGCATTACAGTGCATGCATAAGCTACAGTACCATATTCTTTTTTTTTTGATAAGTAAGGTACACCATATTCTTGTCACAACAACGAGCAATCAGTTCACATCATTCGAAGTAAAAAATTAAATTCCAAAATTAACTGTTCATAATAACAACACATGTGAGAGCAAGTATAAAGACCTGAGCAATCAAACCATATAAATGATTGTACTCACAGTCTACCTTTATGTTTAGAAACAACTTTCTAAATTCCTAATATTCTTAATAGAGTTGTTTTCATCCAACTAGGATTTAGAGTTTAGATTTTGATTTGTGTATGAGTACAGAGGATGCTTGAATATAATGCTTCCGACTCACATGAACGCCTTGTTGAGCCCGAGGGACTGCTGGCTGCATCCTAACAAACTAGCGATTCATCGACCAAAAAACTACAAAAAAAAATTAAGCATGATATCTCACGCTAAAACTTCGTATTCTATTTAAAACTCAAGATTGGACAAACTGAGAATACTGATGCTAACTCCATCACAACACACACCCACACAAAGCAGCGGTTGGTCCAGCCTGGAAATGCAGCACTACAGAGGATGGATTACAACTTATACAGGGTTTCAGGTGGGGAGTAACTTCTTTTATATATAACTATATATATATATATATCTATATTTATGTCATAGCATTGAGCAATCAGTTCACATCATTCGAAGGTAGAACTTCAATTTCAAAATTAAAACGGTCACTGCACCATTTCCTCTATAAACAAATAGTAGAAAACGAGAACGGAATATAAACAACCGTTTGGTTTATCAGACAGACAATAGTCCTTTCATGCAGATATGTTGTACGCAAGCAGATCAAATGCTAATAGCTGAGGGGAAAAAGGGAGAGATCACATCCCACTAATAATAGTGGTAATTGTAATTCAGAAATAGGAAAACCTTACCATAAGGCGCTAGAAATGTGAGAAAAGATCAACAATTGTATCGAATAAATCCATTTCAAAAAACAACCTAGTAAGGAATCCCGCAAACATAGAAAAAAGGGATATGATTCCCACATTGAATTTCAAAATTCATCTAAGATAAGCCGGGGTCTTAATCCGAATAAATAGCATACTCATCACGTAGGCAATCACCACGGAGGCGATCCCTGCGGTGGCATAGGAGACCTTGACGGACTTGGAGCGGTTTCGATCAAGCGCGAGGTCCATGAGCACGACGCCGCCGCCGAACACGAACATGAAGCTGGAAGATAGGCCCTCGACAAGGTACTGGCCGTTGACGCGTCCGGGGAGGAAAAGGACGGGTCGTACGGCTCCTGTGGCGCGGTTTTGGGTAGAACCTATACCGGGTGGTTCGACGATGACGTCGTATACGATACCGGAGACGACCATGAAGTAGGTGAGGAGAACGAGGGCGTAGACGGTCATCGGGGAGGGGAGGGTTAGGGTTGGGAGCTCGAGGCGGAGCTTGGGTGGGCGGAGGAAGCCGAATGGGAGGATCCGGAGGAGGAGAAAAATGGTGTCCACGGACGTGGATGCAGATGGTGGCTCCGTTGCAGAGGTGAGGCTTTGGGTTTCGGGTTTGGACCTCATGTTGGGTGGTGGGTCGGGTTGAACAGAGGAAGGGGAATTCAGAAGGAAACGCAGCTGTTGTACACTTGCAGTGCAGTGTGCGTGACTTTAGGAGTCTTTTCAGGTCCAAAACAAACTCTGGTTCAGCAGACTCTTCTTGCTTTCATACAGTCCGTACATTTTCTACGTCCTTTTTTACTTATCATAAACTTCAGCAGAAATGCTGGATAAACAAGAGTTAAATCATCTTGGCACTTCAGATCAGATCGAAGTTCTGTTACTCCTATATAGATCAGAGGGCACTCACCAAAATCGATTGTGAAGTCGTCCTTCATCACATGTACGAAATCAATATTTCTAGCTAGCAGAACGCTGGGGCAAAGAGTCGAGACTATATTGAAGAGGCAAGCGGCCAGCATTTCTGCATTGGCCTTTCCAGCAATTAATCTTATGCCCAGGTAATTAAATTCTTCATTACGGATGAATCATTATATTCATCAATTGTTCACATTTACATGCAACTTTAATTATGATCTCTGCTTGAAATGCTATCTAGCTAGGCAGTTTCGTATCCATTTTCATGCAACTAAGTTCTAAACCATTTGCAGTACTGGGAAACATCGGTTTGAGCATGCACGTTAATTGACTTCTGAAACTACATCTTTACCATGATTGCTACATTAGCTGCTACTGGATCTAACTAATGCTTTTAGTAGGCATAATATTTCAAGCCAATAATGAATCGAAACCTTACAAGACTAAGCCAAAAATTAAGCTTCAATAATCAAAATTCTAGTTATTATTTAACTATGGATTGTCGACTCCCTATAGAAGAACTGAAACTTTAGACTGCATTTGACCCCATAGTAATATTCAATTTCCGTAGCTTTATTCATGACAAGTTATTGTCATCAGTTGATTATTCCATTTTTTCTAAGGTTCATTACACATAATCGTACACTTTTTCCTGGTAAGTGACTTCGTCACATTTAGGGATTTTGAATGAACTTTTCGGGGAGGGGACTTTTCGAATGGCTTCTTCACATTTGGGGATTTTGAAATCCCCAGATGGTGTGGTTCCGGATGCGTTTGAAGAGAGAGTATCTCTTCCTCTCTCCAATGGTCTGCAATCTTGCAAAAGCTTATGGAAATGCTTTTGCCATTCTTTATGAACGGATCATTGTCTACAACAATTGCTTTGTTGTAAAATTTGTCAAGCCATGCTCTGTTCATGCTTGCGTAGTAGAAAATGTACACGCTTTTTTGATATATTCTTGAACAAATGTGTCAATGCTCATATCATTGTAGTTGAAAGTTGAATGTATGGACATTAATTGTCGTTTAATTTTGCTTTGAATTTCAGATGCATGAATATGGTGATCAGGTGTGTGTATTTGTTACCAAAGACATCCGTTGTGAGTACGTAGTGGGCTGTTAATATTGAAATTGCTACTTTATTCTCATTCTTGATGTGATTATTATTTATCTTTCTAGTCCTTTCGTTTCATTGTATATATGATTGTATGGTATAAATGGCCTTAAACAAGAGTTGCCCGGTTGTTTGTGCTTAGGTAGTAAGGTTTTCAACAATTGCCCAAGATTGGTTTGCACTTAAGTTTTTGATTGGTTATGGATTTATATCATTCGGAGTGGATTAAAGGTTCACAACCATCTTATTATGTTTCTGTTATTAAATCTTCTCTACCTTTTTATGTTTCTATTTTTAATTTTGTTGGTAAGCTTATTGAAGAAAAGGAAATTTTGTTGTACTCCTAATCGTTTAGAGAAAATACAATTAGTGCACAAGTGTAAAAATACATGGAAATTTTATATCACTGTCTATCATTGAATTAAGATGGTAAATTATGCTAATAATGTTGTCCGTCTTATGTAATTATTAATCAGAACCATATCAAAAATTTACCATATCAGATTCAGAGTATTTTGACAAATATATGACGTTGTTCATTTTAATTTTAAATTTGATCAATCTCAGTTATATTTATTAACATGAAACGTATATGCCATGTTTTTCTTTGTTTTGCCTCTATACTTGGTGTCATATACCATGTTCTGTGTGATATGTTCATGTAATTTAATTAGAATCACTTAGTTGTTTTTTCTTGTGCAACTTGATTATGATTAAAGAATAAGGTAGTTGTAGTGTAATTTTGGAGTTTCGATTACACATGACGACAAATTAAAAGAATAACAGAACTAGCAAAGAAACTAAAAAAAATATGAAATGATTTATGAGAGAATATAAATTGATTTTAAATACAAAATTAAAATAAAACAAAGTAATTAACGAAAAAAGTATTCAAAATTGACAAACAGTAAAGCGTCGGGAATCTCTTGCACACATCTAGTATTTTAATTATTCTTAATTCATTGATAGCTCAATTGAAAATTCAATTCCAAAATTTTCAATCGAAAGATATAGAATTATAAACAAAAATTAAACCAAATGTAACCCTTTGAAAAATCATTCATCACTTTTAAATCACGTAAATTATTATCCACATTGAGAAAATCTAATAACGATAATATACTTAAGGAGTGATATTGCAGCAGAAAATTAAATCGATATAGACAATCAATTGATTCAAACATAATCAAAGAACTAATATATTCAATAGAAAAAGCATGACTGAATCCATAAATAAAATAAATTCTAAAATTATTTGAAGAAGAAAATATCAACAATATATTGAGAATGATAAAACAAAGAGTTTTAATAAACTGAAAATCATATTTATGAATTAAAAATAAATTAAAAATACTGTCTAGTTTGCAAGTTTATTCCTAATTCTATTCGAGAATTTAATTACCTATAAACGATGGACAACATAAAAATTTCCAGAAAAAGAAAGCAACGGGCAGCGATGAAAGATTATTTTATCTCTCCCATTTGTGACAGTGTACGTTCTCGTCCCTCCCGAAAAACGGCATTGCTCATCAATCTTCAATAGATATACATGTGACTTGCGGCTCCTTGTAAGAATACCTAGGTAGGACACCCTGAGTCTCACCTCGACATTGCCTTTGACCATCCTCGACACCACCACTATGGGTTTACTTACGTGCCTTGGCCCAAGCCTTGACATGCAGGTGGATTCTAGCGAGGCTAGTGGCATTCTCTTACAGGCATGTCATTCAACACGCGGCACCAGCCCATGCCTTGCAGACGAGGCTAGTGGCATGCCCACAATGCATGCCATCCAGCGCACGGCTTCAGCCCGTACCTTGCAGGTTAGGCGAGTGGCATGCACACCAAGTATGTCATCCAGCGCGCGGCTCTAACCCACGCCATGCAGCACTATCGCCCATACCACTTATTTAGATCTTGCAACGCAACAGCACGACATTGCCCTATGCCTACCATCAGGCCCATGCATAGTACCTTGTCATGCCCACCATCAGCTGGCCCCATACAGCGCCATGCCAGGCACACCATCAGACCAGCACATGGCACCACGTCATGCCATGCAGCCAGACGCCACGCAGGACGACACATTGACCAGCCCAGCTGTAGGCCATGCCGCACACTAGGCCACCACTAGGCCATGCATGCCACGCCCACCACTATCTTGCTTTATATTATTTTATTTAATTTCTTTTATTTTAATTAGTTATTTTTATCTGGGTCATTTTGAAAATTTCTAAATTGTAAAACTCCATAAATAGGACGCTTCGGCTTTACTTTCATATCTTTTGACATTTAAACTTTTGAGAGACTTTTTGAGAGAACTTAGGCCGGCCACTAGTGTGGTTTGGATTATTTTCGATGCTTTACACTTGGGTGTCTTGGGGTGCAATTCGTGGAATCCCCTTGAAAAGGAACACATCGTGCAATTCGTGAATCGGTGTTATTTCAATCTATTCTTTTATCATTTTGTTTATCAATAATATTTGAGATATTTTTCATTGTTTAGTGCAAGAGTGAGTGAGTGAGAATTTGAGTGTGTTTGTTCTTGAGAATTTAGGAATTCTTACTTGTGAATTTCAAGTTCTTCATTTGAGTAGTGAATGAGTTGTTGTGTTGATTCATTTGAAGAGTTGTTTGTTGCTTGTGGAAGTGTGGTTGCCGAAATCACTAATGGAGGGTGCTTGTGCATTTTTGGGTTTCTCAAGTGTTTTTGTATCTTGTATTTTCTTGCAAATTCATTAGATCTTCTTGAGTTTTCTCGAAGTTTACTGAAGATCCCATCCACCCAAACACTATTCGCCCAACCCTAGCCCATCCACTTTCCATATTTAGCCATACACACCCCCTCCATCAAAACCCTAGGCCGACATCACTTCCCCAAATCTTTCCATATTTTCTACATCAAAATCAATATTCCCACCTTCCATAAAAGGCCCTAGTCGACCACTATAACCCTTCCCGTAGCCGACCACTTATCTCCCACCAAACCCCAAAATCTTTCCAAACTAAGCCAAGATACTTATCATGTCTAGCATTCTTAGCCAAGGCTTCTTTTGCCTTTGTCGAAATCCTAATTGCCACATCACCTAATCATATATTCTATCTCTTATTTGATTAGTCAATTAATCAACTAGTTGACTCAATCAAATATTCCATCATCCCAATCATATCCAATCAAACCCAATCTCCCTACAAATCAAACCTATATTCGGCTACTACTAAGTTCAATCACCCCATCAATTATTCAATTTCTAATCAATCAAGGAAGTAGTCTTCCAAGTAACCCTAGCCGAAATTCACCCCTACCAAATCCTAGCAATTTTGACTAACTCCATCCCTAACCTAAACACTTGTCTTCTAAACCCTAACTCTAAAGAGGCGCCTAACACCATCCAAGACCTTATTGCTATGGACCACTTTACCCATACTAGACCATCCCATTGTCAAGACGAACTCATTATCTTCCCTTAAACATCATAACCTCACATCAACTCATCTTCCATTGTTGGTGCACGAGAACAATCACCAAACAAATGAGCCTATTCGGTCATTCAAGGAGCAACAAGGCGAGGATGACCCCTTAGGTGGTTGGTGACTTGACCAAGGTCCCCAACACTCCTCTAATTGAATTAAAGAAATCATGCGGCTTGTGAGCTTGTGAAGGAGTTGAGGGAAGCGGCCCAATTGAAGTCCGAATGGGGTCCAATGTCCAGGTCTCCTCCTGTATGCAACTATTAAGTGTGACTTCCAATTCATTAGACCATGTGACTTTATTGAATAATGCCATGCACCCTCTTGAGTTAAGGTCCAAAGGTGGCCTATTTTGTGATGACATGCCCATGCAAACATGCGGGTCCAGAGTAATGAATTAAAGCTTACGTGTTGAATTGTAAGTCCAAGCTGGATTGCTTTGTATGATGAAGGCCCAATTGAAATGTGTTATGCGGCCGTTATGCATAATCTCTCCAATCGGTCTGCTATGTAAAAGACCACTTCCAAGTAAATTAAACCATGCGGTCAAGGCTTGAATTGTGGTGTGACCGAATCAAATAATTCTCCTCTTCTAGTTGCAGCCCATATGTAAATCGAAGAAAATCGAGTGAAATCTTTTGTGTAGCGCCAAGTGAAGTCCAATTTGCAAGCCGTCTTTCAAGTTTCATCTGCCAATATTTGAGATTTAAAATATTATAAAAATATGTTTAAGCACATCTCAATATAAATAGAAATTAAATTCAATAATATAAACTAAATTCCAGCATTTATATTCACATTTTAGCAAGTTAATTCAATATTAAAGTATTTAGAGTGCACTTTCGCATATTTATCACAAATTTTTAGTTAAATGAGTCCAGATGAATTATTATTTCCTTTGCCATGATGATTTTGCAATGATATTCTTTTTTTTTTCATTTAGGTGAGTGACATTTCGCTTGCTGATTACGACATGGAAAAATGGGAAGAATGTAACTTATATAAAGGTAATGTGCAGTAAATAGAAAATTTCTTATGAATAGAGATTCTTACATAGTTATGATAGCTAGGTGTGTGTGCGTGTGTTACTTAAAGTCCTCTCATGGGAATTGTCTTAGAGAGAAATTCCTCGTGTTTACATTGTTTATTTGGATATTACTTTGATATATGAGCATATTCTCTTCATCAGATATTGGTGTGTGGAGCATCTTTATGATTTATATAGAGTCTATCCCATCTTTCATGTGGTCGAAAACTTTTATTTGTTATTTATAGTCATTGTTGCATGACTTGTCTACATTTAGGATTAAAATCAGATATTCATGTTTAGACTGTTATGGAAATATACATGTTTATTTTTGTTTTGACTTGTTGCAGCTTCATATGTGAAATTTACTAAAGAGCAAATGACTATAGAAGAAGAATTGTCAAATCATAGCAGTTTTGAAGAAGTTGCCACTTCTTTAAATACGCTATAGTTGTATCTTTAGGTGATATTACAAGATATCTGAAGACCAGTAATTATTCGTATTTTTGTTCAATGAAATGATTAAGGAAAGGGGAATGCACAAAATGTAATACAACTGTAGTTTATCAAAAGTTTCTTCATAACCATTGAGTAAAAATCTTGTTCAAATCATTTTTTTTTATGGTTTTTGGTCAAATAGGAAAAAACAATTAGCATGCAACAGCGCACAACCTTGCATTTGCATTTAATTGAATTAGATTAACTAAAGATTTTTATTTTTATTTATTTATTTTTTTGTTATCGTATGATTTGGTATTTTAAAATGTCTTGCTTTGCCTTTCAGGACTTTACTTTTTACTGTTCATAACCACAAAATTGTTTAAATTTCTCTGCAATTACATAAAGTAGTAGTTTGAGCTTTTGATGAAAAACAATGCAAGTATTCTCTCTCTGTCTCGAAGTGACTGTAGTTTCTAAAAATGTCATAGTTTCTATAGATCCATTAGGTTTTTCACGCAATTTAGAAGGAGAATTAACCATTACAAGTGCAAAAGGGAAAAAGAAGAATCGCACCGGGAAATTCCATACTTCAAACATTAAGGAGAAGGCATCTGACAACTCACTTTTATTAGCTTGTCTACCAATTTTTCCATGTTGCCTAGGATTAATCCCAAGTTTCTCAAAATGATGATAATAAAGTATCCAACCAGACTGTTGGTCACCGACTCACCAAATACCAACCAAAGCAATTTTAATACACATGTTCCAACTCATACAATTGACCATGTTGAGAGAAAGCAGAAAAAAAAAATGAAATGAGTGTGATAACTCCAACAGCATGTGACATGGACCGACATATTTCCAGGTGAACCGGTTACCAGTTCGCCCCCCCCCCCCCAAAAAAAAAAAAAATTTAGGTCCTCTTTGGCACCTATAAGTATAGAACAACATGGTGGCATGACAGATGGATTATAACATTTCTTGTGATTTTCTTACACACTTGCTGACCTTCTTCTGGAAGTCATCTCTCCTATCTCTCCATTCATTCTGCAAATACAAAATGCAAACATAGATTTTAGAGCACAGGTCGACAAATTAACTTACAATACCGAACCATTTATGACAACACTTATAAAAAATTCCTTTGGCTGTTTGTATCTCTTTTAAAATGATGTTCTGCCAATAATGGGTGTAGGAGATGCAGATCAAAAGAGCAACAAGAAGTTACTAACAGTCAATTGAGAGACAGAGAGAGAGAGAGAGACCAATTGCATTCTTAATTCAACAAATAATATTCATTATGCATCGGGTAAGATCTACAGAAGAGAATCATATCATCATTTGCCATGAAACTCAATAAACCCCTTCTTTGACTTAGGTATGACAAGATTTAGCATGTCATTTTTTTTTTAACTGTTCCACAAACTAAAGTAATCAATCACAAGGCTATCAACATTATGGATCTAGAAGAATAGAAGAGATTTATCTAACGAAAAAGTATTAACTACATATGCTTCAACCATGCCTATAACCTATCAAAATAATTTACTGCTACAAATACACTGACTTCAACATTTGTATATTCACATGCTACACATTGTTCTTTTATTTATCAATATAAAGAAAAAATAAATTATCAATAATCACTCACTGTTGCTTCAATGTTTGCAGGGGATTTGTCATTAGGACTGGAAAACATTGATATAATTCTCAAAACCATACTTTCAACTTGTACAACAACAAAAAAAGTCCAAGAGACTGTGAAAAGGTCACAGTACATTTATAGAACAATTAAATCCAATCGGTAATTTATTAACTTATTAATATCACACCTTTCTCATATCTAATGCATCAAAAATTTAAACTGAAAAATTACAAAAAATTACTGCATCAAAGGAATAAACAATGCATATTTTCCTTACAACACAAAAATAACATTAAATTCAAATGCACTAGTTTACCTTCGATAAGTAGAAAATGCATCTCTAAATGGTGATGCGAGAAAGAAAAACAGACACATTTAGTCCAAGAGTTGGTACTCTATATACCGTGAGCCTTCGAGATGATGTGGAAAAGAAAATATTGACATTTTAGTACATCTATTTTTTTTTTTCAAGAACGGACTTCAAAACAATGCCCATAAGAGAAAAACATCCAGTTGCTAGACAGATCCCAGCAATAACTAGAAGAAGAAAGCCAGAAGTTGCAAATCGAATGATAATAGTAATGATGATGATATGCTTGATGAATGAACATAAAAGGAAGAAAAGGAGCATTTATTGAGAGGGTGAGGTTAAAGTTCCAACCTTTCCTTCTCCTTTCTCTAGAATCGATTTTAGGGAGGGGAAAAATTAGTCGCGGATTCAACAACACTAGTCAATTTCGTGGTGGAAGCTGGAAATCAAAGATGGTCGGAGTTTGAGTTGAAGATGGCTTGAGTTTGGGATGAAGATGGCCGGAGGGTTTGTTGTGAGAGAAATTGCAGATCTTCTCTCTCTAAAACTCGGGATTTGATTGAAATGAATTTCTCTCTCCATAGTCCCGCCTTCAACTTGGTTTTCGGTCTTTTTACATTTTTTTTTTGAATTTTTTGGCTGACGTGGCCACTCGACTCCCAGTCGACTACAATAACCCGACTCTATCTAGAATTATTGGTGCGTAACGCCGTGACTTGTAGGGGTTGTACTTCAAACTTTTTATCGACTCAGGCCCTGTTTGCTTATGGGGATGAAATCAAAAATCAAAAACACATATCAAACTCATCATTACACATTCTCAAATCCTCAAACAAAATATAATAAAAAATTCAAATTTTCAAATTCAAAACACATTTTTCAAATCCCAAAACAAAATTAATATTAAAAAAATATATTACAATATTATATATATTTTTTAAACTTTTATCTCATCTCATTTTTGAAAACAAATCAGACCAATTGCGATGTGTTTGGTTATGGGAAGAACGGTGCCCTGATTATGGATTAGAATATGGTGTTATGCCATTCTAGCTTTATCTAAAACCTTGTGTCTAATTTAGCCTTTAGGAGTGATACCGGATGCCTGCCCATGTGAGGGCGGGTATGCGGAGCGGACTCCTCATTTGCTGTTTGGTTCTTTTTTTTCTCTCTCTCTCTTACATAAGGCCTACTTTTCTATTAGGTCACTTAGACAATTCTTTAAGGCTCCCTAATAGAAAAAGACCCCTAAAAAAAGTATAAAGTAGAATTTCTTTAAAAAAAAAAATCTAATTAAAAATATTAATTAACTCAATAAAAAAATATTAAAAATATTAAATGGATATTACATATATCATTATTAATTAAACATATTGAAAATGTAGTATAAAATCTTAAGTAATAATTTACATGACAAATGATAAGAATTATTTTTAAATAAAAATACAATGTAAAATAAAAATAAAAATAAGTTTATTTTATTTTATTTTAAAAAAGTCTTCGTCAATATTTTAAATTTAGGCCCCTTATCGTATTGAGCCGGCTTTGTGACTACATCTGCATGTTGTTGGGCAACTCAAAAAAATATATGCGTTCTTCTTCTAGGAAACTACTATCTGTTTGGATCTAATAAAAAAAAAAACTAGTATCTGTTGAGCATTCACGACAATTGCTGGCATGTGCATGTTGAGCCGGCTTTGTGACTACATGTGCATGTTGTTCTTGGGCAACTCAAAATATGCGTTCTTCTAGGAAACTACTATCTGTTTGGATCTAATCAAGGAAAAACTAGTATCTGTTGAGCATTCACGACAATTGCGCGCCGGCATGTCTATTTACAGTTACCTTAATATGAAGCAGAAATCAGGCAAAACACCTCCTCGACAAGCCTCCTCTTTGCCTATATATATCCAGGCTGACCAAAGAAATGATAAAACATGGTGATGGAAATTATGGCGAGGAATCAGACAAAAAATTATAAGATACCTAAACCTTTGATATGAAGATTAATGAAAAGAAGAAGCTCTTCGTACGTAACTCGAGTTGTTATATCAACTCAACCTTTGATATGAAGATTACTAGATATAAATTGTACTGAAATTGTCTCATTGTTATTCATAATTTTATCGAAATCTATTTTCATTGTAGCAAGGACTAAGGAGTTTATAGTTGACCTAACCATTTGAATGAAAGTTGAAAACTTGCAAGTGTGATACTTTTGTCAACGCTTTCAATTTCTCCTTAATAATTCTAGATTGATTCACATATGAAGACGGCAGTAGACCCAGAGGCCAGAGAGAGACGTGATAGAGTTCTTGGTCGTGTTATTGGATGCATGATGTCGAATAAGTCATATGTCGGTCCTATGGCATACAGGAGTTCTTCGGCTCTTATTGTTTATTTGAGGGATGTCTTGGAGGTAGATGCCAAGGGATCGATTCAGGAGCAGAAGGCCTTCATGTGCATAACTCATAACTCTCGATCAATGATCTAACTTTCCAAACAACTCCTAATTAGTATCTATTTGGTTGGCAACAAAATTTTCCAAGTATTTTAGATATGTACTTTCCAAATATTATTTAAATGCAAAACATTTTAATGTCAACTTTTTAACTTTTTCATCTATTTATTATAACTTTTTCAAACTTTTAAACAAAATATCAAAAAAAAAAACTTCTCAAATTTTAAAACAAAAATAATATTCAAATAATTATTTAACTTTATAATATTTTTATTCAATTTTTTCTTTCATTTTTTAAAATTTAATAAAATATTTGAACTCAAACTATCTCATTATTATTGATTGATGTACTGAGATTTTCTAAATAGAGTAATGTTAGATACAAGCTTAAAGTAGACAAGTCTTACGTAAACCCTTTGTAAAAAATGAGTCACACTAAAAGTAATTATTTTGCTCACTTTTTAATATAGGATCCACTTTTTTATAAGAATAGTACTAGATACGAATCCAAATATAAAAGCATTTTATAAAAATATGAGCTTCCATAAAACAAATAATCTTTTTTTACATTTTTTCATAATAAAATTCACTTTTTTACAAAGAGTTTATGCGAGTATATATACTTGAAATTTGTATATATATATATATTATAAAAATTTGCATGAGATTTATTTATTTAAAATTTGTACAAACTCTGTAAATATTCATAGTTTTCTTAATGTTAAATGGGATGAGATTTAGATAGTGAGGTGTGATGACGTAATTTTAAATAATAATTAAATAAAATATTATTAAAATATTATTTTTAAATATCATTTCAACGATCAACTTCTCCTATTATAATATTTATGCTACCTAGTATTGTAATAATATCAGCCAATTTCATTCTTTTAACTAATTGAGAAAGAATTTGTAAAATGATAAAATTTGACGGATAAATTTTTCATCTCTAAGAAAAATCATATCATAAATAGTTATTTCGGATATTACCTTTTTTATGAAAGAGTTTATAAACAAATACAAATCTTTGATATTATTCTCCATATTAAGATTGTTATGTTTTAATATTTGAAAAAAAGTTAGATTATTTATTGTATTTGATATAAAAAATTATAATAATAATAATAATTATAAAATGGGATGCAATTAAACGGGATGTTAATCAAGGCCTGGGATTGATGAGACTCCCCCTAGGCAGGGCCTCAGTTTAGTGAAAAGCTATATAGATCTGCATGCAAGTTGCAACCACGTATTGGGCCCGCCTTTGACCTAAGCCGGCAGTGGTTCTCCCACTCGTTGAATTTCTAAAACCACGTGACGTGTGTGGGCGACTAAAATAAAAAACACGCAGTCACGCACTCGGGCGCATTGATTTTATATTCTTTGGTCAACTTCCACGTAGCCGTAGGATTGGATTGGTGGAGTCTCATCCAACCCTCACAGATGGTTCCCGGCTAATGGCTACATCAAGTTGGGGAAAATGAAATGAAATTATGTAGAGTCGGCCAACAGTTTCACTGATATCTCAAAACCCAAGATATTATTTGACTGTGGGCCCCACCATTAATTTAGATGGTTTCCCCTCCATTTCCTCGTGCTTTAGCTTTTTATGTATAAATAATGATTGCAATTTCCAATGAAATTACCAAGAAATTACGTTCAAATGCAAAGACAATGTTCATGTTAATATAATACAGTTTAAAAAAAAAAAAAAAGTATCAAAGCACCCACCAAAAAGAATGGTATTTGATTTGTCCCCTTAAAGCCAAAAAAAGAGATCAGGTTCTAGTGGAAAAAAATTGAGAATATTGCTTTTGACTTATAAAATTGTAACCCCGCCACTTTCTCCAATAAAAACCAATATAGAGAGAATCTTATCTTGGACAATGGAACCGATGATTTAACTATGTAAATTTCAAAAGGACGACTTTTGCAATTTAAGGACGACTACGTAAATTTAAGGACGACTTTTGCAATAAAAAAAAAAAAAAAAAATTATATTTTTAAAATTTGCAAATCTCATATATTCTTTTTCTAAATTATAGATAAATCTATACCTTATATAAAAAAAATTAGATTTTTATTAATAAATCTAACTTTTTCAAATAAAATATAAAATATTTAGATAACCTAATATTATATGAGAGTTGCTATAAATATAAAAAGATTATATAAAAAAAATTATAAATTAATATAATTTTATAATATTCATTAAATTTATTTTATAATAAAAATAATTTTATAATCTGATATATCAAATCAAACTCTAATTATTTTTATAAAATATTTTTATAAATAAAGCATTTTTCATACTATATATAATATTGTTTGAAAAAAATTTAAAAAAAAAAAGTCTGAATTTTCCTATTCTAAATTGCAATTTAGTGAGAGTCAACCATAATGGTAAATTATAATTATTATTATTATTTAGTTCATCCTCTTGATCATTGCTTTACAGCCTTTACCTGTGGAACATTCAAAAGCCAGCGACACCGCTGTTCCTTTATATCTTTGGGTTTTGAAACCTACGTGGGACCCACCAACAACACCTCTTTTAGACCATTACAGTAAGAGCTGTGAACCCAACCAATTTCAATACATGACGCCGAAACCTCCTTGACTTTTGCCACCTTCCCATCTCTTTTATAAGAAACCTTCCTCACGTCTCTCACTCTTCATCACACATCACACAGAAGTACGCCTTCTTCTTCCTCTAAGCTCTTCGTTGTTGCTCTGCTTCTTTCTGGTTTTCTAGCTACTATGGCCGTAGATATGGTCGGCTTCTCCAAGATGGACGAGCACACGGCTATTCAACAAGCAGCATCCGCTGGGTTGAAGAGCATGGAGCACTTCATCTCCCTACTCTCCCATCCAGCTCCGGCTCCGGCTCCGGCTCCGGCTCCCCAAGGTCAATACCTCGGCCTCAACCGCGACCACCCCCAGCTAGACTGTCGTGAAATCGCTGATTTTACCGTCTCCAAATTCAAGCAGGTTGTTTCCATTCTAAACCGGACCGGCCACGCACGCTTCCGCCGCGGACCGTCTAATCCTCCTTCATCTTCTTCCGGACCTGCGTACCCGGTCGAACGCCCCGTGATCCGGTCGCAACAACTTCAGACCTCCACGCTCGATTTCGCAAAACCAAAAGCTACTACTTCCGAGTCGCCGTCGAAATTGTCGGCGCTTCAGTACTCAAAGGAGCGCTTCAGCGCATCTCCACCCGTTTCCTCCACGACTTCTTCCTTTATGTCATCGATTACCGGAGACGGCAGCGTGTCCAATGGTAAACTAGGTACCTCGCTTCTTGTAGCTCCTACGACTACCTTCTCGGCCGGAAAACCGCCTCTCTCGTCATCTCACCGTAAAAAGTGCAACGTGGATCATTCTCTCTGTGCCGGCGTGGTGGCAAAGATGTCTTTGTCCGGCCGTTGTCATTGCTCCAAAAGAAGGTCAGTACCGGATTATCCGCTCGATTACTTTTTCTATTTTGTTCACCGATACTTGATCTTGACTTTTTCAGCAATTTTTAGGGTGCGAATTTTTAATATTACGAGTGTTTATAAAAATTTGTAAAAAAAAAAAAAGAGAATTTAAAAAAATTATAATAATAAGACGAGGGAAATTGAAAAGGATTTAGATCAAATTGGGCCTAATGCTTCTTTCTGTGTTATTTAGGAAATCACGAGTTAGGAAAACTATCAGGATGCTGGCTACAAGCTCGAAGATCATCGATATACAACCGGACGAATACTCGTGGAGAAAGTACGGTCAAAAACCGATCAAGGGCTCACCTTATCCACGGTACTTTTCTATTCCTTCACCATAGATCTTTTGGACTGTGTAAAAGTCAAAGACGAATCTCGTGGCACACGTGAGAAACTTCTAGTAATTTTCTGTTTTTCTCTCCGATTGTGCAGAGGGTATTACAAGTGCAGTAGTGTGAAAGGGTGCCCGGCGAGGAAGCACATCGAGAGAGCACAAGACGATCCGAAGGCGCTGATCGTAACCTACGAAGGGGAGCACCGTCATCCACACACTCCGATTCCCGCTGCGAGTTTCGTGCTTCAGTCGGCTTGAAACACGCGTTGGGACCCGGATTGGAATCGTCCTTAAATATGACGGCTGGGATTGGGCTGTGATGCCAGCCGGTACTATCTACGGTGACGATAGTTTTGCCACATGAAATTGAAAGTCAACTATGCTGGGTGGTGGGATCACGCTTGGGGGGTTATTCCGTGTAAATTTGTCAAAAAAGAATGGTAGTTACGTAGATGAGAGAGAGGAGATTGGATTCTGTGGGTCACATCTGGAAAAGCAAAATGCTGATGGGGCCATCCATGAGTGGGCTTGAAGGGGGAATCCCTTGGGGACTAATTTTCCGAATTTCATGCAAATATATATATATTAGTTGCAGAAAATGCTTATTATTTATATTTGTAAAATCTTACTCCATAATGTGTATATACTCTCATCGAAAGCCCACCTTTCTTTTTAAAATTTTTTAATTTACTTTTTGCTTGTTGGTTTAAGTTTATAACTAGAATGGAATTGATAGCGACTCCCAAATATGTTTATTCATGTAATTTAATTTCAAAAGAAAAATAGAAAAAAGAAGCTATTTTTATTGGTGTGTATTTGGGATGTATTTGGTGTGCATTATAGCATTGTCTAATTAGAATAAATGTGTAGAATATATCATTCACATTATTAAAATAGTAAGATCTGATTTATAAGTTTTAAATTTTAAATTTATTTTTTAAGTCAAATTATATCGCATTAGTATTTCACAAAATGTACTTTATATACCGATTTTGGAGGGTTTTTTTTTTTTAAATTAGAGGTTGGTCTTTATTAAAGGTGAACACTTATATAGTTGCAAAAAATATATTATTTATTTTGAGTTTTATCACTCGTAATGGCATTACTTGATTTGTTGCATTTTAAATAATTGACTTCGAAATTACTTAATATATATGGAATATTAATTAGTATGATTGAGTTTCGACTTTGCTAATTATAAATTTCTTCATAATTCAGTTGAAAAGTATTTAAATAGATTTTATAAAATTAAATTTATAAATTAATATAATTTGATATGTTACATTAAATTATAAAATTATTTTTAAAATAAAATAATTATAATAAATATCATATGAAGTTATGTCAATCTTTTGTGACTATGAAACTTCTCGATTCAGTTATTCCAAATTTCACTGACAAAACTTATGAATGACGCTTGAACACAAGAACAGGCCTGATCATTCGAGCCGGTTCTAAATTCTTTATTTTTTAATAGTTTTAATAATTTTTTTTTAAAAAGTTTAATAAAGTTAATTATCTAAATTTTGAATTTTTAAATTTAGAATTGAATGAAATATATTAAAAAATAAAGAATATGGACTTGCCACACAATTAGTACAAATATATTAAATGTGATTAAATAATAGAATAAATGGGCAAAAAAAAGTCTTCATACGGACTTTCCTGGGTGGATTTGCGTATGGGCTCGCAGAAGGAAAGGCATTTTGGTCTTGGTGGGAGTTAAAGTTTGGGTTTATAATTATTTTCGGTTGGGTTTAACTTTAGTACTTGTATGGTATTAATGGGTCTTGAGAATGAGTAGATTAGAATAAAGTGGATATGGTATGGAGCTAGGAGGGATTAGGCTAGTCTGCAGGGCTAATAGTATGAACATAACTTGCTCACATGGAGAATAATAATCTATAAAGAATTATTATGTTTATAAATCCATGTGTTAAATATATGTAATTAATAAAATGGTTGTCACCATGACTAAGTGTTGTTAAATATTCAACTACCATCTCTCGGAAGATGAGCTCCCTTTACTCCTCGTAGAGCCCAACCCGCACCCCCTCCCTCAATTATTTTTTTTTTACTACCCTCACCAACCAAATCATGAATTTATCTACTCATCTTTCACAAAGTCAAGCCAACAACCTTCCACTCTAGTATACCCCTACTTCAAGTTACTCCACACTGGAACACTTATTCAAAACCCCAACTACAATATTTTTAGAAATAAAACAAAATTAGCATCATTTAGAACTTTTGATAGCCAAGACTAAGGCGTTATCGTGGGATGACTTCATATAAGTCCCTTCTTCAAATTCTGCAATGAAGATTGCCAACCACACCCTTATCGGTAAGTTGGTTTATCTAAAAACCCTCAACAAAAGTCTCTTTCACAACATAATTCGTGTTGGTTGAAACTTTTGTCCCGGTCTCAAGATAGAGGGTGTCGGTACTAATACGTTCCTTTTTAACTTTGCATCATCTTCTGATAAAAATCGAGTTTTTCTTCAGAGACCCTGTAACTTTTGGGGTCTTCATATGGTTTTAAAAGAGTGGCCGGCTGGTATAAGTCAACATGAGGTAGACCTAAACTTTTCGGCTTTTTGGGTTCAAATCCATGGCTTATTGCTAGAACTGATGAATGAAGATAATGTGTTCCTCATAGGAAACATCTTAAGAAAGCTCCTAGATATAGACCTAAAGTTTATTCCCAATGACGATGATGTGAAATCTTTTTTAAGAATCCAAGTTGAAATAGATATCACGAAACCACTAGTAGCTGGGTTTATTATGCCAAGGGTTAATCTTTGTCCCGCAAAAATCTCTTTCAATTATAAGCGCCTTTCAGAGTTGTGTTTCTCATGTGGTTGTCTAGGGCATCCTCAGCATAACTGTCCCAATCCTTTCTTTCATGATGAAGATTTCAATTTCAATCAATCTATGAGATCGGATGTGCCCGAATCCAGGAAATATGTTAGACATGAGGATACACAGCATGACCTTTTTCACATAGTTAAACCTTTTTTAAATAAACATTCAAAACTAAGTCCCCATACCTCTATTCGACAAGGACCTTTACCGCCTATTAGTATAAGGGGATCAGAGAAAGAAAAACATTCATTTTGTCCCCCTTTTTAGGATTCACAGGGTCTCAATCCTCCAATTATGCATGTGGGAAAATAAAAAACTATCCTCACTATTTTCGAAGGCATCCAACAGAAGGAATATTGCATCAACATGTTCTTTTCAGCAAGTTCAAGCTCTAAGGAGTTCAAAAAAGAAGATTCAGCCATTATTAATTCGGAAATCCATCAAATATCTGCTGCAACTCTTCCAGAAAGGGACCACATTGTTCCAACACGTGTCCCTCAAGATGGATTTTTTTGGCAAGAACTAACGAGCTCATTTAAGGAAACAAGACAACCATATTTTCCATATCAGATTTCACCCAATCAGCTATTTTTTATGATGAATGAGGACAATCAGACCAACCAAGTGTTTCCATCGAGTGAACAATACTTGTATGCAGAAAGAAAAGTAGCTCAAGACTTACCTAACCAAGAGCAAGAAAGTGAACCCATGAACCCGTTAGGCCCAATCCTAAACATGCTACTGCCTTAACCAAAAACAGGCCCAGAACCTGTGATCAACCCAGAATCCCCTGACCCATCTGAACCCGTGAACCTTGAACACCATTTTAAGGTAAGTGGTTGGCCCATAACCTCTCCAAATCAAACTCATCTTGAGATTGAGCCTACCAACAAGACTGTCATCATTCAAAACCTCATATCCTAGTTAAAACAAATTGTTGAGCCTCAAGTCTATCCAAACCAAAGGCCCAATACAAACTTTCGATTTATGATAAGCCCAAAAGGAAAGGTTGTTATAGCCTTTAACGCTTTCTAGCTGAACTCCGATAATAACCCCCCCAAGTTCACCACCCATCTATTTTCCCAATTGAAATGAATCCTAACGACCCAAGCTTGAACCAACAAAGCATGAACCTAACCTCCATCAACCCCTTGAAATCTATGAGGAAGCAGAAGAGTAATATTGAATGGAGAAGCAACTTACAAATCCCTATGAAAAAATGTCACTTTTCTTCACCAGTGCAGGTGGAAGATCATCCTAATATCGAGATTCTTTTGGCGTAACAACAACAGGAGAAACAAGAGCTACTTTCGAATAAAAGTAACATTTCGAGTGCAAAGAGAGGAAAGGCAACAAGGAAGCAACCCCAGTTCAGTTCATCCATTATCAGATACACACCTTACAAGAGTATTCAAATATGAGAATTTGGTAATAAAGTTCAATCTCAGACAATGAACTTTTTCCCTTTGAATCCAAACAATAAGGTGGTGAGTGCTACACCCCCACCGGAAGATCCATGAGGATTTTGGCTTGGAATTGTCGAGGCCTGGCTCAACCTTGTGCAATTTGCAATATTAGGACTAATATCAGGTCTTATAATCCTGAAGTTATGTTCTTTCAAGAATGTCTTGTTAATACTATAGTTTGTAAGAACATTGTGAATATGTTGGGTTTTGAGTCATATATGTATGTTCTCCCTTTAGGCAAATAGAGGGTCTTTTGCTAATATATCGACCTGGGATTGATCTTGACATTGTGCATACCACTACTAATGTTATTTTCATTTTGATGTACTTGGATCTATGTGACTTCCCTTGGTTGTTAAATTTAGTTTATTGTCTTGCTGCTTATAAAAAAAAAACCACTCTTCTAGGAGTCAATCACCAAAATCACTCAAGCCTTTTCTAGTCCCATTTTGGCAATTGGAGATTTTAATTCCTTGTTGTCCTAATCTGAAAAATTTGGTGGCAAATCTATGTCTCAGTCTTCTAGACCATCTGGTCTCCAACTCTATATAGATAACTTCTGCCTTGTTGATCTGGGATTCTCGGGACCAAAATTTACCTGGTCTAATAATAAAAGCGGTAAGCATTTGATTAAAGAATGCCTTGACATAAGTATTGCTAATCTTTCCTGGTTGGAACTCTTTCTCGATGCCTCCCTCAACGTTCTTAATCCTATTATTCTTTACACATTTTCCATAGCTAGTAACCCAAAATTCTTCAAATTTGAGGAATGATGGCTTCGCGACCACTCCATTTTCACTTTATGTCTTCAAATTAAGGAAGCTTGGACCCCCCATTTTGTTGGCACACCTTTATTTATCTTGGCTCAAAAACTCAAAGTCACTAAAAAGGCACCCAGGGTCTGGAATAGAGAGAGCTTTGGATACATTCAGGCCAAACTCAAAACTCTTAATGCCACCCTTTCTGCTATCCATCTCAGGAGTCCAGTAACTCTTCCTCTTCCCTAGAAGAAAACAACAAAAGCAACATCAATGAACTCCTCGTTAGGGAAGAGTCTTATTAAAAACAAAAATCTAGAATCACTTAGTTCACTACTACGGACCTGAACACTAATTTTTCTCATGCCATTACTAACATCAGGTGGCGTAGAAATATCATTCAATCCCTCATTATTGGTAGAAATAACTAAACAAGTAATCTTGATATCATTATCTCCAAAATTACCAACCATTTCCAATCCATCTTTACCTCCACTGACCCAGATCCTCCACTTGCCATTGAAACACTCTTTAGGAAAAAATTGTCCAATTCAAAAAACGATTTCCTGTGTATGATCCCCATCGATGAAGAAATTCATGAGATTGTTAAAAGCCTTACAACCTATAAGGCATCTAATCCAATTGGCTTCACTAGTCTTTTCTATAAGACCTTATTGGAAACTATTAAGAAGAATGTGGTGGAAGCCATTAGAAGTTTCTTTTCTCAAGGCAGGTTTCTTGAAGAACTGAATCATACCAACTTGATTCTTATTCCCAAAAATGACAATCCCAATGATGTCAACCATTTTAGGCCTATTAGTCTATCCAATTTTTAGTACAAAATCATTTAAAAAAATTTGGCTAATAGGCTCAAAAAGATTCTCCCCACTATTATCTGTCCCCTTCAAGCTGCTTTCGTCCCTAGGAGATTCATCCATAATAATACCATTATTGCTTAAGAGATATTCCGTAAGATGAATAAAAGACGTGGGAGGATGGGTCTTATGGCCATCAAGTTGGATATGGCTAAAGCTTTTGATTTTATGGAATGATCCTTTATCCTTCTAGTTGTTTTTCACCTGGGATTTCGTCAGACTTGGATTAATTGAATTAAAGAATGTATCTCGACGGTCTCCTATTTGGTCATTGTCAATGGTTCTCCTCATGATTTCTTTACTCCTTCGAGAGGCCTCAGGCAAGGGGACCCTACCTCCTCCTTCCTCTTCATGCTTTGTACCGAAATTCTCTCAAGACTTGTTCTCTAAAAAGAACACAATAATTGCATAAAGAAAATCAAAATGGTCAGGGAAGACCCTTCCATCACTCACCTGCTCTTTGCTAATGACCTTATCCTTTTTAAAGAAACTTCCAGTCTTACTGCTCAACATTTCTAGGATTGTATGGACACTTACTCGGCTTGGTTTGGTCAAAGCATCAATGAAAATAAATCCTATATCCACTTCAGCCGTAACTCTAGCCCAAAGAGTATCCAAAGTGTAAAGCCCTTTTTTAATTTTAGAAACACCCACCATAACTGCAAATATTTGGGTCTTCCTCTTTTTAATGGATCGGGTAAAAGAACTTTCCTCAAAAGCATTTTAGATCAGATTTAGAGCAAACTTCAAGTTTGGAAATAAAAAATCTTGTCCCAAGCTGCCCGTACTATCCTTATAAGGGCAGTGGCCGACTTCATCTCTTCTTATGCCATGGCCACTTCTCTTATTTCTAAGAAGATTACTAAAGTTATGGACTCCCTTTTTTGAAATTTTGGTGGGGGTTTTGAAGATAATGAAAGGAAGTGTTTCACTCCTTAGTCTTGGAAAACCATCTGTCTTCCTAAATCCATGAGGGGTATCGAACTTAAATCTATGAGTCTCTTTAATGAATCCATGGTCTCTAAACTCGCTTGGAACTTTATATCCAATGCTCCTATCTATGGATTAAAGTTATGTCAAATTGCTACCTGAGGAACCAATCCTTTTGGGATGTTAGGCCCCGTCCCTCGAACTCCATATTCTGGGAACATGCTTAAGTAAAGAGACTTTCTAAAAAACGGAGCATGCCATCAAATCAACAATGGTGCAACCACTAAAGTCTAGTTTGATCCCTAGATCCCGACCTATCCTCTTTTCATCTCTCATCCCAACCCATCACTTCCTTTTCTAGACAAAGACCTTAGAGTTTTGAAACCTACTCTTGAAGAACTCAGGAGCTGGAATACCTTGCTGCTAAACACTCTCTTTGTGGAAGATAGTGTGTAAGAGATCTTAGAAATCCCTTATATTTTCATCCTTTATCGTTGCTCTTTTATTTTTTTTAAAAAATAATACCAGTTGACGTGCCAACTACCACATCAGCCGCGAGGCCCCGACGTGGACGCATCACGGTTGCTTGAAGCAAGACTCATGATAATTTAGATGATGTATTTTACACATGGGTTTGAGAATAGAATATTCCTTTTATAAAACATTTCTAAGTGGGAGACTTTTTCGTTAGCGTTATGGGGATATGAATAAAATGGGTATGAATTCTTTCGTTAGCATTAGGGACTATTATAGATGATTTTTGTGATTTTCCCGTCTTATCGGCAACCAAATAGGCTATTAGAGATTATTGCAAATGATTTTTATGATTTTTCTCTATTTTCTCGACAACCAAACAAGCTGTTAAGGACTATTGCATACTATTTCCTATTTTTCTTTGTTTTCCCGACAACCAAACAGGCTGCTATGGAGTTGCGAAGGAGTTATGAAACTTGCGTGAACAGGAATGCTTGAGACTGAAAGAGGAAGGAATTGCGGATTCTCTGACATCAATTTTAATTCTGTTATACTTTTTTTTTTAAATATACTCGGCTCACGTCAGCCACAAGGCCGTGGCAAGAATACATCCCGAGAGTTCCTAGCACTACTATTTTATTATACTAATTTTCAGTCTTCGTTTTTCACAACAAATTGATTATATGTAGAGATCACAATTTGCTCTCGTAGTCCCTAGCCTATATATATATATATATATATATATATATATATATATATATATATATTATATAATATTATATATAAGGGTACAGAAAACGTCTATGCAGTGATGAGAATCATGCATATATAAAAGTAAAACACTGAACTACTCTACCCAAATTAACGCAATAATGGGATTCACACACTACTCCTTTATTCGATCCCACGTAAACTTTGCTGGGGAATCAGATCGTAGAATTTCTCCATTTAACGCTCTGTACGTACTGTCCAACGCAATAATGGGTTTCACACATTCCTTTATTCCTACGTTAACTTTGCTGGTAGATTCGGATTGTGGTGCTGGAGATGAGGATCACGGGGTGTTTACTCATCATGTTTACCCATAATAATTTGTTCCAGCTTGTTCCTGTATTTATATGCATGAAAGCAAAACCAGCTGAAGAGAAATTAAAAGGAGATCGATCGGAGCCTGCTAGCTTAAATATTGCACCTTTTGACCTAAATAAACTGATAATGATGAATAATCATGATACCATTCTTAACCTAAGAGTTGTTTTGTTTTTCATAAAATAAAAAAGGGTATGTGAAAGAACAAGCTAGAACATGAGACAAATTAGTAGCACTAATTAATTAACAACGTCTATGAAAGCCTGGTTGACTAAAAACAAATGATCTGCAGGTAAATGTTAATGATCGAGGAAGAGACAAGGATGGAGGAGCATCCGAAAGTCCCAGAATCCCATTAATTATAAGAGAGGATGAATCAGCTGTATCCCATTTGTGACCTTGTCATTTACTTAACCCCTGCGTTGCTTCCTTTTTTAACATCCATCTAAACATTCAGTACTTCCACGCCGCACACGCTATTTACTTCTTATTTTTTCTTATGTCTTCTTCTTGGCTCCCTGCCAAGCATTTAGCTACGTTATTCATCTTCATCATTCCTGTCTCTACCTGCCCCACCTTCACCGTTACTCTCTCTCTCTCTCTCTCGCGCGCGCGCGCGAGCTCTCTCTCTCTCTCATCATTTACCTCTCAATTGCCTCGGCATATATATCTTCTATATAGCTCATTCTCTCTCAAAATACCTTGCTACACTTACTTTGCTATTAAGTGCTTGCCACCTGAGAAAACTTTCTCCGAATTTATATATAGTACTTCCTCTGCCGGCAAATGGGTTTCGAAACTTTAGAAGAAATCCGGCCGGTTACGCCGATACGAACGATTTCAATAACTCGAAGCTTCAACCATGCTATGGAATTGTCCAGCCCGGATGAGAGAAAAGATGAGCTCTTAGATGATGAAGAGTGTCACACACCCAAGATTTCAGATCAGGCCTTGATCAAGTCTCCCTTGGTATGCCCACCGGCTCCCAAGAAACCTCGAACGGCAAAGAGAAAACTGAGGCCACCTCCAAAAAGGTTTTTGGAAGTTCCCCAAGATCTTGCTTCGGTATTTATCATGGCACTTAACAAGCCAGCTTCCAAGAAGATCAGAGCCAGTTAAAAGGCAGTACTCCTGTACCTGTACGTGGTATATGTAGTTGTTACCATTCTTCGATCTAAGCTCTAAAGGACAGAACAAGGAGTACTGTAAATGCATGGAAATTGGTAAATGAATTAGTTGAAGTTACTATCGTTATCTAGATTTGTTTTAGAAAGATATCTGCTCCATTTGTTTGAAACCTAACAATACATGATGATATGAAGCTCAATGATGTGGGAATTCATGCAGTCTTGCAGAGAAGCGCAAAATCTAGAGTGTCTTTTTGCATCTCTCCCATATCTCTTAATTTCTATATATAGGTCCAACCTTTTAAACTTCTAACGATTCCTTCATGCGAACGTTCCATTTATTTTGTTTGATCTTCTGCTCCTCTTGGAGAAGCCGTACAGTACTCTGAGAGAGAGAGAGAGAGAGAGAGATTCTGGAAACGACCGAAATTCTGGCTAGAGGCTAGTTCAGAGATAATGAGCAAGTCGATCAATATTAGTCAGCAATAATATTTCGGTTATGAGTTTTGGAAATATATATCGGCTTCATTCTTGTATGGAGGTGTACGTAGTAGTTATATATAGGACGTGGGGGGACCTGGGGATCGAAGCTAATTCGTCCATGGCCTACACAGTCTCTGACATTCGAAATCTTGTCAGCCTTGCTCACCGATCAAATACAGTCCGGGGCCTATGCTAATAGTTCCCAGAAAATTTAACTGTAGTTATAGTACGCAAGGAAATGATCACATTTCTTTGCTTTGTTAGATATCTATTTTTCCTAGTAATGCCACTTATTTACACGCCAAATGTATATGCAGATCAATATATATATATATATATATATATATATATATATCTATATCTGTGTGTGTGTGTGTGTGTGTGGATCGAAAGGACTTTTCTAAACATTTCTGAACATTTTTTAAATACTTTGAGATAAGTTTCTGAAGTGACCGTCTGTATAAAACGCGGTTTAAATTAGGAAAGCTCTCTGTTTTATTAGAGTTTGTATGTTTGCAGAAAGAACTAGCTTTTCTTACCTTTTTTTTTTTAGAGGAATCCTTACACATAAATCTACACATTACCTACCATATAATTTTTTTTCTTTTTTCTTTTTATAAATTTTATAAATTTATTCTTTTTAAACTAATTGAAT
Source organism: Platycarya longipes (assembly GCA_036559045.1). NCBI lineage: Eukaryota > Viridiplantae > Streptophyta > Magnoliopsida > Fagales > Juglandaceae > Platycarya > Platycarya longipes. The sequence goes on from CM071796.1 coordinate 30,093,046, forward strand.
TCTCTACTCATTATTTATATACTAAATATTTTATAAAAGAAAAAAAAAATCAAAAAAATATATGCTTCCCCCATAAAGTCTTTTTAATTTTATGTATTTTTCTTAAATCATAAAATTCCATTCAAATTGATTGTATGAAAATTAATTTCGAGAGATGATTTTTTTTTTTAGAGTAAAAAGTGTTTAATTATTTTTTTTTCTTTTTGTAAAAGGAAAAAGAAAAAGAAAAAGAAAAGAGATTTGAATCTGCACCATTCGCGACATTGGATGCTTAAAGGGCCACTAGAGCCAATAGATCACCATCAGAAATTAAAAAATTCAAAAAAAAAAAAAAAGGAAATGAATAGTAAGAAGATAATAACTGATCTATCATTATTCATATGGTGAAAAGGCCAATTTCTGTCGCATCGTTGGCAATTCCCCAGAAACAAAGGATGATTTTGATTCAAAATAATGTGGTACAAATACAATTCTATTAAAAGAAAGATATGACGGCAAAGGTTTATTACACTAAATAGGTAGGAAATGAGAACGTACGTATTTAACATGTGTTGCCAAGAGATCAACAAACTGAATCTTTGAAACGACGCAAATATTAACACAGGAGTGATATATAGATTCCGAAGTTGGCGACTATTCATCACACTATTGTATCAGCAAACTATATAGACTTGAGCTGAACTCTATCTAATCGGCACACATTTGTGCAGTCTTGAGCATACAAACTGATTTGGAATATGAGTCTCAAAAATGGTAAAGCAAGCCTCCGGGATCAAGCTAATTTCATACTGCCGACTCGACTGGTAGTTCAGGTGACGCGAATTAGAAGTACCACCATGATAAAAATGCATGTCATCACAAAGATCAAAAGCCATGTGAAGCATGTAGTCTTAGAAGTCAGAGAGTATATCTCCATTGCCCGTGCATTAGCACGACCAGTGCTTGCCAAGCTATGCTCAACAGCCATCTCTGTAGAATCAAGTATCTGCACTCAACCATAATCAACTTATGAGATTTGCTTGATCCTCAGTCTAACGCCAGAACATGAAAAATAAGAAAGTAAAAGCTCTTTACCAAAGTTACTGGTTAGATTCCATCCCCAGACCCATTCTTTTAGAATTCTTTTTCTACAATTAATATACTTATGAAACTACCCATCTCATGTGTTTCAACTCTAAATAATCAAAGTTGTGCAACCTCTCACCATAAGTCGTGGGTGCTTACTTTTTCAGTGTTTTCCACGGACCGACTTATCATTCGACTACTCTCCTTGAGTTGTTGTGCCAGCCCAACCATTTCATCAGTTAAGTCCTCTTGAAGGTTTCTGTGGTAAGATAGAAGAGGTAACAAAGATTTAAAGCAGCACAATGTGCGGAGAAGTTATTACTGATGACAGATCTTTTTTGAGTCTCTGATGCATAATCCCTGTGTTCACAGTCGTTTTAGGAAAGCTGAACAAGAAAACCATAATTTTCAGACCGGGAATTATAGAGTGCCGGGAGTGATTGTAAATTGGAGACAAGATCCATTAGCTTAATGACCTACACACTTACACCACTCACTAGGCACAAAAGGGCAAGCTACCTCACTAGTGTCTCGACTGAAGCACAGGTGAACTCAGATTTCCTTAGACATCACTAGTGTCTCCACCAGGTAATGGCTTTTTATGTTTGAAAATATATGAAATTTCGTAACAAAAGAAATTTAGAAGCTTTTTTTTTTTTAGGTAACCAAGAAGTTTTATTACCAAGGTAATAGGCATAGCATAAGTGCACAGGATGTATACAAGAGAGTAATACCTAACTAGGATTTACAACCAAAAGAAATTTAAAAGCTTACCTGTGCTTTTTGATATGTGCTTGTGCGGCAGCATCCAGTTTAACAGGTGCTGATGAATGAACCTCAGCATTGTCATGAACTCTATCTTCAGGATTCGATCCAGGCCTGGTCAATGATCCAAACTTTCCAAAGATTAACATCATGACAGAGAAAAAAGCCGAGAGGCGAGAAGCTAATCAAATCATGTTGATTCAAAATTTCCAACTACCACAGATTTCCATACAAAGATCTTTTTCTTAGGCCAGGAGTAGGGAGATGATGATTTTCTACTCCTGTTCCAGAAGGGCTCTCATGTGTCTTGGCAAAGGGCTCCTCAGATACTTGCATATCAGGCTGAGCAGCCTGCAAAAGTGTAGTAAAGCAGAACAACATTTGGAAAGGGATACAACTATATTAGAGAGAGACCGAAGTCAATAACCAAGCTATACTAATCAGAGTCACCATTTCACTCCAGTGAAAGTTATGAATAGCAGCAAAACACAATAAAGTACTTGGCTTGGGGCCCACTAGGTTCATATGAATTTCGAGCTTAAAGCTTGTATCACCATATAAACTCCAACCAAAATGTTTGGAACTCCCTATTCATTAGCATTTTAATTCATGGCAACTTATTCTAGCAAAAAAAAAAAAAGTAATGGATTCTCTGGCTACTCAATGCCCATCCACTTCAGTATTAAGACTTTCCTCACACTACTTACCAGAAAAAAGCCTTCCGAAGTACTGAATCAACCAAAACGCCTACCACTTTCATCATTACAAACTCATCATGCAGGGTTTGCTCACCAAAACAGTTCTGGTTTTCCTCCCTGATTTAATGATATCACCATGCAAGATATTTTTGGTGTCTTAGACTTTAGCTATAGCAGGAAAACAACAAAAATAGAAGCAACTTACTTCCTTTTAATCAGTCAAAGAACTCTCAGATTTACAAACTCAATCTGTTGTCAAACAAATTTTTGTCTTAAGTCATAAGGAAGGTTTCATTTGAACTTACCACAAATAAATGATTTCTTTTTTTGAAAAAAGTAAAAACAGTAACCTCTTAAATATTATGTACCTATGGAAACTTTATGTTGGCTTGCTAATTATTATGCACGCACCAATGGGGCAGTTAGTTTGGAAGCAATCACTTCGATCTTCTCTGAATACTCATTCACCTTGGCCTTTGAAACCCTGTACAAACAGCAAAAATACAACACCTGAATCAGCCATTTGAGATAACCAAGAGTGAAGATAACTATCATTTTAAAGTCAGTCAATTATGAAACAATTTTTCCGAATGCCAGTGTTTGCCTTGGATCTAGGAAAACTAAGAATGAAGACTCAACTGACCATTAAGTGGCATTTTCCATTAAGAAAATCTTTGTAGTAAGCATCTTTCCAAAGCAAGTACGGTAAAAAAATTATCATTGCAAGTCTAAACAGCAACCATAGGCATAAACTCCATTTAAACATTTGGAGAAGTAAAAAGAGAAAAAAAAAAAAGAAAAAAAAAAAGAGAAAATGGAAAAAGAAAATCTTTCAGCTATGGTACATTATGTATGTTCTGTGCAGGAAAAGTGATTGGAAAACAATGTTCAAATCTCTTCCAAACTTCAAAATCCTTGAGGAAACATCACAGATCACAAGTTACATAAGCTAGTATAGACTATAGTTCTCAAAAACTATGGTTTGGGGAAACCATACATTATCTTCACATGCCAAGAACCATTGGCCTCAGTAGTCTTGTGTATGAACCATGACACTTATAGATATTCCAAACAAGTCACTGACACAGTACTCCATAGTAAAAAAGACCTAATGCACAAAATTGACTCGTTGGATGGGCCAGCAAGGATTTTTTTTTTTTTTCCCATTGGACAAGTCCAGACCAAAATCCATCCATGTCAAGGCATACTTCAGGCAATAAATATCCCACATCTCCCAATAAGAGAAAGAAAACATGATTCTAGAGTAGTTCACTCCAAAACAAACATTTTAGTTTTGTGCCCTAGTCAGCATCAAGGTAGTCAAGGCCCTCGAGCCAGTTGAAACCCTAGATCACATGCAGTAGTACTTCATGCCAAAAAGGTACTCACCCTGGTGAAACTGGAGACCTGGATAGTATTGGTTGACAGCATCTAATGATATTATCATATTTGAAGTCACCAAAATTATCCCCACACCATATAGAATATATATTCTCTAATGGTCTAGGGTAATAGTGGAGTATAAACACAAACAAAGAAAGAAAAATCATGTAGACAGATGTATCTTTAGAAGGACTTAGACATTTTGATCGCTTTTAAGTTTTTAACCAAACTCAAGAGTTAGCTAGTGAAACGGGCAGAAATCATAGAGACACTCACACATAAATGAATAGTTATACTAGTAGAGCAAAATCAGGAAGGAACTGAGAGAAGAATCAAAGAAATATAAAGGGAAATAAATGAGTATACCGACCAAGGTAAGCCTTCAGGAGTAGTCTCTTCAGCAACTTGTTCTAATTGTTCTGGTAATGTTGCAACATACTGCAAATTCACATGTTTCATATCATCATAAAAGGCATTTCACTAAAATTAGAACACCTAGATATAAAAACAAGAAAAAAATTGAAGAGCCCGAAGAAAAAGAAATAGCCAAAGTAGATATCACTTCAGAGAACTTGACATACATGTACAAGTTTTGCCAGATTTTGTTGATGAGGTGCAGCTGCAAGCAACCTCCTCAAGTTCACTTCTGTTTTACTGATTCCCATAACAAAATCCTAGAGCGTTGAACAAACATGGAAGCACTTAAGTAGATCGGTGAGTATGGCTATTCAAGAATAAATAAAACTCAACTCGCAAAATAGTTTGGCAAATTTATATTTTTGAAATGATAAAATTCCCCCTTTACCAGTTAGACAGAAAACAAACCCACAGCTAACCAAGCAATGTAGCGACCATACGTCCATTACAATCTAATAACTAGAGCATAATATCAAAAATCTGAATACTCTTTGTAAGAGTTAGAGAAAATCAAGATTTCAATTGCTGGAAATAAAACCTCTGTGAGGAGCTGTTTCAAACATATAACAGGTCTCCGGAAAATAAGAAAGCACACAATTTTAGATTTGTTTTATGAATTGATTTGTCTCTTTTGCCACAAATGCACAGTCCAAGATGGTATTTACTCGCACAGTTGTCTCTTTTGCTACAAATGCACGATCCAAGATGGCCAATTTACTCACAAAATCATATGCTGAAAATATATATAAAAACCAGCGAACTTGGGTTTTGCTATTATTCTGAAGAAAATTTCTTGATCACCGATTAACAAAAAAAAAAAAAAAGTAGAAAAAACAGCATCACTTCAAAGATCGTCGATATGTCCTTTTCCTTTCTTTTTCAAATGGAAAGAAGCTGGTTTCCACCTTCACGTAAATGTAGGAATTAATAGGAAGCACTTTGTCGTATGAAAAGCATGCCAATGAAACATTTCTTAATAAATTCCCGAGGTTTCTGTCTAAAAAATAAACTGACTACAATCCTGTGTACGTAAACAAACCCTAAACAATTGAATTGGGTTGCCAAAACCTCCCAGAAATGAAATCCAAGAATCTAGACTTCCAGCAACTCAAAAACATTCCTTGAAAAAAAAAAAAAAAAACTCACCTGACAAAGATTCAGAATTCAGAGAAAGAATATAGAGCTGCGAAAACAATGGACTCGGTGCAAATTCGCTGTCAATTCCACTGAGAGAAAGAGCGCCACGACGCATCAATTTGGTACCAGATTCCGTTCGGCTTTGTACCCAAACACTCCTCTCACACATTATTCTCATCGCGGTTATTATTATTATTATTTATAAAAGATAATTTATAAATTACCAATTTCTCGATTATAAAATTATTTTTATTATAAAATAAATTTAATAATTTATTTTTAAAAATAAATAAATAACTTTTTTATGTTTTAGCTATATATAAAGTATATCTAAAACAGTTTCCACGTATTTAGCGCTCTGGGTTTCCACGTATGCTCCAATAGTATCTCTCTATCTTAATCGGATTTTTTCATTTTTTGATAGTTATCCTAATCGGATTTTGGATCGCTTTAAAAATAGAATTTTTTAAGGATAAATCTAGGAGAAGAAACCACGGGGCGGTCAGGAAGTTAGGAGACACGCGCCCGAACCCGCACACCTTAAGCGGTAGCGGTAATCGAATGTGAGAGTGATTCGAAGAGTTTGCGTAGCTCCTCAATAAGACTCATCAACAACCTACTAGAAAGGTAAACGGAAACCCCTCTTTTTCCCTTGGAGAAGTCTGCTACTTTGAAGGTTGAATTTCTTCTCCAAGCTAACTTTGATTGTTATCTGAAGTTTTCAGATCAAAATCAAATAGGTTGCAGTCTTGCGGAGATATCTAGAGGCAGACAAAGACAGAGACAGACTGTGTGGAAGAAGAAGAATAAGAAGAAGAAGTGGAAGAAAATGGCGTACGTGGACCACGCTTTCTCGATAACGGACGAGGACATAATGATGGATACCTCTTATACGGTGAACAACCGGCCTCCCATCAAGGAGATCGCTCTCGCCATCTCCCTTCTCGTCTTCGGTACCCTCGGCATCATCATTGGTTTCCTCATGGCCTTCAACCACGTCGGCGGGGACCGTGCTCACGGTTATCTTTTCCTTATTTTTCCTCTTCCTATGTTAATCCTAACCTCTTCTTCTTTTTTTAATCTTTTTCTTCTCCCGTGTTTTACCATCGTTTTTAAAGAATCACGAATGTGCCTGATCTAAGGGATAGGGTTTTAAAATTTTCTGGATGAAATAGCGTTTTAGATTCTGTTTTTTCATTTAATTTTTTGGTAGCGAAACAGATCCTAAAGCAAAGTTTTTTGTTTCTTTGTGTGGAATTTCTTCTACAATCTTGATTTGGGGGGCTGCTTAGAGATTAGGAGATAGTAGTACTGTAATAAAGCCAACAGAGCTTTGTCAGGGTTAGGGTTTTCTGTTTGTGGCTTTCGGTTCTAATATTGATTATGTTTTGATGATGAATGATCAGGGCTCTTCTTCGCAATACTGGGTTCGATCTTGTTCATTCCAGGGTTTTACTATACAAGAATTGCATACTATGCATATAAGGGATACAAGGGCTTCTCCTTCTCCAACATACCTGCTGTGTAATGCACGATTAGCTGGAAGCTCATGTTCGCCTTCTACTCCTGTACAGATCTTTCCTCCAGATGTAATTTTTATGAATGCTGTGTATTAGCTGAAAATAGTTCTGAACAAGGCGATATTTTTGGAGTTTCTTGTCGCAAGATAATGATTTGCATTTCGCAATCATTGTGACGGTCTTGTGGCTTGTGAATTCCATGATTCTGTCCTGTTTTGTATTTGTATCTGCTGTTGTCTTTTTGCTATAGTGGGATAAGCACGTTTCTCTGGTTGCTTGCAATTTTTTGTATGGTTGCTTATTGGAATATTCAGAAAGGGGAAATGTAGATTATTTTCTGGTTTAGTTTTACCTGTGTTTGCTAGCCTGGTAGCAGATGATAGATACTAACTTATGTTTAAGAAGGCAAGCCTGATGTTATTTATTTTTGGTTTTGGGTTTCTCATCTATTGAGTGAAATAAAAAGGAAAATATTTCATGTTAAAAAATATCTGATATAAGATTTGTTTGTAGTTTATAGTTCAAATGGCGTGGTCTGGAAACACAATTTCCAGGTTTTCTGTTTCACCTAATAAATGTTTATTTCTCAGGTGGAATGGTAGAACCATCAAGCTTTGAGTTGGTATCTGGCTCTGTTATGTGCTACGATAGCTGGTTTTAGACAATAAAGCAAATCTGACTGTTATCTTTCTTTAAACATTTTTTATGGGGGATTTGCAGCCATCCAAACCAGGCCTAAGTGGCACAAAGTTCCTTCCTCATCTGTATTAGATATTGGTTTTTACTGGACCTTGATGGAGTGGCCTTGTGCCTGTTTTGATGTTAGCTTGTGCATGATCGGATTGTTGCGAGTAAATTTCATGATTGTATGTAGAACTATGTGAAGTTTTAGATTAAGGACAACGTATAGAGTCAAACTGGAAGGAACAGAAGGTGTGGAAAGGGTTTTTGGTGGGTTCTCAAACATCATATTATTATGGTGTTTTTTAAGAGGAACTAATTCAAATAAATGTGTTTCTATGATATATATCTGGGAGGTGGAGTCAAAAGAAGGTCTCTGTTGTAGGTATTCCTCCGCTAAATATAGAATGCCTTGATTACAAGCGGATGTTTCGAGCTTATTCTGCAGCAAAGTGTCCAACTCGGGTCAGTGATTTCGTTTCAAATATCATCTTTATCATCCTCCACAGCAACACAGAAACTTGGCCAGCTCCCCACTTTCATATCTGGAATCTACGTGTTGAGGAGTTTCTCAGCATGATTTTTAGGACCCAGCTCGTGTTACAACATGAAGTTGTGCCGAGCCATCTCTGTTCAACTGATACTACTATTGATGGTTCAATGGACCATTACCGTTCAACAATCTATAGCTACCATTGGTTCTTATGCTCTCGACAAACACCTAAATTTGTTACACCTCACATGTTTTTTATTTAAAAAAGAAATCTAAGATCTTTTTTATGGATGTAAAACATGAACGATTGAAAACAGAAAAGAAAGTACCTAAAGCTACGATTGAAAATGCATCCACAATTTTTATTGTTTTTTCTACTATTTTAGAGTAGTCCCAATGGATTCTTTAAAATAGTTATTTTTGTAAAATATAGTTAAAAATCATCAAATTTATGCTCTAATGAAGCCTTCAAAATAATTTTTTTTACATTCATCTCCAATGATTGCATTAAATGTAGCGCATTCTTATTCATGAATGTAAAATTTTTTTAATCATTTTTATTCTTTCTCAACAAATTCGGAGATCACGAAATGGGTCGCCTCCGTCGTCTTCAACATTCAACGTACCATGAGCCACCACTAGTTACACAGTCGGCATCACCGATATTTACTCACGTCGGCGATGAATTCCCAGAGATCCCAGCTTTAGCAACGAACTAGTCGTCCCCCACGCGTAGATTGAAAGGTGAACATGGATTTCAGACTCTATGGACTTCGTTTGACCCACCATTGGCCACCATTAGTTACACCGTCGGCATCATCGGTATTGCCTCACGCCGGTGACCAACCCTTAACGATCCCATCTCAGCAGCTGGTCCGTCGTCTCCCACGTGCAATCTCCATTCTCGACAACTACAGTTTCAAACTTATGCTATTTTTCGTTTTAGACTTTTTTTTTAATTTGTAAAATAAATATAATTAAAATAAAATATGAATATTTTAAAAGATATAAAAAAAATAGAGATGCTGATGCATGGTAAAATATAAAAGTGAGTAGCTAAAATAGAAAAAAAGTAAGTCTTTGATATTGTATTTTGAAAAAAAAAATAAATAGTCCATTATAAATACTCTAAAATCGTGATTTTACAATTCATATGATTTTGAGAATCACTAAATATCGTCTTTTAAAATGGCATCTTTTGTGTAAGGCATGAATGGAGACCATTAGACCAATAAATTAATCTTAAATTCATTTTTTTCTAATTTTTTTGCACTATAATTATTATATTTGTAATTTGAGTATTTGTTGGAAATTTCATTCCCTTCTCATATATCATTTTTTCTATTTTTAATGGGAATTTGCCTACTTAAATAAATAAATAAATAAACCTGAATTGTGTCTAGGTACCAGCCCATAAGCAGCAGAAAATACAACCAAAAAGTCGATAGTATCCGAACCGATTGAAAGTCGAAACTAGGTGCTGGGGCAGCAGACGGCAACGCAACCGCACGGCATCGGCAGCAGAGGAAAGAATGGAGGAGAAGCACGAGAGGAAGAGCGCACGCCGGAAAATGAAAAGCAAACCCCAAACTTTCTCTTACCACAACCGTAGCCTTCACCTTCACCCTCAACTTCGACATGTTGATGCTGACACCGTTTTCGCTCTGTTACTCGCAGCCATCTCCAACTCTCACAGACCCGACTCCCTTTCCTTGATCGAGAAATGTCTAATCAATCTCCCTCACTCTCTTCTCTCCACCAAACCCAACCACATCCTCTCTTTGCTTCCCTTCCTTCTCAGTTCCAAGTAATCTCTTCAACGTATCCTTAAACTCGATTAACTCAAACAAGCCCATTATGAATGAATTGCTGCTGAGTCTTCGATTTTCTTATATCTTTCATTGCAGAAGGGCCTTCATAACGTCTCGCGGCGCGGAGATTGTGGGCATGGCGTCGCTATTTTCACTCGAAATGAATGAACGGATTGCTTTCGATGCTGATATTGTGAAAAGTTTGGTTTCGGCTTTGGAAAGTTCCAAGAGGAGTGTGTTGATGGCTGCGTGCAATGCTGTTCTGGATATGTCGACAACCTCGGTTGCTCGAGAACGCCTGCTGGCATCCTCCGCTTTGGAGAGTCTAATGTGAGTGTCTAATTAAAGATTATCATGTTGTTATAGTTTCTTGCATTATCATTTCCATCCAGTTGTGGTTTTTTGGTTTTTGGATCTGCAAGTCGGATAATGTACTGTTTGATTGAGAATTAAGGAAAATAAACGAGTTTCTGTTCTTTAGTGTTATGGTGTTGGTTTTTTTGTTTCTTCTTTAGTGAATGGGATCATATTGTTGTTTTAGCCATGAAAGAAGAATTATGGTTTGGTGTTGTTAAGAGGGAAGAAGAAAGGTTTACGAGATTGTTCTCTCGTAGTGTGCATTAAGCGTGAGCGGTGCATAAAGAAGAAGAAAAAGAAATTACGGTGTTACCTTTGTATTATTTTGAGGGTTTGTGCCTAACCATCTGATAAAATCCAAAATATCAACTGAGAGTCCTGGAAAGTTCTTGAATTTTTTATTTTACCTATATATATATATATATAAAATTTCCCTTTCTACCAGTTAAGCCCTTTGAATAGCATAGGCTTAACCCCTGTTCTAGTTCCATCCAACAAATTTATTTGCCTGATAATATTAATCCTGTTTTACCCTTCCTGTCTTCTTATACACATTTAGTATTTATTGAAAGCACGCATTTTTTCTTTCTTTACGTGGGCATGTGTGAGAAAAATTTTCAATTTGAACATTCACCAATACTAAAGTGAGCACCTTGAAGTATCATCTGACTCCTGCTCTAGATGAGGTTCAATTAGTGAAAACTGGGATTAGAAAAATGCAGTTTGATGTCTTGGTAGATTGTCACTGGTTGGCTAGTAACAGAGACAGAATGACCTCTTAATTTCACTTTTCCTCGATATGGCATGGACCTTCATGCTTCTCTTGTTTCTAACGTGCCGAGTTGATAGGCACTAAATACTTTGTAATTGGCTTTTGCCCATTCATTGATTATTAATGCACTTTTACTTATCAAAAAAAAAAAAAAAAACTCTTCCTTGATGATCTTTTTCCAATAACTTAATGGTTTTTAATGTTTGTTTTTTATGATAGGCAATGCCTGGCATTTGAATAATTGGTAACTTGATCATTATAATTATTCCCTTCTTTCTATGAGTGTTGTTCACTTTGGGAAGGAATCTTCATGATGCTTAAGTTGATTGGCCATAGTTGTAATGAAATTGATTTTTTTTTTCGTCATTTTTAATTCCTGCTGACAGAAAATGTCTCCTCTGCTTGTTTCACATCTTAATTATGTCATTTCATAAATGGGTTTCCATATTAGATGGTATAATGATATTTTGAGCTAAGGATTTTGAATAAATTGACTTCATTTCACTAGGTTTGGATTCCTTCAGGTTCCTAAATCTCCAGTGATGCAAGTCTCTCTATGCACTGTGGCTGATGGAAATGCTGCCTGTCTCAAGATCGGGTTTGAGGAAGACGAACTCCCAATATTACTTCTTACTGCATCTGTAATTCTCATTAACTCCTGCAACATGGAACAGTTGGAAAAGATCCCAACAAATCTATCTGAAACTTTCTTGGTCTTTTTGAAAAAGCTGTGGGCTAAAGTGCATTATCAAATGTTGCTTGCAAACACCATGAGATCCATACAAGAGGCACACATTTATGTGAGCAACATTAGAACCGATAATATCGCTGAAAGCATCTTTAGGCTTTCCATTCATAGCAGTCAAGTTACAGCAGCTTTGCCTTTTGAAGTCGTCAAAAGAAGTATCTTTGGTTTGGGTAGCTCTAGTTTTGAAGATTTCATGGTAAATCATTGGGAGGAATCGCCCTTTAGAATTTCAAGGGCTTTGGATGTAAGAGATGATGCTTTCAGTTCATTTATACAGTCTCTACACTCAGCCGAAACGGTTCCCTCCTTTCTTTCTTTAATCCTTCAAAACTCTGTGTCTTGTTTTCCTATTTCTTCAGATGAACTAGGCATCCTTAATTTTTTGGAGGAGGTGAGGAATAAATTGGGTTGCCCTATAATCTATCAGCAAGACATACGAGTGTTAAGAACAGAAAGCCTATTGAAAAGAGAGGTGCATTTCTTTAAGGAGAGTCTCAACTCTTGCTACAAAAATGGTTCCCACTTTTTTAACATTGATGATGTTTTGAAATGTGAAGAAGCATATCAAGAGGGTTACACAGTAGCACTTCGTGGTATGGAATTTCGCTTTGAGAGCATCGCTGCTATTGCAAATGGACTAGCATCTATCTTTGGCCAACCATCTGTGGGTGTCAATATGTACTTGACACCACCTAATTCTCAGGGTTTGGCTCGTCACTTTGACGACCACTGTGTGTTTGTTTGCCAACTTTTTGGAACTAAGAAATGGACTGTATTTTCTCAGCCAAATGCCCAGTTACCTCGCTTATATGATCCTCTTGATAGCCTACCTGGTGCAGAGGCTGAGGTTTCAGTGGCTGAATGCAGAGAGATTTTGCTAAAGAAAGGTGATATCTTGTATATTCCCAGAGGTTTTCCTCACGAGGCATGCACAGATAGTGGTGGTTCCAATGGCTCTGCTGGATTTTCCTTACATCTTACACTTGGAATTGAGGTCGAACCGCCTTTTGAGTGAGTAAATGTTTACTTTGATTTTGTTTCAGATTTTGTTTCAACAAAAAATTTAAATAATAATTATTCTATATTGAATAGTAACAATGTAGCAAAATGTTAGCCTAGTCCTATCACCATATGATTGAATCAAGTATCTCGGTTCTATTTATCATACCGTGGCACATTACCTTGTTGGCATGTCCTGTCAACTCTTTTGATTGAATTCTATCTGATATAATTATAACTTAATTCTTTTCTCAGCTGGATTTAAAAGATGGCTTTTGGAACACATCCACTTAATCAACAGTATTCTAGTCAATATGACATAATAATTTAATGCTTATCTTAAACGAACCATTGTTTATTAATTGATAAGTTAGATGCTGAAAAGACCATTTACTTGATATCTGAGGAATTGACACGATTATTGTCTCCTTCTTCAAGTTACATTTTTTCTTAGCATCTTCTTTTTTCTCAATATTTTTTTTTTTTTTTAAAAGATGTAGTGATTGATGATGTGATACTATTCAATTTTTAGAAATGGAAATTTATTTTCTCTGTAAATTGGGATTCAATAATTGTTGATATTTTTGGGCAGCCGCTTGTTTGACACACTTGCTTAGATGTATCTTGTGGTAGATATGCTGTATGGAAGAATCTGCCCTTTATCCACCTGTAGTTTGGATTGAGTTTGATTTGTCAATCCAGGATAAAAATTGCATCTTATCCATGTGAGAACTGAGATTCCATCCGTTGGGTTTTTTTTTTGTTTTAGTTTTTTTTTTTTGGGGGGGGGGGGGGGGTGTCTCCAATGTTTAAAAGATCTCCTGTGTAAATCACTCTTAAACAGAAAAGTCTAGTATACAAAACATCACCATTATTACATTTGAATAAATTAAACTTAAGGACCAAAAGCAAATACTACTAGACGTTAGGGTGGATTAATGCAACTTTTTAAACCAATTATTGGCAATTTGAACTCAATCATAGCGATGGAGGAAAAAGGGTGGCTTCTCCAATTCTGGATGATTCATTAGATACCTCTGCTCATTACAGCATAATGCTCATTTTGTTTGGTGAACAGTTCACTTCAAATCAATCTATCAACAATGTATTGCTTGAGCCCAGCTGTCTGATTCCCTATTGATTTAGATCCCAATAGCCATATTTGCCTCCCACACCCATTGTTCCACTAAAAAAGGGCTCCATTGGATTGGTCAGTCAATTAATTGATGGATCTGGGGTCTTTTAACGCGTGGGCTGGCCATCCATTGCAATCTAAATAATAAGCAGCACCAACACTGTCATGGGTGAACTTGAAAAGGACTTCCTTTAACCTGTATGTTGTTATTGTTAGCCCCCCTTCCCTATGAGTATGTCTCTGTGTATGTGAAACACTTCCATCTAAAGGCTACTTCTAAATAGTCATCAATGCACATTATTATTGTATTCAATGATTTTTTCTTGAGTCCTTTATGCAAACCCCAGTAAATATGGCAAAGTTTTATTCATGATTGGAATGTTTGAAGTGCTGAAAACAGAGCACATGGGCTGACCCATTTTCTTGACCAAATAATTGGGATATACATGTGTGTCTATGAGACAGACAAGTTTTAGGACCCAGTAGCTCAGAGAGCTGAATCACTGTATGTCTTCAAAATGTAATACGGTAATCTTAGATGTTATAGATTTGTATCAATTTCCTCGCATAGAAGTTCAAAATGTCATTATTATGTCTCTGTCTGTTAGTGTGCGTGTGAAGTGTTAGGTTTCCAAATGAATCAAGCAAGTGAATCTAAATGCCTAGCGTTGTGTGACATGGTGAAATCAGCAATATTTGTGTTTGCAAATTGACTTTATTGAAGTTTGTATATCTAGACAGTGGACTTCTGTTAGTACTTATATTAACCATTAAATATAATAAGACAACAACAAGAAAAAAGTTTTGATCCTGACATTGTGGTTAAGAGCTCATTAATTTAAGAAGTTGCCAGAATCTTTGGAATTGAAATAACAGGAGTGAGATTATATTGAACCTGAAACTATCCAAGTACCAGAGACTTTATTTTGTGTCTTATTTGACTCAGGTGGGAGGGATTTGTTCATGTTGCACTTTGTTGCTGGAGCCGGACCCAGAAGCAACCTCAGTTCTCTCTTCTCGAGTCTGCAGTACTTCTTGATGTTATTTCTGTGAATGTCTTGCATGTTTCAATTGGGCTAGTAGGTGATTCTGATCCTACCTTCCGGAAGGCTTGCTTGGTTGCTGCAATTTCTTTGTCATCAGACACTGGTTGCTCTCTTGATCTGAATCAGAGAACCATTTTCAGCCATTTGATTGATAAAGTCAACACAGAGTCAAGGTTCTTGGAAGCACTTAGAAGGATAGAAGTTGCAATTCAGAAAACTGACGACCCCTTTCATCAGATAAGATGGCTCCGGCTACTCAATATGGAGGGAGAGAGCATTGAAGGAAATGATTGGAATGTGCCTTTTGTGGAGATGGCCAAGTTATTCCCTTTATGTGTAAGACACAAAGATCAAGTAGAAGCAGCATTCATGCATGTCAAGTCTAGGTTCTGTGATGAGGTGTTATTTGGCGATGTAGTAGATAGCTATAAAATGCTACTTGACAAGTATAGGAAGGCCAGAAAGCAGTATATAAACGGAATGGTTTCACTGCACTGTACATCGTGATTTCCTTATACATATATGTATCAACTGATTCTTCTTTAATGGTTTGCTATTCCTGTTTCTTCTACTCTCTCTCTCTAGGTAATAAATAAAATTGCATTTGGCATGGTGAGATTTTGATGCATTTCCCGTGTAAAGTTGTGGATAAATCCAGAGGGCATCCAGCATCGTCCCAACTGCATCTGTTGATGTAGAACAAGGTGCTTGCCTTCTTAACATATGATTTATGTTAGTGGGACATCATACTAAAACTTGAGTGTGGTATCTGACGTTTCTTCTATTGAAATTTCTTATTTCATGCACTTCAGGACAGAAACTCATTTGACGTGTGTCCAAAATTCATCCTGATAATTGAGCTCTTACTATCATTTTAAAAAAGAAAAAAACGCTTTCTTAAACTGTAAACATTTTGCACAAAGCCTCTTATCGTTTAGAAGTAGTACCCCTCTCTTTACTTTTCTTTTATATCTTTAAACACAGTACATGATTACATTTTCCTCATAAAAGCAAACAAGCCCTCTACGATTTGGGTTGTTTTGGAGTGGGAGTTGGATGTGTTGTCACCCCATGATAATCAATGTGGTAGACAATCTCATCTGAGTTGTCCCTGCTGCTTGTACTTTTAAATGCCACTGAACCTTCTTCGACGGTTGATCCTTTCATCTCTTCACGATCCTGCATTTCACAAGACCCAATAAGGCAGCCCGAAGTATAATTTTAATTGAAAACCTGGCGTGCGTGATCCATCTGGCATAGGGAAGCTAAAAGGTAAGTTTGGTCCCCTTTTCTATAATTTCCGTAATATTAACTCTCAACAATATTCTCATACTGATTATCAGGGAGCCGCTTGTCATAGTTAGCTTTTCTTTCTTCGTTTTTACTCAGAACATGAACTTAAATATTCTGGTTTGAAGCTAGGCCCAGCTGAGTTGATTTAAGATTAGAACTAGTAAGTTTGAGTTTGTCTGTGAAATAAGAAAATAATTAGATCCATATATGCAATATAATATGGCATCAAGCTCGCTTGATAGATCTTCTGATAAACTTAACAGTGAGGGACTTTTGAACTTACCTGTACTTTGTGGTATTTGTGCTTGTCATAGGGCAGTAACATGCTCAGTTTCCTCGTGGGCAGCCTTCCTTGGAGTAAAATGAGGGAAGGGGAGGGAGAGGGGGTACTGATAGTTGGGAAGATGTGGGAGAAAATGGTCGTAAGGAGACATAAGAAAATGATAGAGGATGATTTCATTATTTATTTGGCCGAAATATAAAAACTTCCTAGCCTTGGGGAGGAAAACGGGAAGAAAATCTAAGTATATATAGAAGGGCATGGTATTTCCATGTGGAGAGAGTGTATTATTGCTGAAGAAGCTGGGGAAACATGCCTCTGCCCATGCCTATGATTACGCAGCTGATGTAAAATGAGAGAGACCCCCCAAGACTCTAGGCCTGGAGACAAGATATGTCCCATCCTCTTTCCCAATTAGGGACTCCTGTGGTATTATTGTAGGAGACATTTTCTCCTTGGTATTGTTTTGAGTTCACGTTCATGTCCATGCCAAACAAAACCACTCACAATTGATCATTAATCCATGTTTTGTCCTCATCAATAATGACAATGTGATTATGTCATCTTAGGTCCCTTGGTTCTCTCTCTCTCTCTCTCTCTCTTTGGGGTCATATTCAAGAATCAAGATGCAGTTACTGAGGGGTTATTTATCTTTCTTTGTGACTTGGCCCTTGGAAACAACGTATATTCAGGCACATTTTGCAATTTCTATCGATTCCTATAAGGTTTGGGAATGTATACCTCTAATGATGTCAGCATATTGCTATCATATCAAACGAGTATCTAGACTGTCCAACTTTCATCTTCATGGAAAATGACATGAGATCTCGTAATTATGATTGCAGAATCTTTAACTACTTACTGTATGTGCCCAATGAAAGTTTTCTTTGTCAACTACAATGGCATGAATTTACCCAATTATTTTCTTCTGGGGTATAAATTTAACAGCATTACATTAGATCTTGGCATTTGGCAAGAACTAGTGTTGCCCAGTGATGAAATTCATCATTCTGATTTGGTGAACTTGGATTCACTATCTGAATTGAACAGAACCGGTTTGCACAAATTATGATTCTAATACTCGACACGACAATTTCACGAGAGCATGCATATATGAAAAAACTTCAACAAACTAATTAACGATATAGCTCACTGATTACAGGACTTAAGACAAGATGGACGAAAATGCATGTTGACCTAAGCCTTTGCCCCTTTGCCAACCATTGGTATACAACACAGGCTAGAAGAACTCAAAAGCCTTGAAAATAGCCAGAAATTGCGAACTGGGTCTTCTCAAGGTGTTTATCAAAAAAGAAATGTTTTAGCCACAAAGAAAATCTATTAAAGTAAACCTACAAACTAATGGAGTTCGATATGATGCAACAGATTATAAAATTATTTATTTTGGGTAATGCTACATACAGTCGTGGAGTTGCAAACGGCATGCAGTCGTTATAGAAAAAAAGTTAACTTTTTCACGTGGGTCCCATATATCTTCACTTTTTTCTAAAGCGACTGCACGCCGCTTGCAACTCCATGACTGCATCTATCATTTCTCTTTTTTTATATATGCAATATAGTCAACCCCCGGAGACTTCCCCTGCAGTAAAAGATTACCAAACCCAACCCAACTTCTCTATATTTACAGTAGGAATTTGTTGAAAGAAACGTGGCCACGAGTAAAGAGGTCCACTCAAATAGGTGAAGTGGGAAACCCAGCTGCTAAAACTTGACCCAGAAGTTGGGGTTGTAGTCTTCTGTAGATCAAGTGCTGGGCTTCGCTTCTATTGTAATATCGCAAGGCTGTTTGCGATGAGAGACTATTCATGGCTAGCTCAGGCTATGGCCTATGAGCATGTGGATTCTTTGGGGTTGGAACTGTATGATTTTCCTCAGCAAATGGCTCAACTTGATCATTACTAGACTCCTACATGACTTGACTTTTTTGAAATCTGATGCGTTTGCTGATCCACATATTCCCATCCTTCAATTATTAGGTCCTTTTTCTTTTTTCAGATTTTGACTATTTTGAAATATACTCTTTTTAAGATCTTGTTGTTGGATTATACTGAGATTAATTCACATCAGTCTAATATTTAATATCAAACTCTCTTATTACTAAATTTATTTCAACTTAAAAGTTTTTTTTTTTTTTATATGTAAGACTTATAATTTTTTTCAATTCATCTTTTTACACGTGAAATCTATAATAATTTTTAAATTTTTATAAACATATTCAAATACATCTTTTTATCTTAAATAAGTCTTATAAAACTTATTCTACCATCTCAACTCATTATTATTTTTAAAGAATTCAACTCCATTCAACATTTAAATACAGACTAAGGTCTTAAAAATTTAATGAAAGAATTCCCTTTTAACAAAAAATATATAAAAAAATAATAAAGATGACGGTCATAATTCATCATCTAATTCTGCTGTTAGCTACCTCAGTATTATTGTTAAGAATTAGCAATGGAAACTCACCATCAGTTTGGTCCAACTGGAAGAAGGATAATCGAGTGCATAAACGTACGGATTCAAAAAGGAGTAGCCGTCACGAAAATTCATCAATAATTTAAACCTTTTAATTCCGGCCAATCCAATAACATTACTTCACAATCTCAACCTTTTGGCCAAAAATAAATTAAAAATAATATATGTCACAAAATCATAGCAAATTAGCATGATGGCCCTACATACCATCCATATTTACAGCCTCACCCCCCCCCCCCCCCCAACCCAAAACCCCAACCCCACCCATTATTTTGTTTCCTTTTCTATTTCGTTGCTTTAGGCGAGAGGATTATTAATTTATTACTGTGTAGATATTGGGACAAATTAGCACACTATCATAATTCATACGATAGAGGCTTGGAAAGACGATCAGATCATGTGGTGGTGGTGGACTGTGGACTCCAAGGAAAAAATCCCCAAGAATTCGTAAAAGTCAAACATCCTTCCTCTCTGCATTTTTTTTTTTTTTATGGTTTCCTAAAAGGAGTCATAATTCTAACAAATTCCATTACTCTTTCATACTATAGTCTCCACACACACACATATATGTATATATGTAATTACTACTGATTGGGTGAAATATTAGATTAGTCTCACACCTACTAATAACAGTTTTGAAATTTAATACTCCAATTTATTTATATTCTCTATCCAATCCTCCTCTTGTTTCTTCCAAAATCCTCCTCTTATTACCCTTCAACTTTCCCATTTGACCAATATACTCTCTCTCTCTCTCTCTCTCTCTCTCTCTCTCTCTCACACACTCATGGAAGATGATGATCAAGCATGCAACACAAGGCTGAACCTTGGACTTGGGTTGGGTGAAAATGGTCCGAGGAAGGAGAGGGATGATCATCGGAATAAGGAAAAGCCTCTGGTTTGCTTGGGTTTAACGTTTGCGCTACAGCCAAAAGAGGAAGCGGTTAACTTGGATGATCGTGAGAGCGCAGATCCATCAACTCTCAAAGTAAGCGACAGTTACGAGGATCAGTACCTGAATAAGGAAAATGAGTTGGCCAGTAAAAATCACTATAAGAAGGAAGGTGATGGTGGGAGAAAGAAACTCCGGCTCACAAAAGAGCAATCCATCTTGCTTGAAGACAGCTTCAAACTTCATAGCACCCTTAATCCGGTAACTTATACAAAAAAAAACTGTTTATTTATGATAAGTTATATATTTTCAATCAAATGATTATTTCTTATTAAAACGAATATGTTTTTATCTCAAATAATCTGTCACAAAATTGTTTTGCTTATTATTATTATTTTTTTGTTTAAATCTTTTGCATGAAGAATAGCACCCTTCATGATAATCAAGGTAATTGCAAAGCCAATATATATTTACATATATATATGCTGTGCGTTGCTCGTTCAACTTCGATCATAATTTGCATGAAATTGAAGTAGTGATCAAGATGTCAAGTTTTGGGTTCTCATGTCATATGTCATTTATTATGTTTATTTAATTTCCATTTAATTCTGTTTTATGCGTTGTTGAAGAGACTAAATATTGATGGAGATTGACCAAATGAAATAAACATGCAGGCACAGAAACAGACACTGGCCGATCAATTGAAACTGAAGCCAAGACAAGTGGAGGTTTGGTTCCAAAATAAAAGAGCAAGGTAATGTTTAATTGTTCATTAATAATGAATTTTTGCATCTTTTTGTTTTTTTTGTTTTTTTGCAATAATAATTAAAGAGAAGATCAAATGAATGCGCTGCAGAACCAAGTTGAAGCAAACAGAAGTAGACTGTGAATTCTTGAAGAAATGCTGTGAAAGTCTTGGCGACGAGAATAGAAGATTGAAGAAAGAATTGCAGGAGCTCCGATCGCTAAAAGTTGGACAATCACCTTTGTATATTCAACTCCAAAAGGCTGCGACTCTTAGAATGTGCTCGTCTTGCGAGAAAAACATCCACAAAGCTAATGATCAAGCGAAGAACGCGGCTGTCTTCGATGTTGTCCGGAAGAACAAGAAATTGCAGAGCGGGTTTAGTTCTGCTGCTGCTGCTGCAAACTAAAGATCAGATTCAAACTAATTGACTCAAACCCATAGATATACACAGTACTTATGATCAATGCATCAAAACTTTTGTCAGATTGAACCCCCAAATAAATGTTGAATTGTTATGGGGTTGTCCCAAGTCCTCATCTCCACATGAGCTCTGCCAAGAAACTAGAGGTAGATTATAATAAATTGTTGAATTTTTTAACACATGGTCAGACATAATATTCTTCACTCAAATTGATTTGACATGAAACTTAATGTACTTTTATTTGCAAAATTATCTCTCTCTCTCTCTCTCTCTCTCTCTCTCTCTCTATAGATCTCTATCTCTCTCTATATATCTCCTTTGATGGATAAATCTCATAGTTTCATGGAGACTGGGATTTGAAATCAAAGCATGCATTCAGCTAGCAGCCAGTGTTTTTTTGGCGTGTTTGGTATGCTTTTTCACTTTTCAAATCATTCAAATGATAGATGTAGATTAAAAACTCGTTGCCAACCATCACTTGGACCATGGTTTCCGGGAAAAAAATAAGTTTGACCACTATGACTAAACAAAACATGGTGTCATTCTCATTGTCGAGGTTACAAGTTTATTTTCTCAAAATATATACTTGCATCACAAGTTTGTCATTGTTTCTTTTTTTTTTTTTTAAATAAGTAAATAAAAGTTCTATTTTGTTTTTGTACTCGTACGACGAGATAAGTGGTTATAGTTGTAAGTTTATAATATAATTCACTAAATAAAAAAAAAAAAACCAATATTCGTAATAAATTATTTATGATAAAAATGATTATTTACTATAAAAATATATTTATTTTAATAAAAAATAATCATTTTAATAAGAAATAATTGATTACGAATAAATAATTTTTTTATAACGATTATAAGAGAGTTAGAAGAGAATTATTTTCAACTTCAAAAAACATTGATCGTCAACTAAGTTATATATCGACAGTAATTTCACAAGACAAATCTTTTTATAATTAAGAGATTGCGTCTTGTGATCTTTTAAAACGATTCTTAAACTACAACAGCTGTTACTTTTTGTGTCACTTTCATTTTGAGCGAACGGATTCTCTTCACAAGTAAAAGCTTTTTGAGACAAAAACAAAATCTTGCCGCATAAATTCATCACGAAGGATGATGACGAGTTGAAATATTGTACATTACCCCGCCATTAATTTCAACAAACCTTTAATTTAGGTACAATTAAGAACTAAACGTATACGGCAAATCTTTATGAAAAACTGCAAGAATATCATTAAGAAAAATAAGAGTAAAAAAAAAGGAAAAAAGAAAAAGATCAAAAAGAAGAGTTTTGTGTATGTATTTATAATTTTACATAATTAAAATATTTATTTTATCATTTTTTTTTAAATTCAAATTGTATAATTTGCAACGTATCAATAATTTAGACCCACGTAGAGAAATAATTTTTTTTTTTTTATAATTTTTTCTAATATAGCATTTTCTAAAAATATATAAAACCAATTAATGTAAAATGGTGAGAATTCAAGCAGTCACGTACGTTTGACTACCTTTTGTGCACTTTTTCCAAACACACACGTTTATATATATATATGAAAAATGTTAAATATCCTTATCATTGGGATTCAGATAGCTCTCGATGAAAGAATTTTTTTTTCAATTTTTTTTATATAATTTTTTATATTTTTAAAAAATATTTTTAAATGTTAAAAAAATTATGTAAAAAAATTATTTATTAAAAATCATATAAAAAAACTATAAAAAAATAAAACCCTCTCATCAAGATCCATTGGGATCCCAACGAGAAGGACCCTAGCATGACCATATATATATATATATAATATATATATATATGTATGTATGTATGTATGTATGTGTGTATGTGTGTGTGTGATATATCGCACATATTTCACAATGTATTTCATAACATATATTGTAAAATAAATGTTTTTATAAAATAGTGTTAATTGTATAAGATAATTTATAAAAATATTTCTTTTTTAAACTATTGTGATCTTTATTTTCGTAAAATAGTGTTTATTTTATAAGATAGTTAATTATAAAAATATTCTCTTTTTAAAATATTATTGTATAAAATATTGTGAAAGATGATGTGTATTTATTATTTTTCATATATATATATATATATATATATACACTATTAATTGTCTTTTCTATTTAATTTGATGCATTTGTGTGTTTTCTCAGTGAAAATTCTTGATTTTTTCAAGGAAATTAAAAAAAATGTCAAAACATTAGAATGTCGGTTCTTTATTATCTACGGACTAATGCTAAAGAGGCGCAGCAGTTCTAAATTAGTAAAGGGAGAAGAAACCTATGATTGAAAATGTGTGTACAGATATAAAGTTGAGTTCGTACTTCCTACTGCTTTAAATTATATACACTTAAATAAATTAACAGAATATTGGGAACAAATAAATTATAAGGGGGCTACGTACCTGATTAAAGCAGCTACTAAATTTAACTACATTAGCATATATATATATATATATAAGAAATGCTATTTCCACCGAAATAGTATCCCAAAAATTTGTCCTGAATGTAAATTTTTTTTTTAATTTCTTTAATTGAGTGATTAAAAAAGTATTTTTTTTAATAATACAATGAATTTTTTTTAAATAATATTTAAAGACATAAAAACGAATAAAAATAAATAAGAAAAATAAAAAAATGGAGTATTGTTACGTACAATCGTGAAGTTGTAAATGACGTGCAGTCGTTTTAGAAAAAAGTTAATTTTTTTTCACGTGGATCTCATATATATTCATTTTTTTTCTAAAATAATTACACTTCATTTACAATTCTATGATTGCATCTATCATTTCTCATAGTTTTAATAGTATTCATTATTTTCATATACTACATATCATATTTATTTTTATTTATTATCTTTTTTAAGTTAATTAAATTCTTTTATTTATCATCTATATATTACATATTTAATAAAAATAAATAAAAAATTATATGTGATGTGAGAATGTACGCAGAAATTTTCATACATCAACACCATTATAGATCTACTGTGTACATTCTTACGATTGTCCTCATGATTATGATCACTTTTCATCATCCCTAGCCACTGTGCCCATGTGATTTTCCTTGCCTTTCGGTTCCAACCTAATAATGTTTTTTTTTTACTTTCCCGTTTACCAAACTGATCTTTTGCATCAGCGAAATGCCAATAGTTTGATTATGAACAATATATATATAAAAAAAAGAAAAATTTAGAATATTTGCATACAATTTGACTTAATTATATAACCAAGTACAAAAAATAAAATAATTGGAGTGAAACTGCTTTGTAATTAACAAAAAACAAAAGAATTGTACGTGACCCTGTTTCCAGTTAAATGCTTACCTGAAACTCACGGAAATAATTGACCAAATGAAAGCCCCCAAACTCTACTAGCATTAGCATTAGCATAATCTCATTAAAATAAATCATTAAAATATTAAAATTTGATAAAAAAAAAATATAAGTTTATACACATCAAAAATTTTTATTATATTTTATCAAAAATAAAGAAAAAAAATGAGAAGAATAGAATAAAAGTATTTTTTATTTAACTTTAAATAGTAATTCATCAAAACTCATCAAATTTGATGAGTTACTATTTAAAAATTAAGCAAAAAGTATTTTTATAATATTTTTCTTATTTTTTTTCTTTATTTTTGATTAAATATGACGAAATTTTTTTTTATGTGCGTACAAATTTATACTTTTCATCAAATTTTAATGATTTATTTTGATGAGATCAATGCTAATATTCTAATAATCAGCCTATTTAAGTGACTTTTTTCCAATTAATTTTGATTTTTAATTATATTTTTAAATCAAAATTTATCATTGTAGTAATCATGGTTTTTTACTCGAGTATCCAATTAGGATGTATCAGCACACGCATACACATATATATTTATATATATTGATGTGTTAAAAATCTATGAAGAGGGTGAAAGTTGAGTGTGAAGCATTAAATTCAACTTTGTCCTAATTATGTACACACATAAATGCATACTGCTCAATGAACAATAGCCTAGCCTAGCCTAGCCTAGCCTAGCCTAGCCTAGCCAAGCCAGTAGCCCCCCTCCCCAAGTCTTTATGCGTCGTTAATGTTGGAGCTAGAGATGCACTATAACGGCGATAATTATGATTTCGTTTAAATTATGCTATTTTCCACGTTCTCTTCATCTACCTACCGTCCAGTGTCTACACAGTCTAATTATTCGAAGGAAAACAAAAAGAGAGAGACTATATAATGTTAATGGACACGTTTACTAATTGGCCCCCCTCTATTTATTTGTATTCCATATTTGTAATAATTCCTTTTTTGGTTTAGCGTATTGGATGTTTGACTTTATTGGTTTCCAAAAGTATCTCCCTCGTAGTTTTAGCATTTATATTTTTTTTTTACTTTCTTTTTGCTATCCATTTTAATCTCTTAGCATTTACATTGATTTATATATATATACACAAAATTATTTCTTTAGAGATTCACTTTTTTTTTTCTATCTTTTTTTTTTTTAATTTTTTTACGAAAAATAGAGTCACATATCCAATAATAATCTATACCTCAAATTTATTAATAAACTTTCATTTATGAAAGAGAAATATTGTAATAACAACTTTACACTAAAAGGGTTACAAGATAGGAGAAAATCAATAGACTCAAAACTCAAGTGTCGGAAAAACCTTATTTCTATAAACTAGAAGAAACCAAACATTATTCATGCTAAAATAGAGTGAAAACTCATCAATATCCAAAGAAAAATCAAATGAAAGATAAACAAAAACTATGATCAAGTTTCTTTATTAACAGGTAAGCACCAACCATGGAACTAGGTTTGTTCATCCAGATTTCAGATTTAGGAATTCGGATTTTAGATTCGAAATTTTTAAAATTTTTAAGTGAAAATATCAAAATTATTAAAAAATAAAATAAATTTCAGAACTAGATAAATATGCCTACATGGAACATTCATTGAACAACAGTTGTTAATCACTCCTGATATTCTGTAATCCAAA
Source organism: Platycarya longipes (assembly GCA_036559045.1). Taxonomy (NCBI): domain Eukaryota; kingdom Viridiplantae; phylum Streptophyta; class Magnoliopsida; order Fagales; family Juglandaceae; genus Platycarya; species Platycarya longipes. Next base: position 30,119,214 of record CM071796.1, read on the forward strand.
CTTGTCAATTCAAATCAAACCTTTTAGAATAGTAGGGATATGAGCAGTCGAATGCCATGAAGAACATATCTCATCTAAACCCATTCTAGCAAGATAATCGGCTAGATAATTACCTTCTCTAAACACATGTCAAATCATGTAAGTCATTTCTCTTAATATGATCAACAATTCATCTCAATAATCTTCAAGATACTACATCGGACAAGAAGACCCTTTAATCCACTTCACTATCGTGCTCAAGTCCATTTCTATATGATCCCACCAACACTTGTTTTACCTGGATTGCCTTTACTACTTCCATCAATATTTAACTTCATCCGTCCTCTTTTGGTTTATGTCATTTCATCATCTTCCATACTATGTAATCGACACATTCACACCCTTGTCAAGACAATCTCATCATGTCAAGACAATGGACTTTTAGACTTCAGTTTCTCACTTAACTTGATAAGCTAGAATTTAATATCTTGCCATACTTCTTCCAGTAATTCATTTTTGCCTTCCATTATAGCTTTGCACCTGCAATTCTATAATTTCCAAAACACAATTGATGGCAAGATACCTATTAACCGCCTCTTAGTTTTAGAGATCCATTTGCTATTCAAGCAATACTTTCACATTGACTTATACATTTTTTAGATAAAATAATAAAAATATATATATTATTATTTTTATATATTTTAAAATTAGCACCCACTTTATGTATAAAAAATCATCTTAATAAATTTCACAAATTTAATTTTAATGAGTATGAGCGATAAAAAAATAAAAAAATAATATTTGAAAAGTGAACATAGTTCTTCAAACTTGAAGAAGCACTATTCATAGCTATACAAATATTTAAAAATGCATAATCCAATGTAGAAAAATTTAGTCTTATATTATACAATTACAAATATGACTTTGCATATGCAGATCCACCAATGTGAATGCCCTTACATGTTACGATTTTTAAGAGTTTTTGTAAGAATTTTAAGATAAAAGTGAAATAGAAATAGAAGCATGAAAAATGACACTCTTCCTACTGATTCTTATCGCTTGGTGTTAGCTTTGAGATTTTTTATATTTATTTATTTTTTATTTAGTGATTAAAGAAGTATTTTTTAATAATATTATATTTTTTTATTTTTTAAAACAATATTAAAAGATACTTGTAAAAAAGAGCAAAAAAATGACATTTTAACTAACTGTTAATGGAGCTGGAAGCAATGACTGGTAGAGCCACCAATAGAGGCATATAAGTATATAATATAGTAAGAGGAATTTTATGTTTATTTTGTTTCACTCAAGTTCAAACATAAATTCTAGTAAAATACCGATAATTTTTACACAACCATAAACATAAATATAATGAACATTATCGTGTTTATTATGTTCACATGAGAAATTGGAATCGTGATCAACCCATTGTTTGAAAAAATAGTCATAAGAGATAAAATAAAAACCGAGACAATTTCAATTTCCCCACATTCATATGATCTGAATATCCATCCATGGGTGGACCGTGAAGTCAATGTTTTCCTATTTAAAAAGTGGATTTCTCAAAGCTTTCTTCCACCGCATGGCTCATATTTTTCCAAATAAAGTAGATTTATTATTATTATTATTATTTTTAAAAAAATTTTGGCATAGAAATCATGGCATGAGGACCATTTTACAATTTTTATTTTCTTTCCCTCTCTCAATTTCTTTTTAATATATGATTTTTAAACATTTACTATATATATATAATTGTATTTGTAGTTGCCTAGCTATTGTAAGGCAAAAAGTAGGCCAATCCAATAACAATTATCAACAATTCAAAGATTGGCATCAAGCATGCAAATCAAGTCAATCGATTGACAATACCTACAATCATATTTTCCATTATCTTATTAAAGTTTTCCACGAGAATTCATGCCTCAAAATTCATGATAAGGCAGTTTGACTGAACCGTCGAAGACGGATTCTTCCGGGATGATTACACATGGACCCTTGTTTAATGGTCTAAACGAAATATTTGATTACTTCGGCTTGAAGCAAACGTATATTATTTTTACTATAATCACTTTTTAGTATAATTCTTTTTTAGATTTTTTACATATTGATATAATTGATTTATTTTATATTTAAAAAAAATAACATAATCAATCACATTAATAAAATATACAAATGAATATACAAAAATGGTTGTACATTAACCTTTTGTAATATTATATACAATTTAAAATCCCATTTAGATAGTGAGATGAGATGAAATATTTTTAAATGAAAGTCAAATAAAATATTGATAGAATATTATTTTTTTAATATTATTATTATTTTAACTTTTGAAAAAGTTAAATTGTTTATTATATTCTGCGTAAAAATTTAAAAAAATTATAATAATAAAAATGAGATTTGGATGAGAAACTTTCTTAATCCAAACCAGGGCTAGGGCTAAGTCTCACACACTCTTTTTTTAAAAAATAAAATAAAATAAGTCCATTAAAAAAAGTTATTTCCTGTGAATTCTACATTTGTCCACTTTTTTTAATGATCAACTAGATATGGAGAAAGGAAAAACTAGATATGGAGAGAGAGAGAGAGGAAACTAGAAACCCACAATTGACCAGGTAATAAACAGTATCTATCATTAATATTCATTAATAATAAGACTTTCCTGTCACGCGCAAGCAACTCTATGCGAAAAGCATAACATATTTAAAAAGAAATGAAAGAATTGTTTTTTTCCCCCTCCAATTAATACGAAGGAATAGTCCCAGTTATTTCTTAATTTGCAAGCTTTCTGACTGTAATTCCACGTAGAACAAGTAGTTTATCTTACCCAAGATTCTCTGGAGTTCTTAATGCATTATATCTCATAAATAAGCAAAAATTCATGAAGTGGTGAACTATGATTTCGAAAACTCAATGTGGGATTATGCAAGAAAATCAAGAGGAAACATCATATGATCCATGACTTCATTAAAGGAAAGAATCAATGGATTTTGTTCTTCATACCTATCTGTTGAGAAACCAGAGTAGCATAAATAAGCTCATTCCAAGCATCAGGGACCCCAGGAAGACACCAATGGCTGCAATCCTGCCTCCTTGTGGAAACTTTTTTCCCAGCAGTCACATTCTTGCCATAGATTGAAGGGTGGCCATCTTTGCGGAAATTAGTCAACCTTGTCACGTTCAATAGTTGCACAGGAACCTGCATCTCCTTGAGCACCTCATCTACTATCTTCATTTTTTGTGGATAGTTATTGAGAATGGTCCCACTCAAGACAGGTCCAGTCTCCCCATTACATGAGCCGCCTGAGTCCCAATCTCCACCTCTGTTTCAAATTATTCTGAAATAATTATAGTTAACTTTTCTAAGCTATTATGATGGAATAATCACATTTTCTTTTCCACCTCTATTTTGGCTTTATCATTCCTGGATAGATCAATTGAAAACAGCCACAGTTATAAATTACCCCATTAATAAACCTCAACGATTAAGCTAGCAATTCCCAAAGTCAACTTTTTTGCACTCCCCACTTGTAGTTAACAGATATTATGAGCAATACATTCTCCATTTATTTCTTTAGTTATAACTTTTTTTCGATGTTCCAAAGAAAGTAAACTAAGGCTGTGTTTCGGTAATTCTACTACTATTCAATATTTAATCATTACTTTTCACATACTTTTTACTACTATTCAATATTTTTTTATTATTTTCTCATCATTATTCACAGATCATTTGAGATTACCTCATTACCAAACATAGCCTAAAGCTTCACGGTTAGTTGGCAGATTCTAGCACCAAAAAAAATTCAAATAAAAAAGGATGAAGGTGAGCTGGAAAAATGTACCTGAAATGGGCAGAAGAGTAGCCCCGATAGAAGACCAGCTGCTTCTTAGGATTCACATTTTGATCAACCCATTTTGCCCAGGTCCTCAAAGCCCTTTTATATGCCACGACTGAATCAAACTCTGGATAGAGATAATCACCTTCTTTATAGTAATTTTTTCTGCACCAACCAACGAAATATCTTATATACTTCTGGGAAGGCTAGATTTGTTTTCATGAAATACAAGACTAAAAATCAAGTCTTGATTATCCAATTGAACTTCTCACCAATGTGATTTTAATGTCTCTAAAGCTTAAGAACTTCCACAATAAGATAAACAAGGATGTCTACATCTACCATTGTCACTAAACAAATTCTATTTTGGAGAAGAAAAGACTGTTCTAAACGACTTATAAAGATCCAAATGATTAATGGAATCAAATTGATGGCAAAAGTAAAACCATTTCATTCTATAGATCAAATCCAACAAAACACAGAATAATAAATTACAACATAGACATATAAGTCCTACCAAAATATATGACAAAGATGCATTCTATATCCAAAATACAATTTGGCAAACCACTGAAAGAGCCAAACCAGTTCAATGTTGAATGAACTAAAATAGCATTACATATCTGAACGGTTGTGAAAGATAAAAATCTGAACTGTCACCAATGAATACAAACATACCCCCGAGCAGTCTTTCCATGAGTCCACCAATGGCCAGTATTAAAGACAAGAATGTCAGCTCGCTTCCACCGCTTAGCTGTCTTGTCAATTTGGTCAATGGATAGAGTTGGATTTGAGTTCCCATGAGCATTAACACGGACACCTTCCTTCACAAGGAAATGTGACCTCACAAACTCCACTGTACAGTTGTAGTCCTGCCAAGCATTTTGAAAAACCAGTAAACTACAATATGGTGACAGTTAATCCCCATACTCCCTCCTTACACCAAAAATGACTCAATAAATAATGTTTCCTTAGTAAGTAATGCTTATGTGTAGATTATAATGCATTTAGTCCAGAAAAAATATTTCTGGCTGTTAAGATATAATAAAATCTACCTCTTCCTATCAACTTAAGCTTTTGGGACTAGTGGCGATTTCACATGATATCAGCGCAGAGCAGAAATCCTAAGTTCGAACCCTGATTCTACACTCTATGCCCCATTTAATTAAATATTCCACTTGTTGAACCTTAATTGAGGGGAAGTCTGGCCCACAAATGAGGAAAAATGTTAAGATATAATAAAATTTACCTCTTCCTATCAGTTTAAGCTTTTGGGACTAGTGGTGATTTCATATAGGCTAATCATAAAACCAGTTAAGTAATATGTTACATGTTGTATTTCCAGGAAACAAGCAATTAAGATGTTCTAGAAGTTCCTTTAAAAGTAGAGGGAAGCTATTACGAGTTGCACCCTCATCAAGTACTGATAGAGATTTGGGTAAGGATAGGAAGAAAAATAAGTGTTGATGACTCCAGATAAATGCCTATAACAGTTTATACACCTCGGGACCTATGCAGCTGCACAGTGAGCACAAGCAAATTATTCTCTCTCCTTTCACTAAAGAATACCATGTGCTCACCAGATGGTGATTTTTGGAGGGGTTCTTTTGGGGAGAGATAAAACCCACCTTGGGTTCCACTCAATAAGGGTCCATCAATATCTACCATCAAAACTATCAAATATAACTTACGTGCTTTGAGAAAATATGATACGCTAGCAATGTCTTTTTCTTGTATTATTGTTTGAACCATGACATTTAGCTTTATAATTTAGTGGAATGAATAGAGTGAATCTCAGCCAGTAAAATGTCTTTCAAAATTACTGGTTCGCAAATTGAATTCACCTTATACCATGCAGGCAAAACATAGTTTGACAATAAATAAATAAATATACCATAAAAGAAAGCACGCTTGTCTCTCTCCCTCTCTCTCATAACTTTATTCTCACATTTCTCTCTCTATAACTCCAAAACTCACTCTCCCCAAGAGAACAAAAATGAGGTTCCTCTTATTACTTCTCAATAGCATTAGAAATGAATTCACCTTCTAAAACTGTCCCTCTTTCAATAGGTGAATACAACTCACAGACCTTTAAGAGACTGAGCTCATAAAAGGTCATTTTGTCTATGAACCAACCATGAGGACCAAATATGGGTTTTTCCAAGATTCAATCTTCTAATCATTTTCTTACAGGTTAGGATTCCTCCAATTGATTCTGTCATGAAAAATGGAATGTCTCCATTGCAATAGTTAATGGGATGCAACAATGAATGTTTTGTTGATTGGAATTGCTGAAATCTCATACTAATTATTATTAATACAAGGAATGATTTATAGCACTTTGATCTTTGGGAACTTGTTCCTCTTTTTCTTTTATTGCATGTGTGTTTATATGGTAACATTTCTGTCATAATGACCTCAGTTGTGCTGTAATTTTTTTGTGCAAACCTCTCTATGGTTCTTGATGCAAGGGTTAATAGAGAAAGTTACATTTACTTATGAAAGCAATTTCGGCATCACTATTCTCGGAATAAACACACACTCACACATGCTCTTAGGAACTTAATACGGGATGGATCCGGGGAGGATAAAAAGTTTCATTTGGTGAGTTGGAAAAAGATTTGTCTTCCGTTATCTCGAGGGGGCTTAGGAGTTCGTAACCTAAGACTTTTCAATAAACCTCTCCTTAGTAAATGGCATTGGAGATATCAACTTGAGAGTAACGTCTATGGAGAAATGTTGTGGATAACATTCATGGAAATAGTGGGGGAATTAGTGTTCAAAAGTGAAGAAATTCATGGGTCTAACTCATCTTATAAAACCGGTTTAACAAGAAAGGTTTAAACATTACTTATAAGTATGCCCAAGATTTTGTTCATAGGCAATGTGAGATTCATTCCTCAACTCCCTTCCTCACGTGAATGCCAGTAATTTTTCTGGTCCTTATCACAGGGTAAGTAGTGTGGGCCCTCATTCGTCCTATGGTAGGTTTTGATACCATATAGAAATTCATGGACCTAACTCATCTTATAAAACCAATTCAACAAGAGAGATTTACACATTACTTATAAGCATGTCCAAAACCTTGTCCATAAGCAATGTGAGATTCATTCCTCAACAAAAGAAAGTTAGTGGACCTTTTGGGGTGGGTTTATGGAAATCTATTCGTAAGGAGTGGGATGTCTTTGTTAAGAATACTACTATTAAAGTGGGGAATGGGGCAAAGATCTACTTTTGGCATGATACTTGGTGTGTGGACACTCCTCTCAAAGAAGCTTTCCCCAATATCTTCTGGATTACTAGAAACAAAGGGGTTGCCATTGCTGATTTGTATTCTTTCTCAAACAATTTGATTAGTTGGAATGTGGGAATTGAAAGAGATGTCTAGGATTGGGAAGCCAATGAAGTTTCAAATTTTTTGGGAAAGCCGTATGAGAAGAAGATTATTGCTCAGAATCAAGAAGATAGTATGTTGTGGTGCTTATGGACTGAGAGAAACGGAAGATGTTTTGATAATTGTGAACCTCTTTTGAGGAGTTTAAGGACTTTTTTAATTACACTCTCAGCTTTTGGGTTTCTAATCTTGTAAGGGATGGGAATGAATATTTGGTGTTGTTTTAATTTTTCAGATTTAGCTTGTGAATAGGTGTCTCTCATTTGTATACTCCCTGTGTACTTGGACTATGTCTATTCACTTGGAATAAAATATCCTTTATTACTTATAAAAAAAAAAAAGATGGACGCGTATTTTATTATCTTTTCAATAACAAAAGATAAGAATAAAGTTCCCAACAGTATTTCTTACCATTCCAACTTGCAACCAATCAATGCATAAGAGGAAAATCAGATTTAAAAGAAAAATGTCTTTTAAGTCATAAAGAAGCAATACGGCTGCAATAGTTTTAGCTACCTCAAATTTGAAGACAAAGTAGCCTCTTCCTTTTGTTATTTTGTGGCCGTGGATTTCATACATTTTGCTCTTATTATGCAGCCCTTCCCGAAGGAGGCAAAGGATTGACTCAAACTGGTTCCGGTTCATGGAATCTCCAACCAGCATTAGCCTTTTACCTCTTATTCTCACCAAGAAGTCTGTTGCATTAAACCTACAAATGAAAAGTGAATGCAGAAAAGATACATACACCAATAGATCTGTTAAATTATCAAGAGCAGAAGAGCGATGGAAACATTGTAGCAACTATATAGCGGCAAGTCATTAAGAAATTAAAAATAAAAACTATCTTTTGAAGACAAAGAAAGATCACGGGAGGAGCTGACTGAATTTTTTTTTAGAACTTTATGTACATGGTCCATTGCTGTGTTTAATGGCATGGACCTTCACGCTTTTCTCACTTCAAATGTCCCGAGTTGATAGACAGCATTTTTGTAATCGGCTTTTGCCATTCATTTATTATTAATATAATTTTACGTATAAAAAAAAATAAAAACTATATACTAGAAAATCATTCTCAGATACTGGAATCAAACATTTTTTATAAAAGGTACTGGAATCAAACTTCTTCCAAGATGAGAATGAAACATTGCCCTCACATTTAGAAGAGACTGATTTTTGTTTTTTTTTTATCAGTAGACAAAATTTTTATTGATCAAAAGAGTAGGCAATAGCGCAAGTATACAGGACATATACAAGAGCAATGCCTAGGAGCGCTAGTTTAGTGATACAAGGAAATCATGGAAGGTCATGCCATGAAAATCGATTGCAGTCGACCAATGGAGTAAAGTATTGAAAAACAAAGTTTTAAGCTCATCCATTGGAGACTGAATTCATAGAAAAGTATATAGGAGTCAACTTCTTCCACATATCCAGTAGTAGAGTACCAATTCTTGTGAATATTCAAATATCTTTATGACTCCCAATAAACACATACTCAAATTAACCAAAAAGGATGCAACATGTTTTGCCCTCTACTCATAGGAATTTAAATAAAAATGAAACTGAAAATTCAAATCTACTGGTGCACAATTTAGAAAGGTTGATGAAAAGAGGAAGGTCATTTAGCAAAGTTTGTCATATATTAAGCTGAGAATTTCAACGAATTGGTGCAATATGAAGCTGAAATTCTTATTCCGCAAGACGATGAATCTTTTGAAAAAATTCGCTCATGAATAGGCAGACATAGACCCAATCAGAACAATGTTACATGCTGTAGCAATGTGAATGCACGATATTCTTAATCTTAAACAATGCTTATATCAAGGAATTATAACGAGGGACAGTTGACTAACAAATCACGTCTTCCATCCGTTTTGGATCTTAAATTAACAACGGCATACGACTACCATATGGTCTGGTTTCGTTCAGCATCTTCCTAAAGATCAACGCATACCAAATCATTGGGAAGACTAGTGTGAGGACTAAACCACTTTTATGCCAAGCATGATTCAAATTTACAGGCATTTTTCATGGGAATGCTTAATTTTATAATCATTTCCCACCGATGGAGTCATAAAGGTGGTAAACATAAGAAGTTTCAGAAATTTTGTTTTATTTCCAATTTCACTCCATCATCATCTGTTAGAGTCCACTAGGACATAATGCAAGCAAACGAGAACACGAACCAAAACTTGTGCCCTGATAACAAAATGGGAAAACCCAGAACGCGTACCTCGGAAGATCACAGCCGTCGGGCTTCCACCGCCACTTGAGATAATCGGAGTCACCCCTACCATTGTTTTGGCAATCAAAAGCCTCATCAACATAAGGGCAAGAACCCTGTTTGTAAATTGGGTACCCTTCATCTTTCACCCAAGTGCCCATGTAGAAATTACACTCTTTAACTCCCTCCGTCGATAAATCACCGCCATTATCATCCGTTACACCAAAGGATTCATTTTTTTGCACTGGATCGGTCTCATCTTGAACAGAGAGCTCGTCGCTGATGATCCGGAAGCTGCTGTTTTGAGAATTGGGAAGGACGACCGGGTGAGTGGGTGAGTGTGCTGGTTCTGGAGGAGCAATAGAGAGAGTGGCATCTGATGAAAAGGAAGGGCGGGAATTGGTTAGTGAAGAAGAAATCGGAGGCGGTTGGGAAAAGAGATCTCTGTAGAAGAAGAGAGTGGGCTCGAGACCTCGTTTGCTGAAGAGGAAAAAGGTGAAGAGAAATAACGAGAGGAACAAGAGAACGGTTATGGTGTAACGATTCTTACTCCGAGGGGGGAGGAAGTTGCCATCTTGTGAGCTGGGATACCATAGTCCGTTACGTTTCTCCTTCACCGGCGAGAGAGGGAGGAGTGAGAGTAGCAAATCTGCTTTAACCTTTAGGAAATATTTTATTTGTATTGTATTTACCTAAAAAAAACCAATTCTGTACATTTAGGTACGGAATTAGAAAAATTATCATGTTAAATGATGCAATGCCAGCGAATGAACCCATCCTTTGTAGTTGGTCTCGCCCAAGATTGGTGAATGTATGTCCGCTGCCTTTTTTTTTTTGAAGTTTTTGTCTTCTAATTTTTTGGACAGAATATGGGCCGAGCCCTAATTGTCACCCATAAGAACTTGGACTGCACTTTAGAATTATTTTAGTATAATGGAAACCTTGGACTAAGTTCGCAGCCCAATTACTTTCTATTCTCAAATTTTATGCTCATTGTCAGGAAGAAAGTTGTGAGTGGAGAGCTCTCGCAAAAACACTAGAAGAAAAAACCTCTTCAAAAGATCTCAACCCAGAGGGGGTTTGGCTCCACCCTCCCTCCATCCCTCTCTCTATCATTCTCTCCCTCTTTCCATCGACCAGATTTGTATAGTTTTGTGGTGATAGGTTTGTTTTTCTGTTTTTTCGTAGGTGTTTTGTAGGTCTAATGCTTTCTGAAACCAAAGCCCACCATGCACTATATTGTTAGTTTCCCAGACCGCCAATTTACCGAAAGACCACAATTTTTGTCGAGCAGAAATACACGAGATCCACACACCTTCGCTCTAGAAGGTTCTATTGCCGTCATGCACGACTTTCTTGGAACTAAAGATCCTAATTTTTTCAGGCTCGATTAGCCGCACACTCCTAGTGTAGCGCATTTTTCTCACGCGTCACCAAAGTTGATTTTTGTATTTTGTTTTTTTGTATATATGTTTGTTGTTTTTTTCCTCTTGTTTAGATAAAATTAAAAATAGAAACAATCTCTTGGACATTTTGTTCGAAGAGTAAAAGCCCTCTCGTCTTTTGGAGTGAGAGGTTTGAAATCTCTACCTTAAACAGAGTGTGATCTTTTAGACAGATTGTTTGCAGAGAATTATAGAAGTTAAGATCATATCAGTCACAAATAAATTTGTGTATTGGTGGAGATCCCAATTGTACATAGTTAACTTGTATTCTGGGATTTTTTTAATTTGTATAAGTTATTGTTGTAATTTCACTTTTATGAATGAATGAATTAATTTATTTTTCACAAAAACAAAAACCAACAAAAAAAAAAGTTGTAAGCTCATTAACCATTGAAAAGAGAAAGAGAAAACAAGATTTTATGTTGCATTGCCATCATCAGATTGGAAGATTTTATAAGCATGACTGCTGCAAGTTTTGAGTAAGAGTGTAGTTCCAAAGTCAAATACTCATATGACAACACCAGCATATTGTTACCTGGTTCTCTTTGTTTCCGGCCCAAATGTTCAACAAAAAATAATAAAATTTAAGAGAAGGAAAGATTTTATATATTATCAAAATAGAATTTTTGAATTGGAATCTTGATTCTATATTCTATCTTAATTAGGTATGTTCATTCAGGTTAAGTTTCGTTCGATTTGAAATTTTATTTATTTATTAATATTTTAAATTTTTTTTAAAAAATATTTAAGAAAATTTTAAATTTGGATTTCAGATTTCTAAATCTAAAAATCTGGATGAACATCCTTAAATTCTTAATTAATTAAATATTTATTTATTCACGCTACTCGTCAGCTTAAACTTTTTAAAGAAGTGGTGATTTCAAACCTTCTGCCTCCATTCTTCACTCACTCTATCAAAAAATCCATCACAGACGTGCCTTAGTACAAGCAGATCGTGTAACCGATCGATGTCTGGTCACAACTCCGCCATTAAAGTTTCACCGAAAGTTCCTACGATTCCTTTTTGTGATCAATATCTAGCTTTTGATACGTGGCCGGGCCTATGCTCTGAGAGCAAGTGAGAGAGGCTACCTCCATTGGTGAAAGTAGTTTCACACATGAATCGCATTGGCATGGGTCTTAACTCTTAAGAGGGGATTGGGAAGAGGGAGAAGCAGCTAGGGTGGACAGCTATGGCCTGGACAGAATGTTTTGTTTTTAGGCCTTTTGGGTCTTCCCAAGTTCACATTCTGTTTTGTTTAATTCGTAATATAAATGTCCAATGGAATTCAGAGCAATAAATAAGGTTGTTGAAAGGTTCTGATCGGAGAGAGATGATGTATCCAAGTATTCTACTGCATATCCGAGGTACCATAGTTAATGTCCCTATCCCTCTCCCTACCCCTCAACCCATTCCTTTTTATTCTACTACAATATCTCCAAGACTCCATTCCTTTTGCCTCTCTCTCCCTCTATCAGACGTCGCTATTCAACAAAAACAGTGACTTTGTTTTCTGTTTTTTGTCTCTGTAATTTAAAAACGACCCAGCTTTCTTCCATTGAAGAATTCTTGCAATGAGATTAGCCGAGTTCATGATTCTGCTGTGTCTTTTGTCATTGGCTTCTCTTTGCTCTGATGCAATGGCGGCAAGGAGGACCGTCTTCTTCATGAATGGCGCCGATGGTGCTAAGAAAAGGAGCTCAAATGAGACATTTGAGGCCAAGAGACTCCATTTTCGCTCAGAGCAGTACTGTAACTCTGACAAGTATAACCACAGTTTAGTACTCGACGACAAACGAGTTGTTCCCACTGGTTCTAATCCCCTACACAACAAGTAGAATGGAGGGCTTGCTTTACAGGTTAAAGCCATGCAGTATTTCTCAATGTTAATTTCTGTTGTCGATAGGAATTATTAATTGAAAGGTTTTTCTTCTTTTATGCTATGTCTTTTTCGATTTTATGCTCTCTTTTCCCTCCTGTTCCTAATATTTTGATTAATGCGTAGAAGGTTGATCAGAATTTCTAATGTCGGGTTCCTAGCTAAGCCATTATCAGTTTATCACACTGAGAAAATACGGAAAAGTTTATACGACTAAAGAACAAAAGATGGAACAAAGTGCATGCATGGTTCTGAAGCTGTGGATTATAAGCTTATTTTTTGGATTCTGGGTTTTCTTTCTTTTGGAAGTTTAACACGAGAAATTAATATCCTATGTGATCGCTATTTTCTTCTGGAAGAGTACTGGGGTCGAGTATCCGAGTTCCGTCCATGGCTGCAAGCGAGGTTATTTTGTCAGTTTTTATTAAATGCTATTTTTCAGTTTTTAATAAGCCTAGTTACAAAGCATCAAAAAAAGTAAATTAATGCTCTGCATATCTTTACATCAAAAGTTTTTAAGTATAAAATAAAATAAAAAAAAAAAATATTATTAAATAAGTATACAGAATGTGCAAGCTTCTATTTAAATTTTTTCACTCTTTTTAATAAAGAATAATGTTTTATACTTTTATGTAAAAAATATTTTTATTAAAGATTTATATAAAAATTATCTATTTAAAGTTTATACAAATCATTTTTATCTTTTATTTTCTTGGAATTGTCCTTTGTCCCAATCTTTCTTTCTCCCTTATGTAAGCACGCATTAAATTAAGAGTACTTCTAGCGCTTGCAAGTTAAAATGGTAATCAAACACACACAACATTACACATAAATTTTGATGGCAAGATTCAAACTTTTAAACTTTGAAAAATATTCGCATCAACCAATTATGATTTGATCTAATTCATCAAATTATAATTTTTTTATAAAATTAATTTAATGGATTAAGTAAAATCACATTAATTTATAAAATTAATTTTATATAATTCTTTTATAAATTTAACACTCTTCTTTAAATTTCTATTGCAAGCTTGATCTTTGCAGGAAAAGCCCAACAAACAGTTAATTGCAACAAATATACTTTGGAGGTGAAATACATTATTCCAAACAATCTTAATGATCATAATAAACATATATGTAAGGCTATACGGTGAAATCACTAATTTCTCAATTATTGTATTATTCATTGGAGCGAACTCTCCATTTGATTTTTGTTTGAGCAACAAATTCGAGCGAGTATTGAATGAACTCTATATCTGAGTTTTTCTTGCAATATGTTGCATGAACATCGAATGAATTTTCTCTATGATGTTCTTAAATTATAAATCCAGACTTTAGAAAGTTTTCCTTTTAAAATTAGGGCTGTAAATGAACAGAACTACTCATGAAAAATTTGAGCTTGACTTGTATAAACTCGACTCGAATTCGGTTCATTTAATAAATGAGTTGTTCGTGAACACTAATATTGGTTTGAGTATTAAACGAGCAAAACTCATATAATCTCGATTCAACTCAACTAAATTTAGGCTTGTAAATAATATTCATATAAACTCGATTCGACTCATTTTAAACTCGTCACAATACTCATAATATTTCTATATAGATATATATATATATACACTCTTACATATTTTTTCATTTCTTACTTATAATCTTTTATTGTATATATTTTATGGGTTATATTTATTAATTTTAATATTTTGTATAAGTAATATTTTGTTACTTTATGTTATTATGTATAAATAAAATATTTTGTTATGTACTTTACAATAATAATATATTAAGTTTACAAAAGAATTATGAAATCAAATATTTATAAAGAGTAATCAATTCTAATTTTAGTTTAAATTGATTAGAAAAAATAATCTCATTTGTGCTTCAGCCAACCAAAAAGAATGAATAATTGTGTATCAATTTAAATCGAGTTCGTATCAACTTGAATATTTTTTAATCGAATTCAAGTCGAGTTTGATCAGAAATTTCTAAAATTTTTTGAGATCGAGTCGAGTTCGAACAATGAAATATACTAAACAAACTTTTGATCTCCCGCTCAAATTTAATTCAATTTGGATCGATTTGAATTCCTACTCTACTAAAAATAGCAACAAATTTTTATTTCATCAAATCAGGCGAATACAAAACAAACCAACGGAAAAGGATTAACAACCCCGGATCCCTTTTGAATCTCTCCTTTTAACAACTCTGCAGGGAAGAAAATTGGCGGTATCGTGATGAAAAGAAAGTATATAAATAAATGTACCCGTTCTCACGGAACTTCAGAGTAAAGTCAAATTGACATGTTTTATTGATTAGTAAAAGGGCATTGAATTAGGTCAGAAGAGAATTTAATGGGGCTCCATATATGCAGCTAGCTAGGTATAGCTTGCTCCTGAACGCGGCCGCAGCCTGGCCCTGCACAATGCATTCAATTCGTAGCTACTCTTTTCTACTGCACTATTCGTATGGTAATTTGTCATAAAAAATAATAATATTATACACTACATTTTATCTTATATAAAAAAGTGATTATTTAATAATAATAAATATGTTATATTTTATTTAATATGATAAAAAAATAAAAATATAATATGATTTATAGAATTCTTGAAAAAAAAAAAAACAGTTCTCTGCAGAAGTTATGTTAGGTCGTGATCCCTTCCAAAAAAAAAAAATTGCAGTGCGGTGTAGTGCTGCGTGCATGCTGCATAGTGAGGGGAAAAAAAGAAAAGTAGTTGGACAGAGAGGTGGCTAGCCATTGGACTTTGTGCACAGAGAGAGAGAGAGAATGATTTAGTTATGATTGTGTCTTGCTGTTTTTAATGGTTCCCTAATCTCCATTCAATTGAACTAGGAAACAGGAATCATGGTCAAATGAGATAATCCCCCGCCGTGGAAACTCTCAATATTGACTTGTATAGCTCGTGACTTTGATCAGTCATACTTCACGTAGCGTATGCGTGCATGCATATATCCATGCATCCTATTTCGTTCTACTTATGATTGTGTAGAGCAATGTTGAAGAATACGCGGTAGCAGTTAGCATATCTGCCTCATATAAATAGTGTCATGTACTATTTATGATATTGTTCATGTGAGAGAAATGTGCTGAATATGCGTACTCCCCCTCATTTCTCAATTGTTTATGGTTAATTTTGTTCGAGTTTTAATTCACTGTCCACATCATTTTCATAAACATCTCCAATTATATAAATCCAACAGAGTATTTCGACCTAGAGAACTATTAAAGAGACTAGACACATAAATGAATTTCATAAAAGAATCACACATATTGAGTTGTGCCACGTATTCTCATCCCGTGTGTCTATTTTCAGTTAAAGGGAAGAAATTTTCTCTTCTATTGCATGACACCCAATCCCTCCACTCACCTGATCTCCTCCCTCAAGCAGTCCAGCCATCACTCACCTCACGCTGACAATCACCTCATGGAACTAAGCTACCGTCGAAGCCCTCATGCAAAAGCCCCTTTCTCCCTGCAACTCCCTCTCCCAAATGGGGAGAGTGCAAGGGGCAAGAATAGGGGAGGGACAGAAAGAAAGAGAAAAAAATAGGTGGTGATACTTGATATACTATCAATATGCCATATCATTGTATGAGATTCCATTGTATCTATATTATTTTTCTTCGACTTATGTCATCACCAAGACAATACAACTTCTTGATTTTGTAAGATGTTTATTTGTTTTAGTAGTGGATAAACATGTTTCAATCCCTATATTGTTACGTTTTGATGTTCTTGTTTAACTTAAATTAGGATGTACAAGCATCGAATGTGTGAATCTCCAACAAGATGATCAACAATAGATGCTTGTTGTAGGGGCAGCACAAAAAAATCTAATTTTATATAATCTACTTTATAAAACACTTTTGGAAACTTAATTTTCATTAAATTTTAATAATTTTGGAGTTGCCTTGCCCCTTAGTAGTTCTGCCTGTATTTGTTGTGCTAATAATTTATTAGTTGTGATCTCTTATTACAAATATATTCTTTCATTCATTCTAAATCCAAGTCGAAGGTAATATCAAATCTAATTCACTTGTTGAAATTTAAGAGTGTTTGCTCTGGTCACAAATAGATTATATAAAAATTATTTTGAAAATTAATATGATATGATATAATTTGTCAAATCACAAAATTATTTTTATTCTAAAAAATATCTAATAAATTACATAAAATAACATTAATGTTATGAAACTAATGAAAAATAGCAAATGATTAAAAAATTGCAAAAGAGAAGAATGAAGATTGAGAGATTACAAAATACTTTGTTTTTCAAGAGCTCAATATCACTCACTTCACTTCTTTTCTTATATCTTACAAATGATCTTCAAGACCTCTTTTATAGGCAACTTACATGGTGGTTATGCTAATCAATTCATATGCTCAACAACCAAGTGACAAGTACAACAAACTCTCACATGCCAACAACCAATACACATTTTGAGTGGTAGTTAATGGTCATCCACCTATTATGCAACACTCCCCATTGGATGACGATCTATAAAGAATCTGTCTTATTAAAATCTTGCCAAGGAAAAATTCAAAGGGAAAAAAAATAATGGCGAAAGAAAAATAGTACAGTATTCTTGTGTACCTCCAAGTGCTTTAAGATTACTTCATTAAAACCTTACAAAGGAAAATCCAATGGAACAAAATCTTAGCGAAGAAAAAAGAGTACAATCAGCACAAGTCTTCAAGACATTTACTCCCACTGAAAAGTGTATTACGATAGATCTTTAAGTCTTCACATTCTAATGATCTGCACAATTTTTTTTGAATGTCGCAGTTGGTAATGTCTTCTTAAATAATTCTGTCAGATTATCACTTGATCGTATATTTGATATATCCTCTTTTAATTTGAGTGATACAAGCAGTATTATCTTTATATAAAATTATTGGGCTATCATCGATCATAAAAGACCACATTTTTCCTGGATATGTTGAGTCATTGATCTCAGCCAAATATACTCTCTACTTGTTTCATGAATTGTAATAATCTCTAAGTGATTTGAAGATGTGAAAGATAATATTTGGTTCACAAACTTAGTAGAAATCTGATACCTGCAGTAATACTTAAATTTTTCCTGATAATATGCGTTAGTGTTTCAAGTAATAAGTAAACATGATTTCAACATATATAACAGTTTAAAAATTCAAACATAATTTCCATCTAAATAATAAATTAGAGAGAACATGATAATATTCTCATCTAAATTTTTCTCCCCTTCATTCGGCGTTATTAGGGAGACTTTGTTTATGTATGCCAGAAAGAGTATTGGAAACCATCCATATATGATAAAAGCTATAAAAGCTTGAATTCTAATTTTATCAGTTTGGCATAAAAACAAATCCGCTTGACATTATTGACAAACAAGATTTGAAGAGATTTGAAGGTTTCAAGTTGCTATTTAAATATAATTATTTTATCATTAGTTTACTCCAGATAAAAAAAAAACTCATATTGTTCATAGATCTAATTATTATTCATCCAGAATGATATTATGTTTGATAGAAATTGTAATGTCCCAAATTTAAACTATGAACCTTTTATACCTCAACCAGTCATATTTTTTCCTGAGGCTGTAAACACCATGATAGAAGCAGAGATATATCTTTTTAGTAAAACTGATCCTGAAATTGTTGCAGCATCAAGAACCCTCAGTGCTCAATATGCTGCATCTCTTACAACCATGTCTCAAAGGCTACTGGCGAGAATGAGTGAGGTTGATCATCTTAAAAATCAAATATCTGAGTTGCATCAAACGCTTGCAACTAAAGATAGGAAAAATAAAAATTTAAGATAAGAAAACAAGGAACTGAAGAAATTTGTAGACTAGTATTCTCGTGACCTGAAAACACGAATTGAATAGCTGGATCGAGAGAGAGCTCAAATACAAAGTCAACAACAGCAGCTAACGGCAAAGGTTCAGCGTTTACAAGAAAATAGGGATAGCTGCAATTAATCTCGCTGGCTTTTGAAATTATGCATCCAGCATATCTTATAATCTTGACTAAGTGATATTTGAAGAGATGATATTTTGTCTCGTTCTTATTTTCATTTCTATAAGAATCATCTTTAGTTTCATTTAGTTCACATCAAATTTTCTTCTCATATCTATAATTTATCTGTATTTGTATTCTTATTCTACAAATTATCAATGGCTCATCAATTTCCTTTCAATATTTCTCACGATCAACATATTAGATATCATTCACTTCAGTTACAAGTTGTTCTTGCATCTTCTGCAGGTGCAATGTTGCAGCAAGCGAATGATCTGGCTAATAAGTCAGATCGTGAAGCCGTATATGAGTTGATGACTCTCGCACTCAATACTCCTCCTCTATTGTTGGGTTTTCCGACCGGTTACAATTCAAAAATCATAAGATTGAGGAGTTTAACCAGAAGGTTTCATACTTCAACGACTCATTCAAGACTCTAACAACAAAGTTGTAGAGTTAAAATAACAAAATAAGGATTTAAAATTATTGCTTACCTCTTCATTTCGACTGCCAAATCTTTTAGATAAGGATGATATGTTGTTTTATGAAGAGCAAATGCATTTGAGAGATGAGGTAAAAAATCTCAAATTTTTGTAACTCATCTAGCATTTGAATAATAAGATATTTCCTTTTCAAATGCATTCTTTAAATTTATAGCAGTCATTATGATCTCTTCATCAACGTAATCTGCAATAATGATAAATTTGAATTCTGATAAAAATATATGGACATATAGGATTATTCTCAAATCCTTCTTTCAATAGATACTCGTTGATTCAATTATACCACATACGTCCAGATTGCTTTAACACATATAAAGATTTTTGAAATTTCATAAAGTACATACTCCTAAATGTACTTGGATTTGATGCTTCAAGCATTGTATGTCATGATCTAATAATCTTTATAAATATGCAGTGACCAGATCTATCAACTATATATCTAATTCTTTTGTAATCTGATTGTGATTGCATTCATAACGAGGAAATATGTTTCTTCATAACTAATATTGGGTTTCTGCAGGAAATCTTGTGCGACAAATCGTGCTTTGTACCGCACAATTTCATTTTTATCATTACGCTTTTGTATAAATACTCATTTATATCTAATAGGTATTACACCATTTGCTGTTTGGATAATAGGTCCAAATACATCTCGCTTCACTAGCAAGTTTAATTAAATCTCAATAGCTGCTTTCCATTTATCCAATCATTTCTGCATCGACACTTTTCAACGGTTTTTAACTCACATTCTTCATTACTTCTAGTAATGTCAAGTGCCATCTTATATGAAAATATGTTGTCGACAACAGTTTTATTTTTATCCATAATTTTTTCAGTACTCATGAAATATATTAAGATTTCATTATTTTCAAGTATTTGTTCCTCTTTAGAGAAAAATATTTCATGAAAAGTTTCCTCAGGAGGTTTATACTCTTCAGGAGTTTCTCTTCAGAAGATTTGTACTTTTCAAGAGTTTCTCTTCTATATAGAAAGTTTGGATAGATCTTATTACTTGTTTTGTAAGTACGATCTCTTCAAGAACACTGATTTAATTTCCTTTTGTTTTTCTCTTTTGCATCAATAGATTTTCAACACTTTAAGTGTGTCTTAAACTCATCTATTGTTATTTTAACAACTTGTCTTTTAGGGATTTCAATTATTACTTAAGCATTAACAGCAGTAATATATGATTTTACAATACCTTTAGTGTCAGTAAATACATCAATTAATTGATTTGCAATACTTTACAAATATGTAACCCTCTAAACTTTTGGTTCATTCATTTGTAAGAGGATCAAATTTAGATAGAATTTTATTATCCCAAGTAATTTATTATCGTGCTTCAGGCATCGATTTTTTGTTATTTCAAAACATGATAAAGTTTTACTATAATATATAAAAGCTTAGTATAAGTAAATCAAGTATTTGGCCATACAACAAGTACGTGGCCACTATTCAGTCATACCACATCTATGACAAACATATTCATCTTTCTATAAATAATTATTCTGTGGGCCTTTAGCATTCTTTGAGTTGGATCACTTCTGGTGATACGGTATATTATTATCATCTTTAGTATTATCACTTCTAGGACCAATATTTCTATAGTTTTCTACCACGTCTACACCTTTGGTTCCTTTGAAAGGATGTACCGTTCATTTCTGAAAATTGTGTAAATCCAATATCATTAATAGGACGTAACTGGTAATTTATTAACAAAAACTCATTATTTAACTCAATCACTTATAAGACAAAATAAAGTTCAGAATATTTGTTGAATTTTCGCTCTCGATATTGCTATTGCAGGATTACGTTCGAGGCATGAAAAATAATATATGTCTTCTTTTAAAATATCATCATCAGTGACTTTCTCACTACATAATTTTAATATTGAGCTGATTTTAAAGAGTGCAGAGTTATATTCACTACCACTCTTAAAATCTTACAACTTCAGGTGCAATAAGTCATAACGATCTTTTGGAAGAATTACATCTTCTGATGCTCTTATTTATCCATTAAATCATTTCACATAGTAAGATGTTTTTCACTATGAGATACACAATACGGTCCTGCAAGGACACGTGATTTTCTTTTTGATTGTATCTTTCAAATAGATCTCATCAAGGATCCTAGATAAATAACTTTTTTCAGAAATGTCAATAGTAATAAATCTCAATTTTATAAGATTTGATATTTTTTATATATATGAATCACAAAAATAAATTTGTGGATCTAAGAAGTATATTCACATAATCATCAGAATAAAAGAAGAATTTAATCAAGTAATATCAGCAATATTACCTTTTAGATCCATATTGAGGACTGCAAATAATATATTGAAAAACTTCCTTGAAAGACCACTAGTTTCAGTATCGATAGAACTTCATGCTGATAACGTATTATAAAACTAAAGAAAAATAGCAAATGATTGAAAGATTGTAAAAGAGAAGAAGGAAGATTGAGAGATTACAAAATACTTTGTTTTTCAAGAATTCAATATCATTCGCTTCACTTCTTTTCTTATATCTTACAAATGATTTTCAAGATCTCTTTTATAGGCAACTTACATGGTGGTTATGCTAATCAATTCATATGCTCAACAATCAAGTGACAAGTATAATAAATTTTCACATATTAATAATCAATTCACATTTTGAGTGATAGTTGATGGTCATTCACATAATATGTAACAATTAATTTATAAATTTATTTTTATATAATCGGTTCTCGACCATACCATGATTCAAACGCGAAAGCAATAGAAATACGAAAACAACAGGGTATCCAAGGAATTTTTTTGCGTTGAGAACAGGAAATAGAAGATATACTTTATAGGAATCCAAAAGACATGTAAATCACATGATGACAACCATGCAAAGGTCCCACCTTGGTTGTCTTCAACCTTCAAATCCCTCCCGTGAACTCTCCTTAGTCCTTGCCCAGCCAAAAACTGGGGTACCTCTTCACCTCCAAGCTCCACTAGTCCAAGCATCCTAAACAAAAAAAACAAAAAAAATGACGAACTTCACCAATGCTTTTCTCCGCCTTATTCCCTTGTTCTTTTCCCTGATCCCCATCTTCATTGTCCATCCCTCCTACGCTGCAACTACTAATCCAACTGAGCTGGTGCTCCATGTCTGCCAGCGGACCTCAGATTACTCCTTCTGTGTCAAGTCTCTCTACAGCGACCTCCACACCCCAGACGCCGATGCATACCAGCTCGCCTACGTCTCCTTCCGCCTAGCTTACCTCAATGCCACCGCCACCCAAAACCACATAACCACGCTTCTTAATCAATCCTCATCCCCAGGCCAGAGCCAGCTTCTCCATCAGTGTAGCCGCGATTACAAGAAGGCGACTTTCGCACTGGAACGGGCTTACAATGACCTCGACTCCGAGACCTTCTTCGAGTTAGGTGATTTCGCGGGTGTCGCCGCCCAGGCTGCCGCTGATTGTCAAGCCGCCTCCAACGGAACCTATTCCTCGCTTGCTCTCATGAATAACAACTTGAAGGATCTTTCCGAAATCTGTAATGTCGTCTCCAAATTATTTTCTGCATCTTAATGGGTTTAGCTTTTTTTCTTCATTCTACTCGAATAAATATTGGGGAATCATATTTTACATGAATTAATAAAAATCTTAAAGTTTGAATTAAAATAAAAATATCTTGCATTTAGACCAAGGCTCGAAACTAATGCTGCACTAAGAAGAGAAAAATCGTGGATTTTGTTCGTTTGGACCTACTAAAGGAAACAACTCGACCGCCTTTAGAGAAATGCTTCAGCACCGATTGAAGAACAGACTGAACAGTGTTTTAACTTCTCACAGCAATATCAAATTTTTACACCACGAAGAACTCTGTAAAAGCATGTTTATTAAAAAGGAAATTAAGGGGGAAGATCAAGTCATCTGAAAGATATAGGTTGCTTGAAACAAATTCCCAACAAATGATTCCTATACTGCGATTACTAAAGGATTTGCTACCTCTGACGTTCCCTCTACATGGTATACATATCTAGGAAAAACTTCAAGGAAAGGAGGCCATGGAAAGAAAAGAAACTGCGTAGTTATGAAAGTTGAATTCCAACACCACGAATCAATTCTTCTTCCCATTCTCCTATAAAATGGAACCTTAGTTGAATGTTTCGGCAGATGAGGGGGACTTACTTTGTATTTTAGAAGGGAGATCATCAGAAATGATATCCCAAGAAAGGTTCATCTTACGCCTTCGGTCCAAGAAGATAGGTCTCTGTGATGTTTTACCCAATTCAAATTTGCATGTTAATAAGGCCACGATCTCTGACATAGGGGGTCTGAGATTTGCATGATTCTGAAGGCACATGAAGGCTACATGGATTGCTACCAAAACATCCGTCTCCATAAACCCATCTTCTCGCATCTTCGGATCAACTAGATCAAGCACCTTCGACCCCTCATATAAATTTCATGCCTGTAATAACTATCTGAATCAGTAACACACTGTCTTGGCAAAGAAATTGAATAATGAGTATTAAATAGAAATTATGAAATGGTGAAGACCTACATATTCAGGGAGGTACTGCATTTCAGTTGCTAAACTAAAATCTGTGTTTTTCCTGCAACAAATGATTTCAAGGACAAGGACTCCAAAACTATAGACGTCTGCCTTTCCAGATAATTCTCCCCTTATAGCATATTCAGGTGCAGTATAACCTCTGAACAAAAGGGAAAAAAAGAAGGCAGTTACAAACAGTGTCAAACCTCTGCAAAATCACTAGCCTAAAAGATCATTAAAACGCTAGGAAGTCACTATATTGTGCATGATATTACTTTAGATGACATTAACACCATCAGAATCATTTCAATGAGGTGAGGAGATAAGCATCTCTTGGTCTCGAGTAGTGATAACTTCTACCTAAATACACAAATTCATAGCATTTTAACAGTTATATTGGGTGGGGACTTACAAAGTTCCATCAAATGTTGTGCTAAGATAAGGTTTATCTTCAGGGAAAAACCGAGCCAGCCCAAAATCTCCAATGCTAGGCTGAAATTTTTCATCAAGAAGAATGTTGCTAGCTTTGATGTCTCTGTGAACAATTCTTAAGTGTGAATCCTCATGTAGGTACTGCAAACCTCTTGCAATGCCAACTACTATCTGGAACATGGTGCTCCAATTCAGGAACTTATTATGTTTACCTGAATACAGGACCATGAAAAGTAATGAAGACAGTGAATAAAATTATTAAGGGCATTGCACATATTATGATAATTGAACTCTGCTTTCTTTTGTTGATCAAGCTGCAAGTGGTTTCAGAGGAAAGAAAGCCTGACATAAGTTTCTAATACAATTCCCAATTAAATATCACTTGATGATGGATATCTTCGAGTTTCAAAATTGTGTTCCAGAATCAAGAATCCCCACCAATATCATAGAATTTAATCATCAGAGAAGAAGGAAGTCAAGTAAATTATTTCTTAGTGCAGGCGATGTTATCCTTCAAGCAGAAGATTAATGATACTTCTCCAAATACCAAGAAAGAAACCAATAGGATAAGGCGGGGTAGAAAATTATACCATATAATATAAGGTCCAAGCTTCTATTCTTCATGTATTAATAAACAAGCAGCTGTTGAGGCCCATCATAGCAACATCCAAGAAGGCGAACCAGGTTCCTGTGTTGGATGCTCATGATCGTCCTCACCTCTGCAAGAAATTCCGACTCTCCTTGTCGGGATGTATCGAGGGACAATTTCTTCACTGCCACCAACCTCCCATCTTCTAACATTCCCTTTTAAGGGGGGAAAAAGCACAGATGAGTTTAAGATCCTGAAAACAAAATACTAAGTTCTGGTGACAGCCAAAAGAAAATTGAAAATATCACATATCAATTAGTGCTGATAAAGAATTTCAGTACTCAATAACGATTGTTTGGATAGGTAATGACCCAATGAAAATGATTTATCGCATGACTGAATTTCTGAATTGGAGACATCAACGAGATATCCATATCCTTCTGATCATAAATATATACTAGGCCACAGATACCAAAATTCACATCCATTTGTTTTCAGTATGCCATGTGACTAACATTCCACTATGACACATAGATTTTTTCAAACATTCAAGGTTCATAATTTTGCTAATACTAGTAGATAACTTCGACATGACTCTCTTGGGTTTGGCATCAAATACCAGATAAACAGGCCCAAATCCTCCTTTTCCAAGAAGATGATCAGGATGGAAATTCTTGGTTGCCTTCTTAAGTTTCTGGAAATCAAAATAGCTGACTGTTCGAAGATTACCGCTAAATAATTCTGCAGATGCTGCAACATTAAAAAAAAAAAAAAAAAAATGGTGTTCTTTCAGACGTGCTCTTATCCAAGATATTGTCTACTTTTCCAACCCCATCAGTTTTACTACCTACCTCGCTGCCTACTTATTCCTGCTACCAACTTCAATACCTCTAGTGGATTAACTTTTTTTCGAATGATTATGTTAAGGATTAGAAATATCACAAGCACGAGCAACCCTCCCAGAAAGAAGAACAAGCTGAAGAACCCCATTTAGCAGCAGAGGAGCTCTGCATCCGCAATGCAGAGGTCGCTGGATTGGTCCCTGCATCTGCATGCATAAAATTGTGAATCAGATTGACTGAAAAGAGTGAGATGGTTTTTCCAGTGTAGCAAACCTTCTAGTACTCGGGAAAGCATTTTTATCGGCGATGGTTCTACGACGTTCCCCGTCTTCACTTCTGTCGCAGTGATGAAATAACGGTAACATCAATTAGCAACAGCCATTTTCCCCATATCTCTCTCTCTCTCGGAAGTATTGAAGGTTCCAAAGAGAGAGGGGTGGGAGGGGGTAGAGAATGTGAAGCAGCTGTAACATCGAAATTATCGTGGGAATGGAATGTCGGACCAGACTATATCCTTTGTGTGAGAGGGTAAACGATAAGAATGGTCCAATTGTCCGTCTTTATGAACAGTAGGCTATAGATAAATCGAACCGGCGACGCGTTTTATGATTTTGAAAGAAGTAATATTATCATCCCTTTTATAACAATATTCGTCCCTTGTGATAAAATTATTAAAAAGAAAAAAAAAACTAATAGATATTTCCACCAAAATCTTATTTGAATGTTGAATTTTTTATAAATAGTAATGAGTTAAAAAGATGAAATGAGTTTAGTAAAATTTACATAAAATGAATTTAAATATATTTAAATATTAATATAAATTTAGATATATTTATGAAAAGTTAAAAAATGTTGTAGTTATCAAGTATCAAGAGATGTTAAATTAAAATTATTTGTGAATCTCAAGTATAAATTAGTTTTGAATTAATTGATATTTAGGCCCTGTTTGGATTGGAATCTCCATTCATTATTACTCTTTTTCAATTTTTAATACAAAAAATAAATTTTAATACAGTTTTTTCAAATTCTAATACAATTTTTTCAAATCTCAATTCACATTTATCAAATTCTGAAATAATAATTATATTAAAAAATAAACTAAATTATCTCAACTCATTTTATCTTCTAATTTAAATGGAATAGTGATTTGAGAATTGCTTATTTGAATATTAGACTCAACTTAAAGTTAGACTGAATTAAATTGATCTCAATATCTTCCAAGTTCCAAAAGACCCCCAGGGAATGCTTGTAGAATTTGGGAAATCAATGACATGTTCCTAAAAATGATAGACATACAACAGAATAATCATACTTTCACTAAATCAATACCCGTGTGAGTATATTTGATTATAAAGTATTTGAAAAACAGTTATATGTGTATCATAATTCATACTCGTGAATTATTTGTTTAATTTATTTATGTGAGGGAACTTAACTAAAATAACTTATTTAAGTATGGAACCCAACCTACGATCCAAATTCCATAAAACAAGAAAAAAATAAAAAACTATAATACGTATATTACACATATCAAAATGCGAGTTAGGATTGAAATTGAGGGAGTCAAAGTTGGATTGTTAGAGTGATTGTTTTAATAAAAACTCATTAGAATTTGTCTTTGAAAAAAACAAAACAAAACTATTCGGCTAAATGGACAGATGGGCTAGACTAGTCGGTTTGGCCCGACTTAGTTGATATAGGCTGGTCGGTGTTGGCCCCAACCTTATAACTTGGGCACTTGTTTTAGAAAGGTGGGTACGACAAGTCGAACTCCGAACCTATCTATTATCTATCTATTGTTTTATATAAAAGTAGAGTCATGATTTCGAAGTGATATTTTATCTATAAAAATAAATTATTATTGATAATAATTTAAATAAAAAATAAAATCTTAAAATTTTATATTTATAAAGCGGTAATTCTTTTTAAAATAATATTTTATTATAAATTATTATAATTTTTAAATTTCATTTCTTTTATAACATATAAAGATAAAAATTAATTGATTCAAATAAGAAAATGAATAAGATACTCAACTATTGCAAAATTGATTTTAAGTGAGAAAATCCTAAACTTTAAATAAAAATTGCGCCGTCGGGAGGGGGTTCTCCCAGACCCCCCCCCCCTCTTTCTCCCCCTTTCCTTTCATTTCTCCTCCTCATCCTCCTCTTCTTTCCATTGCTTTTTCCTTTCCCTCCGGTTTTTCATTCATTTTTCTATCTTCTCTTCTCGCCGCCTCCTTCTCTTCCAGCCCATCTCTCCTTCTCCATTCTTTCTTCTTCTATTTGTTGGTTTTGTGTTTTGGTTTTGGTTTTGGTTTGCAGGGACCGAGACGGATCGAAGAGGTTTTGGTCTTTTGGGATCGACTAATGCAACGTCTTTTGGCGGGCTGGTTTTCACACGCGACCCGCCGCGACCCTTCTAGGGCGTCGATATACTAGCCACGATGAAATCGCGCCTTTTGGAGCAGCGCAAACTTACGCGCCACTCACAGTGGGCAGCTGTTCTTTGTGCACCACCTTGGAGAGGTCCATCACAGCCACACGCGAGATCAAAGGATCCAGGGCACCGGCACCAGTTGTCCGGCTCTCCAACACCTCTCCAAAGGCGGCGCGTGGTCTTCACGCGCCACTGACGGCCGTGGTTTCCTGTGTTGTCCATTTACTTTCCTCTAAGGTTGAAAACAGATCAATAGGATCGGGTTTTCTCATTTTAATGTTAATTCTATCTATTTAGCTTTAATAAAAACCAAAAAAAATTAGTCTTTAGGACTTGTTGTCCTTAGAGTTTTGTCCTCTAGTCCGTCTTGGTACAGTAGTGGGGTTTGATTTGAATTGTTGTTACTCTATTTTAGAACAGAGTTAGGCTGTCTCTCAAATGTTTTTAAGAGTTTTTCAGTTAGGATTAGATAATGTTAGTCACTTTTAGTGTACTAGGGAGTTACAGATCGTCGTTTAGTCAACTTGTAATGTATATTTCAAGTTCGTTTGTAATGCCCGTTATTAATGAATAAAATATAGATTTCATCCTAAAAAAAAGATATAAATTAATTCAATATTCTACTTCAAAATTATTATTTTAATTTTTATATTGTTTCGTTAAAATAAAACATCTTATAATTCATTTTGGATTTCTTCACTATAAAACTCTGTCTCTCTTTTAGGCTCCGCTTGGATTTGGAGATGAGATGAGTTGAAATGAATTTAGTTTATTTTTTAATATTATTATTATTTTGGGATTTGAAAAAAGTGTGTTGGGATTTGAAAATTGTGTATAGGAATTTGTGTTTTATATAAAAAATTATAAAAATATAATGATGAAATGAAGATGAGTTAAGATGAGATACAAACGGGGCCTTAATCTCCCTTCCTCATATATAATATACTCAATAATCTACATTACACGAATTATAAGGTCATTTCATAATAAACCACGAGGGAGTAAGCAGTTCCTTCCTTACTTCCTTCCGTCCTTCTTTTTAATATTTCAACCTAAACGAAAAGAGACGCCATGTACGACAAGATTTCATGAGGGCAACATGACCATATATATATATATATATATATATATATATATATATATATCTTCTGACTTCTGAGTAAGGAGTAACATAATTTATTTAAGATTAATTATGTATCAAATTATAAACAGCCGTCACTTATTTGTTAAAATGAATGTTAATTCTGCATTTAAGACTATATTAGAAGATTATACGTCTCTGATTAATTACAGTATAGTTAGGGTCATAAAACTGTTGCATGGATGGTGAAAATTTTACCTCGAAAGTCTAAAGTTCAAGTGGTTGGGCGTTAGAACCATCTTTGATTAATTGGAGGTGTATCTTCTAAGGATAAAGATCATAAAGTCCCGCATCGACCGCACATTTTCTAAAGAAAGTATCATCTATTAATTAG
The DNA here is from genome assembly GCA_036559045.1 of Platycarya longipes. Taxonomy (NCBI): domain Eukaryota; kingdom Viridiplantae; phylum Streptophyta; class Magnoliopsida; order Fagales; family Juglandaceae; genus Platycarya; species Platycarya longipes. The sequence goes on from CM071796.1 coordinate 30,148,802, forward strand.
TATACGTAGTGTGTGTAAAAAATATGTAAAAATAGCATCTTTTAAAAACACTATATTCACTTAATTGAACAAAATCAATCAAATATTATCATATCAGCAATATATAAGATGATTATACAAACAATATATCTAGATAGATAATATATGCATCCTTCGCATTTGACTAACAGATATAATTTTTATTTATTTATTTATTTTATATATTTTGGGAAAAATCATTTCTAGATCTCTTGGTTGTGTCGTATCAGTATTGAACGTACGTGCCACGTAGGAATTCCAGCCTCCAGGCCGATTCGTAATATGACTCCTAGCTACCAGCCTCATGTAACACCATAATTGGAATTTGGAATCTTAATCCTACATCGCATATGTGCCTTTCAATCTGCTCTAATTTGGGTCTAATAGTAATTATTGCTACCACAGATCATCGATCATTCTTTCATTTTGAATGAAACTTCCCATCCTTGTTTTCCTCTTTATATATTGATAATGGCTTCAAATGCATTGCGCATTACCTTACTGATCAGATAAGATTATTTGTATGCATCATTTAAAAGAGAAAATATTTTTAATTTTTTTTATTCAATCGTTATTTACTACAAGAAAATAAACATTTTATGACGCCAAATTTCGTCGTAAAAAATAAAAAAGAACATTACAAAAAATTATTTTTAACAAAAACAGTCATTTTGATCGCAAATATTTGATCACTATATATAAACACAACACATGTTTTATATATTTTTTTAAAAATAAAATACAAAAATAAACTTATAGGGCCCATTAATAATGTGCCAACTTTGCACGAAAGCAAAAATAGTTGACCTGCGTACGAATATTAAGGCTCGGTAGAATTGACATTTTCACCTAATTTATCTACAGAGAGTTCCTTCAATTAAATGCAATATTTTTTATTCGCAGCTTTCTTACTTTGAATCTATATATAAGTTAATTCATGTATTTTGACCTTGATCATGGTTACGGATATATAATATAGAGTAATGATTTATACAAATTTTACTTGTACAAATTTATATGTATAAGTTTTTTATAAAAAGAATAAAAGAAAAATTAATTTTTTTCCCATAAATTCTACCTTTTTACAAAAGACTTATATAAATTTTATTGGAATAATACTTCTTCATCATAGCATTATTCTTAACGCTACTAATAGGTACCAGATCAAGATCGACCGGCGCGCACCGGCCGGAATTAATTCAGAATTAAAGCAACGATTAATAATTTAATATACACAAACAAACAGAAACACGACTTTGATGAACAAAAAAAAAATAGAAACACGACAGCTAGGGTAGCCGTACCACGTGCGGAGATTGAATTGTTGCAAGCCTTGTCATAGCCGGCAACCGCGTAGGGCAGGGTAATTCATGAAAGAATAGTTATCAAAACCTAACTGATGAGCAATGATATTTAACACAATATATTTCACTTAAAGTGAATTTTTTTTTTTGTAAAGAGATATTACTTTTTATATGATATTTTACTAAACTACTCTTCATTGTATAATGTACTGTGAAAAATGACGTGTATTTATCATTTTTCAACCTAATTATAGGAGAACACTTGGATGTGATTTCATTAGCTGTCTTGACCCCTACTCCACCCTCTAATTCCCACCATAGCCGAGTCAACTCAAATCTCTTTCAAACTGGCCCCATGCATGCATGCGTTTTTCCAAACCACTTTAACACCTCCACTCATGCCCACTTATTGGCTTGGCTTCTCCCATACACCCCCCACCTCTATATATATATATATATATATATATATATATGTATAGATTCTGACCACCATTTTCCCATGCACTTCAACCCACCTTTTATTTTCCTCCGCCATCTTTCTCAGAACTTCAAACTAATCATGGTTTCTCGTTGTACTACTTTTGTTGTGATCAAGAATATGGCTATGGTTTTTGTTCTATCCAGCTGCCTTTCATTGGCAGCATCGGCCGGTAATTTCTACCAAGATTTTGACATCACATGGGGCGATGGACGCGCAAAGATACTCAACAACGGCCAGCTTCTCACGCTGTCTCTTGACAAGAACTCTGGCTCCGGTTTCAAGTCCAAGAATCAATATTTATTTGGCAAGATCGATATGCAGCTAAAGCTTGTACCCGGCAACTCAGCCGGAACTGTCACTGCTTACTATGTAAGTATTTCAAATGCCCCTTTTTTTTTACAAAAAATCTATGCGTAAACTCCTTGCGCACTCCGATGATGTGAGTTATGTCGTTATAACCACCTTTATAACATTATATAAATTAATGTTGCAGCTATCTTCTACTGGGTCAGCTCATGACGAAATCGACTTTGAGTTTCTGGGTAACCTAAGTGGAGACCCATATGTTCTTCATACTAATATATTCACACAGGGGAAAGGCAATAGAGAGCAACAGTTCTATCTCTGGTTCGACCCCACCAAAGACTTCCACACCTATTCCATCCTATGGAATCCTCAAACCATCATGTCTGTAGCGCTCGCTCGCTCTCTCTCTCTCTCTCTCTCTCTCTCTCTCTCTCTCTCTCTTACTCTTCATATTTCCCTTAACATTTTTATGATGCTTTTATATATATACAGCTTCTCTGTGGATAGAACTCCCATTAGAGAATTCAAGAATTTGGAATCAAAAGGAATACCTTTCCCAAATAAACAAGCCATGTGGATATACTCGAGCCTCTGGAATGCCGACGATTGGGCCACAAGAGGTGGACTGGTGAAGACAGATTGGAGCCAAGCTCCGTTCACTGCCTCTTACAGAAACTTCAATGCCCAAGCTTGCGTTTGGTCTACAGGTTCCTCCTCTTCATGTTCATCTAATAATTCCTCCGCTAACTCATGGTTGTCGGAATCCCTTGACGCGACGGGGCAAGGAAGAATCAAATGGGCGCAGAAGAATTACATGATTTATAACTATTGCACCGATATCAAGCGCTTCCCCCAGGGATTCCCTCCCGAATGTTCACTTTCATGAATTATAATTTAATGTAACATATAATTTATTACTACTTTCGTTTATCAGAATTTCACATGCTATTATAATTATTATATATATTTCAAAGGAAAAAACTCCATAGAAATTCCTTTTAAATGTTTTACTTTTTATTTTTTACATGGCAACCGAGTTTGATACGAAAGTGATCTATCACATCAATTAATGTGGACGTATAAGAGCGCGGCTTGAGCAAAATTCTGAACTAATGAATCTACGATTCTTATTCATTTTGTTTTTTAGAGTTTTATGATTCATTATGCATTTGATTAAATTTGTAAACTAAATAAAATTGAATTTCTATAAAGCGAAGCAAAGTGTATGGCACACACACGAACACCATGCAGGACATAGCATAAATGAGACCGTGGGTCATTCGTAAAACATATATGCTTAACCTTTACGATGCTATTTTTTGGGTGACTCACCAACCGGCCCAGTAATAATTGATGACAGAGTAATATGAACCAATCAAAGTCATTAGATTTGGTAGTTCTTCATTGACTTCTCTCTTTACCCCTTTGAATATATTTGACTTCTCTCTTTACCCCTTTGAATATATTTCTAAATGGGTGTGCACTTCAAATAGGAAAGGGCTGGCCTCCCACTCTCTTATGCAACAATTTTTAACTTAGTCTCGCTTGGATTCGGAGATGAGATGAGTTGAGATGAGTTTGGTTTATTTTTTAATATTATTATTATTTTAGAATTTGAAAAATATGTGTTGGAATTTAAAAAAGGTGTATTGGGATTTGAAAAATGTGTATAGAAATTTATGTTTTGTATAAAAAATTATAAAAATATAATGATGAAATGAAAGTGAGTTGAGATGATCTCAACTCACTTTCCAATCCAAGCAGCCCCCTTGAGTTGGGTGGTTCGTGCAATAAGCCTCTCTTGACCGTACCTTTCTCGATTGTCTTTATGAAAGTCTCTCGCCTTTCGAGATCTGATGTATAATCATCAACTCAACCAGATCTTCTTGTTTGCTAGCTTTGATTAGGCTTCCAGATTTGATCAGCATTCCACGCGTGCAGCCCTACGAGATTTGACCTCTTATCAACTGGTTGGGTGGCAATAAAGTTAAGAGGCGCAACTAGAAGAGTTGGTCCTATATTTCCTCTTTTTTTGATTTTATTGTAGTTTTCGAAGTCCTTCTTGATTGATGATCCCCATTAGTATTAATGCTAATTAGCAGCCTTTATTTTTTGGAAGACGAGGTACTCATGTACCTCGTATCAGGAGGGGTCTGTACCTCCTTTAATTTAGCCAGATAGAGCCCCATGCTCATAGAGTTAGAACTAGTACTGCTACCGTGGAATCATGTAATGTGTGTGTATATACATATATTTATATATTTATATATATATACTAGGTAAAAGAAACGTGCAATACCCATTTGCTTAATTTAATTATATATTTATATTTAAGAAATTATATAATTTTTATAATTTTTATGATTTTATGATGATTTTTTGTGTGATTGCTTGAGTTTAATTTAAGTTTTAAATTTTGAGGTTCTTAGATTATTTTGAGGACTGTTGGAAATAATATATTGAAAAAGAAGTAATATACTTTTTATATATTGAAAAATATTTAATGAACAAAATATAAAATACATCTACAAAATACATCTCCAAAATTTAGTAGCACATTTGTCTAGTTGGATTGAACAGATCATTATTCAAAGATAATAAAATTTTTATACAAAAAAATTAGAAATGAATTACTATAATAATTACATGTTTGTGTACATAAGAAAATACTTAGCTAAAAAGAATGGAGGCAACAAAATAACATCTGTCAATGCACTTACAAAATAAAACCCCCACGCCCGCCCCCCTCCATCCCATTTCAGTTTCCCTACTCTTGGGACCTTCATACCTGAGAAAATATTTTGCCAAACAAGAAGTTGCTGTGTATGGACAAAGTTGATGGAAGATTGGCATGTTTGGCTGTTAGCTTCATTCAGAGGAAAGAACATTTTCATTAGTTGATGTCGTCCTATATGAACAACAAAGAATATGCTCATCGCTGTCGTTAGGCATAATTAGATGCAACGTTGAAGAGATATATTCAAATAGTACAATCCACAGAATCTTCCATAAGCCAAAAATAAGGCTAAATGTCATTGAGATTTGTTTTTTAAATTATAATTAATGCTTAGGAATCAGGATTGCAGTTTTTGCTCTCGTTTATTCTTTTATTTGAAATTATGAAAATATGATGTCAAAGGATGTGTTTGTGGAGGTATGAATATAGGTGCAGGACTTTCAGATCTCTGAGGGAATATTGCCCCGCCATGCTAAAATAGATAAGTATCTTCACTTAGAATTTCATAATATTGTAATGGCCATGAAAAGGGCAAAGTCAAGCAAATTTAATGAAGCATAAAAGGTGCTTCTTATTTCACCATTCATACTAAGTATCTTCTCAAAAAGGTACTTGAAGAAAAAAAATATTTGCTAACGTACCGACAATATGCAACATAATACTATGGATATCTTGCCCTCAGTCCACCAAAAGCTTCTTGCCAAGTATCTATCAGGATCAATATCTTCTCTTTGACATGAAAGTCAGGCTACAATATACGAAAGATATACTTTTAACATATTTGTCAAATGAAAATAAATACGACATTCATTTCGAACCAAAATATTCTAAAAACGTTATTGCCTTCTTTTTTACTATCTTTCACCATCTCATGAAGAACATCCTTCTCTGCTACATGCATATGACAACGTCCCCTTAATTATTTACGACTGTCTCCAATAGTTAGAGTATGGCAACCAGACCAAATATAACCAAATTAGTGCTCCATAAGAAAAAATTTGTCAAAATATGACAAGCTATATAACAATTATATCACTGAAGCCTAAAAATGATGAGATTTCAAAATAGAATTCAGGCAGACGTCTAGAAGATCAAATCAACTAAAGCACTGGAAAGTTTGACATTCTCATCAAGTTTGTTTTAGGATGGATACAAACATACAAACCTTCCTCTCCCCCTTTGACAATTGGTGAAAAGAAAAAGAAAACGAAAAGCAGCGTTATTCACCCGTGGATAAAACCCATTCCGTCCTCTGGCATCTAATCCAAAATTAGTCAAAATTAAGGGACAAGAATATCCATTACCTTCCCTTAGTTAAACCAATATTCATCTGATCAGCTCTCCCTCTATTTCTCCCATCTCTCAGCCACCATAATTGAAAAAGAACCTGAGTCAGGTAAACCACAACAGAGAGATAAATAGCTCAGAGAATAAGTGAACATCAATGAAACAAAAAATAATACTAAAAAAATTTGAAATCTTTACTCACCTTAATTTGAAATCTTTGTTGTCAAGTATGGATTTGGAATTTTTTTAGGATATTTACCATATCCTAAACAATAAACCTCTATGAAAAGGTTAATATCTCTCCTACGCACTTAGTTATTATAAAACCCATAAGGCAAGGTACGACATTTTGGATGTTCAAAACCTAAAAAATGTAGGCGGCATAAATAAATTAGCCAAAATTAAAGAACAACAATATCCATTATTTTCCTTTGCTTAAACCATTCATTTGATCGGCTCTCCCTCTGGTCTCCCATCTCTCAGGCCCTTTTCCTTCTTAAACCATTTCACGGAAAAGCGTTAAGATCCCAAAAGCATCTCCACTCTTTTCTCAACCAGAAATCATAGAAAAGGGGTTTTGAGGGAATCAACTCACATGGACGAACAATCAAGCATTAATTAATAGAATTCACAGCAAATTGTGCGTAGTTCCAACGCTAAGAGATGGAATAGGAAGCAGAAAAGGCTTTTTCTGAAATAAATGATACAGAAAGAACTTACGAAAAATAAGAACGGAGTTAATGAAAAACAACAAAAAACCATTAAAATCGAACCATAATTGCTTTGGTTTCCTCTTGGAGTCTAGAATGAACGGATCTTGTTTTTACTGAAAGAGGGAGAGGGAGAGGGAGAAAGAGCGAGAACGCAGAGAGAAAGTATACAAAAAACGAAGAGACGCGAAAGTGAAAAGAAGAAAATATAGACGAACTCAAAATAGACTAACGGAGAGTTAACGGAAAATAAACAATTTTGTTAAATTTATATTTTTCCGTTAAAATAAGATTTTTTTATTAGATAACCATTTTATATATATAAAAATATATTTTATAGAGAAAAACTAATGGTATTTACTTTAATTTGCTCCTAGTTCTATCATTTTCATGCAAACCACTAGCTAATAGCTACAAATTTAAAGCAAGTCACGTAGATATTAAAAGGTGTTCATACCACCATATATTTAGGATATTTAATGGTATATATATATATATATATAGGAAAGTGTACTACGTACGTACCGGGCCTCAATATATCTTATATTGCATATATGTAGCAATAGTACACGCATTTTTATATATAAATTGTAAGCAAATAATAATTTTTGTCCTCCATTCATCGAAACTCACTTTTTTCCTTTTTTTTCTTTTTTCAAAGAAGTGGATATATTCTAACAGGGACGATGTTAGTATGCCGCCTCCATTTTACCGCTTTCTTGCACCGCTAGGCCAAATCTTATATTTATATATATATATATTTTATCACTAATAATTACTTCATTACTTATTAAGTAAAAAAAATATACATATAATGTTAAAATAAGATTTCAAAATTAGTGAAAATAATAGACTTATTCTTCGAACAGATGATCGTACAAAAGATCACACATGAACAAACAACCTGCAGTGGTCGGCTATCCAAATCAACGGCCTTTATGCTCTTCAACTGGCCTGGCAATCACCGAAGCTCTTACAGATAGCCCGAAAGAACGTTCGGAGCTCAGTCCCAAGTTCTTTAAGGAGCCGGCCCAGTCTCTTTAAATATAAATTTTTTCTTGTCTAATTTTATAAATGACCTCGTTTCTAATTCCACAAAAGACAAAAAGATACTGAAATTTGAATAACCTCCATATGAACTATAACACACCAGAAAAAAGGACCCCTAGATTTTCACCTTTCATTAAAATTGTGTTTTTGGTGTTTTTTTGTTTTTTTTTTTTTTTTTTAAGGTTATTTGCATTTTTGTAGATTATTAGATTTAGTTCAGTGAGGGTGAACTTCTATATTTTTAATAAAAATCAGATGTCTCGCTTATTATCAAAGGGTGTCAAAGACTTTCTTTATAAAATCTGATTTGTATTCAGAAATGAGATGAGATGAAATAAAAAATAAAAAATAAAAAATATATATTATTATAATATATTATTATAATATATTTTTTTAATATTAGTTTTGTTTTGAGATTTAAAAAAAAGTATTTGAAAATTTGAAAAAAATGAATTTTCTATTATATTTTGTATGAAGATTTTAAAAAAATATAATAATGAGTTTGAAAGGAATTTTAAATTTTTGATTGTATCTCCGTAAGCAAATCAGGCCTATTCTATTCTCATGCCTCTACACTTCTTACTGCTTACATGAAAATTCTATTCCAAAAACTCCACAGAATTGAGGCAGCATTTTCCTAGGTAATATATTCAGATCGAGGAGAGCTAAAAATGACACAATCAAAACACTTGAAAACAATAGAACACAGCAAAATATAATGGCAGCGGCTTCAAGATAATTCTCAATATCAATGAATTAAATGTTAAATATCAACCTGAAGCCTGAAGGCATGCGCATCAAGTCAATGTAACATTAGATTTCTGCTGAACGATCAAAACACTATCAAAATCAAAATAAACTTAAGCGTTCTGAAGACAACAGAAACCAAGCAACAAAGGAAGTGCACGAGATGGGGGAATCTTCAAGCATAAGAGGATGATAACCAAAAATAAGAGAAAATTTTCCAAGAATACATGACCGCAAAAGCATGAAAGCTACCTTTTTCTTTCGTACTTCCTTCTTTTGGCTCGAAGCACACAATTTATCTACTAGGTAGAACAAGATTTCTTTTTCTTCAGGCGTTTGACGGTCGGAGAAATGGTTTTTATTGCCTTACGAGCTTTCTTTGCAGAAACAGTTCTCTGTTTCACCTTTTGAGTCACATGAGGGATCTCCCTGATAGGACCTGGAGGTACCCCTTTCTTAAGTGCACTTCCTCTAGGCGTAACAGAGGGAGGCAATCTTAGTCTTTGAGCAGGTAAGGGACACTGTGGTTTCCACACCAAATTATTCTTCATGGAAAACCTTACCTTCTTTACAATCTTTCCCCCACTCTTAGCACCTGTGCCAACTTCAACATCTCCATTATTTAGCTCGGGATTTTGGGATTTCTGTGTACCCATGCTCTTTGCTCTCTTTCTCTTCTTGGATGCAGTACCATTAACTTTAATTTTGGGCAACTCGCAGGCACTTGGAACTTCAATATCCAAACCAACTTCAGCAGCAACGTTTTCAAACTGCATCTGGAGGTTGGAAATCACAGATTCATTTAATGTTACGAAATTCCCATCACTAGCATATTCATCATTTGAATTATCCCAATTTGCAATGGCTAGATGGTTGTTCTCATTCTCCGCATGACTGTTCTCTAAAACCATATCAGAAATCTCATTCTTCTTCAACGGCTGCATCTTCTTAGACTTTTTGCCAATGCCACTGCCACCAGAGTCTTTCTTCTTTTTCCTGCACTTCTTCAGAGGCTTATCATCAGAAGACACATTCACAGCATCCGCAGCAACCTCACTAGGGTTAGAACCAGCTACTTCCATCTTAGTGCTAATAGAAACCAAAGTTGGTACTTCTTCATCATCTTCAACAGCATCAGGAATCGAAACCTCAATCCCAGAAGACTCCAAATCCTTCTCCAACTTGGAAAACTCCTCGTACAAACCAAACAACACCTTCCTATTCCCCTGACAGCACTGAATCGAAGAACCCAATTCAAAAAACTTGCTCGAAAACCCCATGGTCAATGCAATTGTCCCAACCACCACGGCTTGATCACCCGAATCAACCTCATCCCCCACTTTCTTGATCTCCAATAACTTTTTCCCCATTTCTAACAACTCTTCAAACATACTAGACCTAATCTTCCCTAGCAACACTCTATCAGGCAACTTCCCCATCACAGAAACAAACGGTTCCAAGAGAACCTCTACTATTTCGGAGCGAACCGGAAGGAACAGCCGGAGGCAATATGGTAATTAACGCCAATGCCACGAAACTTATCGTCAGAAAAGAAAGTCGTCTCCACCAACACACACATCAAGCGCCTCGAAAGCTCCAAGTCCCACAAATTGTTTTTCAAAAAAACGAAAGAATGGTGCAAAAACCTTCGAATCAAGAGGTAGAACTTGTCTAACCTGAGGGCGTCGATACCGGGCCACTCGCGGCGCATGGTGAGGAGGAAGACGGAGAAGTAGTGGAGAGAGAGAGGGAGATGGAGGAGGAGAAGGAGAGATGAGAGGCCATCGATGAGGAGGGACTGGACCGGGAGCTTGTCGGCGTGCTAGACGCAGTAGAAGAGGGCCTTCCAGAGCTTCCTCATGTCGTCCTCAGGAAGGTCGCGTTGGGATGGAAGCCAAGTCTTGAGGAGGATGCAGAGGGCTTTGTTTCGAGTGCTCTGGTTGCAGGCGCCAAGCTGCTTTATTAGCAAGATCCCTTCTTCAACTTGCGCTCCGTCGCCCATTGATCTCAGGCAACAGATTTGATAAGCCCTAAAACTACAAATTTTGGGGGATTAGCTTAGAGGAACAAAGAGTGCACAATTTTACAATTTCAGGACACAAATAAGTTCCGAATGATTCGGATGATGCAGCAGTAGCACGCTAGCAGCAGCTGCGAATGGGACCTTGATCTTTGCCCGACGGTAGGGTGCAAAACCCCAGGGACTGTTGGCCTTGCAATGCACCGGATATTCTAATTCTGCGAACGGACTGAGAAGGCCGTCGGGCATAATTCCAGGATAATGATATGTACATATTTATTATTATTATTATTATTATTTGATTTAAAAAATATATATTTTACTTAATAATTGAGAAAATAAATATTAATAAAATTGTATTTTTTTATTTTTTAATTATTAAGAAGGTTAAAAAAATAATTAACAGAAAAGGATAAAAAAAAAATTAAAAATCAAATATATCATAAATAGTGGATAGATAATAAAAAAATAATTTTCCTATCACTACTGATAAGTCTGGCTTTCATCGGTAGCTTTGTTTGGAAACTAACAATATTTTATCTTATTTTTAAAAAATTATAATTTTATTTTTAAATATCACTTAATAGATTTTTTTTTAATTATTTTAATAATTATTTTATTTATTTTAAATTTTTATATAAAGACAAAAATTAATATTATTTTATAAAGCTTTAAAATAAAATTATATTCTAATAATATTTAATTTTATATTATTTTTATTCAAATCTTTCTTATTTTTTTAAAAATTTAATAAAATATTTTAACTCAAACACTTCTATTATTATTCAAAATTTATTTTATTTTTATTTACAAAATTCTCAATCCATCGCACTTTTCAATCATATCCAATAACCTTTTTGCCTTTGAGGGTTGTTAGCCTCGAATATTGTAAAAGTTAAAAAGATATTTTTTTCTTAAATCGGTAGGTAAAGGACACAAGTTATATCACTTAAAAATTAAAAGATTTGTTTTGTAAAATTTTAATTTTAAAATTTCACATTTAAACAAGCAAGATATGATAATAATGAATTTGTTTTTAATTCAAATAAAAATAGGTCAATCACTTTTGACCTATACCTTGTTATAACTTGTTAGTAAAATTATACTTATAATTATATCTAAAAAATAAAATTATTAAAATTGTAATATCAATTTATCATCATCAAAACGAAAAAAATCGTTAAACCCAAAATTTTAAGTTTTATATAATTATATCTTTACATATAGATTTTGATAACAAGAAGTGAATTTAACTTTCAAATTCAATTTATCTATAGAATGAAATCAAGCACATCAATAAATCAAATATAAGTAAGAAAATGGAACAAGTCAATAAAATAATGCTTTTAAATTAATCATGCAGATCTCTTGATAAAATTTAAAATTAGATTAAAGTTCATAATTAATTTTTTTTCATAAAATATCAAATTGAATTTTTTACATATGCATGATATAATTGTAAGTGATTAATGCATTTTTGACATATATAAAAAGTAAATAATTTTATTTAAAAATATAAAAAAATGATTGATACTCTTTTGACATATGTAAAGAGTAAAAGATTTAATTTGAATGTTTTAAAAAATAAATGAGATTATATTTGACAATTATAAAAAAGAAAAACTTTTATTTGAATATTTTGAAAAATAAATAGTATTGTTTTTTTAATATATGTCTTATATGCCTATAAATAATTCAACTGAGATTTTTAAAATCATAACAAGAGTTTACATACATCAATTACTAGATTGTAATATTTATTCGAAACTTTCAATCTCTCTTTTCTCAATATTAAGCTTTTATCATTGTTCATTTTGAAAGAGATATAATTGATGTTGTATTGTTCATGTGTTACTCATTAAGGAATATTTTCTCATAATCTTTATCAGTAAAAAAATGTTTATAATTATCGTGTACAAAAAATGTGTTCTATATAGAAAATAGTTAAATCACCAAATGTACAATGGCCAGTTATTATAAATATAGATGATGTTCCATACTAATTCTTTGTAGTAATATTGTTTAAAGGTATAATAAATTTCTATTTCTGTTGGAAAAATAAAAATTTAAGAATTCTTAAGAAATAATTTGAAATAAAGACGTAAACACTAAAACTGAATCACGTTTAAATACTAAACTTACTTCTCTCTTATCTTTCTTCTTTATATTTATTTTTATTTAATATTTTATTTATATTTTATATTATATAGTTGCCAGTACAATATAACTCGTTTATTTATATTTTAATAATTCCCATTCATTTTCCCATGCATTAGTCATCTAGACGGTACAATTCTAAAATCTCAAAGCGAGGAGAATTGATTATTTTAATAAAAGATATAATTTTTTTTTCATATTTTATTAAAATTGACAATATTTATATTTATTTTTAATTAGTTAAAAAAACAATGGAAAGTAAGTAGAATTATGTCAGCCCATGTCAAGTAACACCATAACAATCCTTTTTACTATTTTACTACTGTGACTTTTACAAAATACCCGCTGTTGTTCATCCAAATTATAAAAATGCCCAAATCACAGAGTCTTCCTCCCATATGCACAGCCGGTACAGTATGAGTTTAACACTTCATCTTGAATAAATAATGAATAATGGTAGGATTATATTATATTTATTATGTTATAAAATAAAAATAAAAATTATTATTACAAGAGAAAATATAAGAGAAAATATTTAGAATTCTTTCTTTTTTTCTTTTTCTTTTCTTCCTTCTTTTTTTGTTTTTTCTTTTCTTTTCTTCTTACTTTTCTGTTCTTTTTCTTTCTTCTGATACTTCCGTTTCTGTGTACATATGAACGAACCAAACTCTCTATTTAGATGGGGGAGACATTAGATAGTTGGGGGCATTCATAGCCCCTTTTACGACTTTTATATATAACATTTCTTCTTGAATGATCATCTATAAAGAATATGTATTGTTGCCCAGATGACTAACACAAGAGGGGGGGTGAATTGGGTTATATTAAAAAATTAATACTTATAAACTAAATATACAATATAAAATATAACCAAAATATAAAGCAGTAGGAAATATAAAGAGTAGGGTAAGAGAAAGCAAACTCAGTATTTTTACGAGGTTCAGCCCCACTGCCTACGTCCTCGCCTCAAGCTACCCCTTGAGGATTCCCAAATCCACTATTCAATCTCCTTTAGGTGGAGATAGAAACCTATTACACCTTTGAGCAGCACCGCTCCAAAGAATCCGTGTAGAACACCCTCTACACTTCCAATCACCTCACACTTGGTGATTCAACTATTCCCTGTGTAGAACACCTTCTACACACACAAGGGTTATACGCACCCTCTTACTTCCAATCACCTCACACTTGGTGATTTAACTATTCCCCGTGTAGAACACCTTCTACACACACAAGGGTTATACACACCCTCTTACTGATACAAGAATTGATAGTGGGTAGGCTATCAGAAAACACTCCTCAATGAGTGAAATAAGAACAATACAGCACAAACTATATCTCTCTCAACAAGAACAAGAATTAAGGCTCAAAACTTTAGAAAAGAGAGAATGAAAGCTTTGAAAGAATGATGCAAAATTTAGCAATAGATGTGTAAGCTCTTGTTGTGATTTTTGCAAAACTCAAGTGAGCTATTTATAGGCAAATGAGTCTTCAATTTCAAATTTGAAAAGATTCCCATGTCCAAGACATCATCATTCACTTTTCAAAAATTTCAAATCAAATCTTTTTACTTTTTGCATGTGACAAAAGGAGCACACTTTACTTTTCAAAAATTTCAAACCTAATATTTTACTTTTTGCATATGACAAAAAGAGCACACTTTACTTTTCAAAAATTTCAAATAAAGACATCTATCTTTTGCATAAGTCAAGAAAAGCATCCACCACTTTTGAAAATATTCAAATAAAACATGCACATGTGAAAGATGACAATCAATCATCTTAATATTTTCAAAGTTCAAACATTTAATCATGTCATGCACATGTGAAAGATGACAATCAATCATCTTTCAAAATTTTCAAATTTAATTTTCAAAATATTCATGCACATGTGGAAAATGTATTTTAATGCTTTATGATAAAATATTTATTTTGAGCCTTAATCCTAATTTCGAATTTTTAAGAGATTTACAACATTACTCTATGATTTTAATATGAACTTGTTCCCTTCTTGCTCATGCTTGGTTCCTTGATGTGCTTGATTCTATTGTGTGGACAACTTGAGCTTGAGATTCCTTTATTCTTTGAATTCATTTGTTATCATCAAAATCCATGTGTAGAATTACATGAAGCTTGAAACCTTGGGTTCAACAATCTCCCCCTTTTTTGATGATGACAAATACTTGATAGAACCTGAAACTTGTATTAATACTTAAGCTCCCCCTGAGAATGTGCGTTAGTTTTTCAAGCAAAAATATAAATATAATTCCAAGCATATATAACAAGTTTAGCAAATTAAACAATGTTAATGTTCTAGTCTAAAACTTCTCCCCCTTTTAGCATCATTAAAAAGGATCGGCAGCAAGTAAATAGACTGAAGAAAACGGTGCGTTAATAGATACTGTAGATAGTTGAAAAAAAAAAAAAAAAGGGAGCCGTCCGTGACCTGACAAGTGCTGCAAAGCCTCGAGACCTAACTCTATGAAATTAGTGCAGCTAAAGATTCAAACAATCGCCTGATGTTGTTGACCCTGTAAGGAGCCGTTCGTGACCCGACAAGTGCTGCAAAGCTTCGAGGCCTAACTCTATGAATTTAGTGCGGCTGAAGATTTAAACAATCGCCTGATGTTGTTGACAAACGGGATTGAAGGCTCTGAGTTTCTATAAAAAAATGATCATTTTCACCTATCGGATACAAAAAAAATCGCTTCTTGACCTAAATTCTGTTTTTCCATAACGATAGAATGGCCGAACAATTCTCTTCCACTAATGTTCCAGACTTGAATCAGGAACCCTTGACGCATCAACCATCAATCTTCTCTCCTGAGGCCATCAATGCCATGATAGGAGCAGAGAACCGTTTTTCTAGTAAGAAAACTTTTGACAATGTGTGTCCAGCAAATCTTGTATTTCTTTTGACTAAATAAGATTTTGAAGAGACAATAGTTTGTCTTGTTCTTTATGCAATCTCTATAAAATCGGTTTTAAAGCTCATCCGATTTGCATCAAATCTTATTCTCATCTCTATAACTCATCTGCATTCTTTCAACATTCTCGCTTTAAGTTTTCAATTCTTTTCTCAATGGCTCATTCTTCTAACATTCCTCTAGATCCATCCATGAGGTGTTCTACACCTCAATCTCATGTCCTTTCTGCAGCTACCATTGGCTCTATGTTGCAGCAAGAGAATAATAGTTTGGCTAATAAGTCAGACTCCGATGCTATCTACGACTTGGTGAGTCTCGGGACTCGCTACTCATCCTCTATTGTTGCTTTTTCCCAGCGGCTACAAGTCAAAAACCAAGAGGTTGAAAAGCTTAAAGAACAAATTGTTGTACTTCAACGAATTGTTCAAGAGTCTCACATAAGGGAAGGAATCGTTCGACAGAAGAATAAACGGTTGAAATCTCTATTGGATTCTTCATTCCGCTTGCCAGTTCCCATGGATAGGGAGGACATGATTTTGTATGAAGAGAATGAGCGTCTCAAACATGAGGCTAAGAATCTCAAGTTTATGTAAAAGTATTTAAAAAAATCTCTCTGTTTTTATGAACTCTGATCTATCTTTTAAGAGATATTCGTAGCATGCATCATACCTATTTCTCTTCTAATCATACATAATCTATCTTCTGGTAGGGGTTTTGTGAAAATGTCTGCCAATTGATCATGTGTACTAGTGAATTCTAATACAATATCGCCCTTCTGCACATGATCTCTAAGAAAATGATATCTAATTTCAATATGTTTGGTCCGAGAATGTTGTATTGGATTCTTTGAAAGATTTATAGCACTTGTATTATCACATTTGATTGGAATGTGATTGTACATAAGTTTAAAATCCTCAAGTTGTTGCTTCATGTAAAGAACTTGAGCACAACAACTACCCGCAGCAACATATTCTGCCTCAGCAGTAGATAGTGCAACAGAATTTTATTTTTTACTAAACCAGGAAACTAGTGCATGACCTAAGAAGTGACATGCTCCACTAGTGCTTTTTCGATCTATTTTACAACCAGCATAATCTGCATCTGTGTAGCTAATTAGATCGAAAGATGTGTGCTTAGGGTACCATAACCCTAAGTTAATTGTACCACTAAGATATCTAAGAATGCGCTTAACTGCAATTAAATGTGATTCTTTTGGAGATGATTGAAAGCGTGCACATAAGCACACACTAAACATAATATCTGGTCTACTGGCTGTCAAATATAATAAGCTACCAATCATACCTCGATATACCTTCGAGTCAACTGATTTACCGGATTCATCTTTATCAAGTTTAGTGGATGGGCTCATTGGTGTTCCAGTTTCCTTAGCACCTTCCATCCCAAACTTTTTCAGCAATTCCTTAATATATTTTGATTGATTGATGAATGTCCCACTTTTTGCTTGCTTAATTTGCAATCCGAGAAAGAATGTAAGCTCTCCCATCATGCTCATTTCAAATTCTTCCTGCATAGTCTTAGCAAAAACTTGGCACATATTTTCATTAGTAGCACCGAATATTATATCATCAACATAAATCTGAATCAAAAGAATATCATCATTTTCGTATTTAATGAAAAGAGTTGTATCAATTTTTCCTCTTGAAAAGCCTTTTTCAATCAAGAAACCACTGAGTCTCTCGTACCACGCTCTAGGAGCTTGTTTGAGTCCATAGAGTGCTTTTGTGAGTTTAAAAACATGATTTGGATAAATATGATTTTCAAAACCTGGAGGTTGCTCAACATATACCTCTTCATTTATAAAACCGTTTAAGAAAGCACTTTTAACATCCATTTGAAAAAGTTTGAAATCTTTATAACAAGCATATGCAAGTAGCATTCGAATAGCTTCTAATCTTGCGACTGGTGCATATGTCTCATCATAATCGATTCCTTCTTCTTGATTGAAACATTGGGCTACAAGACGAGCCTTATTTCTAGTAATGACTCCGGACTCATCTTTCTTGTTTCTAAAAACCCATTTTGTTCCAATAATAGTATGATTTTTGGGTCTAGGAACAAGTGTCCAAACATCATTTCTTTCAAATTGATTAAGCTCTTCTTGTATAGCTAGAATCCAAGATTCATCAAGAAGTGCTTCATCAATATTTTTAGGTTCAATCTGAGATAGAAAAGCAGTATGATTGCAAATATTTCTAAGAGATGATCGAGTGCTTACACCTCGTGAAGGTTCTCCCAGAATTTGTTCCACTGGATGATCTTTCACAAATTTCCACTGTTTGGTTACATCTTGTATTAAATTTTGATGATCGTTCCTGATGTCTCCATGTTGGACTTCCTCTATTGTGTTCTCTTTGTTGAGATTGAGACTTTCCGTATTATTTATACCTCCTGTTTCTTCATCAATGGATTTCTTGGAGAGTAGAGAATTAGATTCATCAAATACTACATGCATAGATTCTTGTACAGTCAAAATCTTTTTATTAAATACTCTATAAGCTTTACTATTAGTAGAATATCCGAGAAAGATACCTTCATCAGATTTTGCATCAAACTTGCCTAAATTATCCCTGTCATTTAAAATAAAACATTTGCATCCAAATACATGAAAGTAACCAATGTTGGGCTTTTTCTCATTCCAAAGCTCATAGGGGGTTTTATCTAATTTGGACCTTAGCATAACTCTATTTATAACATAACATGCAGTACTTACCGCTTCGGCCCAAAAATAACTAGGCAAGTTGTTCTCATTGAGCATTGTTCTTGCCATCTCTTGAAGAGATCTATTTTTCCTCTCTACTACCCCATTTTGTTGAGGAGTTCGAGGAGCAGAAAAATTATGTACAAAACCATTTTCATCACAAAATGTTTCAATATTTTTATTAACAAACTCTTTTCCCCTATCACTTCGGATACTTGAAATAGTATAACCCTTTTCATTTTGAATTCTCTTGCATAACTTGGTAAATGCATTATGTGCCTCATCTTTATGAGCAAGAAAGATGACCCAAGTATATCTAGAGAAATCATCAACAATAACAAATGCATAATATTTTCCTCCTAAACTTGCAACTCTATTTGGTCCAAAAAGATCCATGTGTATCAGTTGCAGTGGTCTAGTAGTGGAAATATGTTTCTTGGTTTTAAAAGAAGTTTTTGTTTGTTTACCAAATTGGCATGCATCACAAATTTTGTCTTTAAGAAAATTTGCCTTTGGTAAACCTCTCACAAGATCATTTTTTGAAAGTTTGGAAATAAGTTCCATGTTGGCATGACCTAGTCTTTTATGCCATAACCAATTAGTTTCATTTTGAGCTGAAAAACAAATAGCATCTTGTGAGGTAATTTCTTCAAAATCAATTGTATAAACATTGTTGCTTCTTAAAGCAATAAAACAAATATTATAATCATGATCATTTAAAATAATGCACTTATCCATTTTGAAAGTAACTGTAAATCCTTTATCACATAATTGACTTATACTCAAAAGATTATGTTTTAGACCTTCAACAAGTAGAACATCTTCAATTATGAGAGAAGACTCATTACCAATTTTACCTATTCCCACGATCTTCCCTTTTGAGTTGTCTCCAAATGTCACGTGTCCTTCTTCTTTAGATCTAAGATCAAAGAACTTAGTCTTGTCTCCCGTCATGTGTCTTGAACATCCACTATCTAAAAACCATTTATTTTTGTTTGTGGAGGACTTCATGCACACCTATAAAAACAATTAAAATGATTTTTCTTGGTACCCAAGTTCTTTGGGTCCTTTATTTATTAGTATTAGAATAAATAAGATTTTTAGGTACCCATATGGCCCTAATAGTCATTGTATGTTTTCTTCTAATAGGACAAGCAAGATAATTATGACCATTTCTATTACAAAAATTACAAATAGCATGTGACATATATGAAGAACTTGAGTGATTATAATAGTATCCTTTTTTAACAAAATTATTTTTATGAAAAGAATTTTGAATATTGGACTTTGATGTAGAAGGATTATCAAAAAAGTTTTTATAAGGTTTGTATTTTTGTTTTGGCATATATCCCAAGCCTGCCTTGTCAAAAACACATCTTTGACTACCAAGAAGTTTTTCAAAATTTCTTTTTCCATTCGTAAAGTTTTCAATAATATTTTCTAAATCAGTTTTCTTTTTCTTCAACTCAAGATTTTCATCTTTCAAAACAATACTTTCTTTTCTTAAAATATCAATTTCGTTTGTTAAAGAAGAATTTTTCTTTTTCAAAGTAGTATACTTGATACCCAATTTTTCAAATTCTTCATATACCTCTTCTAAAACATTTTGCAATTCTTCATATGAAGGATCTTCAATATTATCAAGATTTGTTACCTCAATGTCATCTTTAGCCATAAGACAAAGATTTGCTGATTCTCCATTGCTTGCTTCACTATCTGAGCTACTTGAATTATCATCCCATGTAGCTTTCATTGCTTTTTTGCCTTTGTTTCGATCTTTCTTTAGCAAAGGACAATCTGACTTGATATGACCTGGCTTATTGCATTTATAACAAATTAAAGTGTCATTTTTACCTGAATCTTTCTTGGAAAACTTTTTGAAGGATTTTCTTGGAGGAGTTTTATTTTTCTTTAAGAACCTCTGAATTCTTCTTGTTATCATCGCAAGTTCTTCATCTTTATCGTCATTTTCCTCATCTTCATCACTTTCACTTTCACATGGAACAGCTTTAAGTGCCATGCTCTTCTTTAGCTTTCCTTCTTCTTCTCCTCTTTTCAATGTGTACTCATGGGTGATAAGTGACCCGATGAGTTCATTCACTTCGAGCTTCTTGAGGTCTCTAGCTTCAAGAATCGCTGTCACTTTTGATTCCCAACGTTTTGGTAGAGAGTTGAGAATTTTTCTTACTATCTCCACTTTGGAATAAACTTTGCCAAGAGCTGTCAAGCTGTTTATGATATTAGTAAAACGAGTGTGCATACTAGAAATAGATTCATCATCATTTATCTTAAACATTTCATATTCATGAGTAAGGATATAAATTTTTGATTCCTTGACTTGAGAAGTTCCTTCATAAGTAACTTCCAAGTTATCCCAAATTTCCTTTGCTGTAGCGCAAGTCATTACTCTATTAAATTCATTACCATTGAGAGCATTATATAATAAATTCATAGCAGTTAAATTCAAAGTATAAAGTCTATCGTCTTCACGATCAAACTCTTCTTCTTCCTTTTTGACCTTTACTCCATCAACCACTTTTGTTGGAATATAAGGTCCATTTACAATGCATTTCCAGATTTCTCGACCTTGAGCCTGAAGGAATATTCTCATTCTAACTTTCCAGAATGAGTAATTGTCTCCGCAAAAGAGTGGAGGCCGACTGCTAGATTGACCTTCACCAAATGAAGCTGCAATGTTAGCCATAAGATCTTAACTCAAAAGATAGTTAATCTTATAATAGAGTTCTAGCTCTGATACCAATTGTTGCCCAGATGACTAACACAAGAGGGGGGGTGAATTGGGTTATATTAAAAAATTAATACTTATAAACTAAATATACAATATAAAATATAACCAAAATATAAAGCAGTAGGAAATATAAAGAGTAGGGTAAGAGAAAGCAAACTCAGTATTTTTACGAGGTTCAGCCCCACTGCCTACGTCCTCGCCTCAAGCTACCCCTTGAGGATTCCCAAATCCACTATTCAATCTCCTTTAGGTGGAGATAGAAACCTATTACACCTTTGAGCAGCACCGCTCCAAAGAATCCGTGTAGAACACCCTCTACACTTCCAATCACCTCACACTTGGTGATTCAACTATTCCCTGTGTAGAACACCTTCTACACACACAAGGGTTATACGCACCCTCTTACTTCCAATCACCTCACACTTGGTGATTTAACTATTCCCCATGTAGAACACCTTCTACACACACAAGGGTTATACACACCCTCTTACTGATACAAGAATTGATAGTGGGTAGGCTATCAGAAAACACTCCTCAATGAGTGAAATAAGAACAATACAGCACAAACTATATCTCTCTCAACAAGAACAAGAATTAAGGCTCAAAACTTTAGAAAAGAGAGAATGAGAGCTTTGAAAGAATGATGCAAAATTTAGCAATAGATGTGTAAGCTCTTGTTGTGATTTTTGCAAAACTCAAGTGAGCTATTTATAGGCAAATGAGTCTTCAATTTCAAATTTGAAAAGATTCCCATGTCCAAGACATCATCATTCACTTTTCAAAAATTTCAAATCAAATCTTTTTACTTTTTGCATGTGACAAAAGGAGCACACTTTACTTTTCAAAAATTTCAAACCTAATATTTTACTTTTTGCATATGACAAAAAGAGCACACTTTACTTTTCAAAAATTTCAAATAAAGACATCTATCTTTTGCATAAGTCAAGAAAAGCATCCACCACTTTTGAAAATATTCAAATAAAACATGCACATGTGAAAGATGACAATCAATCATCTTAATATTTTCAAAGTTCAAACATTTAATCATGTCATGCACATGTGAAAGATGACAATCAATCATCTTTCAAAATTTTCAAATTTAATTTTCAAAATATTCATGCACATGTGGAAAATGTATTTTAATGCTTTATGATAAAATATTTATTTTGAGCCTTAATCCTAATTTCGAATTTTTAAGAGATTTACAACATTACTCTATGATTTTAATATGAACTTGTTCCCTTCTTGCTCATGCTTGGTTCCTTGATGTGCTTGATTCTATTGTGTAGACAACTTGAGCTTGAGATTCCTTTATTCTTTGAATTCATTTGTTATCATCAAAATCCATGTGTAGAATTACATGAAGCTTGAAACCTTGGGTTCAACATGTATTATTAAAACCTCACTAAGGAAAAATCCAGTGAGAAAAAAAAAATCAATGGCGAAGGTAAAAGAGTACAGTATTCTTATATATCTCTAAGTACCTTAAGATTGTCTCATTAAAACATTGCAAAGGAAAATCCAATGGGATAAAACCTCAGCGAAAAAAAGAAAGTACAATCAGCACAAGTTTTCAGGACATTTACTTTACTTAAGAAGTGCATAACGATAGATCTTTGAGTCTTCACATTCCAATGTTTTGCACAATCTTTTTAAATATCGCAGTTGGTAATACTTTTGTGAATAAATCTGCCAGATTATCACTAAATCGTATTTTTGATATATCCTCCTTTGATATAAGCAGTATTATTTTATATAAAATTATTAGACTGTCATTGATGACGAGAATACCACATTTTTCTTGAATATGTAGAATCATTAATCTCATTCAAATATATTCTAAACTTATTTCATGAATTGTAATGATTTCTTAGTGATTTGAAGATGTAGAAGATAATGTATGGTTAGTAAACTTAGTAGAAATCTGAGACCTGCAGTAATACTTAAACTCTCCCTAATAATATGTGTCAGTGTTTCAAGTAATAAGCAAACATGATTTCAGCATATATAATAGGATTAAGAATTTAAATATATTTTTCATATAAATAATGTATTAGAGAGAATATGATAATATTCTCATCTAAAAATTTTTCTCTCTCATTCAGCGTTATTAGGGATAATTTGTTTATGTACAGCAGAAAGAGTATTGAAAACCATCTATGTATGATAAAAGCTATAACAACTTGAGATTTAATTTTATCGGTTCAGCGGAAAATCAAATTCGCTTGACATTGTTGACAAATGAGATCTTGAAAAGATTTGAATGCTTCGGGTTGCTATTTAAATATAACTATTTTACCATTGGTTTACTCCTGCAAAAAAAAAATCTCACATTGTTCATAGATCTAGTTGTTGTTTATCCAGAATGATATTATGTCTGATAAAAATTCTAATGTTCCAGATTTAAATCATGAACTTTTTATACCTCAACCACTCATATTTTCTTCTGAGGCTGTAAACACCATGATAGAAGCAGAGATATATCTTTCCAGTAAAACTAATCCTGAAATTGTTGCAGCATCAAGAATGCATCTCTTACAACCATGTCTCAGAGGCTACTGGCGAGAACGAGTGAGGTTGATCATCTTAAAAATTTAATATCTTAGTTGCATCAAACGCTTGCAACTAAAGATAGGAAAAATAAAAATTTAAGATAAGAAAATAAGGAGCTGAAAAATTTGTAGACTAGTATTCTTGTGACCTGAAAACAAGAATAGAATAGCTGGAACGAGAGAGAACTCAAATACAAAGTCAACAACAGCAGTTAACGGCAGAGGTTCAGCGTTTATAAGAAAATAGGGATAGCTGCAATTAATCTCGCTGGCTTTTGAAATTATGCATCCAGCATATCTTGTAATCTTGACTAAGTGAGATTTGAAGAGATGATAGTTTGTCTTGTTCTTATTTTCATTTATATAAGAATCATCTTTATAAATTTTCAATGGCCCATCAATTTTCTTTCAATAATCCTCACGATCAATATATAAAGTATTCTTCACCTTAGTTACAAGTTGTTCCTGCATCTTCTGCGGGTGCCATGTTGCAGCAAACGAATGATCTAATTAATAAGTCAAATCGTGAAGCTGTTTATGAGTTAGTGACTCTCAGCACTCGATACTCCTCCTCTATTATTGGATTTTTTGACCGGTTACAATCCAAAAATCATGAGATTGATGAACTTAATCATAAAGTTTTCATACTTCAACGACTCATTCAAGACTTTAACAACATAGTTGTAGAATTAAAGTAACAAAATAAAGATTTAAAATCCTTACTTACCTCTTCATTTCAACTGCCTAATCCTTTGGATAATGATGACAAGTTGTTTTATGAAGAGCAAATGCATTTGAGGGATGAGGCAAGAAGTCTCAAATTTATATAATTCATCTAGTATTTGAATAATAAGATATTTCATTTTTAAATACAGTCCTTAAATTTATAGCAGTTCTTGTGATCTCTTTATGAGTTCTAACAAGGTAAATCATCAACATAAACTGCAATAATGACAAATTCGGATTCTGATAAAAACACATGGGCATATATAATTATTCTCAAATCATTTTTTCAATAGATACTCGTTAATTCAATTATATCACATGCGTCCGGATTGCTTTAACCCATATAAAGATCTTTGAAATTTTATAAAGTATATACTCCTAAAAGTAATTAGATTAGATGTTTCAAATATTGTATGTCATAATCTAATGATCCTTATAAATATGCAGTGATCACATCTATCAACTACATATCTAATCATTTTGTAATCTGAATGTGATTGCATTCATAACGAGTAAATATGTTTCCTCATAACTAATCTTGAATTTCTGCAAAAAATCTTGTGTGACAAATCGTGTTTTGTACAGCACAATTTCATTACACTTTCGTATAAAATACTTACTTATATCTGACAGGTATTACACCCTTTGGTATTTGGACAACAGGTCTAAATACATCTCACTTCACTAGCGAGTTTAATTCAACTTCAATAACTGCTTTTCATTTTGGTCAATCATTTCTACGTCGACATTACTTGACGATTTTTTACTCACTTTCTTCCTTAATTCTGCTAATGTCAAGGGCCATCATATATGAAAATATGTTATCAACAATAGTTTTATTTCTAGCCATAATTTTTCCAGTACTCATAAAATGTATTGAAATCTCATTATTTTCAGTTACATGTTCTTCTTCAGAAGAAAATATTTCATGAAACACCTTTTCAGGAGTTATACTCTTCAGAAGTTATCTCTTCAGGAGTTACCTATTCAAGAGTTATACTCTTCAGGAGGTTTGTATTTTATACAGAAAGTCTAGATAGATCTTATTTGGTAGGTACGATCTCTTTAAGGGCACCGATTTATTTTCCTTTTGCTTTTTAAGAGCACCAATAGGTTTTCAACGCTTCAGGTGTATCTTAAACTCATCTATTGCTGTTTTAACAACTTATCCTTCAGGGACTTCAATTCTTAAGCATTAACAGCAATTTTTACAACACTTTTAGTATCAGTAAATACATCTAGTAATTAATTTGCAACACTTTGCAAATAGGTAATTTTTTGAACTTCTGGTTCACATTCATTTGTA
This sequence comes from Platycarya longipes, assembly GCA_036559045.1. Lineage (NCBI taxonomy): Eukaryota > Viridiplantae > Streptophyta > Magnoliopsida > Fagales > Juglandaceae > Platycarya > Platycarya longipes. The sequence continues at coordinate 30,174,597 of CM071796.1, forward strand.
AGAGAATCAAATTTAGACAGGACTTTATTATCCAAAGTAATTTCTTGTCGTACTTCCGGCACCGACTTTTCATTATTTCAAAACATAATTAAACATTAATAAGCTTACATATAAAAGCTTAGTATATGTGAATCAAGTGCTTGACCGTATAATAGGTATGTGACCAATATTCAATCATATCACATTTATGACAAACATTTTCATCTTTCTATGAAAAATTATTTTGAGAGTCTTTACCCTTCTCTTAGTTGGATCATTTATGATGATATGGTATATTTTTATTATTATCCCTTTAGTGTTATCACTTATGGGACTCATACTTCTATAGTTCTTTCTAACACTTTTAAAATCTTGCAACTTCAGGTGCAATAGATCATAATGAACTTTTGGGAGGATTATATCTTCTGGTATTCATATATCTACCTTAAATTATTTTACACAATAAGAAGATTTTTCACCATGAGATACACAGCACGGTTCTGCAGGGGAACATGATTTTCTTTTTTGATTTTATCTCCCAAGTTTATCATATCTAAATGGATCTCATCAAGGATCTAGATAAATAATTTTTTCCAGAAATATCAATAGTAATAAATCTCAATTTTATAAGATTTGACATTTTCTATATATATGAATCACAAAAATAAATTTGTGGATCTAAGAAATATATTCACATAATCATCAGAATAAAAGAAGAATTTTGTCAAGTAATATTCATCAATATTATCTTTTATATTCATCTCGAAGACTGTAAATAATATATTGAAAAACTTACTTGAAGTAGAAGATCACTAACTTCAGTATCGGTAAAGTTTCGTGCTGATAACGTGTTATAAAATTAAAATAAAAACTATTATTGCAAAAGAAAATATAAGAGAAAATATTTATAACTCTTTCTTTCTCTCTCTTTCTTTTCTTCATTCATTCTTTTCTTTTCTTTTCTTTTTACTTTTCTTTTCTTTTTCTTTCTTCTAATACTTTCGTTTCTGTGTATATATGAACTAACCAAACTTAGAGAGTTTGGATCGTGAATGATCGTAGATGGTCATTTACAATAATTTAGATGGGGGAGACATGAAATTGGCCGGGGGGGGGGGGGGGGCAATTCATAGCCTCCCTTTACGACTTTTATATATAACATATTATTTTTTATTTTTTTTAAATGTTATTTTGCTTAACAATTAAGAAAGTAATTATTAATAAAATTTTATTTTTAATAATTAAAAATGTTAAAAAATATTTTAAAAAAATTAAAAAAGATATATCAAAATAATAGAATAATAATAAATGAGAGGTAAGTCTATTATACAGCGGCTGAGGCTTCGGCCTAGTGGTAGAGCCACGTCCTTCCCATGGGCCCCACCTCTCTTTTAAAAAAATAAAATTTAAATATATTATATATGTTTTTTTTTAAATAAAAATAAAATATGTTTATTTTTTATAATTTTATAGAACAATATTAATTTTATTTTATATTGGCTTTCTCTTTAAAAATTATCTTGGCTCCCAGTGATGGAGTCAGAAATTTGCGTTAGGAAGGGCCTAGTAAAATTAAAATAAAAAATATATAATATTCTTTATTTTATTTATATATAATTTTTTATGCAGTATAAAATAATTTGATAGTAAGATCTACAATAAAAATAAAAAACGTTTAATACAACTTATGTATTAAAAAAATATATAATATGATGAGAGCATGTCATCATAATAAAAATATATTAAAAATATATTAGAAATTATCAAACTTCTTATTTTATTTTATTTTTATTTTTATCTATAATAAAAATATGTCATCATGTTATTATATCATTTTATTTTATATGAGATGTATTTTATTTTTAAATTAGATTAATTTTGTAGAAGGAGATCAAAATAATTTTTAGAGAGGAGCCAATACAAAATAAAATTAATATTATCTTACAAAATTATAAAAAAATAAATATATTTTTCAATTTTTCAATTTTTTTTAAAAAGAACACATATTATATATATATATATTTTTTTTTTTTAGAATAGGAAGGGGAGCCATGGCTCCCCCTACCCCAACGTGGCTCTGCCACAGTTGTCTCACCTCTATAAAATTAATTTAATTTAAAAATAAAATATATCTCATATAAAATAAAATAAAATAATAACATAATGATTTATTTTTATTAAAAATAAAAATAAAAAATAAAAAAAACAAAAAATTTGGATGATTTATTATGTATTTATAATATATTTTTATTATGATGACATGTTCTTGATATATTATATACTTTTTTTAAGATATAAGTTGTATTAAACATATTTTATTTTTATTATATATTTTACTATTAAATTGTTATATACTATATAAAAAAATTATATATAAATAAAATAAAAATATTTATATATTTTATTTTAACTTTATTTATTCCCTTACAAGCCATTTATTTTTAAAATTTACTTTTATTATTTACAACTCAATTTATACTTTTAATTCATCTCAATTATTTATTAACTTATACAACACATTTTAATCTTTCATTTTATTACAATTCTATCATTCATCCAAACTAATGTCTCTGAGGCGATGGCTCTGCCTAGGCTGCGGCCCCATAAATCATTTCGCCCGGATGACACCTTCTCCTGGATAACACTTTATCAGAAGTTCCAATGTCTGTTTCGATGGACTCCTCGACGTCCTCGTTATCAGTGGACAGGAAGACATCAGTCAAAACAGTCTTGGATTGCAGTGCAGCCTCGATCAACTTCACACACTGCCAACAAATAAAATCGAGACAAAAATAGTTACTAGAGTCCTGGTACGGGCATAACTAATATATAATTGGTAATCGCTTCTAAAAAAATAATATATAATTGGTAATAATAGGCTTTCATTTTATTATTTATAATATATTTATTTTTTTATATTTTCTTTTAAATATTTTTTAACATTTTAATCATCAAAAAAATAATAATTTCACTAATAATATTAAACAAAAAAAAATCTATAAAAATTTAAACATTAAAAAAAAAATAATAAATAAAAAGTAAGCCTATCATTCTTCTGTATAATTTTTCTACAACTTCATCATATAATAATATTTTCTTGAATTCAAACACATTACCAGAATCATAGCGATTATAAAAAAAAAAAAAAAAAACAAAAAGTTAATATCTTATTATATGATTGTACGTACAAGAATTAATTATGCATTCATAATTGTGTCCTTACCAAGTTGTATGCACATACTATTCTGTAAGAGACTTGTATGTACATGCAACTTGCTTTACAAATCATGATCATGAGTATTATTAATTTCATGGTTTATGCAAAATCAGACACATTATTAGGGTATTTTTATTGGATTAAAAAGTTAAATTTAATAAGAATTTAGATATTAAAATTTATTTTAAATCTATATTAAATTATTCAAAAATAAAATAATTTGACTTTTATAAATAATAAACTCAAATTAAATATTAAATATGGTCAATCAAAGACAATGACTAAATATTTATTTTAATTTTTTTTCTTTTTTTTACTTTACTCTCTCTTCCTATAGATCTTGAGTAGAGAAAATTAAGTTAGTAAAAAAATATAGTTGGATAAGAAATACTATAAATATTTTTTTTTAAATATCAATTAGTAATTTAATTTAAATATAATATAATTACTATTATTTTTTTAAATTCATAATTTAATTAAAATATGATTATTAATTAACATATAATAGATAGAATAGTCAAATATAATAAAATTAATTAATTTAATAATTACAAATATTTTTAAAAAATTAATTATTAATTATTTATTATTATGTATTTTCATAAATAAATAATCAAATGTAGAGATTTGATGTAAGTAATCAAAATCAAAAGTTAATTATACTATTTTATTATTATATTTTAAAAAAATAGTCATTCTATAATTTAGCAATAGCCAATCCAATAAAAGTGTTCATATAGAACTAATTTAACGACTTTTCTGTCCAACTTTGATCAAAAAACTTAAAAACATATTCGTACTAGCACTGTTATATATGGGACTTGTTACAGCCACAAAAACAGCCCACAAATAAATTCTACAAATTGACATGGCGCTATCTTGCAACGTCACTTTTTTTCCCTTAAAAAAAAATAAGAGTCCTTTTCATATTTTCCCTGCATCCTTCCAAAAATGAACAGTCATTTCCCATCCTGCAACATCGTCTTTGCAGAAAATCTGATGTTTCAATACATAAGTATCTCTACACATCGGAGACTTTTGCTAATTGGCGTTAAAGTTGGTCTTGAATTTACCAAACTTGTTGCTTCATCTTTCTCGGTGAAACTAGGTTCATTCTATTTCTAAAAGACATTCATTGTCTCCATTGGCTGGGCAATCAAATAAAGTATTATTCAGTGGAGTTGAGGGCTTTGCAGCACCAAATGCACCCTATACTGGGTAAGAGAGGTAGAAAATGGGTTCAACGACTTGGCATATGGGTCAGATTTTTTTTTGGTAGAAAATGGCCTAGCTCGAGTGAAACTATATGAACTTGGAGCATAAATTTTGCCTCTGAAACGAGTCGTGCTTGTTCTGATGATCTGGACAAGCGAGACGAAACCATGCATACCATTTTGGAGATTATACTTGGGTAGACTTGTATCTGAAGTTATTTGGAGCTTAGACTCGCTAGTGGGCTCATTGGGCTGTAGATTTGCCGTTAGTGACTTGGTCCATAACTCCATTGGAGCTTGATGCTTGCTCATAATAACTGTACTCAACTTGCTCTTGCTTAGTTGCCGTTGGTTCAAGTTTTTAACACTACAGATTCTATCGTTCTCGACTTCGAGCTATTTTTACTTTAGTGTCTACTTATATAAAAAATTAATATAATTTGTGACTTGTATACTGTGCATATATTATAATTTATATTTATATAGATAATAGATTTAGTCTAAAAAATTAATATATATATATATAGAAAAATATATAAATTTGTGCTGTTGTGCATATATTATAATTTATATAATAAATAGATTTAGCCTAGTAAATTAATATATATAGAAATATATATATAATTCGTGAATAATATAGATTTGTGCATAATTTACTGTCATACTGATTTAACTCGTGCATATATATATAGATTGTGCATATATATTGATTTGTGCATATATTATATATATAATTAATGAATTTTATTTTATAAAAGATTATCGTTGAGTTTAATTTAAAAGAAAAATTTTAAATTAATCGTCCTTCCAACACTAAATTCCATTCCGCCCCCGTTGACAAGAGAGCATCATTAAATTGGTAATTAGGACGTGGGTTTGGACTCGTATAAGAAAAGTACCTAGTTTGAGCGAGTCTAGGTGAAATCGGACCAGGAAGGAAGAGAGGCTTCGTAGGTCGAACTTGGTCCTTGTGCTGAGTCGGGAATGTGGGCGTTGATGAAAAATACATTTTGGAATCCTGGTGATGCATGTATTGGTGATTAAATGAATGTGACACATTATTTTGTAGAATTTTATTTGGAGGATTCTTTTATGGCTCTAGTATTTTCCTATATATATAAATACATAAAAACAATCTCATAAACAAACCTTATTTTACCTAATACATTAAATCTTTTATATATTAAAAATAATTTAGTATCAAGCTATAGATTATTTTTATGTAATCAATTAGTGACAAAACTATTTTCCTATTCGTAAATATTATATATATATATATATATTATGAACAAATAACCAAAAATAGAAGAAGCTCAAATTAGCTGGGACGATATGCGTACCTCGTCCTTGCCCAGAAGGACCACTTTCTTTTCAAGCGCCTCTACATCGGTGATATCATACTTATTAAGCAAAGTTATGAAATTGTCGGCCGAAATGGGCTCGATCTCCAGATCATCCATCACCATGTATGTGATCCCCTCTTTCAACAAATTATTCAAATTACCACTCGACTTGTTTCCGCTAAGTAGCTCTTCAAACCTTACCTCTACGGTCATAGATGATGGACCGCATGCAGAACCACAATTTCCGCCATATGTTGAAGACAGGCGAGAATCACGGGTGCTGCAACTTGAGTTCCGACACTTGTAGAATTTCTTGAAGGTATGGGACTCCAGCTCTGGCAAGAAGATGGGGTCTGTACCACCATACATCACTGCTTTGGGCTTCAATACTGAATCTTTACTTTGGCCAGGCAGAATGCAAGTATCGCTCAGGTTTTCAATGCTCTCGTAAAGGCTTCGCAGGCAGTTGCCTAACTGCATGCCTTCATTCTTTAGGAACCTGGTGACAGTTACGAGCGGAAGGGTGAAAGTTTCAAAGAGAAAGTCAACGAACTCCTTGCCTGCTTGGGCAAAAACCACTCGCTTTCTCTTATTGTCTATCAAGAGATTCAGGCTTATCCTGGGGTCTACCATTTTTCAGGTTTATTATTGCTCTTCGATTAATGGATGGGGGTATGGAGAATGCCAATGCGGCCCTTTTATCTATAAGGGGGCACGGAAAAAGTATCGGACAAGACTCAAGACTCAGAGCCAGCCCGTTTGAATATAAAAATGTTTTTATCGTTTTAATTTTATTAAAATTTTATATTAAATATGATAAATAATTAAAAATTATTATAATATTAAAAATTAAGATTTTAATAATATTTTATTTAATATTAAATTTTCATTTAAAATAATCTCATGAATGCCTAAATCGACCTGAAAATGAAAAGATTTTTATTGAAATTATCTATGTTTACTGTTCAACGGCAGGCTATGGCCTTTTCTTTTAATTTAAAATTTTCTCTTTATATATGATTACTCTTTTTCTTTTTCTTTTTCATTTTTATTTTTATTCTTGTTGTTTTCTCTTCCAAGTTCCACCAATACTTTTTGCCATCGTTGCATTTCTTGTGTCTTCCTTTATTTTCTTTCTCATTTTCTTTTTCTTTCTATTCTTGTTGTTTTCTCTTCCGTACGTCCCAGTACGAACCAGACCCAGAGGAGGGGCTGAGTAGATTTGACATTAAAAAAATATGTAAATAATAATGAAATAATTTATAAATAATAAATTTATTTGAGTTAAGATTTTTATAAAATTTTAACAAAAAGAGAAAATTTTAAATTAAAAAAACTAAAAAAATTATAAAATTAAAAAGAGGGTTAGAATATAATTTTTTTTATTAAAAAAAGTTTAATTCTTTAATTGTTTTTCTTTTGAGATTAAAAAAATTAAATTGTGTTTTGTATTTTGTTTGAAAATTTAAAAAATCTACAATAATAAGATAATAATCAGATGAAAAAATTTTATTTAAAAATTTGAATTGAAAAATGTTTATTTTTAAATTGTATTTGAATATTAAAAAGAGATGAGATGGAATAAAATAGTTATTTTTTACTCATAGTTCCCACATATCATACTTATTTTTATTTTTATTTTATTCTTCTTAAATTAATTGAATTTGTCTGCTCATTATTCATATACAATATATTTAGTAAGAGTAAAAATAAAAATAAAAAAAATAATATATAATATGTAGAGATGAAGAATACTTTTTTATTTTAAATAATCTCAAATATTTGTGAAACAAATCCAGCCTTGGGCTTCGTTGGTTGTTAGACTCAATTGAGATCAACTTGATTCATCCTAATTTTAAGATAAATAAGTCTTCTAACACTCAATTATTAAATTACTTAATTGATCTCAATTCAAAATATCTTTACATATACATGTGACTCACAATTATTTTTTAATTTAATATTTTTTTATATGCAACACTCACAATTTTTTTAACTTTTCATAAATATATTTAAACTTATTTTAATTAGATTTTATAAAATTATTTCTATTATATTAATTCGAAAGAATTTAATTCAATTCAATTCAATCATCATAATATTAGACGTCAGGACTGGTTCGATCTACAAACAATTATTGTGAAACCAAAAGTACGGATTATTTGCTTATTTATATTTGTGCAATGATACTCTTATTAATCTTTTACCACTCATTTGATGTTCTTAATATATATTTGAACTTTTTATTATTTTATTTAATTTTATTTAATATCCATCATTATTAAGAAAATTTAAATTTAAAATATATAATTTTATTAATAATTATATATAATTTAAAAACATAAAGTTTATTAAAATTTTAAGAATATATAATTTTAGTAATAATCATTTCTTAAATTAGTAAATTAAAAATTAAAAAAAATAATAAAATAGTAATAGAAGGAGGATAAAGAAAATTTTAAACTTAGGCAATGTAGGCATGGGAGCATGACTTCTATATCTCCGCCAGCCGCATCTTTCGTCCTTTTTTCTCTTTTGGCTTGCTTCTGCTTTTCTTGAGAAATTTTGTTCTTGTTCTTAACTTTGCTTTCAAGTTTTGTTTTTACTTTTGCCTTCGCCTTTTTGGAGAAGTTTTGTTTTTGCTTTTCTCGTGATCTTCTCGAGTACTAATTTCTTCCATCCGCATCTTCTTCTTCTTTGTTTGTTTGTTTTTTAATTTTTCAGTAATTTGGGTTGCAAGAACAAGTAAGGTTCTGTTTCATCATTATATTTTTATAATTTTTTATACAAAATATAAATTTATATACATATTTTTCAAATTTCAATACACATTTTTTAAATTTTAAAATAATAATAATATTAAAAAATAAACTAAACTCATCTCAACTCATCTCATCTTTGAATCCAAGCGAGACCTAATTTATCCGAGTCTGGGTGGTCCATTAATCAACCCCTTAGATTTGTCTAAAATTTGATTTGGTTTGTTTTTAGAAATAGGATGAGATAAGAGTTAAAAATAATAATAAAATATTATTATAATATATTTTTTTAATATTAGTTTTATATGAAAATTAAAAAAAAATAATTTTAAAAGTTGAAAAAGTTGAATTTTTTATTATATTTTATAAAAAATTTTAAAAAAATATACTAAATAATTTGAGATGAGTTTTGGAAATTTTGATTTCATCCCCAGAACAAACCAGCCAGGATTTCAATCAAATTTAACTAACTAAATACTTAAAACACTCCATATTAAATTAGACATATTTAAATAAATTTAGACTTTAACTATAGTGATTCACCAAATATATAGATGAATAGTAACCTAGCCAAATACTATAATATTCATTACTCACCCCTTTCACCAAATATATAGGTATTTTTTGTAATTAAAAAATTTGGTTCTAGTTATTTTTATTAAATATAAAATATGTTAAAAAATAATATTTTATTTAATTTTTAAAACTCAACTCAACTTAACTTATCTCATCTAATTTCGATCCAAACAATTCTCTTCTTTTCCTCATTTTATAGGGCTAGCTGGATCCAAATAGAATATAATTAGCAATTCTGCTGGGTACAACTTCCAAGCGGTGTGTGCAAGCAAGGGATAAACGACTGTAGGTGGAATAAAAAAATGAAAACCAAAAAACATTAAAACATTAAAAAAAAAAAAAAAGCAAAGGAAGTGGTAAAGCAGAGTTTCTTCTTGGGCGAGAAGACCACCGAATGTAAAGCAGATCTCTCTCTCTCTCTCTTTCTTTTTTCCTTCTGATTCTATCTTCTGGATCTGGTTTTACTGCCTCATCTCTCTCTTTTCTTATTTTTTTTCTTCAGAAGTGTGAGAAAATTAAAGGATTTGCGCTAATTCTTTATTTTTTAACTATGGGTTTTTAAATAGATCCATCTGCTGTTTTTTTTTTTTTTTTTCTGGGTAAGTTCTGCAATTCTATATGAATCCTTGCGGGACGAGGGAAAAGCGTGTCGTGGGCTACCCCAATTCGTCTCCTGGCTCTGTTGGGGTTCTTTGAATGACGCAGAGTGGCATGTCCCCCGCTGTACGGGATGGATATGCGTGGTATGGATATTTCGCTTCTCACCCTTAGAAAACAATGTAGCATCAAAACAGTTCAGAGAATTGTCTTTCAAGCACTCGGAGATACTTTAGCCACACAGACGTTAGTTCAGTATCTCAAGCAGGTACTTTTTATAAGCTTTTTTTTTTATAGTGATTTTGTGATGCTACTTTGACTTGATTCCTCCATATTGTGAACTCTATGAATTAATCAGAGGTCACAATCGGAAAAAAATTACAATGTCATTTCTTGTTCTTATTATATTATCTCTCCCGTATTTGATGACTCAAGATTTACAAACGAAACAACGGAATTGTACTCTCTGTTATCTTCATTTTTGTATAGAAATGGATACCTATCTTTCTAGTAAAGCGATTCTATTTTATTTTCACATACACACGAACGAAAAATATGGTCATGGATTCACCTAGATTCAAAAAATTAAATAAAAATTCAGACAGATTCACAGACACTCTAGAGTCCAGACCAATCTTGTAAGAAAACCTAAAATAAAGAAGTGAAACTTAGAGAAAGAAACATTCAAATTAAGAGAGAAGAATACCATATTGCATATTCACACACTACAGGCCCACACTAGAAATAGCTTGGACTTATAGTTTCAGTCGAGCGCGGGGGAGGAGGTCATAAAAAGAAAGGAAGAAAGAGATGAAATAGATTTGTGTAGTTTTATTTGTCAAATATTTTATATGGGCCATACGAAAAAAGACGTGGCATCGGTTGAATTCTCGGTTCAAGCTCTGGTAGTACTCGGGGCGCAGATAATATTGAATTCTCGATTCAAGCTCCAATAGTACTCGGGGCGCAGCCATAATAAATTAATAGTTTGGCGAATCAAACTTCTTCAACACTTTTTAATATTTATTATTATTATTAATTATTTAATTATTTAATTATTATTTAATATTTAATTATTATTTTTTTACTTGTTATGATTGAGGATCCCCCGTATGTTGAGAAATGTTGCTAATATTTATACATAATAATTCAGACCAACTCCAGCATCTGTTCCGTCAGAAGGCCTACTCGGCAAGAAGACATCAGTCAGAGCAGTCTTGGATTGAAGAGCAGCCTTGAGCAATTTCACAGACTACCAATTAACAAATAAAATATTAATTAATCAGGACAAATATAGTTTATATAATTACATTTGATGAAAACATTAATGCGTCCCATATTTATTAAGAAATGTTGTTTTTCTCCCTATATTTTATCAAACTCTATCACATTATTAATGAACTATTATACTTAAAAGAATAAATCTATTCATTATTCATTTTTTTATTATTCTCTAATCATCTAATATCTATTCATTAATTCAATTCAACCATTCCCATTAAAAATAAAATTTTAGTACAAACATATTATTTAAAAAAATAGCAATCTATGGTCTGTAATTGATATCCAATAATCGTATATTTATTTTTTTAAAAAATGAGATTTATTAATATATATATTTTTTATATCGTGAACATGACTTACAAGCTTTTGCACCAGCTACAGGTCCTAGGCACTTATTATTATTATTATTTTTTCTAAACACAGGTCGCACTTAAGAATATTTCCTCATTGATTCATTGGATAATTCATAATTGCAAACCTGTAAAAACAACTTTTATTTGGGAGAAGATAAGTCAATTATTACTATTCTAGCCATTAATTTCTTTCCTTCTAAAATCAAACCAAATTGCAACACTCGAATAATGACAACTAAGGTCTCGCTTGGATTATTAGAGCTTATCTCAATTTAATTTTATTTTATCATTAAATTTTTATAATTTTTTATATAAAATACAAATTTTTATATACCTTTTTCAAATCTTAATACATATTTTTCAAATCTCAATATATATTTTTTAAATTTCAATATATTTTTTTAAAATTTTAAAATAATAATAATATTAAAAAATAAATTAAACTTATCTCAATTAATCTCATCTTTAAATTCAAACGAAACCTAAGATAAAAAGATCAGAGAGAACAGCGCTTGGGGAAATTCAAGCCCATGTCTGTCCCATTCAAAATGTAGTAGACAGGCTACAGCTAGCCATATTTACGTTCATGAAATCAATTACAGACAATAACTTTTATTTAAAGTAAGCCTCAAAATTGAATGTTCTCTCTTATTTTCTTATATAATACCCTCTAAAATATGCTCCCCTAAGCCGGTGTTCAATGATCACTACCAAACAGACATGGGAGTACTAGTTCTGTGGCTATGCCATCATCTGAATTCATCATGTCATGTGATCAGTAAAGATGATGATTGCAAATTGAAAAATTCTATTCATTATTTTCATATAATATATTTTTTATTTTATTAAATATTTAACATATAAATAATAAATAAAATAATTTAATTAGCTTAAAAAAAATAAACCTAAAAAGATTTAAAATATATATAATTATAATATGTGAGATGATGAATAATAAAACTCCATCCTTAATTCTCCAAACACCTTCGAGCATGCATGCAAGAAGCAAGCATTGGCCCCATGAACCTTCTTATTACTACTACATTAATAGAGGCAGTACATTACAACATTAATAATCCACACAAGTAATGTTGAATAGTAAAACAAATCAACATTAATTAATTAAGCATGTACATTACATTAACATTAATAATCCAATCACAATACGATGCAATATATATATATATATATATATAGACGTACGTATTTAAAATTAACATCTCAAAAATATAGATAAACGAAAACAATTAATATGTACAGTACTCCTTGCATTTTGTAGCTCACACATTAAAGGCTCACCCAAAATCACTCCTAAAGATAGTTCAGCATCAATGCACTTTCCAGCCAGAAGCCCCACTCACTTTGATCGACTTGAAGAGCAGCCTCCAGCAATTTCATAGACTACAAATTAACAAATCAAATATTTAATCAGGACAAATTATATAGTTTATATAATTACATTTGATGAAAACATTAATGCGTCCCATAATTATTAAGAAATGTTGTTTTTTATACCAAAATTCCTCCCTCGTTTGGATCGACTCTCAAGTTTTTGAAGGACTACTCGGCAAGAAGACATCAGTCAGAGCAGTCTCGGATTGAAGAGCAGCCTTGAGCAATTTCACAGACTACCAATTAACAAATCAAATATTAATTAATCAGGACAAATATAGTTTATATAATTACATTTGATGAAAACATTAATGCGTCCCATATTTATTAAGAAATGTTGTTTTTCTCCCTATATTTTATCGAACTCTATCACATTATTAATGAACTATTATACTTAAAAGAATAAATCTATTCATTATTCATTTTTCTATTATTCTCTAATCATCTAATATCAAGATAATGATAAAATGATAAAATGTGCAACGTCATTAATAAATGTGAGCAGAAATTACTAATTTTAGAATGAAAGAAAGAAAAATACTATTAGTTAGTATCAATTTCTTTTTCTTTTTCCAAATTATAATGCATATTTGGTCATGAATAAAACATAACCGAAAAAAAAAAAAAGAGAGCAAGGTGGTAGAACAGCCATACCCCATCCATGTTCAAATCGACGACTTTCTTTTCCAGCGCCCTCAAATCCTTGATATCAAACTCATGAAGCAGAGTTATAAAAGCGTCGGCGGACATGGGCATCATCCGCAGATCATCCATTACTATGAATCTGACCTTCTCTTTCAACAAACTGAAATTACTAATCGCTTTGTTCCAGCTTATTAACTCTTCAACACTAAGCGATACCTCGCGGCTCATTGATGCTGATGAGCAATATCTACAAGATGCACCCGCTGTAGAAGACAACTCACTATTACAGCCAGTACTGTAATTGCTATTGCTACACTTGTAAAATTCCCTGAAAGTATAGGACTCGACCCTTGGCAAGAGGGCGGAGTCTGTAGCACCAGACATTACACCTTTTGGCTTCAACACCAAGTCTTTACTCTGGCCTGCCTGAATGCAATCACGATAGCTCAGGTTTTCAATGCTTTTGTATAGCTTTTCTCCCCACCATGTCTTCACCTTTTAGGAAGTTAGTAACTGTCACGACCGGCAGAGTGTTTTTTTATTTATTTAGTAATTAAATAAATTTTTATAATGATGTTATAAATTCTTAAAAAAATTAAAAAAAAATAATGAAAATTGCATAAAAGAAAAGCCAAAAAAAAAAAAGACAAATACAATGACAGGAGGATGGATCCCTCCCCTCAGTTGTGGCTCCAGAACTAACCTTTCTTTTTCTTCTATTCTCTCTCTTTCTTTTCCATCTCCTTTTTTTTTTAAACTGCTAAATATAATATTTCTTATACGTATAAGGTCCGTTTGAGAGCATTTTCAGTGGATTAATAAACAATAAATTCAAATTTTAATTAATATGAGATGAATCCGATTTTAATTATTATATTCATACCAAATTTTCACTTTAGATTAATAATCATTTATTCATTATACAATAATAAAATAATATGATATGAATCTGACTTTGACTTTAGCTATTATGTTTATATCAAATTTTTATATTGGATTATTTATTATTTATATAATAATAAAATAGTATTAATTTAATTAACTAATAAATTAAATTTATTAATAGTTTACCATTCTACTTATTATATATTAATTAGTAACTATATTCTAATTAAATTATTGATTAAGAAATCATATTTTTAACTAATGTGGAGAAGAAGAGAGAAAAAAAATAATAAAGTAATGATTTGGCTAATGAAAATTACCTATCAAATTTGATCTTATTTTTAAAGTTATTGTAGCAAAAGTCTTTTTTTTTTAAGCTTTGGCTAATCCGTTGCAGCCAATTTTTCTTCTATAATAACTAAATATAAGATGAATATAACTTTTAACTAATCCATCAAGGATGCTCTAAATAGTGAGAATCTGATATGAGATGAGATAATTTGATATGAAAGTTAAATGTTACATACAATATTGTTAGTATATTATTTTTTAATATTATTATTATTTTGAAATTAAGAAAATTGAATTATTTATTATATTTTGTGTAGAAAGTTAAAATAATTATAATGATAAAATGAGATAAATTAAAATGATTTCTTAATTAAAATGGGCCTAAATTTATTTAAGAAAATGGGACCTATCAAAATAAATAAATAAGTTTTTGTTATGACTTTTGCCTTTTTTTCAAGAACTATCTCTAATTCGCACAAATCATCTTTCTTTCCTTTACTTTTTTTTTTTTTTTTACGTCTTTTTGTTGTGATTGTGTGACAATTACAATGAATATATGAAATAATAAAAAAGAAAGCAAGAGAAAAATAATAGAAATTTACGTGGTTCGTTATGTGCCTATATCCATAGGAGCGAGTGGCAAAATTTCACTATTATCAAAGTAAGGTTACATCATATGTATTTCAATCTGCCTCTTTGCCTCTGTATACGCAACAAATATGAGCCACATATTCCAACAATCCTCACCTTGGTGAATATCCACCCCTTAGGAGAAAAGAAAGTATAGTTGGAAACTCCACCTATACTAAGTTGGGGTGCCTCCCATCTAGTAGCTAGAGATATTAATCAAGTCCAAGTAATACTTGAATTTATATGTAGTAATAGGCTTTGTCAACATATCTGCTGCATTCTCAGAAGTGTAAGCTTTCTTAAGTAGTAGTTCACCAAAAGAAACCAATTCTTTAATCTTGTGAAACCTCACATCTATGTGCTTGGTCCTCGCATGATACACCTGGTTCTTTGCCAAATAGATGGCTCTCCGACTATCACAATGCAATTGCAATCCACCTATATACTATATCCTCTCTAATTTTTCCTTTGAAAATGCTAGATACCTCGCTCTGAGATCTGGATGTCCCTTCCCGCTCGACGTGGATATCACACTCACCGCTTTCTTTTTCAAAGTCTGAAACCATTCATAATCCAATTTACCCATTCCTTCAGTTCGCACTTTGCAAGTCTCCATTTCCCTTATCTCAACAATGTCTCTTATCCTGACAATATCTCCTCCAATTTGACACTTCCCCTTCCTCGCAGGCCTCCGTCTCCGACTAGCTCTCCCACCCATATTAATATATACATATATATATATATAAATATAAATGTGTCTCACACACTTATTTTAATAGAGTTGAAAATAGTTCAAGACTTATCGGTTAATATTTGAGTTATGATGGGATAAGATTACTCTTAAGAGATAAAATTAAAACTTTTGATCTCTAATTATAATCAGATACAAATTCTTAAAATTTTTGATGGTCAGAAGTCTATAAATAGCACTAGGAGGTTCAAGAGTTCTCACCTACAATATTAAAATGTCTCTAGCCATCAAGAGACACTTGTGAGGCAAAATTGTTAGGTGATCTTTCTTTTATAGTCAGATTAATTCTTCATCAACTAGATGAAGAGAGGTACGTGTTTAATTATTATTGTTTTATTATTATAGATCATACAAAATCGAAGATCCATTCATTAATGTCATGTTAAAATATTTAACATGTGATATCAAAACTTTAGGTTAAAGATTTTTTATAATCTCAATAAAATATACAAGGAATAAATTATTATATGATTTTATATATGCTTTCATGTATGTATGATTTTATCATACTGTAAAAAGACTGAAAACATTGTCTTTTGAATAACACCATGCCTACGGTGTAAAGGTCGAGCCCTAAACCCGAGCCTTTAACACACCCACGCCAAGTCAACTTTCACAGGGTAAAGGCTGGGCACCAAACTTGAGTTCTCAATGAGTAACAAGCAAACTCAATTGTGGAGTCATTTAATACTCGAGCAATTCCTGTCCAAGTTCCTTCGGTAGAAATGAAGCAAAGAGTAAAATATACATTGAAACATAGAGAGGCAAGAGTGAGAAGCAACAAAAAGCAAATTCATTTCATATATTATTTACAAAAGGTTTTACAAAAAAAAAAAGATTATGGAGGTAGAGCCGAATCTTGGAAAGAGTGACAGACAGGCTTTTCAATCTTTTTAGCAAACTTTTTTGCAATAGGATCCAGAAGAAGAGATCTCGGGTTGAGGGCTTTAATGATCGGCTCAGGATCAGCTAGAAGTTCAGTCCTCAACATTCGAGAGCCCTTCGAATAGTCGTAGCCCCAAGCAAAATTACGAATGGCTGATGCTCAGGACACCTGAAGTTTGAGCTCTGCCAACCGTCTATTGGCATCATCTGATTCTACCAATTTCAATCAGTTCTGAAAAGGAAATTCTATGTGGACTAAGCCTGAAGGGGCCAAGCCCAACAGGGGGAGGGGGAACAAAGCCCACGGTCCGATTGGATCAACCCAAGCCCAGGCTTGGCCAGAGGACTAGAGATAAGAGAAAAGGTAAATTTCGAGCGTCCATATTAATGAGAAAGCAAGTGTAGGTAATCCCGACCGTCCACCGAGTTAAAGAAAGTGTCAGACTAAGAAGACTGCATATCTTCCCCTCCCACACCACTAACGACTTTGCATTAATGATAACAAAACCTCTGTCGACCTGACAGAGCAATTCATCGAATGCAAATTTGGTTAAAGTGTGCCGCATTAATTGCCGAGCTGGATAGGAAATGTGCCGCATTAATTACTGCCCATCATTTAGCCTGACCGAGCATTGATCGTAGTGACAAATCACTGGGGATGGGACGAGAAGAGTTAGACCATCATTTACCGAGTGACGACCAAACAACGTCACTACGAGTCACACTCCTTCTCATCCCCATCCTCTGGAAGAGCATGCAAACATTTATAAATAAGATTCGTTCGGTCCAGAAGGGGGGTAAGATATACATTTTCTGGCATTTTTCATTTACACGACCTTAAAAATTATTGGTTTGAAATTAACTTAACCATCAGAGCGGTCTCAGATCCCAATCCACTCTTATCTTAATTTTTGCAGGACGAAGTCAACTGAGACCTCGAAGGGTTGGACTGTAGAATACGTCCTCAGCAGGTTCGATTCGATTTTTTGATTTTTTCTTACCCCCTTAATTACACTAATTCAGTGGATAAAGCATTTCTCAATTCTTAGTTCTTAATTTCAAAAAATCAAATAGCATCTTTCCATTCGTTTTTCTTTTTATCCCTTTTGATTTTCCTATTTCTATTATTCTTAATCTTGGCTAAGGTTGCTTCCACCAGCATCTTTTCTATCTCCCTATTCTTAGGTTTTTTTTATATTTATTTTCTTACTAGAACTTTCTCCCTCCGGTACATTTCCTTTTTGAAGTGCTTTTCCTCTTTTTATTCATTTTCGCTAATATTTCCACATGACTCCAATGAAAAGATTTGAAAATGTTTTTCAGGTGTATTCTTGTTATTTTCTAAGAAATAGGAAAGCACTTTCTTAACTTTTGTTTAGAGAACGCATTAGGGTTTTCATTGAAACAAACTTTTAAAAGTATATGAGCCTTGTAATCAAAATAAAGCTTTTTTTTTTTTTTTTAATTCTTAACTATAATTTTTGTAACAAAAATTCCTTTTCGTATTAGTGGACGAAACAAAAGGGAGGGGCTCTACATCCGAATTTATTCCGAGAAGACCAATTTCTTTTTTCTTTTAATTTTTTAATTCTATTCTTAGTTATTTGTTATAAAAGAGAAAATTTATAATATTATTAAAAAAATAATTCTTTAATTACTAATTAAAAAAATTAATTTTTTTTATATTAAACAATTATGTCGAGAAATTCTGTAAGATAATTTAAAATTTTTTAACGAAAAAAACAAAAAAAACTCTGAAATACAAGTTGCCCACTATGATTTGATTGGGGGAGGTTGCAAAATAAATCCGGAGGGCGATGATCCAGTCACCCCCTACGGCCAACAACATCAACTAATGGTTATTCCGCCCTTGAGGTTGAGTTTGGTAAGTAAAGTAATGTTTGACAAGTAATCTCATAATATTTTATTATTATTCATTATTCTTTACAAACAGTTTACTATTATTTATAAATTATTAACTATATATTAATTATTATTATTATTTATTACTTTTTTATTATAATTATTACATATCATCTAGGATCATCCCGATATTCAAACATAGTCTGAATGTTTAAACAAAAGCCTTGTTTAAATATTTAGAATATCTCAATGTTTTGTGACGATAAATATTTTAGTTATAAAGAGATCTCATAGATCAGTCAAATTTATAAATTGATGAAATTTATGTGATACGTTTGATTGTAAAATTATTTTTATTATAAATTATATCTAATGTATCATGTGAAGATATGATAGTTTGTATGTTTACTTTTTAAATCTATTTGTGGTTATAGTATTTCTCATTTATGGATA
Organism: Platycarya longipes; assembly: GCA_036559045.1. Taxonomy (NCBI): domain Eukaryota; kingdom Viridiplantae; phylum Streptophyta; class Magnoliopsida; order Fagales; family Juglandaceae; genus Platycarya; species Platycarya longipes. Next base: position 30,193,714 of record CM071796.1, read on the forward strand.
ATAATAAAATAGTTTTAAATTAATAGAATTATTTGATTTTAGGAAAAAAAATATAAATAAAAATTATTTGGTGTCTACATTCTCGTTCTCTGTTTTCATATGATTAGAAGTACGCTAGTTGATCCCATAAATTAATACAGCCAAAAGAGAACTAATTAGTAAGAAAAAGAAACAAAATTTAGCAAATAAACTACAATAATCCACAATTAATAAATGTAAAACAGACATGTTTAAAAACATCTCAATAATATAGATAAGTAAAAACAAAACATTAACACACGGCCTTCCGTTTAATATATAATAGCAAGCATTCGTCAAGGTTCAACCAAATTAAGTAGCTCCTAGACAGTTTAGCAACGTAAACTCCATTTCCTAGCTAGTTAACAAAGGATCTGTCTCATAATTCCTCGTTTTATATGGTTCCAAATAGATAATAGTTGTTTCCACCGGTTCGTACAATCTTAATTGAAGTCTTCTCAAAAACTAAAAAATCCTAAAAATCATCCTTTTTTTTCTTTTTATTTTTTAAATCTTGCCACACAAGATTTGACCAGATACTTCTTTCGGATGAATAATCCCAGCTAGAGTTTCTTGCAGCTAAAGATCAGTCGGGCAGAAATACAGAAGTGCCTTTTTTTGGCCCTTCAGAAGTCCCACTCGTATTGCTTGACTCCTCCTCAGTTTGGGATGGTCTCGGCAAGAAGACATTAGTGAGTGCAGTCTTGGATTGCAGAGCAGACTTGAGCAACTTCACACACTGCCAACAAATCAAAATACGGACTGTAAAATAATTTTTATATATCCAACGAGTGGCAACAGTGAGCCTCTCATATATAATTACTACTTTCATTGTTGATCTAAATGGTATCAGGTTCCTGTTAGTACTGATCAAAAGTCTCAAATAGTTTGGGTAGTAAACCTAGCTGTATAACAAAATAACACAGGATCTAGGTACATGAACTAAGGGGGTGCAGTATTGGCTATTTGTCAATTTCGTGGTTTCTGTGTCCTTCCGTTCTTTCCATCCCTTTTTTTTTTCTTTATTTGTCTTTTTTAAGAAAGAATCGATTTCAATCGAATAAGCAAATAGCCTATGCTTGTATGTGATATATGTTAACAATATGATAAAAATAATAAAATCTAGTTATTTTTTTCGGTTAAACTTTTGAAACAAATAATAATTTTATAATATTTTCTCTTATGTGTGGGCCAATTTCTTTTTTAATGAGTAGATTTAATATATAGAATATTTAATTAAATAGATAGAATACATAAATTCAATTTTAAAATATCTATTTTAATATCATGTAAAATTATCAATTATTTTAAAATTTTAAACTTATAACAAATGTAAATTTTATTATTTATATTATATTTTAATAGATATTGCTTCCACAAATAACCACTCTCTCATGGCTTCAGATTCGCGTAGCGGCAAATAGGATGAATCTAACGTATTTACTGTGCAACTTTTGCCAAAAGGAAGTCACATTGAATTATGAAAAACAAATAACACGAAAAAAAAAAAAAGAGCAAGGTTGGACTGCCAAACCTCATCCACGCCCAAAGCGACCACTTTCTCTTCAATCGCACCTACCTCCTTGAGATTATAATCATTAAGCAGAGTAATGAAAGTGTTGGCGCACATGGGCTTCAACTTCAGATCATCCATCACCATGTATGCCACGCTCTCTTTCACGAAGTTGAATTTACCACTAATCTGCTTGTTTTCGCTTATTAACCCTTCAACGTCGACGTCATTGAGTGATACCTCAAATAATGACGATGATCCGCATTTTATACAGTAGTTGCCGCGCGCACTAGTGATGATCTTGAAAGTATTATTGTATACACAGGTCTGACACAGACGGAATTTGGTGAATGTGTAGGACTCGACACTTGGCAAGAGGAGGGAGTCTGTACCACCAGACAATACTAGTTTGGGCTTCAACACCAAGTCTTTGCTTATTCCTCGCTGGAAGAAAGTATCGCTCAAGTTTTCGACGCTATCGTACAGGCTTTGCAAGCAGCCTGCCGTGTCTTCAGTTTTAAGGAAGCCGGCGACAGTCATGATGGGCAGAGAGAAGACTTGAAAGAGGAAATCAACGAACTCCTTGCCTGCTTCACCAAACAGCAATCGGTTTCTCTTCTTGTCTATGAACAGCTTCAGGCTTATCTTGGTGGCTGCCATTTTTGTTTAAGGTATCTGAATGTATGATCTTCGAAATTCGAATAGGTACTAGAGAATGCCAATGGCCCTTTTTATAAGGATGGGTGTGGAAAAAACTGGAGAGAAGAGTAGCAAATTATGACTAGCTATACTGCATATATACCAAAGAAAAATATATACACACAACACAATTATTTAATATATTTTAAAATAATATATTAAATAAAAAATATTTCTGTAAAATATTAAGTATATATAAAATATTTTATAGAATTATCTCTCATTTAATATTTATTATAAAATATATTATATAATTTTGTTATGTGTATATCACTTTTCTGTGTAAAAAGATTTGATAGTATTTTGAAAATGAATTTATAATTTTTTAATTTTTAAAAAGTTTCGTTTTACTTAATGGTTAAAAATGTAATTATTAATAAAATTATATACTTTTATTTTTTTAATATCTAAAAAATTATTTAAAAAAAAAAATTCATTAAAAATGATAAACAAAAGATAAAAACAAAAACAAGTATATGATCCCCTTTGAAAATAGAACCTTTACTCATCCACCAATACTTTTTTGCTATCCGTGCACTTCTTTTGTCAATCTTAATAACTATTGGGGTCCTTGAGTATCAATAAAGTGCATGATTCAAATTTTCTTTTCTCTTTTTATTTTTGATTTTCTTTTTTCTATTCTTCTGGACTAAGATTTCCCTCATCCACGAGTTGTTTTTTATTTTTGGGCACTTCTTTCATCTTTTCTTTTCCTCCTAGATTTGCCTCGTTTGTTTTTGAATATCATCCCATTATTTTTATCTCATTTTATTTAATTATTATAATTTCTTTAAATTTTAATATAAAATAATATAAATAATCAACTTTTTCAAATTTTAAAACAAAAATCATATTAATTTTATTTATAATAATATTTCTTTTAACTTTTAACTTTAATATCAATTTATCTTATCTCATTTTAATTTCATCTCAAAAACAAATCAGGCGATTTCTTTCATCCACGACTTTTTTTGTTCTTTTCTTTTTTCTGGGGCACTTCTTTCATCTTTTATTTTCCTCCTAGATTTTATGTTTTTACTTCTTGCTTTGTCTATTCGCTTCTTCTTTACTAAGTGCATTTCACATTGAAAGCCATTTTCAAACTTTGATGAAATTTTTATATTTTTTATTAATTTAAAACCTTCATATTTATAATCTTACATTGAATTCATCAAAATAATAAATATTAAAAATTATATTAAAAAAATAAGAGAAAAATAAGAGAAAAAATGTGAGAAATTAAAATGTATTAAACAAATAATTTGACTTATAAACAGTAGACTTTCAAATATAAAAGAAAATAAGATGATACTGTATCTCAAAAATTTAAAAGATTTAGTTTGATGAATACAATGCAAATGAATTTTGAGTAAAAATATCAAATTCTGTATTTGGCTTTATTTTTTATGAAGTCAATGTCAATGCTCTAAGGGCTGGAAAAGTGAGATAAGATAGAAATCTTATAAATAATAGTAAATAGTTTGAATCAAGTATTTTTTATTGTAAGAAACGAGAGAGAAAAAATTGAATATAAATATTATAAAGTTTAAATATTGTAATAATATAATTATATAATATTATTTTTATTTGAAAAATTGAAAATTGAAAATTATTTTTTATTTTTTGTTTGAAAGTTTAAAAAATTATAATGATTATTTTGAAATTTTATATATAAATTATATTTAAAAATAAGATAAAATGAGGTAAGGTAAAAAGAAAATTTAGGATTTAACATTTTCTTTATAAATTTCTTTTTACTAAGTACTTTTCCTCCTTTGTTTTCATTTTTATCAAGATTTTTGCCGCCCCCGATGAAAAATTTTCGGACATATTTCCTAGAAAGAGGGCATACTTGGCCTAATTTGGATACTGAGTTGAGGAGTTTGTGAATATTAATAAAATATTTAAATTGAGATGGGTTAAAAATGATTTGAGTGGAAATACTTTATGGAATTTTAAAAAATAAAAATAAGTTGAATAAAAATATTATAAATTAAATTATAGTTATAATATAGGTTTTTAATAAAATTTTTGTTATAAGATTTGAAAATATTAAATTGTTTATTATATTTTAATTAAAAGTTTAAGAAAGTTGTAATAATTAAATAATAATTTGATGAAAAAATTAAAAATTTGAAATTGAAAAATGTTTGTGATATTTGGATATTAAGTTGAGATGAAATAAAATTAGATAAGATGGAATGAAAGCATAGCTCTATCCAAATAAGGCCTTATTCTCACTAGTAAGGCTATATGTATTATAGATCTACTTCCAATTTTACTTATAATCTCATCAATTTTTTTAAAATTAAAATTTTAGAGATTTTAAAATTTAACATATCAATAACAAATACTTAAAAAAAAACAAGTATTTTGTATTTTTGCTTAAATACAACTAACATTTCTCTATAGAAAATGATACATTTACCACTTGTCTACAACTCATTTATTACTATTTTTTATTAAATTTTAAATATAAAAAAATAATTTATCTAATAATTAAGGAAGTGATATTATTATTGAAGTTGTATATTTTTTATTTTTTTAAATAATTAAGGATGTTAACAAGTACTTAAAAAATACATTAGAGTTATAAAACCATGAGTAATTAAGTTGTAAATGTAACATTATCCTAAGAAAAATTCTATACATGATTACATTATCATTTTATTTTTTATCTTATTATATAAGATGTGATATATTTATTATTATTAAACAATATTTTATTAGATATTTTTTATTATTTAATAATGATAAATGTATTACATCTTATTTTAAGGAGAGACGAGTGAGATGATTACAATATAATGTATATCATTATTTCGCTATCAATTGTAACCTTATGCATTAATTTTATTTAATAAAAACTTTTATACATCACACTATTATTTCATTCTAATCTTAACATATTTATCACTATTAACTGTTTTTTTAATAAATATTTTTTATTATCTAATAATATATCACAAAAAATAAAATAAAAATTTCGAGTATAGCATCACTCTCTGTCTTGAGCCCAAAACCCAACGATCTCGATCATCTCGATTCTCAACCAGTTTCGAGGTGCAGTGAACATGACGCATGTGCAAGCATACATGTACTATACATAAATGCCTTAATTGAGGCTGGTTAGATGGATAGAGATATACATGCAGGACCAAATTCTTAATTTCAGAAAATCAAATAGCAGGTCGGAAACGTTCCATTCCATCCCACTACTTTTTGATAAGGGTGGCGATAATATGTTATAATAGCTTGTTAGAGTTAGTTTTAATAAATTTAAGTTAAAATGAATTGATTTATGAAAATATAATTGTTTAACAGATTAATAACGAACCAATTCATTTTAATCCGTTATTAAATGTTAAAAAATAATTAAAATTATACTCTTATATTTAAAAATAAAATTATTAATATTTTAATTTTATTATTTTTATTATTTAAATTATAATTTTAAACTTGAAATTAATTTTATAATTTTATAAATATTATGATTTTAACATTTATATAAATTATACTAAATTTAATCAAATTTAACAAATTAATTTAGAGTTTATTCAATCCATTTATATAAATGGGGGAAAATGAATTATATTGTATTATGTTAACTTAGTTTTTAATATTTATTAATAAATCAAAATAAATTGATATGATAAGATTCGTTATGTTAGTATATTATATTAAAATTTGAAATTTTGATTAGATAAATTTAATAAATCGAATTATAATCAATTAATATATTATATTTAAATTTAAATTTTTAATGCGATAAATTTACTGATGAAGTTATAATCGATTCATATAATATGATATAATATATTTTGATATGATATGAATATAATTAATTAATATGATTTGACATCATACTTTTTAGGACCCACTAAGCAGTGAACCCCTTACTTTTGTCTTTTTCCCTTTACGCGTATACTTTTCTCTACCTTGTATCCTAGACCTAGGTTTTCTCTTTATCCTTTTTGCTTTTCCTATTTCTGTTCTTCTCGGCTAAGGTTTCTTTCATCAGCATCTGTTCCTTTGTCTCTTGAGTGCTAAGTTTTTTTATTTTTAGAATTTTTTTTATAAGTAATGATATAATTATATGTTAAATGAAAAATATTTTTATAAAATAATCTATAAAAGTAATATCAATTTACATAAATACTATACTATCATTTTAATACATAATTATAAAAAAATTTATACATATATCATTATTCCTTTTTTATATATATTTTTATTTTGGATAATGATACTTAACTATTTCTTGTTTATCACTCTAAGTATATTTAATTTTTTATTTTTATCTTTTAGACATTTTTTTAACATCCTTAATCATTATTTTTTTATAAAAAAAACACGATTCATTAATAGTTATTTTCTTAATAATTAAGTAAAATAAAATTTTTTAAAAATTAATAATAATAATAATAAAGATGGCAAGGCTATCATTTTCCTTTTATTTCTTACGTGGACTTTCTCCCTCCAGGTATATTTCCTATTTCAAGTGCTTTTCCTCTTTATTCATTTTCGCTAATATTTCCACATGACTCCAATGAAAAGATTTGGAAATGCTAAGAAAAAAAAAAGATTTGGAAATGCACTTTCTTAACTTTTGTTTAGAGAACGCATTACCAGGGTTTCATTGAAACAAACTTTTTAAAAGTATATAAGCCTTGTAATATTAGAAAAATAAAGCTTTTTTCTAATTCTTAACTATAATTTTGTAACAAAAACTTCCTTTACGTATTAGTGGACTAAACAAAAAGGGGTGGTGCTACATCGGAATTTTTACCGAGAAGGCCAATTTATTTTTTAAAAAAATTTTATTCTATTCTTAATTATTTTTAGAAAAGAAAAAAAATTTACAATATTATTAAAAAAATAATTTCTTAATTACTAAATAAAAAAATTAAATATTTTTATATCAAAAAATCTAATCGACAGATTTTATAAGATAATTTAATATTTTTTTAACAAAAAAAAAAAAAAACCTGAAATACAAGTTGCCCATGACTATGATTTGAGGATGGGGGAGGTTGCAAAATAAATCCGGAGGGCGATGATCCGGTCACCCCCTCTGGCCAACAACATCAACTAAGGGTTATTCAGCCCTTGAGGTTGCGTTTGGTAAGTAAAGTAATGTTTGATAAGTAATCTCATAATATTTTATTTTTACTTTTTATTTTCTACAAATAATTTAGTATTATTTATAAATTATTAACTATTTATTATTATTATTTATTACTTTTTTATTATTATTTACATATCATCTAAGATCATCACGGTATCCAAACATAGCCTGAATATTTAAACTAAAACCTGTATATTTAGAATATCTCAATGTTTTGTGAAGATAAATATTTTAGTTGCAAAGAGATCTCATAAAATTAAACTTATAAATTGATCTGACACGTTTGATTATAAAGATATTTTTATTATAAAGTATATATCATACGAAGACATGTTAATTTGTATATTTATTTTTTGAATCAATTTGTGGTTATAATATTTTTCATTTGTGAATAGTAATGAAATAGTTTAAATTAATAAAATTTATTTGATTTTAAGAAAAAAATTGAATAAAAATGTTATATTGTTTAAATTTGGAAATTTTATTTTATTTTTTGTAGTTTGTTTGAGAGTTCTAATAAATTATAATAATTTGATGAAAATTTTGAATATTTTAAATTGAAAAATGTTGTGTTTGAATAATTCTTTAGAATGAAATACCTGAAAAAACCTGATGATACTTAGAAATTTATAATGGTTGTGTTGCAAATTGACACTAAATAAATAAGGTGCATGATCTAATAAAAGAATGTTGTTTTATGGGAAGAGCATGGACACATGCTAGAGTCTAACTAATATGTGTGTGTATGTGTGTGTAATATTGCATTATTATAAGCATTTTGTAATGTAGGTTGGAGTTCCCAAAATTTCCTAAAACTATTTAATAAAAGCAAGCAAATACAGGAAGAACAGGTATTAGACAATTTACCCATTTCCTTCTACATGTCTATCCTTGGAAGAAACACCCAAGCGGAGAAACCCGACAACACATTTATCAGAAACCATCATTCTGTTCATGGCATCATCTTGGTTGTTGTTTATCTATCATTTTGTCCGAGAAGGTTGTCCATGATTAGAAGCACGCTAGTTGATACCATAAATTAATACATCCAAAAGAGAACTAATTATAAGAAGAACAAGAAACAAAATTAAGCATGCAAACTACAACAATCCACAGTTAATACAATGCAAAAATAAAACAACACACGGCCATCCGTTTAATAATATAGATAAGTAAAAACAAAACAACACACGGCCTTCCGTTTAATGTATAGCAAGCATTCATCAAGGTTCAACCAAAGTAGCTCCTAGACAGTTTAGCAACGTACATTTCATTCCATAGTTAAACAAAGGATCTGTTACTTATTCCCTGTTTTTTATGGTTCCAAATAGATAATAGTTGTTTCCACCTGTTTGAACAATCTTTAACGTTCACTCAAAAACTAAAAATCTTAAAAATCATCCTTTTTCGAAGGAATAATCCTAGAGTTTCTTGCAGGTAAAAGATTAGTCGGGCTGAAATACAGAATTGCCTTCTTTTGGCCCTTCAGAAGTCCCACTCGTTTTGCTTGACGACTCCTCAGTTTGGGATGGTCTCGGCAAGAAGACATCAGTCAGTGCAGTCTTGGATTGAAGAGCAGCCTTGAGCAACTTCACACACTACCAACAAATCAAAATAAGGACTGTAAAATAATTTTTATATATATTCAACTAGTGACAATAGTGAGCGTGTCATAATTACTACTGCCATTCTTGATCTATATGGTATCAGGTGTTGGGAGTGTAGCGTCAGAAATTGATAAAATGGAATTAAAGTCTAAAAAAAAAGGGCAAAAGGGAGAATGAACTGTCTTAGTTAGTTTTCTGTTATTGTAGTATAAATATCGAGGGTAAAGTAAACTCTTATTTTCAATTCAATTCAATACGATTCAGAGGTTATTCATTCATCTTCTCTGTATTCTCTGTTTTTCTACAAGTTTTATTTAATCTTCATCAAGTTCTCAACATGGTATCAAATTAGAAATTCTGCATCTATTTCTTTTCTGAACTTGATTTTCTCTTTTCTGCATTACAATATCCATCAGATGATTCATCCAGTCCATATTACCTTCATCCAAGCAACAACCCTAGAGCTCTTTTAGTTTCAAAAATCTTCAATGGTGACAACCATGTTGCTTGGAGCAGATCAATCCTTATAGCCTTGACTGTAAAGAACAAAGCGGCCTTTGTTGATGGCTCGATCAACAAACCTCCTACTATTCCAGCTATTGTTCACACAGCTTGGTTAAGGGCGAATAACTTGGTACTTTCTTGGTTGATCAACTCAATTTCTAAAGAAAACAGAAACAGTTTGATCAATGTTGCTTCAACATTGGATCTCTGGAATGAGTTAAAGATTCAATATTTGAGAAGTGATGGACCAAGAGTATTCCATCTTGAGAAGTCATTAAGCTGCATTAATCAAGGTTCTTCTCCAATCACAGAATACTTTAGTGGTTTTAAGATACTTTGGGATGAGTATGTGAGTTACCGTCCATTTCCCACTTGCACTTGTAGAAAAATGTCTTCTTGTACATGTGATCTTTTTACTTTCTTGCTGCAAAGACAACAGTCAGACTATGTGTTAAAATTTCTTGTTGGTTTGAATGACTCATATGCCTCTATTCGAAGCCAATTGCTTCTTGCTGTTCCATTACCTACTATGGCAAAAGTTTTCTCATTATTGCTTCAAGAGGAGAGCCACAGGCAACTTACTACTTCAGTTTCGACTGAAACTCATGCTTTGATGGTAAAGCAATCGAATCCAGTGGCAAATAAGTACATATTCTCAAAAGAAAAATCCAAGAATCAACTCTTCATTGCACACATTGTGGATACAATGGACACACGATTGAGAAGTGAAGGAAAGAGGAATTACTCTGCACATTCTGTTGTTTCAACCAATGAAATCTGCAATCAAACTGACAATGAGGAACCAAGATTTTCTTTAACTGCTGAAGAAATCAATAGACTCATAGTACTTGCCAACACTACTCAATCCAATGCACCTGCTCAAAATATTCAACCAGTTTGTAACCTTGTCACCTCTTCACATTTTTCTGGTATTGCTTCTTATATCCATACTTCATCTAATTTGAAAATCAATCATTACTGGATACTTGGTATTGGTGCAACAGATCACATGATCTGTTCACCACTCTTGTATTACTCTTCTCCTAAAAGTCTAAATGCTTTCATAAGTTTACTTAGTGGACATAATGTTCCAGCCACATATATTGGTGCAATTTGTCTTTGTGTTAACATTTTTCTGACAAATGGACTATGTGTCCCCTCCTTTTCAGTTAATCTTTTATCTATCTCAAAGCTAACCAAACATTCTGATCTTCAATTATCTTTTATTGCTTCACATTGCCTTATATAGGACCAATCAATGAAGAGGAGGATTGGGATTGCATTTGAAAACAAGGCCTCTATCTTTTACCACAAGCTATTCAAGCTTATTTCTGCACTTAATCTAAGTCCAACTCAGTTTCTTTTATTTCAACAGCTTCAGAAAATTCTATTAGAATCTGGCATTACAGACTAGGCCACGTATCTCCATCTATATTGTCATTTCTTAAACAGCTAGATCCTTCAATTTCTATCAATTGTCATTCTGTTTGTAACATATGTCCATTGTCAAAACAAAGAAAATCGTCTTTTTCTGTATCTCATACTATTTCAAATAAAAGTTTTAATTTGATACATTGTGATATTTGGAGTCCATTTGGAATAGTTTCTTACTCGGGCTATAAATATTTTTTAACAATAGTTGATAACTTTACAAGATGTACTTGGATTTACATACTTAAAGCCAAATCTGAAGTATCTCTTATACCCAAAAACTTTTATAATCTAATCAAAACTCAATTTGAAATACCTATTAAAGTAATAAGGTCAGATAATGGACCAGAATTTTTCATCAATGATTTTTATCATGAAAAGGGCATAATACACCAGAAGAGATGTATAGAAACCCCACAATAAAATGGAGTTGTTGAAAGAAAACATCAACTCTTACTTAGCACAGGTAGAGTATTGTTGTTTCAAGCCAATTTACCCTTATCTTTTTGGAGTGATTCTGTATTAGTTGTTGCCCACATTATAAACAGAATCCCAACCCCACTTCTAAAAAATAAAACACATTTTGAAATGCTTTTTTATAAACCACCTAATTTGTCTCATCTTAAGATTTTTGGTTATCTTTGTTTTGTATCTACATTGCAAAATCATTGATGTAAGAGCCACAAAATGTATTTTTCTTGGATATCCATCCGATATCAAAGATTACAAAGTTATGGATCTTAATACCAACAAAATCTTCATTTCCAGAAATGTGGTGTTCCATGAGAATTTGTTTCTCTTTAAATTTGTTCCCACAAATTCTGATATGCATTCTTTCTTATTTTCTCCTTCAGAAAATCCATATACCGGTAACTCCTATTATCCTTTATTTCCCTTTTCAGAAAATTCTTATACCAATTATTCTTCTCCTATTAAATCAGTTCTTAATCAAACTGAATAATTGATTCTATCTGATAATGAACATGTTCAAAGCATTGATCCAAACTTATCCATGTCTCATATTAATTTCACTAGTAGTCCAAGGATCAGAAAATCTTCTCGAGTTAAACAGAAACCAGCTTTTCTATAGGATTATTATTGCAGCAATGTTTCCTTAAGTGCAACTCCTATCACCTCTCCAAATGATTGCTCCTTAAAAGGCAATTCCTATCCAATTTCATCTTTTCTATCTACTAGTAGACTATCTAACTCACATAAAGCTTTCCTAACTTCTATCTCAAATTGTCAAGAACCTAAAACCTATAAGCAGGCGGCCAAATTTTCCGAATGGCAAAAGGCTATGCAGAATGAGTTACATGCTTTAGAGTTAAAACAAAACTTGGAAACTTGTTACTTGACCTGAAAATAAACAGACTATTGGTTGCAAATGAGTGTTTAGAGTAAATACAGAGCTGATGGGAGCATAGAAAGGTACAAGGCCAGATTAGTAGCAAATGGCTATAATTAGCAAGAAGGTTTGGATTTCTTTGACACATTTTCTCCTGTAGCCAAAGTAACTTCAATTCAATTATTGCTTACTATTGTAGCAATTAAGAACTGGCATATTCACCAACTAGATGTGAATAATGCATTCTTGCGTAGTGATTTGCAAGATAAAGTTTACATGAAGCTGTCCCCTAGAATGCCTAATCCAGAAAATAAGGTTTGTAGACTTTTAAAAAGTCTCTATGGCCTTAAACAGGCATCCATAAAATGGTTTGAAAAGCTTTCAAATTCTCTTCTCAGTTATGGATTTACTCAAGGAAATTCTGATTGTTCTCTCTTCATCAAAAAGTCCAAAAATTCCTTTATGGCATTGCCGGTATATGTTGATGATATCCTATTAGCAAGTGACAGTTTGCAACAAATTCAACAGTTGAAAGATTTCTTACATGCTCAGTTCATTATTAAAGACTTGGGGCAACTAAAATATTTTTTAAGCTTGGAAATAGCAAGATCTAAGGCAGGTATCTCACTTTGTTAGAGGAAATATTCACAATTCTCTAAAAGACCTTATTAGGAATGAGAGAGGATACCTCATATAAAACTCAGAACAATCTCCTTCTTAGGTAATGTGAGATTTTCCTTTACTCCCCCTCACTTGTGGGCCAATCTTTGTCGTGCTCCTACAAGTGGATCTCATTGGATTAATGGGTGAAACATATTGCTGGAAGGTTTGGCTCTGATACCATAAAGAAGCTCATGCACCATTCTCTAAAAGGTCTTATTAGGAATAGGAGAGGATACCTCATATAAAGCCTAGAACAATCTCTTTCTTAGGCAATGTGAGATTTCCCTTTACTCCTCCTCACTTGTGGGCCAATCTTTGTCGTGCTCCTACAAGTGGACCTCATTGGATCAATGGTGCATGAGCTTCTTTATGATATCAGAGCCAAACCTTCCAGCAATACATTCCACCCATTGATTCAATGAGATCCACTTGTAGGAGCACGACAAAGATCGACTCACAAGTGAGGGAGAGTAAAGGGAAATCCTATAAAGAAGCTCATGCACTATTCTCTAAAAACCTTATTAGGAATATGAGAGGATGCCTCATATAAAATCTAAGACAATCTCCTTCTTAGGCAATGTGGGATTTCTTTTTATTTCTCTTCACTTGTTGGCCAATCTTTGTTGTGCTCCTACAAGTAGACCTCATTGGATCAATGGGTGGAGCATATTATTGGAAGGTTTGGCTCTGATACCATAAAAAAACTCATACACCATTCTCTAAAAGACCTTATTAAGATTGGGAGAGGATGTCTCATATAAAGTCCAGGACAATCTCCTTCTTAGACAATATGTGATTTCCCTTTATGTTTTACAAGACACGAGTCTTATAAGGACAAAAACTGCTGCATTTCCAATGGAGTCTAATTTGAAATTAATAGCAACTGATTCCAATCCATATGAAGATCTTCCAGCTTACAGAAGACTTATTGGTAGGTTGCTGTACTTAACTCTAACCAGACCAGACCTTGCTTATTATGTTCAGGTTTTAAGTCAGTTTCTTGCTAAGCCTGCAATAAGTCACTACCAAGCTGATGTCAGAGTATTAAGATACCTCAAAGCAACACCAGGGCAGGGGTTATTCTTTCCGGCATCCTCAGAACTTCAACTCAAAGCATTCTCTGACAATGATTAGGCAGGGTGTATTGATACAAGGAGAAGTGTTACAGGATTTGCTATCTTCCTAGGTGACTCATTGATATCATGGAAATAAAAGAAAAACAAGTAACAATCAGTAGATCTTCTACTGAAGCAGAATATGGAGCCCTTGTAGCCACAACTTGTGAAGTGCAGTGGTTGATTTATGCATTAAAAGACTTACAAATTGATCATTCACAGCCAACTTTAATGTATACTGATAGCAAATCTGCCATGTCAATAGCCACAATTGCAGTTTAACATGAGAGAACCAAGCATATCCAGATTGATTGCCATTTAGTCCGAGAAAAACTGTAGCAAAATTTGATTAAACTGTTCTACATTCCTTCTCGACTACAACTGGCAGACATACTCACTAAACCACTTGGTTCCTTGCCATTTCATCACACACTCCGCAAGATGAACATTCTCAACATTCATGTTCATCTTGAGGGGGGGTGTTGGAGTGTAGCGTCAGAAATTGATAAAATGGAATTAACGTCTAAGAAAGAAAAGGGCAAAGGGGAGAATGAACTGTCTTAGTTAGTTTTCTGTTATTATAGTATAAATACTAAGTGTAAAGTAAACTCTTATTTTCAATTCAATTCAATACGATTCAGAGGTTATTCATTCATCTTCTCTCTATTCTCTATTTTTTTTACAAGTTTTATTTCATCTTCATCAAGTTCTCAACATCAGGTTCCTATTAGTATTAGTACTCAAAAGTCTCTAATAGTTTGGGTAGCAAACAGTGTATAAAAAATTACACAGGATCTAGATACATGAACTAAGGGGTTGCAGTATTGGGTATTTGTCAATTTCATGGTTTTTATGTCCTATAGCTCTTTCCATTCCTTTTTTCTTTTTCGATTTTTTTAAGAAAGAATCGATTTCAATCGAATGAGCAAATAGCCTATGCTTGTATGTGATATATGTTTAAAGAATATAATATGAACAATAAATTCTAATTATTTTTATATTTCACAATAACTTCTCTCACGTGTGAGCAAGTCTCTTTCTCAATGAATAAATTCAATACATAGAATATTTAATTAAAGAAGCAGATTGTAAAGTCAAAATTTAAATTCAAGACATCTATCGTAATATTATATAAAATTATCACTTGTCACAAAAGTATATTTGTAAAAAAATATAAATTTTATTATTTATATTATACTCTTGACAAATTTGCTTCCTCAAATGACCACTCTCTCACGGCTTCAGATTCGCATAGCGGCAAATAGGATTAATCTAACGAATTTATGTGCAACTTTTGCCAAAAAGGAAATCATCATGAAAAACAAATAACACCACCAAAAAAAAAGGCAAGGTTGGATTGCCAAACCTCATCCACGCCCAAAGCGACCACTCTCTCTTCAATAGCACCAACCTCCTTGAGATTATAATCATTGAGCAGAGTAAGGAAAGTGTTGGCGGACATGGGCTTCACCTTCAGATCATCCATTACCATGTATGGAATGCTCTCTTTCACGAAGTTGAGTTTACCGCTCTCCTTCTTTTTGCTTATTAACTCTTCAACATTGAGTGATACCTCCAACAATGTTAATGTTGATCTGCATTTTTTACAGTAGTCGCCGACGCCGCCGCCGCCAGTGATGATCTGACAAGTACCATTGTTTACACAGTTCCGACACTGATATAATTTGCGCCTGAATGTGTAGGACTCGACCCGCGGCAAGAGGAGGGAGTTTGTAGCACCAGACATTACGAGTTTGGGCTTCAACACCAAGTCTTTGCTTACTCCTGGCTGGATCAAAGTATCGCTCAGGTTTTCGACGCTCTCGTACAGGCTTTGCAAGCAGCCTGCTGTGTCTTCAGTTTTTAGGAAGCCGGCAACAGTCATGATGGGCAGAGAGAAGACTTGAAAGAGGAAATCAACGAACTCCTTGCCTGCTTCACCAAAAAGCACTCGATTTCTCTTCTTGTCTATGAACAGCTTCAGGCTTATCTTGGTGGCTGCCATTTTTTTTAGGTATCTGAAAGAATGATCTTCGAATGGGTAGGTAGATAATGCCAATGGCCGTTTCTTAAGGATCGGTGTTGAAAAATTGGAGAGGAGAGTAGCAAATTATGACTTGTTAAACAACTGAATATTATATAATTGAAGTCTTGGTAGTGTTTGGAAATAGATCTGATCCCAATACCTTCTCTCTTCCACCAATTCCTTTTGTTATCAGTGCAATCCTTCTGTCTCTCTCTCTCTCTCTCTCTCTCTCTCCTGGCCTTTATCGATCTGTTCCATTTTCACGGGGACTACTCTTGCCCTCTACGTACGAGCTGGATGCGTGATCACGATGAAATCACTTTCTTTAGAGTAATATGAATCATTCAATAGTCTTATTAAAATATTCTTTTTAAAAAATATAAATTTATATTTTTTTTAAAAAATTTAATCATATTTAATTAATAATAAAAAAGTATATATATATATATATTTTATTTATAAATAATAATCTTCTAAAACTCTTATTCAAACAAGGTTGTAAATATTTTAAGATTTAGAGTAATTTTTTTCAGGATAGTGATATCTTTATATAATTTTATTATTTATTATTTTCAAAATATATTTATTTATTTATTTACTTTGTTTTAAGTATTTTTTAATATTTTTAATTATTAAAAAAATAAGAAATATACAATTTTAATTATTTTATTAAATTAAATAAAAAAATTTTAATTAATAATAAAAGAATTATAGACAGATAGTAATGCTATTCTTTTTTTTTTCTTTTTCTTTTTTTTTTTTAATCTAAACGAATTGTCTGACTTTCTGCACTGCACAACGACCCACCTTAATTTTCTGCAATATCGAATTTGTAAATAAAGTTGCAGTTTTTACTTCTTTCTTTTTCCTCCTCTTTATTGCACAGAAGGTGAAAAATTAAGAAAAACTCTATATGTGATAAAAGAGAAAAAGCAAGAGATTGGATACTGAGAGATGGAGAAAAGCAAGGAAGAACTCAACTATAAGTCTATAATCCCATTTTTGGCCCGTGGTGACTCTAATCTTGTTTTTATTTTATTTATTTTTAAATAAAAATAAAAGGCTAACGACATTGTTACAAGGAGTCCACATTTTTCGTCCTATGTTTAACATTTTTTATAGGGAAAATCTTGGGTCCGGATTTTCTATAAAAATTTATTTTGCAGACACCCAATCAAGTGTTGCCACGTCAACTTCTTCAAATAATCTCACTGCACACACATTACAGGAAATCAGAAACTTCAACGTCGCTATCATCTTCTCTGCAAGAAAAAATCCGAGAGGAACCTGCCGGCAAGCTTAAAACAGACTCCGTTGATTCCCATTTGGCTGGTTTCATATAATTTTGAGAATCTTCGCCCTTCTTATCATCATCAAGAACTTCAGAATATTCCGTTGTTGGCGAATTTTCGATTCCATCCGATAAATTGGACTTGGGCTCATAACCATCATCACAAGCTAATGCACTCGATGTATCTATTGTTGAAGATTATCACAAGTCCAGCCATTGTCGTCGAGCCAATTTAAGGTACAAAACGAAACAGCTAGGTTCAATTTCACAAAGCAATGAAATTATTCTAAGGACCCATAAAGCACAACCATCAAGTTCACAAACCCACGAAGCAAAACCACCGAATTGAGGCCAAAATGGAGATAGAAAAGAGAGACAGACGGGGAGTGTGTGTGAACTGAAACCTTCTGTTGGATTAAAATGGAAAGGAAGAAAGTGGAAGTGGCAACACAAAGAAGGAGACGTGAGAGAAGAGAAGAGAAGAGTGGGAAAGTTGACCGCTAGTCGCCGTGAGTTTTGGGAGACAGAGAGGCTGAGTTCGACGTCGACAACAAATGGGAATGTGAATCGGGTCTGGATGCTTGAGTGAGAGCACTTTTATTGAATTGTAAATTGTTCTTTGCTAAAGATAATTTTAACGAATATAATTTTAGGTTTTGATTATTGACGATTTCATTTACATAAATTTTTATATTAAAATAGTTATTTTTTATTATACAATAATAAAATAATATAATAATAATTTGACTAATCTGATCAAGTTTTTATATTAAATTATCTATTTATGAATATATATAATAATTAATAATTAATAATTAAAAAAATATTTTTTATTTATTTTATTTTATCATGTTTTACCATTTTATCTATTATATATTAATTAATAATATATTTTAATTAAATTATGAGTTTAAAAAATCAATTAGTAATCATATCCTATTTAAATTAAATTATTAATAAAAATTTGACAAAAAAGGAAGAAATATTAGATTTAGTTTTAATAAAAATCCTTTTAAAATCTAACATACTATATTAAAAAATATTAATTTGTAAATTTAATTTTGTGAAATATATTTGTAGTTAAAATATTTATCCTCACAAATACATTGAGAATTTAAGATACTCCAAATATTTAAACAGGGCTTTAATTTAAACATTCACGTAATGTTTGGATACTGGGGTGGTATTATATTATTTGTAAATAATAATAAAAATAATGAGTAACATTGAAAAAATAGTTAATAATTTATAAATAGTAATGAAATATTTATAAATAATAATAAAGTATTATATTACGTTATTTATGAAACACAAATCTCAAGGGGCGAGAATAACCATTGGATTCTGTTCGAATACACAGTTCAAATTAGATGAAGTTATATATTTTGAATAATAATGACATATTTTTAGATTAGGTGAGATGATATGTATGGATAATATGATAAGATAGTTTTGAATTTTTAGAATTTAATAATTGAATTGATCCTATTAATTATTGAAAATTAGTTGATAATAATCGACTGATAATTATGAGCTTATTAATAAGAAATATGCTTAATTAAAAAATCTACTATAAATAAATTGAAATTATCAAAATATATTGAGAATATATTGGCCGAAACACTTTTATAATTTTAAAAACAATATATCTTTTATAAATTTTATTATTCAATGAAATATTTAACTTTGCTAAATAGTACCGATTATTTTTAATTTAATATTAAAAACTAAAAAGTATTGTTTTTGAAAACTTAAGACTGTTTTTGTGCAGTGCAGAAACATGAGAAGGCGTAGTGCACTGCACAAATACTTAGAAATTGTGATATTATGGAGTCAAATTGTGATATTATTAAAAATGATATATATTTTTTCTCATATTTTCATTTTCCAACCCGATGGTAATTTTTTAGTGTTATTTTTTTTACACATATATTCCGGTAATATTTGAATTGCATTTGTTGTCTCGGGTAAATTATGTGAAACACTAGAGTGTTTGAATATCACAACAAAAAAATACATAAATCACAGAATAGTAAACAAAGAGCAACCCGGGCATCTGAGGATATTCATAGTCTATAGAGGTAGTAGCACAGGGGCATCATAGGGGCATCACCACAAAAGAACATATAAATCATAAATAAATAAACAATGAACCTCGGGAATGGGAGGATATTCACAAGGGCATCACAGAGGCATCACAGTTTAGTATTTAAACAACACATGAGAAGAATACATAAAATCACATATTACTAAACATTGAGCAACACGATCATGAAAGAACATTCATCGAAGCATCACAGGAGCAACACAACTCAATATTTGAACATCCCAGTAAAATAACACATAAATCACATATTAATAAACAATGAGCAACTCAGGCATGAGAGGATATTCACATGGGCATCATATGGGCGGAACAGGGACATCACCGAAATGCATTTGAACATCACAACAAAATAAAAAAACTCATCAAAGAGTCACAAGTAACATAGGGATAAGTATAACAATACACATGCTCTAAAAATCACATCACATCATGTCAAAAATTCAAAATCCTAGCATTTGAGTTTGAGATCATGGTCAAACCAAAATGGAGTATACACAAGCAATGGATCATTCGACCATATGGGTAAAGAATAGATGAGCAATAACAATGGTGAATGTGGTAGGCAAGAACCCCAAACTACAGAAAGAAAGTAAGAGGGGGAGGGGGAGGGGGAGGGGGAGGGCAGAAGGGAGACGAAACGGAAGCTTAAGAATGTGCATAGATCTTATCAGAGATGACGAATGGAGTGATGGACTTGCCGAGAAGGAGAAGGGTCATGAATATTCGCAATGTTTCTTCACTCGATTATTTTTTTTTTGGGGGGGGGGGGGGAGGGGGGGGGGCTAGGAATGGGGAGCTACAATAGCTTCCTATATATGGGGACTACGTATTATAGTGTTCCCTAAAGGATCTCCTAAAATGAGGATTCGAATATGGGATAATTTGGGCTAAAATTCTAAAACATTTCCCAAATTATAAGCCTAATCTGGATGCTTTTATTGATGTAATTCGTTTCTCAATTTTTTGTCCATAACATAGAATAATGTAATTTCGATAATAATAAGCTTATTACTTTATACTATTTATTTACTCCTTTTTTTATATTTGCTTTAATTTTTTTAATATTTTTTTAGTTAGTAGTTAAAAAAATGAAAAAAACGAATAAAAAAAGACAATTAGTGAAGTTATATATTTTTTAAAATTTTCTAATGATTAAAGATGTTAAAATATGCTTAAAAGAAAATAATAAAAGATAAAAATCTCAAATATATTATAGAATAATAGAATAGTAAAAAAGTAATAAGAGAGTAGTAAGCTTATTATTATTATATAAATTATGTTAAAATAAATTTTTTAATACCATAAAAAAAATAGTTAATGTAGAAACTGATAAGGAAAAGGAATCAAAATTAAGCATCCAGACTACAAAGACAACAATTCCTAGGGCTGTTCTCCGACCCGACCCGACCCGATATGGCATGCTTCCGACTCGACCCGAAACAATCAACTTCCGATTACCGATTACCCGTTTATCCCGATTACCCGATTTCATCTACTTTCTTTTCTTCCTTTCCAGAGATCCAAACAAAAATCTCATTCCAAGAAAATTCAAACACAAATCCCAAATCAACAAATCTCATTTTCAATTTTCAGAGTATCCAACAAACCCTATTTCTAGAGAATCCAAACAAAAATTCAAATCAACAAAAAAATTCAACAAATTTTGAGCACAAGCCCTAAGCAATTCTCGATCACCCTGAACACTTCGCCTCTCGTCCTCCGTCGCAGTCTCGGAATCGCAACCACTTTGCCTCTCGTCGGCTTCATGACCTGGTTGCTGCCACCATCGTTCCCACGAGCCATGAGTGGAGATGGAGATGGATCGGCTCAAGGAGATCGAGCGATTGATGGAGAATCAAATGGACTTGACGTGAAGGAATGTGAGAATCGTTGCCGTGAAGGAGAGTGATAATCGTTGCCGCCATTCTTGTTGCAGTAGAGAGAGAAAGTTAGAGAATAAGGTGGATGCCGGCGATTTGAACTTCCTTAGTGAGCTACGCTTAGCTGTTTAAGGTGGACGCCAGCGACGGGGAGCTTGGTCCAACAAAGTCTGGAGGTTGACGACGGTGAGAGTGGAGACAAAGAGAGACGAGAAGAGAAGACAGAGAGAGAGAGAGAGGATGACTAAAATCGAAGATAGAGAGAGAGAGAGTGAGATTGCAAAAATGAATTAATCGGGTAACGGGTATTTCCGTTTCTGATATTTATGATAATCGGATCGGAACAATTCGGGTAATCGAGTCGGGTCGGTCGGTCGGTTGTTTTGTTCAGCCTTAACAATCCCAGGCTGGAGACCCCCTATATTTTTGTCTTGCCACACCATATTTGAGCGGATACTTCTTCTGTCATACAAAACAATCCAAGAACAATTCCTAGCATGGCTAGAGATTAATCGGGCAGAAATGCAGAACTGCCTTTTCTTGGCCCATCCGAACTCTCACTCTTTTTGATTGACTGCCCAGTTTCTGATGGACTACTCGACAGGAAGGCATCAGTCAGAACAGTCTTGGATTGCAGAGCAGCCTTCATCAATTTCACAACGATAACAGAATAACTGATTTTTAGTCGTCGTTATTCTGTTATCGTTGGGGTTTGGTTTTTCATTACCGTTGCTGTGTTGCTGTTGGAATTTACCTTCATGAACAGTATCATGCCACCTGTAATAGGTTGAAAAAAATTACTGTATCAACTTTATTTTAATTATTCTATTTACATACTCTAATGGAGTATAACTATGAGACTTTCTTTGTTTATTTGACGTAAAACTATATTTTACCTACTTTATAGGAGTGCTCTAATTAGTTACAAAATAAATAAATAACAGCTATTTTATTACTACATTCCAAAGCATCATATGATGAAGTAGTGAAAAGATAGTAAACAATATTATAAAAATAATAATAATAATTATTGGAGTACAGGAGTATCAATAAATTGCATCTTTCATCTTTTATTTCCTTCCTAGATTTTATTTTTCCACTTTTTGCTTTGCCTTTTTACTTCTTCTTGACTAAGGCTACGGAGAGTGAGATAAGATAGAAATTTTATGAATAATAATAAATAGTTTGAATCAAGTTTTTTTTTTGTTTTAAGAAATGAGAGAGAAAAAATTAAATATAAATATTATAAAGTTAAAATATTGTTAGAATCTAATTTTATAATATTATTTCTATTTGTAAATTTGAAGTTCTTGAATTATTTTTTATTTTTTATATGAAAGTTTAGAAAAATTGTAATAATTAATTTGAAACTTTTGTATTTAAATTATGTTTGAAAGGGAGATCATAGAATGAGATAAAATGATATGAGTATTTTCATATGAGTATTTTCTTTTTATTTCTTTTTTATTTAGTACTTTTCCTCCTTTTTCTTCCTATTTATCAAGATTTTTGCCGCCCCGATGAAAAATCTTTGGACGTGTTTCTTAGAATGAGGTTAGTCTTAGCCTAATTTGAGGATCCCAAATTCATTATTCAATCTCTTTTAGGTGGAGATAGAAACCTATTACACCTTTGAGCAGCACCCCTCCAAAGAATCCGTATAGAATACCCTCTACACTTCCAATCACCTCACACTTAGTGATTTAACTATTTCCTGTGTAGAACACCTTCTACACACACAAGGGTTATACGCACCCTCTTACTGATACAAGAGTTGATAGTTGGTAGACTATCAAAATACACTCCTCAATGAGTAAGATAGAAACAATACAGCGCAACCTATATCTCTCTAAAAAAGAATAAGAATTAAGGCTCAAAACTTTAGAAAAGAGAGAATGAGAGTTTTGAAAGAATGATGCAAAACTTAACAATAGATGTATAAGTTCTTGTTGTGATTTTTGCAAAACTTAAGTGAGCTATTTATAGGCAAATGAGTCTTCAATTTCAAATTTGAAAATATTTACATGTCAAATACAAATAAGAGCACTATTCATTTTTCAAAAAATTCAAATAAAAACATTTCCTTTTTGCATTTGTCAAAGACAACTCCATTCATTTTTCAAAGAAATCAAACCTAATCTTTTGCTTTTCATACATGACAAAATGAGCATGATTTAATTTTCAAATCAAATCATCTACTTTTTACATATGTCAAAAAAATACACAACCATCCTTTAAGATTTTTCAAATAAAATCATCTACCTTTTACATTTGTCAAAAAAAAAACACACAACCACCCTTTAAGATTTTCAAACAAAATATGCACATGTCAAATATGATAATTAATCATCTTAAAAATTCAAATTTTTATATAAAAAATATAATTTTCGTAATTATTTTGTTTGATTATGTTATGCACATGTGAAAAACATAATTTTCAAAACTAAAATATTTAAAAATGTCTTGCATATGTGAAAAAAGTAATTTGATGTTTTATGAGAAAAAAGAGTAATTTGGAGCCTTAATCCAATTTTGAATTTTATCAAGAGATGCATAAAAATAATCTATGAGTTTCATTTGTAGACTTGTTCTTTTATGCTTGATGTGCGCTTCGCTCTATTGCGTAGTTAATTTGAGCTTGAGACTTGAATTCATTTATTATCATCAAAATCTACACGTAAATACGAAACTTGAAACCTTAAATTCAACATGTTCTATTTTCACCGGCACTACTTTTGCAAACTACGAGCTGGATGTGTGACCAACTGACCATGATGGAATCTTTTTCTTTATATAAGATATACTACAAAAAAAATTATTGATTTATGACTAATTTTTTTCTGTCAAAACAATTATTTATTACTAAAATAAGTATATTTTTATAAAAATATAATCATTTTTTTTAGTAATAGTAAACAATATTATAATAGATAACTATTAGAGTCCATGGAGTATCAAATATCAATACGTTGCATCATTAAAATTGTGTTTTCTCTTCTTTTTTTTTTTCTTTTCCTTTTCCTTTTCCTAATCTTCTGGACTAAGATTTCTTTCATCCGACTTTTACTTCTGGCCGGACACTTTTTTTCATCTTTTCTTTTTCTCCTAGATTTTTTGTTTTTACTTTTTGCTTTGCTTTTTCGCTTCTTTTAAACTAACGGTTTATTTGAAGAGTGAGATAAAATGAAAATTTTATAAATAATAATAATATATTTTATAAATAATAATAAGATAATTTGAGTTGAATATTTTAAATTTTAATAAATGAAAGAGAAAAAATTGAATAAAAAATATTATAAAATTAAAATAATATTAAAATATGGTTTTATAATATTATTTTTGCTTGTAGATTTAAAAAAGTTAAATTATTTTTTTATTTGAAAATTTGATAAAATGATAATAATTAGTTTAAAATTTTGTCTTTAAATTATGTTTAGGAAGAAGATCAAATAAAATAAAATGAGAATTTTCTTTGTACATTACTTTTTGATTTAGTACTTTTCCTCCTTTTCCAGCTTCATTTTACCAAGATTTTTGCCATCGTAAACGAAAAATCTTCGGACATGTTTCTTAGAATGAGGTTATTCTTGGCCTAATTTGAAGAGTGATTTGAGGTAGTTTGTAAATAGTAGTGAAATAGTTAAAAATGATTTGAATTAAAATGTTTTATAGTATTTTGATAAATGTGAGCAAAAAAAAAAAGGTTAAATAAAGATATTATAAAGTTAAAGTCTTGTTATAATATAAATTTATTATGAGATTTAAAATTTCGAATTATTTTTTATATTTTATTTAGAAGTTAGGAAAAGTTATAATAATAATTAGATGAAAATATTGAATATTTGAAATTAAAAATATTTATGTTTGTGGTATTTGAATATTAATAAATAAAATGAGATGAGAGTGGATAAAAACTTCTTTCTATATATCCAAATGAGGCCCTAAATACGGTTCACATTTCTCTATTATCAAAGTGATAGAATGCATATCCTCGTTCTTATTTTTAACCCCAATTTTCTTTTTTAAAAAGAAAAAGAAAAACAGCCACTCCAAAAATACGTGCTGCCCACCGTCATTCGATGGTCTCCAAGACGATCACTGAACAAAAATCTGAAAGATGGTCCGATCACCCTCGGCCTACTATTCTATCCTTCGTTGAGCTGATCTTATATTGGTTGTAAATAATAGAGAAAAAATATAGAATAGTAATAAAAAAATTAATAAAAAGTTTATAAATAATAATAAATAATAGTGAGGTCGTATGAAGACTTACGTACATACAATGAGTACAAAAATGAATGGTAAACAAGGGTGTATGTCTCTAAAGTTTGATATGAGTAAAGTGGCAATTTTTGAAGCAAGCAATGGAAAAAATGAGATTTAACTCTAGATGAATCAATCTTGTTATGAATTGTGTTTCCACAGGCCAAAAAGAAGTTTCAGGCAGGAAAATCTTTTATCCCCCTACCTTTTTATTATAGTTTCTAAAGTCCTAAGTTCAAATACATGGCATCCAGTTTGGTAGGAGTAAGGTTAGTTTCAACCATTTATTTTTGGTAAATGATAGTTTATTGTTTTGTAGAGTAAATGCTATATAATGGACCAGAGTGTTGCAATTGTTAGAGATTTATGAAAGGGGTTCAAGTCAGAAGCTTAATAGATATAAAACATCTATTTTCTTTAGTAATAATACCAAGCAAGAAACAAGAGACTATATTTTGAGTATGGCTGGTCTTTGAGCTGCAAATAGTTATGAAAAATACTTGGGATTCCCTTCCTTTATAGGAAGATCAAGAAATAAAGCTTTCAAGAATATTTTGGGATCGTGTCAGAAGTCGATTGAGTAATTGGAAGACAAAGTTTCTTTCACAGGCAGGTAAAGAAATGTTATTAAAAACAGTTATTCAATCTTTGCCTACTTATAGTATGTGTGTCTTCAAATTACCAAAAGCTTTGATAAAAGAATTAAATAGGCTTATGCAACAATTTTGGTGGGGGCGACAGTTTAAGAAAAACAAACTCATTGGATTTCATGGAATCAAATGGGTAAAGCAAAAAATATTGGAGGTATTAGATTTAGGAATTTTGAATTTTTTAATACTGCTTTACTAGCTAAACAAGTTTGGAGATTAAATCATTAATGCAAGATCCAAATTGTCTAGCTGCTAAAGTTCTAAAAGCCAAATACCATCCAAGGATAGAGTTATCAAAAGCAGTAATAGGGACAAGACCATCCTATGTATGGTAGAGTCTACACTCAGCCCGATATTTGATTCAAGAAGGATCTTTCTATAGAATTGGAAAAGGAAGAACTACTTATGTTTGGAAAGATAAATGGTTACCAGCGCCTACTAGCTATAAGGTTCAATCCAAGGTGAATATTCTACCTCTAGATGCAAAAGTAGAGTCCCTTATCTTTCATGATCAAAGACAATGGAATGAATCTTTGGTGAGGCAGATTTTCCAGCAACAAGAAGCAGATATTATATTAAAAATCCAATTAGTTTTTCTGGTATGGAAGATCATCTAATTTGGTTAGGCACTAAGGATGGTCAATTTTCAGTGAAGGGTGCATATCACCTTCAAAGGCAATTGCAAACACAGAAATTGCGTCAATCTTCTTCTGTCACAAATCAGAAACCAGTTTGGACTAATATTTGAAAATTTAATATCCCAATTGTAGTAAAGAAGTTTCTATGGAGAGCTTGCTTGGAGTCTCTACCAACAAGATTAAACCTGAAAAACAGGAAGATATTTGAAAATTCAATGTGTCCTATCTATTTTCAGGAGAAAGAATTAGTTATACATACTCTATGGAACTACCCTTTAGCTATGAATGTTTGGCATCAAGGCCCAAAGGTATTTATTACAAAAACAATCAGCTAGACCTGCTGTGTTCAGAGACTTAGTTGAGTTTCTCATATCAACTTGTGACCAAGAAGTGCTGGAATTTTTTTGCTATCACAGCTAAAGAGCATTTGGCATAGAAGAAATACATTTATTCTTAAAAACTCGATCACTCCACCTAACAATATTGTGTAGTCAACATATTCAACAATGCAAGAGTTGCAAGCAGTCCAACAGATTTCTCGTATTCATAATAGAGAGTTGGTTTTGAATATTCAATGGATATCTCCCCCTGCAGGTATTACTAAAATCAATTGGGATGCTGGATTACAAAAAACAAAAGGGAAAGTAGGAATTGCATAGTGGCTAGAGACTTTCAGAATAAAATTCTTGACATTCAAAAACTATCAAAACCATGCTTGTTTGATCCAACTTTAGCTTAAGCACTTGGTGCATATTATGTTGCAAATTTGGCTGTTGCTCTTGGATATAGACAGGTTATTTTGGAGGGAGATATGCAGCAAATAGTTTAGGCATTACAACATCAACAAATCGGTAGGATGGTGTGAGAAAAGGATGTCAACAATTTGTACTTAGTTATTTCAGTTTTAATTCTGTTGTTAACAATCTGTATAATGGTCAACGAAGTGGCCTCTACGTGTCTTCATTTTATAGGTTTAGACCCGTATGATCTTATGGTCATTTTAATGGCCACGTGTTGTAATCCTATGTAATTAGGGTATGTGATTACGCTCGGGTATAAATAGCTAGAGATGAATAGTAGTCAGAAATATCTCGATACATTTTCTAGGGCTTCCGTTTCAAACACTGAGAGGCTCTGAGGGTTAGTGTAAAGCTCTGTAATCCGTGAGAGATTGAGAGGGAGTTGAGGTCACTACCGTGACCTGGAGCATGTAACCCGTACCTTGCAGCTTCTCAAATCATCAATAAGACGATCTCTGGCCAGTTCCCCCTGTGGATGTAGATCCGAAAGGATCGAACCACGTTAAACAGTGTGTTCTTTCTATTTTTCATTTCTGTTCTGTCTTTCTGTTTCTTTCTTGTTTTCTTGTTGATTTCTTGTACAAATCTTGGCGTTGTTGAAGTTCTCTGGTTGACTGAGCTAAAACCCTAGATTCAACAAGTGGTATCAGAGCGTAGGTTAGAGATGGGGTCGGCTAAGTTTGAGATAGAGAAATTTACGGGAAAGAATGATTTTGGCCTCTGGAGGATTAAGATGAGGGCTCTCTTAGTGCACCATGGTCTCCAGGATGCACTTCTTGGAGACAAGAAAGTGCCTAAAGGGTCATCAGAAGAAAAACCTAGCTGCTCGTCGTCTGAGACTATAAGACCTGAGATCTTACAGAAGGCACATAGTGCCCTCATTCTTTCCCTAGGAGATAAGGTATTACGGGAGGTAGCCAATGAGGAGTCTGTAGCAGGGATCTGGTTAAAGTTAGAGTCTCTATACATGACCAAATCCCTGGCTAATCGTCTTCATAAGAAGACTAAGCTTTACACTTTCAAAATGTCCCCTGGTGTGTCTATTGAAGATCATTTGGATGAGTTCAACAAAATCATCCTAGATCTGGCCAACATAGACATAGTCATAGAGGATGAGGATCAGGCCATATTACTGTTAAGTTCACTGGATAGTTCATACACTAATCTCAAGGAAACCATCATGTATGGTAGAGAGAGTCTGTCACTAGATGAGGTACAGTCCATCTTACATGCTAGGGAACTTCAGAACATCACAGAGCCAAAAGGTGAAGCTGGTGAGGGCTTATTGGCTAGAGTAAAACCAGAAAAACCTGGACAAAAGGGAAAGAAGTATAAACCTAAGAGTAAACCAAAGGGAAAACAGTTGAAGTGCTTCCTCTGTCACAAGGAGGGACACTTCAAGAAAGACTGCCCTGAGAGAAAAATTAAAGAAGGGATTAAAACAAAAGTTGAAGGAAATGCCTCTGTTGCATTAGATGGCTATGAGAGTGCTGAGGTACTTTGTATCTCAGAAGTAGAATCTGAAAAGGAATGGATTCTTGATTCTGGGTGTTCTTTTCATATGTGTCCATGTAAGCCTTGGTTTGAAACTTTCTCTGAGTTAAATGGTGGACATGTTATGCTTGGTAATAACAAATCTTGTAAGGTTCTTGGTATTGG
The DNA here is from genome assembly GCA_036559045.1 of Platycarya longipes. Taxonomy (NCBI): domain Eukaryota; kingdom Viridiplantae; phylum Streptophyta; class Magnoliopsida; order Fagales; family Juglandaceae; genus Platycarya; species Platycarya longipes. The sequence goes on from CM071796.1 coordinate 30,223,054, forward strand.
AACAATTAGATTAAAACTGCATGATGGTATGGAAAGGATACTAAAGGATGTTCGATACATACCTGAATTAAAGAGGAATTTAATCTCTTTAGGAATGCTTGACAAATCTGGGTGTTCCTTTAAGTCTGAGTCTGGAACCTTAAAGGTTACCAAGGGTTCCATAGTAGTCATGAAAGGAGAGATAAAGAATGGTCTTTATAATCTCCTAGGTCAGACTATTATTGGACATGCATCTACTGTACAGAGTGAAAGGGAGTGTGATACTGTGCTCTGGCACAGGAGACTAGGTCATGTCAGCCTTAAGGGTTTAAAGGAACTCCACAAGCAGGGGTTACTTGGTGACAAAAACCTAGGGGACCTTCCCTTCTGTGAGGATTGTATTCTAGGAAAATCCACCAGAGTAAGTTTTAAAACTAGAGTGTATCAGACAATGCAGAGTTTGGATTATATCCACTCTGATTTATGGGGACCTGCAAGGGTAAGTTCCCATGGTTGAGGGAATTACTTCCTATCCATAATTGATGATTATTCAAGGAAAGTGTGGGTCTATATCCTTAAACAGAAAAGTGAAACCTTTGACAAATTTAAGGAATGGAAAGTTTTGGTTGAAAATCAACTGGGAAGGAAGGTAAAGAAGCTTAGGACAGATAATGGGCTTGAGTATTTATCAAATGAATTTAACACCTACTGCCAAAGGGAGGGTATAGCAAGACATAGGACAGTGAGGGAAACACCCCAACAGAATGGCCTAGCTGAGAGAATGAATAGGACCATTCTTGAGAGAGTTAGGTGCATGTTGTCTAATGCCAAACTACCAAAAACCTTCTGGGCAGAGGCTGTAAGTACAGCAGTGTACTTGATAAATAGAACCCCCTCATCTGCAATTGATTTTAAAACTCCCCAGGAATTATGGACTGGAAAACCCTCAGATTACACTAATCTGAGAGTATTTGGGTGTGTTGCTTATGCACACACCAAGACTGATAAACTGGAACCAAGGGCAGTGAAATGCATTTTTGTTGGATATCCTGAGGGTGTAAAAGGCTATAAACTTTGGATAAAAGAACCAGGTAAACAAAAGTGTCTTATTAGCAGGGATGTGACCTTTAATGAGTCACAAATGGCCAGAGCTCCCACTGGCTCTAATGAATCTCAGAAGGATACTGTCCCAGACAGTGTCCAGCTTGAGGTGGAGCATCTTCATACACTGCCTATTGAAACAGACCCTAAATCTCCAGGCAGTGCTAAAACCAGTCCAGACAATAACCAAAATGATTCAATTGACTCATACAATCTTGTAAGAGATAGGGCTAGGAGGGTCATCAAACCCCCCCAGAGGTTTGGGCAGGCTGAATTAACTGCTTTTGCCCTGACTGTAGCCCAGGACATTGAAGATCTGGACCCAAGGTCTTATAAAGATGCCATGAACAGTAAGGAGTCCAGTAATTGGCTTCTTGCAATGCAAGAAGAGATGGAATCTTTATATAAGAATAAAACTTGGGAAATGGTGTTAAAACCTGACAAGGTTAAAATCATAGGATCTAAATGGATATTCAAGAAAAAGGAAGGTATAGCAGGGGTAGAAAAACCTAGGTACAAGGCTAGGTTAGTGGCAAAAGGTTTTACACAAAGGGAGGGTATAGACTTCAATGAGATTTTCTCCCCTGTTGTAAAACACAGCTCTATCAGGTTGTTGCTAGCATATGCTGCCTATCATGATTTAATTTTGGAACAGTTGGATGTTAAGACTGCCTTTTTGCATGGTGAGTTGGAAGAAACCCTATACATGCAGCCCCCTGAAGGCTTTGAAAGTGAATTCGATAGAAATCATGTGTGCCTGTTAAAAAAATCATTATATGGATTAAAACAATCCCCAAGACAATGGTATAAAAGATTTGACACACACATGATTGGAAATGGCTTTAAAAGATGTAATTATGATAGTTGTGTATACTTCAAAACCTCTGATGGTGATACTGTCTATCTTCTGTTATATGTTGATGATATGCTTATTGCTGGTAAAAGTAAAGAGGTGATTGAGCATGTAAAAGAAAATTTAAAATCTGTTTTTGAAATGAAAGACCTTGGACCTGCTAAGAAAATTTTAGGTATGGAGATAATTAGAGATAGGAAAAATAAGCTACTCCACTTATCACAAAGGACATACCTATTAAGAGTACTAAAAAGATTTGGCATGGATTTGGCTAAATCTGTGAGTACTCCCATTGGTCAGCATTTTAAGCTCTCATTAGATCAGTCCCCCAAAACTGAAAATGAAAGAGTATTCATGGAGAAATTACCATATGCAAGTATGGTAGGAAGCATCATGTATGCCATGGTCTGTTCAAGACCTGATCTAACCTATGCTGTCAGTTTAGTTAGTAGGTTCATGGGAAACCCTGGTAAATCCCACTGGCAAGCACTGAAGTGGGTATCTCAGTACTTAGTTGGTTCTGCAAGTCTAGGGTTAAGTTTTGGTAGAAATGTGTTGAGAGGTCAAGAAATCTGTGGTTTTGTTGACTCTGACTTTGCTGGAAACTTAGACACCAGAAAGTCTCTCACAGGCTATGTGTTTACAGCATTTGGAAGTGCAGTGAGTTGGAAATCCAACCTGCAGTCAGTTGTGGCTTTGTCCACAACTGAAGCTGAATACATAGCCATGACAGAGGCTATAAAGGAAGCCTTGTGGATGAAAGGGATATCAAATGAGTTAGGATTGTTTGAGGGTAATATCACAATTCATTGTGATAATCAAAGTACAATCCATCTTACAAAAAATCAAGTCTTTCATGAAATGTCAAAACATATTAATATTAAACTGCATTTTGTAAGGGATGTGGTTGCAGGTGGAGAAGTGAAAGTGGAAAAGGTGCCAACTGAGGACAACCCAGCAGACATGATGACCAAGTCATTGCCGAGATCCAAATTCAAGCATTGCCTAGATTTGATCCAACTGAAGGAAGGGTACCTGGGGAAATAAAAGGTGGGAACTGGTCAGAGATGGGGATGGGGAACCTTGAAGTCAAATTGATGCCAAGGTGGAGTTTGTGAGAAAAGGATGTCAACAATTTGTACTTAGTTATTTCAGTTTTAATTCTGTTGTTAACAATCTGTATAATGGTCAACGAAGTGGCCTCTACGTGTCTTCATTTTATAGGTTTAGACCCGTATGATCTTATGGTCATTTTAATGGCCACGTGTTGTAATCCTATGTAATTAGGGTATGTGATTACGCTCGGGTATAAATAGCTAGAGATGAATAGTAGTCAGAAATATCTCGATACATTTTCTAGGGCTTCCGTTTCAAACACTGAGAGGCTCTGAGGGTTAGTGTAAAGCTCTGTAATCCGTGAGAGATTGAGAGGGAGTTGAGGTCACTACCGTGACCTGGAGCATGTAACTCGTACCTTGCAGCTTCTCAAATCATCAATAAGACGATCTCTGGCCAGTTCCCCCTGTGGATGTAGATCCGAAAGGATCGAACCACGTTAAACAGTGTGTTCTTTCTATTTTTCATTTCTGTTCTGTCTTTCTGTTTCTTTCTTGTTTTCTTGTTGATTTCTTGTACAAATCTTGGCGTTGTTGAAGTTCTCTGGTTGACTGAGTTAAAACCCTAGATTCAACAGATGGGATTGGTATAATTTTACAAGATACAAAGAAAAAGCTAGTATCGATTCATAGTTGGCAGGTTTCCTTTGTAAAAAGAGAGAAATGTTTTAGCTCATACTATTACTAAACAAGCTCTAAGTTTAGAAATGAATGTTGTAGAACTGGAACTCAATCCAGACAGATTATCTCATGTAATAGTTTCTTGAGTTATTAATGAAATGAGGATATGTTATCAATAAAAAAAAGTGAGATCATATGAGGTTATTTGAAGACTCAGATAATTTCACTAAACAAACATAACCTCATGCTTCAATTAAGAGAATCCACATTCAGAGATGGGAGCTACCTGCCTAAATTTTAGTAAAAATATTAAACTTTTAACAAAGAGATCCTCTCCATTCGACTATTGATGTTAATTGATGTAGTATGTTAGATTTTAAAACTATTTTTATTATAAAGTAGATCTATCATATCATATAAAGATATGCCAGTTTGTAAACTTACTTTATGGAATCTATTTGTGATTGTAATATTTCTCGTTTGTGGACAATAAATAAAATAATTTGAGTTAGTATAATTTATTAGATATTAAGAAATGAGAGAAAATTTTGAATAAAAAAATATAAGAACGTTAAAAAACTATTTGAATATAACTCTTTAATATTATTTTCTTTTTAAAATTTGAAAAAGTTATTTTGTTTTTTATGTTTTGTTTGGGAGTTCTAGAAAATTGTAACGATTATATGAAAATTTTAGAATATTTTAAATTGAAATGTGTTTTGCATTTAAATAATATTTTAGAATGAAATATATGGAAAAAAAAAAAGTTAATATAGAAACTGATAAGAAGGAAACGGAATCAAACTAAGCATCCAGACTACAAAGACAACAATCCCAAGCTGGAGAACCCCCATATTTTTGTCTTGCCACGCCATATTTGAGCGGATACATTCAACAAGAATCGGGCAGAAATGCAGAACTGCCTTTTCTTGGCCCATCCGAACTCTCACTCTTTGTGATTGACTGCCCAGTTTCTGATGGACTACTCGACAGGAAGGCATCAGTCAGAACAGTCTTGGATTGCAGAGCAGCCTTCATCAATTTCACACACTATGTAATGAAATCAGATTCAGAGTCAAAATTGTTACATTCAACAATAACATTGACACCCACATAATCAAATCACATTGTTCTTGTAATATCTTCTCAAGTAGTTGTCTATTTAATTAAATAGCAAGCTTATGCCTGTGATTCTAATGATATCTGCTAAATAACCTGCATAAATGACCACTATTTATGGTTTTAATTTATCGACTTTACTGTCAAACTTTGACAAAAATAAAATTATATTTGAAAAATAAACCCCCCGCCCCCCCCCCAAAAAAAAAAAAAAAAAAAAGAGGAGCAAGGTGGGATTGCCATACCTCATCCATGCTCAGATCGATAACTTTCGTCTCAATCGCACCTAATTCCTTGATGTTATGGTCATTAAGAAGAGTTATGAAAGGATCGAGCGACAAGGGCTTTATCTCCAGATCATCCATCACCAAATTACCAAATTACCACTCGCCTTGCTTGCTAGCTCTTCAATTCTTACCTCTTTGCTCATTCTTGACTTGCATGATGAACAAGATTCGCCCAATATAGAAGACAGGATATAAATACCGGAATAGCAATTCAAGTTCGAACACCGATATAATTCCGAGAACGTATAGTGTTTGACCCTTGGCAAGAGGAGGGAATCTGTATCTCCATACATTACTAATTTGGGTCTCAACACCAAATCTTTGGTTCGGCCTGGCTGGATGAAAGAGTCGCTCAGGTTTTTAATGCTATTGTAGAGACTTTGCAAGCAGCCTGCGTGTCTTCATTTTTCAGGAAGCGCGCCACAGTTACGACCGGCAGAGTGAATGCTTCTAAGAGGAAATCAACAAAGTCCTTGCCGGCTTCAGCGACGAGCACTCGGTTTCTCTTCTTGTCTACCACAAGCTTTAGGCTTATCTTGGTTTCTGCCATGTTTTAGGTCTCTGAATGGGCTAGAGAATGGCGGGGGTCTTTTTATCAGCCGAAAAGTGATACACAATATAATTATACAATATATTTCATAATTAAATGAAAGGTAATTTTGTAAAATATTTTATATAAACATAATATTTTACAAAATTATTCTTTATTTAACACTTGTTTTAAAATATATTATGTATTTATATTATGTATATATTCATTTTCCTTTATCAGCCAGCGGGTGTGAAAGAATTGGGGAGAAGCTTGAAAGTCTTGAGTGAATATGAAAAGACTCGGGAGTTCTTTAGAGTTTAGACTTTCATTTGTGCAGTTTTCGGGTAAATTAT